>CM060922.1:960071369-960721119 GCA_030737875.1 Allium sativum
CCGAGGCAAAAGATAGTCCTCACCGAATTCGAGACTCTCTAGCCCGAGCCTCCGGACCCAGACACTGGTGAGCCCTTGGATCGTCAGGGCCGGTCCACCGATGTGGATTAAAATGCCTGAACACTGCGTTTCCCCACCCTTTGGGGGCGTAAATGAGCCAAATGACTCCATCGGCTCCACATAGTCACCGATATATCCGAGGCGCCTCGCAATCCAACAACCACACAGGTGAAAATAATATAAATGTCAGGGCTGGTAGGTCACTGACACCACCCTAGCTAGAAGGAAACGCATGTCCTCCCTGAGGTCCTCTCCCGTTTCTGGTTCACAACCGGGGTGTGAGGCTCGCGAATCAACGTTACACAAAGCTATGCCACACAGGCGGTGCTTTGATCATCGACCACAAAACTTTGCTTTTCAACAGAAGCCTTGATCAGTTGCCACTTAGGCATGCCACACAGGCAATTCACACCATGCGACCGATGTTTATCGATATACAACCTCTGATCCCGTACGTCTCAGAGAAGGGTGAAGTAAGGGAATGAATTCCCCTTCACCAGATAGATGTACATTTAATAGAGATCAATCAACACATAGAAAAATCCAATGTCAGACACAGTCCATACAAGTTCGTTCTAGGTCTGAACGAAACCGGAGGCACCAAGTACGTCTGGACGATCACCAACTGATTCCCTCCTCTTGGGTGTATAGCCCAATCAAGATCATCAGTAATCACCCAAACGATGTGAAGACCTCTGGTCTTCGACCACCGTCTTCATCCTTGACACATCGTCGAATCGGTTATTCAGAACGGGATAAACCCAGTCTTTCTGAATAACTCGCGTATATAATAAGCAAGTATTACACAAACACAACATACGCCTCATTCCAATTTAGAATATTCTTTTATTCAAACATTCTTATACTTTGGGAAAGGTTCCCATTAATTTTATCAAAGATAAAATTCTTAAAATTTATTCTTTAATCTTCTTTTGAATATCAATTCAAATTAGTCGGGATTAACGAACCACACTGAAGTAATCTTTCATTCTATTTCCCAATCCCAACCTATTCATCCCATGAAGTAAAACTGGTCATACTTCATATCTAACACCATGGTGTTATCGGTAAATTCAATTACCATTTCACGTTCAAATCTAATTAAAGATTTAACTATCGTCTGGAGCAAAACTGGTGATACTCCATTTCCGATCATTTCAATCTAATTAAAGATTCATTAAAACTCCACTTGGTTTTAATCTTCCCAAAAATCAATATTAATGATTGTTTAACTTGGGAAATCATATCTCGTCTTTAACTGGATTAAAGAACCAATGTCTTTTAAACACAGTTCACAATAAACCCAAAATCACATTCTATTCCATAAGCCTTTAACCGTAAATTAGCAAGTGAATAATTCCCTAAGCGTTAACCCCGAAGGCCGAAACCAACATCGGATACCCAGGAAACCATTCAACTTAACTAATCTCCAGTTAGTTTCTGATTTTCTTAACTCTGTTGGGTCTAAGAACGGTATTATTAAAGATGCCATTCACGACAACCCAAAATCACATTTGATATTAAATACATGACTCTAAATAGAAAATATATCGGCTTATATTCAATATCAAATTCTACGACCAACAAATATCGTATTGGAAATAACGATATATACATATATATCTTTTAAATTTCCATAACAATATCTGTATAATCTCGAAATCGAACATCGAAATATTCCAAAGACAATTTCGATTCAAATCCATTCCAATTCAATTATTGGAAATTCTGGTTACTTTTAAAACCCTTTCAAATCCAATTTATTTATTTCAAAAACAAATGGATTTTTAATTCTAGTTCAAAACTAGTTCATTTCGATAAAATACTATATTTATCTTTTCAAATATGGAGTTTTTCATCCCAATTCTTTCCAAATCATTTCTTATGATTTTACACAAATTATTACTATTTTTAATAATTTTATCAAGGCCCGTACAGTCGATTTCCATCAACGGCCATCGAACTGCACTTACAGCGACCTTTTCCTAATTTGATTTGGACATAATTCAAAATTCCACCATTAGATTTCTAATTTCTAATATTCATTAGAAAGCTCTTTTCGATACGAACCCAACGGTTTTGGTTTTAGGAGAATCAGACGGTCGGATCTCCCGTAATATCCATTCGAAGTGAATGGTCGAAATTCGCGAACTACCGCGGTGCGTTCTATTCAGGCCATTCTATATATATTATATATATTTCATCGATTTCCTTTTAAAATGTATTTTATAAATCGTTTTAAATTCGTTTTCGAAACGATTTCAACTTCATATTCAATTTCGAATCAAAATTGAATATTCCACATCATCGATATACAAATGATAATATTTTCAAAATGTTATATTTTGAAACCACTTCCTTTTCTATATTTATCATAAAAACGAGTACAATCGATATAAATACCGTTCGCGTCAAAATGACGCATATCTAACCAACACGGCTTTATATATTTCAATAACTTCGTTATTCTCTTCAACAAATGAATATTTTCTTCAACACATGAATATATATTTTATTCAACACATGAATATATATTTTTATTCAACACATGAATATTTATTTTATTCAACACATGAATTTATTTTATTCAACACATGAATTTTTATTCTATTCAACACATGAATTTTCTCTTCTATTTAATACATGAATTTTTATTCTATTCAACACATGAATTTTCTTTCTATTCAACACATGAATTTTTATTCTATTCAACACATGAATATTTATTTTATTCAACACATGAATTTTTCTCTTCTATTCAACACATGAATTTTTATTCTATTCAACACATGAATTTTCTTTCTATTCAACACATGAATTTTTATTCTATTCAAAACATGAATATTTATTTTATTCAACACATGAATTTTTATTCTGTTCAGCACATGAATATTTATTTTATAATATTCCTTATTTTCCAAATTGGAATGAGGCTTAATCAATCACCATATAATGTTAATTATATGGATATTCTACAACACATGTATATAATAGCAACGATAAATCATCAACCATCATCCAGAGTGCACCACACAACTGAATAAGCATTAAATATAAATAATTAACGCTTACACAGTCTGTCAACCCATCGATTGACATACAGCTAATTATTTGGGATTAGTGTACACCAAAAATCATCCCAACACCCGTGTGGGGTTTCAAATCAACAAACACAGATTTTTATTTGTGTAGTTAGGCGATGTGTAAAATTTATCATCCCAATCAATATCAGTCAAATCAGTGTATATAAACAAATCGTCCGATTTGTTTATTACTATTTATTTTATATACACGTTAAAAATTATATTTTTAACTATAAAATATTTTATTCCATTCCACTTCACACAATCAACTTTCACAACACATCGATCAACAAACAAGTCATCCATGGTCTGTGGAAAACGGATGTCGGGTGCTGCTAAGCACCGTCTGCATCCTAGTATATATTTCAACTAGAAATTAAAATAAAAGTGAGGAGGTCTCACCAATTGCTAAACCAAACACCACGACTCTTCATATGTAGGAAATCTTCGCCTTTCTCGCCTTTTGTCACTTTCGTCGTCCGCATTCACTACATATATAAAAATCACATTTTTATATTCTCTATCATATAAAAATCCTATTTTTAATCCGCTACTCATATAAAAATATAATCTTTATCCTCGCTACTTCATGATAAAAATAAAGTTCATATTTCTATTTCACTTCATATACTGTAAAGATTATATTCTTATTTTACTTCTCATATAATAAAAATTATATTTTTATTATGCTACATATATAAAAATTGTATTTTTATATTCTCTATCTTATAAAAATTATATTTTTATAATCTCTACTATATAAAAATCAAATTTGTATACTCTACATTAATAAAAATCATATTTTTATTCGCTATAAAATATAAAAATCATATTTTTATCCTTTTGTTATATATTTAAAAATCTCACCTTCATTTATATAAAAATCGAACCTTTACTTTGTTAAAAATCCAATCTTTTGCAAATAAAAATCATTGCTTCATGTATTCAAACATCCCTATGACATAATGTAAAAAAACTGATTTTTATACATTTTACAACTAATTATATTAAATAGAAAACAAAAATAAAATAATATAAAAAGCTTACAGCGCTTGGTGATGTCAGAGGGGGGCGGAGAGGTTAGGTCTGGCGGAGGTGGGTCCTCGCAGGGCGGCGGCGGCGTCAAGGGTTGGGTGGCGGCGGTTCTTCATGGTTTGGGGATTTTGGGGGAGGTCTGAACGAAGGTGGACGAGGGGGGGAGTCTGGAGACGAGGGCATGGTGGCTGGGGTGCTCCTCGGAGGCGGCGGTAGTTGGGGGGGAGGGCGGCGCGACGTTGAACGGTGGTGGCGGCTCTTCAATTGGCTTGAGCGGGTTTTTTTATTTGCTTCTGATAAAACGAGAGAGAGAGAGAGGGAGAGTGTAGGGGTTAGAGGATTTATAATTAATTAATCTATATTATATTTTATTCGAAATCCTTTTCGAACCCACCGACTGTCGTGTCTAGCTAATTGCCCCTATTACGAACACAATGGGATATGTATCGTAAGCTGATTCGATCGTTTCGATTAGTTTTCGTCAAAACTAAAATATAAATCTATATATTGAATTTGAACGTGCATTTCAATTTACCCAGGCCACATACGGACTCTAAAATTTTCCGAAAAATATTTTCTAGCTTCGTATTGACGATACGATACTAACAAAACTACTTTCGTCAAATTCCGAGACTGTTTGAAAAATGGCAGTTTTCTGTTCGATCGAAATTGACTGAAACTGTCAAAACATGTTTTCCTTCGCCACGCTCGAATATTGATTCGAAAAATTACGAATTTTGGAATCTAGCAATAACTTGACATCCTGGATCCAACAAAAGTGGTTTCGTCGAAAACCGAGGACGTTTGCAAAATTTCCTTTTTAAAGAGCCAAAATTCTATAGCGACTATTCTGAATTTTCAACTGGGCATAACTTTTTATCCCCGCTATGAAATCTCAATTTTTCTGATTCGTTGGAAAGATATTCTCAAATAGATTCTAATATTTTTGGTTTCGCTAAAATCCGGTTTATTTTGAATCCTGTACATTCATTTGAACTTTGAAATCGAATTTTCAAACTACCGCGCCATTTTCAATTCCTTTTATATTTAAAATAAAATATTTATATTCTAATGATGATTCAAATAAATATATACGTTTTAATTCAATTCAAAATAAATTTCTCATCGTTATTATTTAAAATAAATCATTTTAAATATTCAAAATTCGTTAAAATTGCCAATTTAAAAATTTTAAATTGGCTCGGATTTCCGGGTTATTACAATCTCCCCCACTTAAAACTTTTTGTCCCCGAAAAGGAACAAAGCCGAAAGTTGTTTAACTAATCAACTCAACTTCCATTATTTTCTTTATAGCTTAAGTTCTTCAACTTTTCAGTTTCTAAGAACTTTTCAACTTTTTCAAAAATTTGGCTAACACCCTAAATTTTCGAAAAATTTCGCCATAACCTCCCCTGCACCAGGAGCTTCGGGATATTTCAAATAGCCTCCCATGGCCCTCACCAATCCAAAAAGAAAAAGAAACAGCCAATCGGCTCATAAAATCATCCAAACCCAAGAAATACAATAAACATGTACCTATTTGTCGGGCAAACAATTTTATTCTTCTGCTCTAGCCTCCTTGCTATGACCTGTTCAATGTAAGTACATGTATATGCATGCAATTTCAAACAATTTTCAATTCAGTCCAACATTTGATATAATTTGGCTAAAGGTTCAACAATTAATTAATTCAAACAATAATCAAACAACACAACCAGGAATCAATTAGTTGATTATCTTTTCAATCACGTAACTTTGATACATATCTAAAAAATCAGATTTTTGATGCCAAATCACAACAATAAGCCCTATCTAGCTTTGGTTCTCACACCAGCCAACTGGAATCATATAGAAATCCCACTTTTGAAACACGAAAATAAATTCTGATGATGACGCGTCAATCATCAGAATCATGTCCGAGCGACTAGAGTGTGATTCTATATCTATCCAGTATATTAAAACTTTGAATACACGTGGATCATACGTATGCGCAAAATCTTTATATACTGGATTGTCCAAATTCAATACAAAATAAATAATCAAATACGAATAATTGATTTAAATTTTCAAAACAAAAATTGTTTTCATTTTTATTTCAAAAACACTACTCTTCACACTCGTTCTAGGATACTACTGATCCTATCTCAAACAAGACATTCTCGTTGGGTATTACTAATCCAATCCCTGATGAATTCTTTCGTAGGGTTCTATTGTGTCTTGTTCTCTGAGCTTTGTAAACCAAAGCTCTGATACCAAATGAGACAGCCGACGAAATCTGGTAGGCTTTGCAACCATCCCTTCATCCCCCTAAGAAGCAGGTAATACCCACCGTGGCTCCCACATGGTCCCTCAGAACACTTGTTTTACGGCGACCCTCTCGAGCCTCCCGGCCACTGCCTAACCAACCCCCGCAAGGGACATGTGGGGGTAACAGTCTCCCGTTCGCCAATAAACCGTGAAGCAAGAACCCCGCATCATGACTGCAACAAGAATTGGTGATACTCCATTCCCGATCATTTCAATCTAATTAAAGATTCATTAAACCTCCACTTGGTTTTAATCTTCCCAAAAATCAATATTAATGATTGTTTAACTTGGGAAATCATATCCCGTCTTTAACTGGGTTAAAGAATCAATGTCATTTAAACACGGTTCATAATAAACCCAAAATCACATTCTATTCCATCAGCCTTTAACCGTAAATTAGCAAGTGAATAATTCCCTAAGCGTTAACCCCGAAGGCCGAAACCAACATTAGATCAATACCCAGGAAACCATTCAACTTAACTAATCTCCAGTTAGTTTTTGATTTTCTTAACTCTGTTGGGTCTAAGAACGATATTATTAAAGATGTCATTCACGACAACCCAAAATCACATTTGATATTAAATACAAGGCTCTGAATAGAAAATATACCGGCTTATATTCAATATCAAATTCTACGACCAACAAATATCGTATCAGAAATAACGATATATATATATATATATATATCTTTTAAATTTCCATAACAATATTTGTATAATCTCGAAATCCAACATCGAAATATTCCAAAGACAATTTCGATTCAAATCCATTCCAATTCAATTATTGGAAATTCTGGTTACTTTTAAAACCCTTTCAAATCCAATTTATTTATTTCAAAAACAAATGGATTTTTAATTCTAGTTCAAAACTAGTTCATTTCAATAAAAAACTATTTTTATCTTTTCAAATATGGATTTTTTTCATCCCAATTCTTTACAAATCATTTCTTATGATGTTACACAAATTATTACTATTTTTTATAATTTTATTAAGGCTCGTACAGTCGATTTCCATCAACGGCCATCGAACTGCACTTACATCGACCTTTTCCTAATTTGATTTGGACATAATTCCAAATCCAACCATTAGATTTCTAATTTCTAATATTCGTTAGAAAGCTCTTTTCGATACGAATCCAACGGTTCCGATTTTTTGAGAATCAGACGGTCGGATCTCCCATAATATCCATTCGAAGTCAATGGTCGAAATTCGCGAACTGCCGCGGCGCGGTGCGTTCTATTCAGGCCATTCTATATATATAACATATATATATATTTCGTCGATTTCCTTTTAAAACTATTTTATAAATCGTTTTAAAATCGTTTTCAAAACGATTTCAACTTCATATTCAATTTCGAATCAAAATTGAATATTCCACACCATCGATATACAAATGATAATATTTTCAAAATGTTATATTTTGAAATCACTTCCTTTTCTATATTCATTTTGAAAACGAGTATAATCGATATAAATATCGTTCGCGTCAAAATGGCGCATATCTAACCAACATGGCTTTATATATTTCAATAACTTCATTATTCTATTCAACAAATGAATATTTTCTTCAACACATGAATACATATTTTATTCAACACATGAATATATATTTTTATTCAACACATGAATATTTATTTTATTCAACACATGAATTTATTTTATTCAACACATGAATTTTTATTCTATTCAACGCATGAATTTTCTCTTCTATTCAATACATGAATTTTTATTCTATTCAACACATAATTTTCTTTCTATTCAACACATGAATTTTTATTCTATTCTACACATGAATATTTATTTTATTCAACACATGAATTTTTCCCTTCTATTCAGCACATGAATATTTATTCTATTCAACACATGAATTTTCTTTCTATTCAACACATGAATTTTTATTCTATTTTACACATGAATATTTATTTTATTCAACACATGAATTTTTATTCTGTTTAGCACATGAATATTTATTTTATAATATTCCTTATTTTCCAAATTGGAATGAGGCCCAATCAATCACCATATAATGTTAATTATATGGATTTTCTACAACACATGTATATAATAACAATGATAAATCATCAACCATCATCCAGAGTGCACCACACAACTGAATAAGCATTAAATATAAATAATTAACGCTTACACAGTATGTCAACCCATCGATTGACATACAGCTAATTATTTGGGATTAGTGTACACCAAAAATCATCCCAACACCCGTGTGGGGTTTCAAATCAACAAACACATATTTTTATTTGTGCAGTTGGACGATGTATAAAATTTATCGTCCCAATCAATATCAGTCAAATCAGTGTATATAAACAAATCGTCAAATTTGTTTATTACTATTTATTTTATATACACGTTAAAAATTATATTTTTAACTATAAAATATTTTATTCCATTCCACTTCACACAATCAACTTTCACAACACATCAATCAACAAACAAGTCATCCATGGTCTGTGGACAATGGGTGTCGGGTGCTGCTAAGCACCGTCTGCATCCTAGTATATATTTCAGTTAGAAATTAAAATAAAAGTGAGGAGTTCTCACCAATTGCTAAACCAAACACCACGGCTCTTCATATGTAGGAAATCTTCGCCTTGCTCGCCTTTTGTCACTTTCGTCGTCCGCATTCGCTACATATATAAAAATCACAATTTTATTTTCTCTATCATATAAAAATCCTATTTTTAATCCGCTACTCATATAAAAATATAATCTTTATCCTCACTACTTCATGATAAAAATAAAGTTCATATTTCTATTTCACTTCATATACTGTAAAGATTATATTCTTATTTCACTTCTCATATAATAAAAATTATATTTTTATTATGCTACATATATAAAAATTGTATTTTTATATTCTCTATCTTATAAAAATTATATTTTTATAATCTCTACTATATAAAAATCATATTTTTATACTCTAAATTAATAAAAATCATATTTTTATTCTTTATAAAATATAAAAATCATATTTTTATCCTTTATTATATATTTAAAAATCTCGCCTTCATCTATATAAAAATCGAACCTTTACTTTGTTAAAAATCCAATCTTTTGCAAATAAAAATCATTGCTTTATGTATTCAAACATCCCTATGACATAATGTAAAAAAACTGATTTTTATACATTTTACAACTAATTATATTAAATAGAAAACAAAAATAAAATAATATAAAAAGCTTACAGCGCTTGGTGATGTCAGAGGGGGGCGGAGAGGTTAGGTCTGGCGGAGGTGGGTCCTCGCAGGGCGGCGGCGGCGTCAAGGGTTGGGTGGCGGCGGTTCTACATGGTTTGGGGATTTTGGGGGAGGTCTGAATGAAGGTGGACGAGGGGGGAGGGGGGCTGGAGACGAGGGCGTGGTGGCTGAGGTGCTCCTCAGAGGCGGTGGTAGTTGGGGGGGAAGGGCGGTGCGACGTTGAACGGTGGTGGCGGCTCTTCAATTGGCTTGAGCGGGTTTTTTTAATTTGTTTCTGATAAAACAATATAGAGAGGGAGAGTGTAGGGGTCAGAGGATTTATAATTAATTAATCTATATTATATTTTATTCCACCACCGGTTGACTTTTTTATTCGAACTCCTTTTCGAACCCACCGACTATCGTCTCTAGCTAATTGCCCCCATTACGAACACAATGGGATATGCATCGTAAGCTGATTCGATCGTTTCGATCAGTTTTCGTCAAAATCAAAATATAAATCTATATATTGAATTTGAACGCGCATTTCAATTTACCGAGGCCACATACGGAATCTAAAAATTCCCGAAAAATATTTTCTAGCTTCGTATTCATGATACGGTACTAACAAAACTACTTTCGTCAAATTCCGAGACTGTTTGAAAAATGGCCATTTTCTGGTCGATCGAAATTGACTAAAACTGTCAAAACACGTTTTCCTTCGCCACGCTCGCATGTTGATTCGAAAAATTACGAATTTTGGAATCTAGCAATAACTTGACATCCCGGATCCAACAAAAGTAGTTTCGTCGAAAACTGAGGTAATTTCAAATTTTCCTTTTTTAAGGGCCAAAATTCTATAGCGACTATTCTGAATTTTCAACTGGGCATAACTTTTTATCCCCGCTATGAAATTTCAATTTTTCGGATTCGTTGGAAAGATATTCTCAAATAGATTCTAATATTTTTGGTTTAGCTAAAATCCAGTTTATTTTGAATCCTGTACATTCATTTGAACTTTGAAATCGAATTTTCAAACTACCGCGCCATTTTCAATTCCTTTTATATTTAAAATAAAATATTTATATTCTAACGATGATTCAAATAAATATATACGTTCTAATTCAATTCAAAAAAAAATTCTCATTGTTATTATTTAAAATAAATCATTTTAAATATTCAAAATTCGCTAAAATTGCCGATTTAAAAATTTTAAATTGGCTTGGATTTCCGGGTTATTACAATAAAGCCAATTTAAAATTTAAAATTGCCTCGGATTTCCGGGTTATTACAGGAATCAAATTGCCAGCATTATTAGACGATTCATTCGAGGAGCCACTTCTCAGCAAGGCGTGGATAACGTCCATCACATTCCTTTCACGTGAGAAATCAGGAGCTCTTGCAACCCGCCTGACTTCAAACTTCTGGCTTTGTAGCCGTACAACGACGGGATGGATGCCACCATACATCTTATGCGCTACATGCATCATTTGGAAGTACTATCGGCATCGGTTAATGTCATGGCTAAGTGCTTCGCTCTTCATTTGACTGACATCGTTGCCATGTGGTTTCGGCAGCTAACATCTGAATTGATCAACAGCTGGAACATTTTGATAATTCGCTTCATCGAACAATTCAGGGTCCACATATCTTAGCCCAAGAGCATCATGTTTCTCAGGTCTATTAAGCAGTGGTCCAGCGAGACCTTACGCTTTTTCCGGAAAAGATTCAACGTGGCCATAACATCATTAGATTGAACGGAGCCATCTACGGTGCTCATGGTTGGAATTTTGGATAAAACGGACTTCAAAATCTCCCTTCAAAGGGACCCTCCAGAGATAATGGTACTCTAAGGTGGATAGGTTCCTCCGGCAAGAGGATGCTAATATCGAGATGGATAGTCTCGATGAATTTTCTGTGAAGGATGGAGTCCCATCTGCAGCTATTCAGAACAAAGGAAAGGGAAAGAACCTAGAAAAAAGTGACAGGAATGTGCGATTCTGGAGAGAGCCCGAATATGGGAGAGATATAATGAACTCCATTCCTCACGGCTAGATATATACCTTGACGTGCAAGGAACTCTTCCTTTTCATAATCCTCCCAGGATGGAGCCAAATTAGAAAGAGTGTGTGTTAGGAAAGCATTGAGTGTGTCACGATATGGCAGGTCATGGCACCAATGACTTTAGATACTTACTTGACCTCATCGAAGAACGGGTTGGACGCGGAGAGCTACCCGAGTGTGTTAAGAAATCCGTGATATCCGCACCACCACTGCTACTCCACTATGCTCCTCAGAATGGTCCCTATGCTCCTCGGAATGGGAAGGATCTCGAGCCGAGCAAACGCAACATTATCATCAACCGATGTGGATTAGATCATCTTGGATTTATTACATTTCTTAGGATATATGAGACGTATTTCTATTGTTTCAACATTTTAAATGGCTATGTCGACTCGCGTACGCGCGGGGGTTAGGCTTTAGCCCCCAGGAGTACCACACTCTCGACAATACAACTATTCTACGAATAAATGGTTACGTTGAAGTACACACGTACAAAATTATGATTTAATCCTCAGACGTGATCTAGATTCAATCATAAACCAACTAAGATTTGTTTTGGTTTCGTAATAATTTTTGGAACTAATAAAACGTATTTCTCAAGCATGGATTATGTTTGACGAATGAAAGTATCTTGTCAGGATTCGACAATATTCTCAATCTAAACCAGAGTATCACTTATACTCGTTTCTATACCCTAGGTATGGTTGATACCTAAACATACACTCTACTCATTAGGATGTAACGAATGTAATTCTCTTTCAAAACGAGTATGGTTTATACTCAGATTCACGGTATGGGTTATACCTTGAGTATGATTTATACTCAATCCCACGGTATGGATTATACCCTGAGTATGGTTTATAATTAACTAGAATTTCCAGGTATGGCTTATACCTGAAGAGCTAGGTTACCTTGTCAGCATTTGGCAAGGCAATCCATTCATTACTCAAGTATGGATTGTGCTTGAAAAGGTTGAATGGTGTTATGAGGACTTGACGCATTTGTTTGCCTACTCTCTTTGCAGGTATGATTACACTCGCAATCAAGTTGGCCGGCAAGTGCCTGGCCTTCTTAGATGTCTTTCGGCCTTTATACGATCTTTAACAATTGTCGGTTTTCTGGTCTTCTTATAATATGGTCCGGTGTGACCATGGATTTCTGGCTCTCTACTATTACTTAATACAATCCGGCACAGTTGTGGCATTTTGGAGTTCTACTCACACTATGTTTTCTATGGATTATGGATTTCTAAGATTATCTGGAACACATCACTCTTTATCAAGATAGATATGTTCTGGGGAATAAAGTATTGACCATCTTTTTGGTAAAAGCCGTCACAACTTGGATTTTTAAGACAAGATCTTAGAATTGCAGTACTGGCACTCTATCTCCCTATTCAAATTTTACTCAGGTCGACCAAACTTAGTTTGACCCTAACCAGCTGTGCCTCAGGAAGAAGTACCATTTTCGAACATTGATCAAGTTTCATGCTTTGGGTCGGTCGATCGAATAGGTCGACCCTAGTTACACCGACCTGGTCCATGCACTACACAACAAAGCCCAATTATCAAGGAAACTTTATCGGTCATCTCTGGCCTATTCAATCTCTCTCGCTCTAAGTTTTGAGATACACGTGTGCCTAAAATATCGAGAAGAGCTATTCCCCAACAGGAGACCAGGTCCCTCCACCTACAACTGATTTTTTGGATCGAATGACACATGGCACGTCAATCGATCCAAATTTATGCCTATAATTTAATAGCTCATTTTAGAAATAGAAAAGGGATCTTTTTAGATCTGATCTGATATTTTGGCTAAATATAGAGAGATCTTTTCTAAAAATAGATGGTTCGGTTTTCCTAACTACACAGGTCGATCGAACCGTACTGAAACATAAGGATTTTGTGTATAAATTATTTCTTTCCGTACTTTCTTTCACTTCAAGCAACTGTAACATGTAATCGACAATAAAAACAAAGATTATAAAGTGGATGTATGCTTGGATTAAGACGAACCACCATAAAAGTTGTTGTGTGCTCCCTGTATTTATTTATTTTCTTGCATCCTATGATTGAGGCTATGAGAATACATTGTGATTTGTGTGTGGATTACGCACTTTAAGGGTTGATTGTCATAAGACCAACTTTTGACGTCAACAATTGTGTTTGTCAATTTTTTGTAATTCGTGGTATAACGTTAGTATTGATGTACCTTTTATTACAATGAGACTTTATGTAATCAACATTATCGTGGTTTTATTTGATGTTACGTCTATTTCATGTTATTATATTTTATCTATTCCACTGTGAGTTTCTGATTTTGTTTTTGTTTTCACTCTGTTTATGTAATCCTTATAGGAATCAAAGGTTCGTTTAAAATATCTTTAAGTTCTGAAAGGGCTATTCTAGGTCGAAATTTAGGCCCATTCCGAGCACGTCGTTAGAATATGCATATTTGGGTGTTTTGTATGCATACATCATCACATTTACACTTCAACGCTAGAACTGAGCTCACTTTAGCGAGTTTGCAATGCATAATCACAATAAGTATGGTTTTTTTATTGGTGTGTAATAAATAACTTGGTTTTATAACACGTTTGTTTGATAGAGTTGTGTTTTTTCCCATTTGAAAAGATTTCATGACAAAATCTCAATTAAGATGGAAGAATGTGACATCCTGTAAAATATATCCCAATTAGGCATAGATAATTATATTCAAAATAAGTAATAATAATTAATATAATAATAATGGACCGAAAATATGAATATTTAAATATTTAGAATTGGGCCACGAAAATATTATCATTTTATTCGTGTTGGGATTCTATACCATTTTCATATTTTGTTTATCGAGAACGGAGTTCATATGAAAAGTTACGAGGAAAACAACTTGTACAAAAATAATACAAACAACATTTGAAATTCAAATTGTAAATGTAAAACTTGAATACAAATAAATACCTTTTTCATAGTAAGATATTCCCTTTGAATTTCTAACTCATGTGTGTATATAAGAGGAGACAAGAATCGTAAGAAAATGAAAATAATCAATCAACATTAATATGGAATTAATATAAAAGGCAATGTTCAGGAGAATTAATTTCTCCATGCCCAGGACTTAAGGGGGGTTGATCGCTTATCCTTAAGGGAGGTCGACCACCCTCTTAGGGAGGGAGTCGATCGTTCTTAAGGGGAAAAGGTAGGGCTGGCTTGTTTTGCCTAGGTTTTTGTACACTATTTGTCGAAACTAATGATTGAGATTTTAAAAATGAATCTGAAAGTCCACACATAGTTCAACAACTATAAATAAGACCTAGCCTCCTCCTAAAACTCTACGTTCTCTTCCAAACTCCTCCATTCTGTCTAAATTCAAGAATTAGGTCAGGTTAGCTTCTTTTGTCTAATCTATTTTCTATCTCTTCTATTCTCTTTATAAAATCAGGAATTAGATTTGTATGTATATAAGTTTCTAACTTGATTCTTATATATATATAATAATTTAAAACGAATATTTTAGAGTACGAAATTTCGAGATCACAATCCAGGGTTTTGTTCTACATAGTCTTCTCTTCCTTCTTGTTATTCTGTGAGTGGGAATTATTCTAAGTTTACTACTTTATGTAAATGTTATTGTATAATTGGATTGTTATGCTTACGGAGATTTGGGATTCATATAAAAATAAAATGCATATAAATCCCCCAATTCTCTAAATAATGTCAAAAATGATCAATCACATGTTAATTTGGGTTTTGGTTTATGGGTGTAATAAAAGATTAGATTTTTGGGTTTTGTGTGATTTTATCATTTAGTTTGGTTTATTTTCTTTTAATTTATGAAAAATTTAGCTTATACAAAAGCACAAATTTAGGTACTGCAATTAATAAATATGTTTAAATCCCTATTTTATAAAAATAGATGGTTTAAATGTAATAAGATACATATTACCAAAATCTTAGTTTAAATGTAGATATATTTTATGAAAGTAAAGCAGTACTAGAAGGAAATTACATCTATATTATTGTATTACACCTTGTCCTTTTCTTTTATTATTGAAATAATCCTAAGAACATAAGTTGCAAGTTATTTAGTTTGTGTTATGTTATTCCCAATTATTGCTTCAGATATTGAATGAATATTATATGTTATATTGGGAAAGCTTGGCAAATATAACTTTTAAACCTTGATTTTGGTTTCGATTGACATTTCTACATTTAGAACGATTCTTTTATACATTCCATAAATTATGCTATATATAATAACGTAATTAACGTATCATAAATGTGAATTAAATGTGTTTAATTAGGAATCCGAACTTTAAATGTCCCCATAGGAAATTTGTATTTATTGTGTGTATTAATGGCTTTTAATAATATTAATGACACATGACATGAGGTTAGCCCCTACTTATAAAAGAAGCCTGCCCAGAACCGACCGATAAATCCAACTTCTAAAAGATGTCAGGTTATTACGTGTTGCTCTAGTGCCATGAGCCATTTATAATAAATACATGTGACGCAAGGTTAACCGATACTTAGTAGAAGTCTGCCCAAAACCGCCCGACATATATAGTAGCTATAAGAAGTCGGGTTAATGTGAGATGTCTAGTGTAACAAATAATTGTGTGAAGTAGGCCTTCCTCGAGAAGGTATTAAGTGGTTGATCCACCTTATTTGGTATTAATGGGTTTGGACTTTACCTGCCTCTAAGGTTCATTCATTTGTGGTGAGATGAAATCACGGGACCCACCCTTATTGGGTATTAAGTAGTCATTTGGTTTGTCTTTCTCTGATAAGCTTGTAAGGTATTAAATGATCTAAAATAAAAAAGATAGACGTATGAGTGGGATAGTTCTCCGGAAGTTGCATGCTTTTTATCTAGGGGATTTGCAAGGGCGTATCTTGGGTTGGGATAATAAGAGTTCTAAAGAGGTATTAAGTGACTAGGAGTTCACCTTAATGCCAATTAAATAGTAAAGCAACGGTGCACTGGAGGGTTCATAAATGGCGATGAGTATCTACCTTCACCTGATATTAAGTGGTAGATTACATTCTCACATTATAATTGAGAGAATATTTAATAATGTTAATCGAAGTTTTAAGTGACTGAGGTCCGACATTGGGTATTAAGTGATCTTACAGATCTGCCCGTAAATAAATATATAAGATGGCCTTAAGTTACTGCAGGATATTTCACCTATTTAGTGCATGCGTATGTCATATTTAAATTGTTTGTTGATTTTTTCTAGACATAACTTGATGAATTTATACTACCAAGTATAGGTAATAGATTTCATTTAAACTTAAATGATTTACATTCAGTAGAACATATTGTTTTGACCCCTTCCTCTTAACAACATAGGTTAGTAAGTTGAGATGCTTGATTGAGGATATCATGAAGTCGGGAGCCAGGCAACAAAGATTTTATTTTGGTCGATTATTTTTACTATGTCTAGCAATTGACTGTATTTATGGGATTATTAGTGTATAGTATTTCTGACATTTGAATCTGTGATGTAATCGACATTATTATGTTTTTTATGAAATGGTACGTCTATTTTAGTTATTATATTTTGTCCCATTCGCCATGAGATTCTGATTTTGTTTTAGTTTGGCTCTATTATTTATTTCTTATATAAACCAACGACTTTCTTAGAATGGCTTTATGTTCTGATAGGCCTTTTCTACGTCGGGATTTAGGTCAATTCCGGGTGGGTCATTATAGTATATGCCGGTGCAGATCCATACACTTCGATTATTTTAGGTTGAAACATTTTTGAGCCATCTTTATTATTTCTTCATTAGACCCTATTTTATGCGTTTTAGTTGAATTAGAGTTCACATCGACATCTTATATCAAAGTACTCTCTTTTGGGTTAAAAACTAGGTTAACATTAATTTTTTTTCCTAGAGTACATTTTGCATTAAAAACGTATGTGCTCCATTATAATCTATCTTCGGGTTTCATAATCTGATTGATCTAGGCTAAACAATTAGCGTTTCTAAGGAGTTCTTTTCCATTATTTAGCTGTAGCTTAGATTCTTAAGCTACAAATGCAAATTCAATCACGAACTTATAGTGGTGAGTTTAGACTTCATCAGATGCTTAGGATATAGTAGGACAGTGTTAAAATTTTGGTAGGCAAAAACATAGTTAATATGGATCAATACTAATCAATAGGGCATTGATCAGTGCTGATCCATGTATTTTAGTTTTTCTTGTCCCTTATAAAGTTCGATTTATACTCACACTTAGTTATTTTACCTTGTTTCAGTTCCTTCTATTTAGTTAGCCTATTTCTAAACTCAATCCTTGCAATTTCGACGCCACCACCTACCACCACTAATCACCACCAGAGGTCCCTGACATCAATGCCTTGCTTCACCATGTGTTGTCGATCTAGATCTGTCCCCGTTCAGCTGCTTCAAACCAAACCCTAATTCTAGTTAATCCATCCAAATTTTCTTGTCATCGTTGGATTTGATCTCTAACCATTATCAGCCGCTAGCCTTATTCTTGACCTACTCCGTGGGCGGCTTAAGATTTTTTTACTTTCAATTGACATATTTACTTATTGAAACCTTAGGTCTTGGTTAATTTTTTCTTTCTATGTTTGTTCCATACGGTTTTAATATAGCTTTGGGTTTGACTTTGTTTTGCAAACGTTTGGTGAAATCTAGACTTGGTTAAAAATTAAACTCAAATTTAGGATTTAAATTTGAATCTAAAACGAATAAATTTAAATTAAATAAGAATTGTAATCTTAATTTGATTATGAAATTGAAGTGGACTTGAATATCTACTCGAATGTGGCCTCGGACCAAAGATGGACTTGAAGTATATCTAAATGCATATGACTTTGTGGATCATGAATATGTTGGCTTAAACACATAACAACGTATATACCTCATAATCAATCTTAGAGCAAGAGAGCAATCATATCAGAATCAAGCACCGAACTACATAACTTAAACCTTTACATATGAAATTTATCGTAAATTTGCATATCCCATATAACTTTATCCAAGTACAGATTATCGAATGAAGTGTGGTCTACCTTACCTTCAATGTTTTCTTTATAACATAGCTTCACATCCAATAGTCTTGAGATGAAGAGCTTTTCATGTTGGTTCTGGTGAAAATTTGCTGTCGATTTCTCGAATCGATAACGAGTAAACCTGAATGAAAAATAGTAAGCCAAGCTTATCTGGGCTCACATTGGTTATCTATGCTAGTTGGTCTTATTTGAAAGCTATAGGGCTATTGGATACCGATCACTTAGATAAGGCACCAGACTTGTCCTCGAACGACGCTAAGGACCTATTGATCAATACACGTCGATTTTGTGCTCTTAACATCTACCATTGATTAAACATTTAGGTGTCAAATACGCCTAATAGTTTTAAACACAAGTTTCCTTGTGCATAATGACTTTACGATATCTGGTTCGCCTGCATTCTGGAGAAGGGTGTTCTTCTCACTTTGAGGCAGAATCCACTACAGCTTTGCCATCCACATCTATTCGTATAGGAGCGGCTTATACTCCAGTTTGACAAGCCATGATCATAGCGGGACATATCATCGATACGCTTCGTCCTATGCTAAGATTTATTCCTAACCCATCGGGGAGGTGTCCATCGAGCGTCACCCTATGAATGCTTCAGACTGTGTGCTTGTAATTTGGAATTTGGAATTTGAAAAGAGAATGTATAATTTCCAATTAAAGATGAGTATGCTAATCGGCCTCCACCTGGTTACACTACACGCCATTGTTTCATGCACTTAAACGATGTTGTTACTCCAATCAAGCCTTTCTTGCGAACTAGTCATTAGGAGATAAAAGACGCTCTATTCTTGCTCCATCCAAATGGTTATGTTATACTAACGTGTGTTTATGTGCTTTTGATGCAGACATTTAGAAGTTTTCCTTCGACGCTTGAGCTTTGATATCTTCTTTTGTTCAAGAGGAGATACAACCATCCCTTTCTAGTTTTTATGAAGCGTAATGAAAGCGCAAGCTCATCCTAAACTTATCGAATAAGCTATGAATCAATTCTTCTATGTTCGATGTCCGGAAGGATTTAATAGCTTGTGGATGCATGGAGATGAGTGCTTGAGCTTTAGTATTATGCTTAACTTGGACTCAGTTGTTGGAATTCTTAACTCGCCCCGCTTAAAGGTGTCAACAGGTCTGGTCCAGTTTGGTTTCATTGGTAATAAACGGGTCATAAACTGGTCAAATTCGGGTTCACAAGTCAAATAGGTTATGAACGGGTCAGGTCAACCCATATAAATATAAATGGGTTATAAAAGGGTCAAATTCGGGTTAGCGGTTCAACCCAAAATCCATCTATTTATAAATGGATCAAATTCAGGTTAACAAGAAAATGACCCGCCGACTTAATGGGTTGGGTTGGCCTACTAATTTATGTTGGAGTTCAGGTCATGTAGGAAATTGACAGCCATGAGAGAAGTCCTTTGTTAAGTACTTTAGATAACTTGAGGTTTGTTCTAGATTCATTAAGAAAAAGAAGTTTCTTATTGCAGGACAAATATCTCTATAGATTTGTACTTCTTCACCATGCCCGGTCAGTGATTCCCCAAAAAATGCTAGTTCATGTTTGCTCTAGAGTCGAAACTTGCTCGCTTCGAGTTACTAGAGAAGGAGCCCCAATAGAGGGTCTTTCAAAGGAATCAATCGAGGTGAAAGCCCAGATGGCCAAGTTGAGGTTGAAGCAGATGACCATTCAAGGATGTCACCGATCCAAGAGGATAAATAAGGATAGTTTTTCAAATGCATGGGAAAGTTAGTGATCCTTGAATGTAGAGTAAGTGAAGATTTTAGAAAGTCACAATTCTAATGTTAGAGCTAGAGGATGTAATTCCATAGAAGAGTACACGACATCATTCGATGAGACCCCGAGGTCAACCCGATTCGTGAGGTAGAGGATACTCTTAATGGTTCAATCATTGATGTGTTTGGGGATCTAGATCCACTCATTATGCCGACTTCTTGAGGTTTTGGTAATTTTGGTGACTTTGGTGATTTAAGTGACATTCATGCCACTTCAATTGAAATCGTTGGGGGAGTCTCCTACACTAGCCACTCCAAGCTACGATATATGTCCTAGGCATATCATTTTGGAGTCCATTCAGACTCCAACATTTCTTACAAGGAAACATAATTTGTAAGGATGTTGGGTTCTAAGAGGAAAACCAAACACACTTATGGTCGTCATCACTTATCATGCATATTTTCCTCTTACATTTATCGAATCTGCTTCATCTTTTTTTATATTTTAGACCACACAAGTTTCATGAAAGCATAAACAAAAATCCTCTAAAGATCCTCAAGAGAATAGATGCTAAATCCCTTTCGATTGGAAATAGATGAATAAAGGATAAAGCACAAAGAGTGGGAGTAGAGCAAGAGGAAAGATGCCCCTTCGACCTTATCCAAAAACTTTCCTAGGTTAGTTTTTTTGGAGT
This sequence comes from Allium sativum, assembly GCA_030737875.1. Classification (NCBI taxonomy): domain Eukaryota; kingdom Viridiplantae; phylum Streptophyta; class Magnoliopsida; order Asparagales; family Amaryllidaceae; genus Allium; species Allium sativum. The sequence goes on from CM060922.1 coordinate 960,092,599, forward strand.
TGGATTCGATTTGGATTTGAATTTTCTGATAAAGATATTATCCTTTAAAATATTGAAGCTTATAAGAAATTCAGAAGGAAAGTGGCTAGTCAACAAAAGTTGGCTCATGAGTCGGCCAGAGTCAACAAACTCAATTTTACCAAGGTTTTGACCATCATAATGAGAGGAAGGAGTAGGTAAGAGATGTCGAATAGCATGATGCTAAAATCGAGTGGCTTAAGAAGGAAAATGAGGCGGTGCTCGCATCTAAGCAAGGGGTCGAGGAGAGAACTGAAGAGTTGAACAAGTACAATAATATGACGGAAACAAGGTTCAACCTTTAACTCAAAACAGATCATGCTAATAAATAGGTTATTGTAGACATCTTGGAATTGGAAAGGAGGATCTCAGGGTCTCTCGAGCTTCCATCACCAAGTAAGCCAAGATATTGAATCACAATAATGAGATTTTCCAACTTAAAGAATACCTGGCCCAGGCTCAGAGGGGAAAAGAGCAGATCGCTTCTGAGTAGGCTACTATAAAAAAGACTCATGGAAATGGTATGGATCGTCTAGATGCCACTATGCTGAATTTCTATATTTTATCAGTTATAGGCAAAAGATGTCGATCTTTCCTAAGGGATAAATTTGCTCACAATTTTCTCAAAAAGTAGGGACAAATATAGACGTAAATTTTTGACATAGATTATATCGAGGAGGAGTTGATTTCTTATTACGTAAATGAAGAGTCGAAAGCTGCTCTTGCTAAAGGGAAAGAAGAGATTAGACTTGAGAGGGAGCTACAAGATGTAGCCCTAGTCAAATTTCATATAGTCAACCAACTTTAGGTTCTGAGGCCTCTCCTTTAGATCCGAAGTCTGGTGACCCTGCTTTTGAAGATGTACTTTCTTTTTCCACGACCCGTTTTTGTCATTTCGATCTAAACATCAATCCCAATGACCATCTCTGCTATGATGGCGCACTTGAGTGATAAAGGAAATGGTAGTGATAAGTAGGACTATGAGATTGATTTTAGCAAATAAAAAAACCCCTTGTGCTAGTTAAAACTCCCTCATTTTGAAGTTCGAGGGCTTCTTATTTCCTCCCGCTGAGGATGATGATTTACATGCTCATTTTCCCAATACTATAGGCTTGGCTTGACCACTCTCCCTCCTTAATCCAGCGTTATGGGGACTGATGCAATTTTCATCACATCAACTATAGTGCCACAATTCCTGCTCCTATTATCTGTTATGTAATGACGGTCGGAACAAAGCCCCCTGCTTGCACGCATATGAGTTGTCACACAACTCCCATATAACAAAAGGAATCCCTGATGTTACGTGCCTACCAGCTCATATTTGTACACGATTCCTTCAATATATTTCGTGATGTGGGACTATTGTATGCAAACCATTATTCCTCCTTAAGAACATGCGAGGAAATCCTAACAGTCTTCCCCTTGACTCGCATCCTATGAGTATCTTTTGAGAGCACTACCTTGCCTGCATGGCCCAACCCGAACCTTCGGCTCTGATACCACTTTATGTAACGACGGTCGGAACAAAGCCCCCTCCTTGCACGCATATGAGCTGGCACGCAACTTCCATATAACAAAAGGAATCTCTAATGTTACGTGCCTACCAGCTCATATTTGTACACAATTCCTTCAATATAGTCTGTGATGTGGGACTATTGTATCCAAACCATCATTCCTCCTTAAGAACATTCGAGGCAATCCTCACATTATCCACTTCTTAACCAAGGCAACATTCAAAGAAAATTGAAGATTTACAAGGCCTCGATGACTTGGTGGTGTCTTCTCGAGGGGATGGAGCTATTACTGAATTGAAATATTTGACATCGAAAGAGAAGGAGACTGGAGAAAAAAGCAACGCTACAGGGAAGAAGGAGCCATCATCTAGGGAGAAGAAGCCCTCATCTAGGTATAAGGATAAACCTAAGGGTCGGTGTAGCAGAAAACATGCGGCTCATAAGACATCAAAGAGTGCATCAGAGGAAAAGGAGGTTACTTGCCATGTCGAGCAAACTCATGTTGTTCTTATTGGTACATCCTTCCATTGGAAAATCAATGTGCACGTGAAGAGGATTATCAGGATGGGAAGGACTCGAATGGTTGCAAGAAGGGGTAGTACACGACTTTAGGATTAGTGTTTATTTTGTTGCTTTTAGTAGGTCATGTATAGCTTATAACTTTTTTTTCATCTTGGTTGGTACTATGTAGGTACCAACCTCCACTGTGGGTATATTGTTGCTTGTACATAAATGTTATGTAGTAATGATATGTTGTTTTTTGTTCATATGAATCTATGTTGTATGCTCTATATTTATTTCACTTCCAGTACTACTTTGTTTTTGTATGCTGCTTTGAACTTCTTAACTTTTTGATGCATTTCAGTTTATTGTAGCTAGTCATCTTACTCATCATGGAAGGCCCATGTTATGTTTCATTTCGAGGGTTTCAACGCCATCATGGATGATATTGCCTTCCATACCATCGGTATACACGTGCTTCTTTGGAGTTTCTTTTCCTGATTTTTATTGCCTCCAGCTTAGGATGAGTGCAGAACAATCGACCATTAAATGCCTTACTTTAATCCAAAGATTGTCCTAACACCTTGTAACTTGGCTATTTTGTAGTTTATCCTTTTAAATCCTTTGTCTTCTGGACCTTTGTATACTTTTTATCAGTCTCATAGGTTTAATGCATTGTTTTTAGGTCGATTTTCGACGATCTGATCGCTTTAGAGTGAAGTCCTAGCCATGCGAGAAGACTTTTGGATCAATGTCCAATGATATAATAGTCTCGAGGTTTTGTCCTCATTATATGAGAAGAGTTATGGATTGAATTCTAACTATCCAACAACCTCAAGGTAGAGTCCTCACTGAGCAAGAAAAGGTTTCCAGTGCCACTTATTGCTTCCTACCCCTGCTTTCCAAGGTTCATAGTCCTCATTTTAGCATTTCAGCCTATGTTCCCTAAGGCAATAAGCTTTCGGTGTTGATCGAGTTTATTGCTTTTGGAAGTGAGAGATTTTTGTATCCTTTAACTATGGTGGGGGTGCCTCAACGATGGTGATGTATTTTTGTACTCTTAAACTGTGGTGTGGGTGCCTAAATGATAGTAAGGGATTTTGGTATCACTAAACGCATGTAAGAGCGCCTCAATGTTGGTGATATCTCTTAGTATCCCTCAACTGTGGTGAGCGGGCACCAACAATGATGAGGGATTTTGGTGTCCCTTACCTAAGGAGGCCTCAATGTTGGTGAGGGCTTTTATTATCCCTCAACTGTGGTAAGGGTGCCGCAACAGTGAGGTTTTTTTTTGGATACCATTGATTGCTACCTATCCTTGCTTTCTAAGGTTCATAATCGTCAATTTGGTATTTTGAACTGCATACCCTACGGCAAAAGGATTTAAATGTTGATAGGTTTTTTTATTCGGTTTTCCCTTCACCCTTCTCTCTAAGGTTTGAATTCTTCGTTTAGACGTTTCAGACTATGCTCCGAAGGCAAGGAATTTACGAACACCAGCGGGTTTGAGATGGAATTTGGTGGTGAACTCTTATTTGATTATCCCAATATCTCGTGTTGCACTCGACAGTTGTTTCCAAGCTGCTTCAAGCTTGGAATATGCATTATATTTTTTGTTCTTGCGGCTCTGAATGTGCTATTAACAATTTTGTTATTTTCATCAATTCAGATTGCATTGTATTTCATAAAGCCCAAACTGATAACACCTTTGAATTTCATAACCGTTAATTTCTAACTGATTTGAGATTTTTAAAAAGCACACAATTTCAATGGTTCAAAAGAATTTCTTTTGTTGATATTCAAAAGAAATAAACAATGGGGACTAGAACCCTAACTTGATTTCTCCACCGCCTCCCTCTTTCTTCTTTCTTTCGCCTCCCCTTTTCTTTTAGTCTTCTTTCGCTCTTTTAATCTAGCTTTTTCTATTATTGTGGTTATGTAGCTCTCTTCCCCTCTTCAGCTCACCTCGAAATTTTTGCCATCCAGATCTGATCCAATTTTTGCTTTTCCTTAGCCAGTTTTCCAAATCGCCCTAATTTTAATTCCTATGGAGTATCACTACTTCACATCATTCGCAAATACCGGATTCATTCGCATCTTCTTCGTCACCTTGCAGCCTTTCCAACGACTCTGGTTAGTGTTTTCATCTCCTTCGAAAGGTAGGCTATTAGCTGTGGAATGATTCATCATCGTGCTGGTAGAAGCTCACTTCCCTTCTTGTTTTGTTGGTTTTTAAGGTTTTGGCTGCGCATGTATTATTGTTTGTTCCTTGTTGTTTGTGTTGTTGTTATTGTAGTGGGTAGCATCTTGGGTTTTTAGCTCATGGGGTTGTGCTTATAGTTATTGTGGCTAGGGTGTTTATCTTGTTCAGATCTGTTTAGTTGTACTAGTGCTGTCTTGGGGTTCTTAGGTGAAATTTGAGGTAATTCCAATTAGGCAACTACCGCTCACTTGGCAGCGTGGTCTTGCATTGAAGGAGGTTATTTGTGAGGCGATGAGTTGAGAGCAGGGAGTGTAGTGGTAGTGAGTTTAAGAGGTGATATGTGGCTTCCTGGCATGTAGTAGTCACTTGCTATGCTTGAGGGTGAGTGCGGCACTGGCTATCTGCAGAGGATCTAGTAGATTGGACCAGCACTGATTGTGGCGGTGACTGCATGATATCTAGTAAATTGGGACTGGACTTCAAGTGATAACTTAGCCTGTTAGTTCGAGTTGTCTGTAATTTGAGACTTTATAGATAACCTGTGGTATTGTATGTCGTTGTGTACTACCTCGGCAACATGTGATGTTAGTATGTTTGTTTTTCTATTTTTCGAGCTTAATTATCACCCTATGTGGTGAATGTCTAGGCCTAGGAATGTTTGTAGCAGATAGTCAATCCGATTATCTCTTGTACTCTTTTTTACTTGTTATTTGTTTTAATGGGAAAAGTGTTACGAATCACTTAACAAACCGGTTGGCCTTGCCAAAAAATGGAAATAAGTTTAAGTACAAGGCCCTCATTGACTGTGGGTGGCTTGATTTATAGAAAAATCGCGTAATTTAAATTTTAAATAAAATAATTATGGAGGTGACTGTTGTTTCCATCTCACAGTATTAGGATTCCATCCACTATCGTTAGCATAAAAGTTTCATCTAGAAGCGTTTTTTTTCGATCAGTAGGTTATTCCCATGTTGGACTGAATACTCATCTGCTTGTCATGACCTAATCGAGGACTCTGTTTCACGACCTTTTGGCCCGAATACCAGAAGCGGTCCAGGCCGACATGACTTGGCCCATCATATGGTTAAACAACTTGGAAGTGTCGCCAAGCACCCACGAACAAGGCCCAGATAGAGTCGTAGAAGTATAGTCGTCGCGGCTTGTCGAAATTGCTCAAATTCACCTAAATGTTCAGGAGTCGGTATTTACCATCCATCAAGATTACGTATCACCAATGCCTTGACCAAAACCATATCCCCATAACATGACTCCTTGGATTGGTACTGTCCTCTTCACCGATTTATATCCCAATATATGACTCCTCGATTTCGTACCCCAAAATTCTATCAAATTCCTTCAAGTTTCTAGGATCGGCATAGAAGACTTCATATTGTGGGATATGAAAAGTAACAAAGCAGTGGGGTACGAAGAGAATGAAGATGCAGAACAAACCAAGTCCACAAGGTCAGTACTAATTTCGGGTTACTAAAATTAGGAGCATGTAACTGTCACCCTCTGCTCCTACCTTGTAACGACCTATATCTTAATGATTGGATATTTAAATATTTTATTTAAATGCCGGTCTTTTGTTTTCTGATTGATGGTTCTAAAAGGTAATTTTTCACAAACAATCGAATCAGGACTAGTTCCGTTGAGTTCGTATGGATCGTTACGTATATAAAAAGTATATGGATTGCTATATTTCGAGTTTGGACCAGTTGGGAATCATATCAATCTCGATATACGTGTAAAAATATCATTTTGGGCAACCATCTCAGATTTTGATGAATTTTGTACCATTCGGGTCGTATCGTTATAGTGATGCACACCGTCATGTTTGGTAGTTTGGAAGGGTTGGTTGATTGTAGTGAGATAAAACGTGTGTTATATTTCAATTTGAAATAAAATAATATCTAAACCCCTATCTTCTACTGGCAAGGCTATTGTTCATACATCCTCAAAACTAACCCGTTATTGTTTCATTGCCATGGAGAAAATCATGGCCGCAGCTCTTGCATGATTTTCAAAAATCAAAATCGAGTGAAATACTAGATAAAAATTCATGAATCTGGATTCGCTAAACTCATGATGGAAATCTCCATGAACCTATATCATTTTTGCAAAGCTCGATGGTAAATCCCTGTACATTGTTTCCATGGCAACAAACTAGGACTAAGTATGGGACGAGCTATAAGCGGCAATGAGGAAAATGGAGATCCCCATCACGTTTTTCTTACCTATTAGCACCATGACCCGAAGTTTCATAAACCCAGCGCACTCAGTAATTTTTGTTTTCCTATCGTATGTGAGCGAGTTCCAGGTCGCGAACCTAGTTAAGGGATTAAGTGCACCATTTTCGGGTGCACTGTGAGGAGATTTGGTAGCAAAGCTCGATGCAACTATCCGTTCAGCAAATTGTTCAATGGATTTGGAGGAATAATTGGTCAAAGCTTGTGGGATGCAGGATATGCATGACATTATTTGGAGAAGAAAGGGGATTAGAGTTAATTAAGAGTAATTAGTTTGATTAATTAATGGATGGTTAACTTAATTACTAAACTAGTTGTCAAACTTATAACATGTATATCTTTTATGTACGAGGTCAGATTTGGACTTGGTTTCTTGCGTTAGACTCATCTTGATGAGTTTAACGTTTGGAGCTTGTTTGGGCTGATTTGGATAAGGTGAGTGATATTATCTCTAATAGAACTGTATTAGTCTAATAGCATAAGTTTGAGGATTTAAATTGGTTTATAATCATTAAAAGTAATATTTAGGACTATGAAACCTAGTAAATAATAAATAAAATTATTAAGAAGTGATTTGAGCAGCTTTAACCTGATTATAGCATTTACTTAGTTTGCACGTTATTTACTCATAAATGCGCTATTACGCACTGTTTTGATGATTTTACTAGGAATTGATTGTTTGGACATATATTCCAGTTTTATTTCCATATATATGTTCAATTCGATTTATTATCACTATTATGGATGCTTGTGTGCTAGTTTAGTAATCTAGATGAATATTGGTTGTATTTTGAATTGTTTGCTTAGTGTAGATTAAAACTCCGTTCAAAGGCGACCTAGTATTACGAAATATTTTGTTTGTTAGAGTTGGGTTTATTGGTTGAATACACATGTTGGTGTATATCAATTGAATTCACAAGGATGGAAGACTCGAACGTGCGAGATATATTCTTGATGAAGATTCAGAGCGCACAGATGGATTCGACGATAGTGCAACATTGGAGCTCGTCGGTAGATATGAACACTTGGACGGAGCAAAGAAGTCGAAGGACATAGTAGATCCTGGTTCGACCAAGTCCGGACTGACATAGTCTAGTTGATCCAGAGACAGTTCAACCAAATCATGGATCAAATATGTTGATTCGGATCTGGGTCGACTATGTCGATCTGGATATAGGTGACCAAGCCCGGATCTGCTATGCTGATCCGGATCTGGTTGGACTTTGTCGAATATGTTGGGCCGACCAGGAGAAAGACGACGTAATGACGACCGATTTCGAGGCGAAAGATGGACTTGGCGATGAGGTGGACTTGGTGACAAGATGGACTTAGCAATGAGCTGTATTTCGCAACAAATGTCAGATGTTTTCCTTGGATGCGTGTTTGACAACTTTTGGTTAAATTGGTGGTCCAAGTAGTCTTTATTACTACGAAATAGTCGATATCGATTACCATTATTATTGATGTTTGGTCAATTTGATATGGACGATGATGCGATTTCGAGGAGCACGATGTGAAGGTTCGATTGATAACGATTTCAACACGATGGCCTTTGATTAGTGGCTTTGACTTGAGATAAGGATGTGGTGCTTATATGCACTGATGCGTCGTTCGACGACAATATTCCAGGATGGGGAAGCTGTCACAATTGATCATTTTCTACGAAATGCAGAAAAGACGACATTAAGTCGTATTGAGGTGACATTCGGAGTGAGAGGGATGGCAGATACGGGGTGAAATCCTACTGAAAAGAGTGTTGGAGTAGGATCGAGTAATATGGATTGATATTAATAGGTGGTATCTTAGATAATGTGATATATATTAAACTTGTGCAATATTTATGCAAGTAACAATTTAATAAACAAGATATAATGATATCACAGATAAGCAATATGTAAATGCAATAAAGTAAATTAAATGACACCAGGAATTTTTATACTAGTTCGAAGCATCATCCTACATCCACTCCCAAACATCTTCTGGCTTTTTACTAGCATCACCCTCATTTCACCCAAAGGAACAAGTTAATAACACACCCAACAACCACAACGGGATTTCACGCCTGAGCAAACCGAACAAGACTTCAACACCACGCCTAAGCAAACCAAACAGGACTTCAACACCACACCTGAGAAACTGAATAGGACTTCAATAATACAACAAGAGTTTTGACTTTTGAATGTGTTCTAAGTAACACTGATTAGCCAACAATTTGAGTATACCCTTACTATCCTCAGATATTGAATGTATTTGTGAAGATTTGAAGGAAGTAGATTGCTTGTTGAATCAAGAGATATGAAATAATTTCAATGATTCAAAATCAATTTGAATATTTTAGAAAGCATTTAGAATGCAAGAGTATATAGAAATTAAGATCATAAATTAGAAGAAGAATTGGTGATTTGGAAATGAACTTTTCGATGTTTAAATAGTAGTTGCAGAGTAGTAACCTTTCATGAAAAATTATGATGAAAAGAAGCAACCCTTTCTATTCAAAAATGGATAGAAACCTTTCATGAATGAAGGTGTCTTTTCATAGAAATGACCGTTATAGTCGGATCAGTCGACTGGTTAAAAAATCATCAGTCAACTGGTAAAAAATAAAAATGTATATATATATATATATATATATATATATATATATATATGCATACAATAGCCAGGACTGAGGATTTTATACCCTACCAGTCTACTGGTGCTTTTTGAACCAGTCGAATGGTTGGTGTAAAAACCTCAATTCTAGGCACTTTTGTGCTATTAATATATATATATATATATATATATATATATGTGTATACATATATATATGTATATATATATATATATGTATATATATGTATATGTATATATATATATCATATATGTGTATATATATATATGTTTATGCTTATGTATTTTCGTTTTTGTTATGACATACGAGGATAGATTTTGAAAATTTCGAATTTAACTAAAACACAAACAAATAACTCTTCATTTGATCTTCATTTCTTCGTTGTCATGAATCAAAAATCACATGGATCAACATTCTCCCCCTTTTTTTGATTCATGACAACCACTTGCAATCTCTTGTAAAAAAGTTATCTCTCCCCTGAATGTATGTTGTATATCCATTATCTTATCTCCCTCTAAATTTACGATTTTAACTTTCTTGCAATAATTTGTTGTATACTTACCATTTTCCCTTCTTTGTCATCGATTAAAAAGTTTAAATAATATGATAAATAACATAATAACCATCGCATATAAGAGTTCATAATCAAGTACTATATAACATTCACAAGAAAAAGCAAATACTAGACAAAGTTCAAAAGCAAAGATAATAGAGTTCAACGTGCAAGAGATACAAGTCTGTTAGATCATAGAAATATTAAAGCTATTTATCATACCACTAAACCAAAAGGTACCCGAGCTCGTGCTTTCAGAAGTAGTGCAATGGATTGGTGAAGAAAGCCTCTTTCCTGGATCCTGTGCCTGAGTAGAATCAAATAAGAAATATCATTCCACATGTTTCCAAAGAAAATTCTTGATTTTGCCGAACTTCTTATCCATTTTTCTATCCATTCGCTTGAGGCAAGCTTCGAGTAAGAGTTGATTCGTAGCACAACATCAACAGCTTCACGAGTAGTTTGAAATTGAGTGTTGAGTCGCACATCTTCTGGATGTTCTTGAATATGAGTAGTAGATGATTGTCCTCTATCTCTTTTTTTCCGCTCATTCTAAACTCGTGATGCTAACACTTGGCAGAGGTAGCTTCGTCATCTTAAAATTCTTGTTATCAGAAATTTTCACTTCTATCTTATCAGATGTTGGCTCGGGAATGTCGGCATTGACAAGTAACCTCATAAGATATTCTCCATTGTAAAAATATTTCAAAGTTCCATCAACGAATAATAAAATGTGATTTATAATTATTTGCATCCAATTTTTTTGTACCTTACCGTAAATTGCGCATACAAGGCCTAAAAAGTTTCAGCATATACCAAGTCAAAAGTGCCCGTTCGTGGTAAAATAGTGAATGCTAAAGCATGGTGTAACAACCGAGCACCAGGACGCAAGCACTTAGTTCGTGAGTTGTCGGAGTCGTCATCGATAAAATAGTGGCTTACTTCGTCGCGAACATGAAGAGCACAGTTTAGATAATCTAGCGATATGTCATTGGTAGGTGAATTTAAAATGTGACCCATTCTTGCTACAGTAAAGAAGACTGGTTTTCCACAAACTAAACTCCACACGCAATTATTTTGGTTTCTAGGAGTTTGATGATATAAATTAAAATTGGCAAGAAACAATTTTACCATTACAACATTGATCTTCAATTTGTTTTGCATGTAATCCATCAATGATTCAAGTCTTCCTCGTTGCACCAAGCCTTGTAGTCCGTATGTTTCAAAATCTGAAAATTTGACGAATACTCCTTCGATAAAATTGAGTTTCTCCATTTTATGTCATCTTTCAACAACGATGTCATTGCATAGACATTGAGCTATATAAGGATCAATGGGTTTTTTGTGTTGATGAGGAAGAGCCTCTTTTTGACTTTTTGGTTGGAGGAGCCATTGTGATTTAATTTAAGGGAGAAAAAATCGTACTTTTACTGCTTAGGAGTTTTGGTTTTTGTGTAGAGAGTTTGGGGTTTTGAAGATGAAAGAGTAATAAAGTGATTTGGGGAACTTTTATATAGGCCACGGCAAAAAAAATTGCCTTATAAGGCTGACAAATCGATCTGTTGTAAAGTAACCAGTCGACTGGTTACTGTTAAACCAGTTTTTTTGGTTTTTATTTCTCATTGAATCGTTTATATATATATATATTTCTTATTTACAATTATAAATATATATATGTATTTATAGTATATGTATGAGTTAAGTATAACGTTGATTATTTCATTTCAACACGTTTTTAATGATGAAATAAATTAAGATATATATTTATTCATACAAAGATGTCCAAAAGCAATATACAGTTTCTTTTTTCATTATAAAAATGCAAAGTTATTAAGTGAAAGAACAATTAAATAACAACATGAAATAATTCTTCGTCGGAGTCCGAAGACGTTGATTCTTTCTTAGGAGTCTTTTTTCTAGTCTCCTCATTATTTGCTTAGTTCTAATCCTACGAATTTGGGGCTATAAGAAGGACGACTAGGTGTATTCTTCCATGGACTCTAGGATGTTGTTGGTTGTTCAGGAGTAGAGGAAAGTGGATAGTGACGTGGTTCAAGTACTTTTGGTTTTCCACATACTCTTATTGCTAATTGCTCTAGACAGCTTAAACGACGTGCTGTAATTTTTTGCTCGAAGTATAATTCTCATTGTAATTCCAGCTATTGTTGTTGGTAATGATGAATCTCATCGATTTTGTATTTAGTTAATAGAGAAGCAGAAAGTTGACGTTTGCTTTTCTTTGTATCCGATGTATAACCGGTGTGATAGTTTCCCCAGTTTATTTCCGGTTGTTTGTCCAAATTAGGAGAGACAAGAATTTCAATGGATTCTGACGATTGTTTTTCATTTGATTCAGTCAGAGCATTTTTGAAAGATGATGATTTATTTGATGTTGACATGGTTATGTTGTTTCTTTTGAATTGAACTAATAGTATGAAAGTTGTATATAAAATATGGAAAGTTAAGTATATCTATAAGAGAATTTTCCTTAGAAGTAGCAACGGAAAAAGATGAACGAAAGGTGGAATAGTTTTCAACCATTTGTTTATTTAGTAAGTTAGTTAATTTGTTAGTTTGTTAATTTAGAAAGTGAATTCTGTAGCCTATAACATAATACGAACTCAATGTACAGGTTCAACAAGAAATATATCATAGCCCATTTGGAAAGCACACTCAGCTCCTTATCAAGGCACCCGGGTTCGAGACCTAGCTGATGCATATATTTTATTTTTTGAAGTGTTTATTTTTGCACATATAACTTAAAAAAATTATAAATCTTAATATGAAGCTATTCCTAGTTCTCTTCTAAGTTTAATCAACATATTTTCTAGATTTAGTTTAGTAAAAAATATTGGCAATTTGGTTTTTAGAATTTACAAATTCTAAGTTTATAATCTCTTTTTCGATGTTATCGCATAGAAAATGATGTCTTATATCTATATGTTTAGTTCTCGAATGGTATACCGGATTTTTAGATAAATTTATTGCACTTGTATTGTCACAATAAATAGTTGAATTATTTAAATTTACGTTAAAATCTTTACGCATTTGTTGCATACATATTACTTGTGCACAAGCCAATGCTGCTGATATATATTTAGCTTCACATGTAGATAATGAAATGCAAGTTTGTTTTTTGCTAAACCAAGATATTAGTGATTTGCCAATAAAATGGCAAGTACCACTTGTACTTTTTTGATCCGTTCATGATCCTCCAAAATCAGCATCGCTATATGATACTAACTCGAAGGAACAATCTTTCGGATAGAAAAGTCCAAAATCTTTGGTGTTCCTTAGATAATGCGATATACGTTTAACTGCTCATAAGTGTGATTCTTTGGGATTGGCCTGAAATCGAGCACACAAACAAACACTCATCATTATATCTGGTCGGCTTGCTATTAAATACAATAATGATCCTATCATACTACGGTATAACTTTTGATTGACACTTTTACCATTTTCATCTTTTTCTAAATGTGTTGTTGTACTTATATGCATCGGTTTACTTGATGTATTTTCCATACTAAAACATTTTATTAGATTATTACAATATTTTTATTAATTTATAAAAATACCGTTTGAAAGTTGTTTAATTTGTAATCCTAAAAAATGTGACAGTTCACCCATATGTGACATGTCAAATTCGCTAGTCATAAGTTTGGAAAATTCCTGACATAATTTTTCATTAGTGGAACCATAAACAATGTCATCGACATAAATTTGAATTATTAAAATATTTTTTTAATCACATTTTATAAATAACGTTTGATCAACCTTTCCAATTTGTAATCCTGAACCAATTAAATAATTCTTAAGAGGTTCATACCAAGCACAGGTGCTTGCTTAAACCATATAATGCCTTTTTCAATTTATAAACGTGATCAGGATATTTTTCATGTGTAAACAAGGATGGTTGTTCAACGTAAACTCTTTCTTTTATATAACCATTTAAAAATGCATTTTTCATGTCTATTTGATATAATTTAAAATTATGATGACAAGCATGGGCTAATAAGATATAAATTGCTTCTAATCTAGCTACCAGAGCAAATATTTCTTTATAATCTATTCCTTCTTCTTGGTTATATCCTTGTGCGATAAGTCTAGCTTTATTTCTAGTTATATTTCCTAACTCGTCTGCTTTATTTTTATTAACCCATTTTGTTCCTATAACAGCTTGATCACTTGGTCTTAGTACTAATTCACATACTTCATTACATTCAGACCGATTTATTTCTTCATGCATAGCAATAATCCAGTTTTTGTCGGTAGATGCTTCTTTTGGATTTTTGGGTTCAATATTGGATAAGAAAGTGACATGAAATTACTAGGTTTAGTTGATTTCTAGTTCATACATTTGAGTTTATCTCCCCAATAGTATTTTGAGCTCGATGATCTCGTAATATATTTGGTGGTGATCTTATTTCATTATTATTTTGAATAACGTTATCATTATTATTATTTTCTGTAACAATGTTTTCAGGTTGTTTGTTATTTTCAAAAATATCTTGATTTTCATTTATATTATTATGAACAATGTTTTCAACTTCTCTAGAATTATAAATTATATTATCTTCATCTTGAGAAATTTTATTTTTCAAAACTTTAGTATTACAAGAATTCTGTATATAATATTCATCGAAGGAAACATGAAGTGATTCCTCTGTTTTATTTGTTCTTTTATTAAAAATTCGATAATCTTTGCTTTGATTTGAATATGCTAGAAATATGCCTTCGTCGGATTTCGAATCGAATTTTCCAAGTTGTTCTTTAGTGTTTAAAATAAAACATTCTGAACCAATGATTTTAAAATATGAAATATTTTGTTTTCTACCATTGAAAAGTTCATGTGGAGTATTTTTCGTAAGTGGTCAAATGGAAACATGATTCAAAATGTAACAGGCTGTTGCAACTACTTCTGCCAAGAAATGTTTTGGTAACGAACTTCCATTCAAAAATGTTCTAGCACATTCTTGTAACGTTCGATTTTTCCATTCTACAGCTCCATTTTGTTGTGGAGTTCTAAAAAATGAAAATTTATGAAAAATTCCTTTCTTTTTACAATATACATCTAACTTTTCATTTTCAAATTCTCCTCCATAATCACTCCATATATTTTTTATTTTTAAATCTGTTAAAATTTGAATTTGTTTTACAAACATTTTAAAATGATCAAAAGTATCACTTTTATTTTTCAAAAATATCATCTAGGTATATCTAGAAAAATCATCAACTATTACAAACATGTATCTACTGTGATTTATGGATTCAATTTGAGTTGGCCCAAATAAATCCAGTTGTAGTAATTCTAACGGTTGCAAAGTTGAAATGACCTTTTTAGATTTAAACGATGATTTAGTTAATTTTCCTAACTGACATGCATTGCATAAATTTTCAATTTTGAATTTCATTTTGGGTAATCCTTTTATGATTTCATTTTTCAAAATTTTATTTATGGTTTCAAAATCTATGTGACGAAATCGCTTGTGCCATAACCAAGAATCGTTATCTTTGGCTAGTAAGCACATATCTGGATTATTATTAACTTTCATATTTAAAATATATATATTTTTATCTCTATTACCTTCAAAAGAAAGATTTTGATTTTTATCAAAAATACTACATTTATTTTTAGAAAACCATATTTTATAACCTTTATCTCATAACTGACCAATACTTAACAGATTATGTTTAAATTTCTTAACTAATAAAACATCAGTAATAAGAGGTAAATTAGATGTACCATAATTGCTCACATTGCCTTTGCCGATGATAAATCCTTTGGAATTATCTCCAAATGTGACAGTTCCTCCTTTTGAGTAGATAATATTTTTTAGCATTTCCTTGTTTTCTGTCATATGTTTTGAGCAACCACTATCGAGTATCCATTTTCCTCTATTCTTGAGTAGGACCTACAAAAAATATATAATGACATTGGTGCCTACTTCCTCTGTTAGGGTCCTAAGAGTTAGGTCTTAAGAAACCAAACCGAATAGGTTTCAGTGTCCCTTTTAAACATATAATTCTTATTATTATGAACAGTTTCTAAGAATGTTCTAATATACTTATTCCTAATCAAATAATTATTCATTTTAGGAACCCATATATTAACAGTTTAGAAACCTTCTTCTTAATAAAAAAATGTTTTTGGCTTCTTTATAGAAGGTGTTACTGGTTTGCTAGTACTAGGTTTGCTAGGTTTAGATAACTTTTTCTTAGATTTCTTAGAGATGTTTGCTTTCTATATATATCCTAGTCCATTTTTACTAGTTGTAGGTTGAGAATTTTCTATAATTTTGGATAAATTCTCTCTTCCTTTATTAAATTTAGTGACATTTCTAGTAATATCATCTAATTTAATTTTAAGACTAGAGTTATATAATTCTATAATTTTAATCCTAGTATTGAACTCATGATTTTCAGAAGTAAGCATAATGTTCTTTTCTTTTCGAGTTTCAATTAATTGACTCAATAAGGAAAGTTGAGAATTTGCGTTGGATATAGATTCTTGAAGTTTTCCAATTTCATCTTCTAATATCTCCTTTTCATTTTTTACCAAATCTCTTTTAAATTCTACAATTTTCTTATTCTAGTTTGCTTGTTTAAATTTGTTGAAGTCAAAGGTTGGTCACTAGTGACAGTCAACCCCCAATCGTGTGGAGAGAACACGAATAATAGTTGTAGAATATAGTAAAGTAAAGAAAACAAGGAACACGCAAGGCTTATTATAGTGGTTCGGCAGAGATGGTGCCTACTTCCACTTTATATGTATTGATTTACTTTTGATTACAAGTACAATGCTTTTTCTATTTGAAGAATGGTGGAAGATGAGAAGTTTTAAGAGGAATAAGAATTGACTATTTGAGGAACAAGCCGTAAGTCTTCTTTTCTTCAGAGCTTAGATTGCCCAAAACATCGTTCCTTTCTTCTTTGGGGAAGAAGGTATTCATAGATGGAGAAATCAGCTAGGGTAAATGCAAGTGGCCCGTCCTTTCTGGAAAGCTTGGACACGTGGAGCTTGATCCTTGGGCATAGTTGCGGCTAGAAGACTATTTCCACTGTTGAACAATAGTATCCTTGGAAATTGTGGCTTACGTGGCACTTGATATGAGGTGTATTAAAAGGAGAGCTTTGGTTGGTAGCGCTTGACTGTCTCTGTTGCCTTGAGAATAGGTCTGAATAATAAATGCCTTGGATGGATATTTCCAGATGAATTCGAGATATTCATTAGATCCGATTTGATGGAAGCGGCTAACTCGGTCGGTTGAGAAGAGTGATTCTTCCGGGCTCGATGAGCAATTACTTGGAGGAGACTAGCTCGAGTCAGCCTTGGTTCGGGAAGGCCTAGGCCGAACCTTGCCTCGGCCTTTCGGAATGTGGGTTATCCTGTTTGACCGATCGATCAACGTTGAAGAGAGTTTCTGGGTATTGGGCTACAATCCGTTGAATCATGATAGCTTTTTCCAAAAAGTTGGTTAACAGAATTTTCTTTTAAAAATATTTCTAGTTCTAATATTTTTGTATGAGTTTCTACCATATCTTTGAAAGTAAAATCACTAACCTCAGTTTTCTTAGCCATGAAGCATACATTAGCTTGTTCGTTATCGCTTTCACTATCACAATTAGAAGATTAAGAGTTTGAATCATCCAAAGTTACTGAGAAAGCTCATTTCTTTTTCTCCTTCATGTTTTTTTTGGTTGTTCTTTCTTTTGTTCTAGACAATACTTTTGGTAATGTCCCATTTTATGACAACCAAATCACTCGACTGAAGATGGAGCAGCTTTGTTATTATTATTTTTGAGAATTTCTTTCCATTGTTCTTGAATCCCTTCTTGTATTTTATAATTTTTATGAAATTTTTAGCAATGAAAGCTAAGTCTTCTTTTCCATCTGAATCTGATTCATCCTTTTCAGCATGGAAAGCTAAATTCTTTATGACTTGTGCATGAACCTTTTTAGCTTGCAAATTTACTTCATACGACATTACATTACCTATTAACCCTTCGATTTCATGGATGGAAGATCGTTAGCTTTGTCGATAGCCAAGATCTTTCTTTTCGGATCATCCGTCAAAGAGTTTAAGGTCTTTGATGCTATATCAAAATCAGATTATTTTTCACCTAAGCCCAATAGTGAATGACAAATATTTTGAAATCTAGACTACATATCATTAACTGACTCATTATCATTCATTTTAAAATTCTGAAATTAATTTTCAAGCATGGATATCTTGCTTTATTTTACCTTGCTAGTTCCTTCATGTGTAACTTTGAGTGTTCACCAAATTTCATATGCACTATTGCACATACAAATTCGGTTAAACTCATTTCGGTCCAAGGCACAATGCAACATATTCATGGCTTTAGCATTAGTAGTAGCTTCTGCTTTTTCATTGGTTGGGTGTATATTCTTTTTGAGTAATTGTGACAACCGCTCAAAACCCCTGCACTAAACAAGAGGAATAATGCACTGAAAGGTATTCCAGGCAGCTATGGACGATCATCAGAGTAGGTAAACAACATTGGAACCTATCGTAAAACTCAAAATTGCATAAAATATAATTGAACATATACAACAGGTAATAGTGGTGAAGCATCATATAAAAAACTTTTGAAACTTTCTCAACATCCTGAAAGATTATCTAACTGATACCAAATTTTGTACATGAGGCCTCACTACAACCCTCATAGAGCACTCAAACAGCGGCAACAGAAATGCTAGATAGTAATAAAACTGGTACGCCAGCCTCCTTCTCGCCTCCGCACAGCAGCATCATCCTCACTAATCACCTGTAACTTGCTACTTAGTCTGCCCATCCACAACCGGATGAATAACCCAAGGTAATAAGAGGAGACATAAAACCTTGAGTCAGACAACAGTCTTAGTGAGCGATAAAACAACTAACAAACTTCAACAATAAAGTATATGAGCATGGATAGATAAACATACTAATCTACCTACAACATCAGAGAAGAACTCAACCCTATCTTCCCCACATCGGCCAGTGATAGCCTTTATGACAAACAGTTCAACCCTTCATCCATGGAAACCAGAACACTCATTCAACCATGGTAAGCATTCATAACATCGAGATTATATCTATCTCATGTAAACCATCCTAATCGAATTCAACATCCCTCAAGCACAAGCCTCAAAGGCCTAAACCAATATCAGACAAGCACTCAAGAAACATCTCCTTCGACGTTGGACAATCTACATGAGACATTACAAACAGAACAACCAATCATCCGTGACTGACTCTGTCTATCACCGCCAATCCTGCTTTGTAACCATTGTTAATTGTATAATGGCCCAACTTTCCACATGTCATGGGCTAATGGTAACCCCAGTCCTAGCATAAACTCCATACGCCTTTCAACGATACGTATGTATGTCCAAGCTTGACAACTATGCCTTCCAACGATACCCAGGGTACTCGACCTACAACCGGTCTTTTGGGTGCCCCCATTGTACTCCTGCTTTGAGCCTGCAAGAACTTACGATAATGATAATCTCAGCCTTCTCATCTCTAGTCATCCAACTTGATGACTTTTCATAGCCCAAGCAACCTTCTCGAGCAACCATTATCCACCAACTCATGACCTTTGAGTTGTCATCTCATTCGCTATTCTACACCGATCAACGAACACCTTTCAACGCTTCACACCATCCAACTTGAGTTCACTTCGAAATGGCAATCATCAATTCCTTTCCAATGGCATAGGTCTCACCCTCTGATTCGACTTGAGTCAAAAGTTATCCCTTGTACAAGACTGACAGGGGCAAAATGGTCATAAACAAAATTGGTAAAAATTATGGACATGTCTCACATCCCCATAAGCAACATATCAAAAGATGAGAATGATCCAACCCTCAGGGAATAAAATAAATATATTTTCTGATCCTCCGATACGTAAAATGCGGGCTAATACATTCTCCCCCCTTAAGAATGTCGCCCCCGAAATTCCTATCAAAAACAAGCAACCACAACAATTTCGCATGCCTATCATCCATGAGAAGCCAATTCTATCATCCAAACCAGAAACCATCAAGCCATACATCCATAGCCTTATCCTAGCACGCGGAATTCTATCAAACAATCAACAAGATACAACTATATAACGATGATACAATATCAAAGGGTCCTACCGACTAAGAGTTCTGGATGAATCGCCCTCATACTCTCTTCCATCTCCCATGTACAATCATCTTTATCTTCACTCCATTGTACTTTGACTAGCTTAACCATATTCCTCCTAAGCTGTTTCATGTCATCCCCCACAACACAAAGTGGCTTATGAGGTCTCATAACTGCAGTCTCTACTTCAAGGTCTTTGTACTGCTCTGGAGGTACCACCACATTCGAATCATGCACAAACTTCCGTAGAAACGACACATGGAACACATATTTTATCGGGTAACTCCAATCTATAAGCGAGCTTTCCAATTCGCTCAACTATCGGAAATGGTCCAATGAACCATGGAGCCAACTTTCCTTTGTTTTCGAATCAAACCACATGCTTCAATGGCGAAATCTTCACGAAAACCATATCGCCTACGTCGAATTCCAAGTCCTTACGATGCTTATCGGCGTAACTCTTCTGCTGATCTTGGGCTGGCTTCATTCGTTGCCGAATGATCTCGATACAATCCGAGGTCTCTCTAATCATCTCTTGCCCACGTACAAACTTATCTCCGGTTTCTAACCAACAAGCTAGAGAATTGCATGGTCTTCCATATAATGCCTCGTATGGTGTCAACCCAATGCTAGACTGTTGGCTATTGTTATATGCAAACTCAACTAGATGTAGATGGTCCTCCCATGATGCCCCAAAATCCAACACACAAGCTCTTAGGAGATCTTCCAAAACTCGATTGACTCTCTCGATCTGACCATCTGTTTGGAGATGATAAGCCGTACTCAAATATAACTCGGTTCCCAAGGCTTCTTGCAAACTTTTCCAAAATCCACTCGTAAACAATGGATCTCGGTCATTCACTATACTCTTTGATATGATGGAATCGAACAACCCACTTCACATAAAGCTCAGCCAACTTTGACGCCGTCCTAGTCGACTTAATAGGAATGAATCTCGCACTTTTGGTCAAACGATCCACGATGACCCAAATACCTTCATTTCCTTCCCTGGTTCTAGGTAGTCCATCGATAAAATCCATCAATATCTGCTCCCACTTCCACGTAGGAACTTCTAATGGTTGAAGCAATCCACTCGACTTCTTTTGTTCAGCTTTCACCAACTGACAGTTCATGCACTTGGAAATGAACTTTCCAATATCTCGCTTCATCCCTTCCCAATAGTAGACTCACTTCATGTCTTGATACATCTTATTGCCACCGGGATGAATCGTCAGCTTCAAGTGATGACACTCTCTCAGGACCTCATCTCTCAATCCATCAATATCAGGAACAAATAATCATCCTTACTTTCGAAGCCAACCTTCTCGATCGACCTCGAACTCTTTATCTTCAAGTTCTAGCTTTTGGATAAATTCGACAAGCTTCACATCTCGCTTTTGTATCTTGCTAATCCTTTCGATACGAGTGGGCCTTAACAATAAGCTTGCCAACATCTCAGGTTCCAACTCACACCTTGGCCTGAAATCAAAATTTTCCAAATACTCAAGGCTTTTCCATTCCGAAAACATCGCTCCTACACTTGCGTGTCTTCGACTCAACGAATCTGTAACTGCGTTGCCCTTATCTGGAGTATAGGCTATACCAAAATCATACGATGCCAAAAACTCTAACCATCGTTGCTTCCTAAGATTCAAATCCTTTTGGGAAAAAAGATAATTCAACGACTTGTGATCCGTAAACAAATCGAATCGAACTCCCAATAGGTAATGTCTCCACATCTTCAGAGCAAAGACAATTGCCGCCAACTATAAATCATGAGTTGGGTAATTCCTCTCATGCGACTTCAGTTGTCGACTCGCGTTGGCCACAACCTTATCCTTCTGCATCAGCACTGCTCCAAGTCCAGTACCATATGCATCGATGTATACCACCATCTCTTCATTCCTACTTGGAATGGTCATACAGTAGCACTCGTTAGTTTCTCTTTCAGGACCCCGAACTCTTGTTCACATTTTGCATCCCGTGCGGACACTTGGTTCTTCTTCGTCAATCGTGCCGGTGGTGCAACTACATTGGATAAATCCTTGATAAACCATCGGCAATAACTGGCCAACCCAAGGAAACTTCAAACATCCATCGCATTCTTAGACCTATCCCAGTCCTGAATCGCTGCCACTTTAGCGGGGTCAACCGCTATCCCATTTCCTGAAACAACATGGCCTAAGAACCTCACTTCACTCTTCCAGAAGTGACACTTCGAAAACTTAACTCTCAGCTGATGCTTTCGCAAGATTTCCAACACAACTCTCAAGTGCGCCTTGTGTTCTTCCTCGTTCTGAGAGTAAACCAGTATATCATCCACGAACACAAGTACGAACTTGTTCAACTGATCTCTAAATACTCTATTCAAAAGATCTACAAAATAGGCTGGCGCGTTAGTCAACCTGAATGGCATCACCAATCATTTGAAGAAACCAGATGGTGTCCTAAAAGCAGTCTTTTGCACACTATACTTTGCCACCCTCAACTGGTGAAATCCCGTTGCCAAGTCCATATAAGAAAACACTTTGGCTTCGTGAAGCTGATCGAGCAAGTTATTAATCCTTGGCAACGGATACTTGTTATTCTTAGTCACCTTGTTCAGCTCACGGTAGTCCACACACAATCTTAACGAGCCATCTGCCTTGGTTGCAAATACGACCGGTGCACCCCATCCAGATACACTCCTCTGAATAAATCTTTTCCCAAAAGGTCTCTAACTTGCACCTCCAACTCTCGTTGTTCCTTAGGTGCCATCCACCTAAGAGGCATAACGATTGGTCTAACACCCTCGACCAAATCGATCCTAAACTCGATCTCATGATGCGCGGCAACCCTTTGACCTCATCAAAGACATCCTCCTACTCATTAGCGATCAACACAGATGACAAGTCTTCTTGTGGAATCCCAAGCGAATATAGATAGCTCACGAAGACACCCTCTTCGCGATTACATCTAGTCAACACCTTTTGCCCATCCACATCCCCTACCCTCACCACTAGCTTCTCGCAATTCACTCTTGCGGCATACCTGTTGAGCTAATCAATGCCCAAGATTATCCCAAACCCAGCGAAATTAAGAACAAAGCAATCACACACAAAAGAGCAACCATGACTCGACAACACTAGACCACGGCAGGTCATGCACTAACTGGATGAACCCCTAACTGGGTCAGTCACGATCAATGGTTTATCACAAATCTCGGGTTCCAAACCCAAGCGGCACACAAGCTCATTGCAAATGAATGAATGCGATGCTCCAGTATCAAAAAGCACACGAACTGAAACACCATCAACAGAAATAGTACCTATCACCACGATACCCTTTCCCTTCTCCTCTGTAGTAAGAGCTCTTGAAGAAGTTGGCATGACATCCAAAGCATATGCCTTCACAACCTGCTTGCCCTTAGCTGATTCTGGACAATCTTTCTTCTCATGCCCAGGCTTTCCACACTTGAAGCGCTTCTTCTCAACTTTGGGATTCTTGCACTCATTCGAGTAATGACCCTTATGTTAGTAGTTAAAGCAAACCACCTCACTCTTTGGCTTCTTTTGGCCATTCTTCCCTTTCTGTTGTTGCTTCTTCCTCTTCTTATTATTACCGCCTTGTTGTGGTTTTTGTTCTTCCTTAGGTGCAACAACAGACATCTTCTTAGGAAACAGACTTCCATGCCTAAAAGCCTTCTCGACAATCTTTTCAATGCTATCATCAAGATGATCCATAAGCTGATTGCCAAGATATTCATCCAATCCCAAGACAAACTTCTCATTCTTTTGATAAGTAGTATCCACATATGAACGAGCATACTTCGACAAAGCCTTGCAGTCAGAAATATAGTCAAGAATTGATCGGCCATTCTGCTTAAGCTCCACGAATCTCTTGAACAGAATTGACTTTTGCATGGTGGAGATAAACTTCGCTTCAAATATAACTTGGAACAGCTCCCATGAAATATCCTCTTCATAGATCTCAAGTGTGACAGGGTTCCACCAGTCCATTGCTCTGCCCTCTAATTGCCTTGATGCAAGCTTCCTCTCTGTTGCATCATCAATGCCCAAGTCCTTGAAGATCCGAACACAAGTGTCCAACCACCTATGAACCTCTTCTATTGGTTCGGTGCCCTTGAATTGTTTCCCTCCCAATAATGTAAAATCTTTGCATAGCTTTGCAAATTCCACAGCTTTAGGCACTTGAACTCCAACATCAACCGCAGCTGCCACTGGGGCGGGGTTCCTTCTTAGGCAGGCTTCTATCATAGCTCCAAACATGGCCGCATAATTAAGTGCACCGCCATTCCACCCTCCAAGCACAACTTCTTCCCTAGCAGAATGTCTCATATAACATCAACTCTTTCTAAATCTGCAAATTAGAATGATTACCCATCTACAAGATAAAATGCTAAAGAAGTATAAACACTACTATACTACATAGTATCATATAGTATACATCCAACTGAAATCTACAAGTATGTCTCTCATACGTGATTACGTCTCTGAACTTTGGCCAAAATCGTTGACCAGAGCTCTTATACCAAATGTGACGATCGCTCATGAACCCTGCACTAAACAAGAGGAATAATGCGCCGAAAGGTGTGCTAGGCAGCTATGGACGATCATCAGAGTAGGTAAACAACATCGGAACCTATCGTAAAACTCACATCGCAAGGATAAAATATAATAGAACATATACAACAAGTAATAGTGGTTAAGCATCATATAACAAACTCTTGAAACTTTCTGAACATCCTGAAAGATTATCTAACTGATACCAAAGTTTGTACATAAGGCCTCACTACAACCCTCATAGAGGACTCAAACAGCGGAAACAGAAATACTAGATAGTAATAAAACTGGTACGCCAGCCTCCTTCTTGCCTCCGAACAGCAGCATCGTCCTCACTAATCACCTGTAGCCTACTAGTTAGTCTGCCCATCCACAACCGAATGAACAACCGAAGGTAATAAGAGGAGACATAAAACCTTGGGTCAGACAGTAGTCTTAATGATCGATAAAACAACTAACAAACTTCAACAATAAAGTATATGAGCATAGATAGATAAACATACTAATCTACCCACAACACTTGAGAAGAACTCAACCCTATCTTCCCCACATCGGACAGTGATAGCCTTTACGACAAACAATTCAACCCTTCATCCATGGAAACCAGAACACTCATTCAACCATGGTATGCATTCGTAACATCCAGATTATTTGTATCTCATGTAAACCATCCTAATCGAATTCAACATCCCTCAAGCACAAGCCCCAGAGGCCTAAATCAATATCAGACAAGCACTCAAGAAACATCTCCTTTGACGTTGGACTACCTACATGAGATGGTACAAACAGAACAACTAATCATCCATGACTTACTGTGGCTATCACCGCCAATCCTGCTTTGAAACCATTGTTAATCGTATGATGGCCAACCTTGCCACATATCATGGGCTAATGGTAACCCCAGTTCTAACATAAACTCCATACGCCTTTCAATGATACGTATGTATGTCCAACCTTGACAACCAGGCCTTTCAACGATACCCAGGGTACTCGACCTAGAACTGTCCTTTTGGGTGCCTCCATCGTACCCCTGCTTTGAGCCTGCTAGAACTTAGACAACGTTAATCTTTCAACCTTCTCATCTCTAGTCATCCAACTTGATGACTTTTCATAGCCCAAGCAACCTTCTCAAGCAACCATTATCCACCAACTCATGACCTTTGAGTTGTCACCTCATTCGTTGTTCTACACCGATCAACGTACACCTTTCAACACTTCGAACCTTCCAACTTGAGTTTGCTTCGAAGTCACATCATCACCGAACCAAGTTACACCACTGCGCTGTGGCTTGAGTAGGGTTCGGGGGGTTGCCCTCGATTTTTTTTTCAGGCTCTTTTCTTCCAACCCAAGTCGTACTCGAAAATATAAATTTTCAGCAATATGACCCTGTGACCGATCCATGGCCATATTCGACCAAACCCTTACCTAAGTGTATGACCAACCCTTCATTCAGGTTCATGACCGACCTACACAACATAGACCGACCCAACCATTCTGCTCGACCCGAAGCGGCTCGACCAGGTCCATGCTTGACCCCATATGCTTGCTCGACCCAATGCATGACCGACCAGATTATGGGTGCACAGCCGACCCAACCACATCCACATCTTGACCGACCCATGCTTCAGACCGACCCGTTCATGCTCGACCCTCCTTGCACGACCGACCCACTATGCTCGACCCTGTATATTTGACCGACCAGGCCTATTTCTTTTCCTCCAAGAAACCTTTCCATGGTCCGACCGACCCACCATGTTCGACCCAAACCTGCATCCTCCAATGCAACTCCAATTTCGACCAAAACTTTGCCAAAATGATTCGTTCAATGAAACTAACTCAACCAGTCCATTCAACTCCATCATGAACATGTTATGAAACCGCTAACATCACCAATTTGACCATTTCACCAATAATCATGTAAAATTCGCCAAAATCATCATACATGTCAATATAAGCAAAACTATAGATCTAACTTGCATATACACATGAAATGGCATTGAATTTACTAATCTAAACTTGCTAAACCAGATCATAAGGTGATTAATATGAAAATGGACTCATAGGGACATAGATCTATGATCAAATGCTTAAATATGATGAAAAACAAGATCAAGCGTTTATATACTTCATTACATTCATGCAAGAGATGTAAATCACTCACCGCTTCTCCCAAACAAGAAAAAATCAAAGGAAAATGAATCCGGACAGCAAGCACTTCACACCAAACAACTTGATCTGATGAATCCTTGCCTCAATTGATGTAGATCGAGCCTCCAATGGTGTAGATCTATGATTTCCCTCCTTGGATTATGATTTTTAATGGAGGGAAGGAGCTAGAGGAAAGAGGAAATCAAGGCCTCCTAATGAGAGAATGGAAAATTAAAAGCATTTCCCATATCCCTTACCCCGTATTTATACCCTTCCAATAGCCGACCAATAGGCCTTTCCAAATCAGGCCATTGTGGCTCTCCAAACCTGAACAACCAACTGAAAAACCTTAAAACAACAATTTATCCCAAACTGTTGAGCCAAATCTTTAATGTAACCACTCTACAGAAAGGAAATCATCAATTCCTTTCCAATGGCATAGGTCTTACCCTCTGATTCAACCTGAGTCAGAAGTTATGCCCTATAAAGACTAATAGGGGAAAAATCTTCACAAACAAAATCGGTAGAAATTATGGACATGTCTCACATCCCCATAAGCAACATATCAAAAGATGAGAATGATCCAACCCTCAGGGAATAAAATAAAAATATGTTACGATCCTCTGATATGTAAAATGCGGGTTGTTACAGTAATATTCCAAGAGTTAAAACAATTTCTTGTATATAAATTCCCATATGTGTAGTATAGTTCATGCCATTGAAAAATGGAGGTCGTGTAGTGGATTGACCTTCAATGAAACTTGTGTTATTACTGGTATTAGTGTTCATATTTTTATCCATATTATCGATTATCAAATAACTGTTTTATGGTTATAAGATGTCTTGCTCTGATACCAAATGAAAAGAGTACTGGAGTAGGATCGAGTAATATGGATTGATATTAATATACGAAAGCTTAAATAATGTGATATATGTTAAACTTATGTAATAGTTATGCAATTAAAATTTTGATAAACCAGATATAATGATATCACAGTTAACCAATATGTAAATGCAGTAAAGTAAAGTAAATGACACCAAGAATTTTTATACTGGTCCGGAGCACCGTCCTACATCCAGTCCCAGACTTCTTCTAGGTTTTTACTAGCAACACCCTCACTTCACTTAGAGGAATAGGTTAACAACACACCCGCACAACCACAACGGGATTTCACGCCTGAGTAAATTGAATAAGACTTCAACACCATGCCTAAGCAACTGAATAAGACTTCAAGAATACAACAAGAGTTTTGAATTTTGAATGTGTTCTAAATAACACTGATTGGCCAACAATTTGAGTACACCCTTCCCATAATCTTATCCTCGGATATTGAATGTGCTTATGAAGATTTGAAGGAAGTAGATTGCTTATTGAATCAAGAGATATGAAATAAATTCAATGATTCAAAGGCAATTTGAATATTTTAAAAAACTTTTAGAATTTAAGTGTATACAGAAATTAAGATAAAAAATTAAAAGAAGAAACAGTGATTTGGAAATGATGTTTTTGATGTATAAATAGTAGTTGAAGAGTGGTAACCTTTCACGAAAAATTCTAATGAAAAGAACCAACCATTTCTATATACAGCGTATAATATGAACATTAAGGTGTCAATTGTTAACCTTGTTAAAACATAGTTCAAGGCACCGGGTCCGTCGCGAATATGGATCAGACTCAACAAAGCGGATCGGTCACGTTAACACAGCAGCTAGTCGGTCTGTTCTTTAAAACATTGCATCGGTCCATTCAAATAGCAACGGTTCGGCCAAGTATCGGATCGGCCTAGTCCAGAAGTATCGGGTAGGCCTAGTCTCAAACGAATCAGATCGGCCTACTTTAATGGCATCGAATCACGGTCACAAATATGGATCAACCTCAACAATGCGGATCAGTTGTAAATTGGACCATTGGCATTTATGTAAATAGTTTACACCCGATCCAAACTTACGCCCAATCCAAACTCTGCACCCCGTAATTACAAAACTGCCACTATCTCCAAACTTCTTATATAAATAGCCTTTTGCTCTACAATTCAAGGGACCGATTCCACTACCCCGAAGGGCTGCCAAAATCATTCCTCGACCAATTTAAAGCTTCTAAAAACTTCATTAATGGCCGCCAAACTTCTCTCCTTCTTCCTCCTATATGGAATGGATCTCATCTTCTCCAAGCACCATTAATTCACACTCCGATCTACTTCGATTGATCTCCAATCGCCATAGCTCCTCTTCAATGCACGGATCTAAAATCATTTTCATGATGGAACCAAGGAAAAGTATATAATTACCCAATCCAATCTGTTCCTTCTCGAATCTAAGTGTGATTTAAGTGGAAAGAGAGCAAAAAGTGGGGAGAATTCTCACAAAAGCGGTCAAGTGTAATTAATGCGATGTATGAGATGGTAAAAATTTGTAATTCTCTCCATAATGATGAAAAGTGATTGAAAAGTGGACGTAGATTCACATTGAATCGAACCACGATTAAAATCCCGTGTCCTTTACTTGTTTTTCTCCATTTATTTTGCGATTGTGGCCCTTTTAATTTCTAACTATAATTGGTGAAGTGTGATTTCGCACCATTTGTGTTTGAGTCATTTTTGATCCAAACATTTGGCGCCCACCGTGGGGCAACGTTCGCATCTCCTTCCTCCATACATTTCTCAAATCTAAAAGCCTTGCATTAATGCTCAAAACAACCTCCTTCTCCGAAAATTATGGTGAAATCAAAGAAGACCATAAGTAAAAACGTCGAAAATGCCGCTAATGAGACTACGCCACCTACAAACCATTTCGATGCTGGTGAAAACTCGGTAAGTGGAGCCGGTGTGACTAGAAATGAATTAAAAGCCGCTATTGCCAACATAAACAACCAAATGGATGCTTATAGTAAAGCAATGATGGAGAAACTTGATGCCATCCTTAATGCTCAACCAAATCAAGCCCCTCCGAAAGTCCATGTTAATCTCGCAAAGAATGATAAATCGCTCGCTTCCGACCATAACTGCAACAACAACATGGAAGACGATTATAATTGGGCGAGTGACAAGAATGAAACTAATATCGAAGAATTGAGATCAAAAGCTAGAAACCATTCCGAAGTGAATGCTCAAAAGGTCACTAATCCTGTCATCGGGGCACCTTCTCGTCAAGAAGGCAAAGGGCCAAAACTCTCTAATCGAGATCACATGCCTAGACGGACATTTGTTAAAGAGTTCAGCTTTACAGAGCGCCATAACACTGATGAATACATCTCGGATATGATAGAACGAGTCATGAAAAGGAATCAAGATAACAAAGACAATGAAAGAGAATGGGACTTCTCACCCGATAAGACTCCGTTCACTAAAAGAATCCTTAAAGCAGAATGTTCGAAGAAGTTCAATCCACCGACTTTGCCTCAGTACAACGGCCTCGTTGACCCGAACTACTTCCTATTCAAGTATTAGTGGCATATGAGTGCGGCTAAAGCGATTGACGAGATGAGATGCACGTACTTCCCTCTCTACTTAGAAGGTGCTGCATCATTGTGGTTCATGAAGCTACCACCCAAATCCATCGATTGATTCTCTGACTTAACCAAAAAGTTCAAGGAGCAATTCCGTTTGTACGCTACCAATGCAAAGGATGCTATAACACTCTCAGCCATGAAAAAGAAGCCAGGGGAAACTGTCAAAGCCTTCCTTGGCCGATTCAATATTTCCTTGTCTGAAATGAGAAATCTGGAACCACGTATAGTCCTCATGGCTCTACTCGATGCTATAGACAAAAAGAGCGAATTCAGAATATGGATAAAGAAGAAGGAACATACTACGCTTGACAAGTTCTATAAGAAAGAAAAGGAGTACATGAGAGTGGATGATAATCCTATACCTCTTTAGATCATTGGTGGTAACTAACTCCTTAAAGCTCCAAAAAGTGCAGCTATTTAACCTAATCAGAAGAATACTCAGGGCAGAAGGAAGCCAATGACGGAAACGACAACAAAGCTAATAAAAAGTTTCATCCACTTGACTCGTCTGGTCTAACACCTCTGAATGACACTCTTGAGAACATCTACCTTGCCATAAAGGATGCAGAAGATTATCCAGATCCTAGGCCAATAAGAATGAATGACAATCTGACCAAATCTGGGAAGTTCTGTCGGTTTCATAATCAACCAGGCCATAACACCAACGAGTGCAGGCACCTGAGATCATTGATTAAAGAACTGATTAAGAAGAACCGTCTGCAATATTATGTGAAGAATTCTCAAGATGCGAACCCTTCTGCAACCACCCAGGTGCAAGGGGTATCAAATGACCAGTCCGGTCCAAGCAACGTAGCTTCTGCTCAAGCTATTCCAAGACTGATAATCAACTAACGACCACTGATGATGATCTAATATTTACAGCTCAGAATAAGCGATCACTATCGCCTTTACTTTACTTCTTGCATTACTTTACTCTTTGGTATGTTCTACTTTCTTGTAAATAGTTTGTAATGATTTACATGCATTGTATAAATCTCTGACTTGCCAAATTTACATGAAAATTTGCTATCGGACAATTCCTTATTACTGGCTATCCAATGAGCATCTCTTCTCTCAAGGCGCGACGAAGTGAGGCAATTCCGACAAACACCAGTTCAAATGTCAAGTGCTCTAACCATCGATATGCATGATGCAAAGATGGAAATCACCACCTTAGAGCGGGAGGAGTTGCCAAGAGTCAAAGGGTGGAGAGTTCAGCAAGCATGTCCAAAATCAATGCCATAAATCGCGAGTTCCAAAGGGTCACAACCTCTCATTTCAGCTGCGATTGCTTACCATAGTTAAGCATATCCGACACGAGGACTGATGTTCACCATCTGGAACAACGCCAAAACAAAGTCCTCCCATAGAGAGGCAAAACAAAGTCCTCCCATAGCAAAGGCAAAATAAAGTCCTCCCATAGCAGAGGAAAAATAAAGTCCTCCCATAGAGAGGCAAAACAAAGTCCTCCCATAGAGAGGCAAAACAAAGTCCCTCTATAGCAAGGGCAAAATAAAGTCCTCCCATAGCAGACGCAAAATAAAGTCCTCCCATTGTAGAGGCAAGTCCCTAAAGGTTCAATGGAATCCATAAGTGTGAAACAAAGTGCGGGAGTTCAATATGAGTGAAATGAAGCGTGGGAGTTCGTAATGCAAAGCGATGCAACTCTCACCACAAACATCGTTGGAGTTTGCACTGTGAAACGATACGACAACCAAAAATCATTTCCATAGAGAAAGCAATTTCTCCAGAGGGAAAATCAACAACGCTCAATGAGCTCCATCATTTTGACTCAGTTGACAAGAGAAGACAAAACGTTGGATTAAAATGACCTCACTAAAACAGGGGGCATCCAACAGAGTCGCCAACGTCAAAACTGATCGACTAAATAAACAAACATTAAGCAGCAAAAATCCTTCTCATAATGAAGGCTAACACTGACCTCCAAAGCCGGGGCACCAGTAATTAAAAACTTCTCCAAAGAGAAGCAGAGAATAAATTACCAATACATATTTCCCAAATGAGGAATATCATACACCAACATATAAGTTGTTGAAACAACAAAGATTGAATCCATAGTCGAATTATCTCGACTAATTGATCTTAAGCGCTGGTACGAATTTGAACTAGAATATCGTATTTGTGTAGACAATATTTGATGAGTTATAAACTGTTGAATAAAATAATTCTGCGCAGACACTTTATTCGATTCAAAATAGAATTCACTATGAGTCATTTTTAATGATTAAACTAATCCACTATCGATATGGATGGTCGATGGTGAGTATTAGTCCACAACCATGTGATTGCTTGTCCTAATTACAGGGCAAGTGTCATCGGCTACAATGTGTGGTCCGCAATAGCAAACAAAGAGCTATTACCGGAACTCAATGAAAAATATATCAACAACAATGTTTATTTCGAAGCCCGCATTTCTCACAAGCAAAATATACAAGCTTTGAGGGGCAAGTGTTAATCCTGTTAAAACACAGTTCAAGGCACCGGGTCGGTCGCAAATATGGATCGACCTCAACAAAGCGGATTGGTCGTTAACATAGTAGCTGGTTGGTCAGTTCTATAAAACATTGGATCGGTCCATTCAAATAGCAACGGGTCGGCCCAGTATCAGATCGGCCTTGTCTAGAAGTATCGGGTTGGCCTAGTCTCAAACGGATCGGATCGACGTACTTTAATGGCATTGGATCGGTCTAATCTGAAAGCACTGGGTCGGTCACAAATATGGATAGGCATCAACAATGCAAATCGGTCGATTACATACATGCTAACGGATCGAGTCGGTCAGTATTAATGGACCGGGTCAGTCAGTGTCAATGGACATGGTCGGTCGGTCAGTGCAGAAGCAATGGGTCGGTCATGTTTGCAATATACTTGTCAGCCTGAACAGAATAATACAAGCAGCTCAACGCTATAATATTGCATGAATCAATGCCAATTCAAAATGCCATGTTCCAGCTATTTGTTTGCAAAGCATGGGACTGATGTGACACAATATAAATGCAACATGAACTTATTGTACAATACAATATGCACATGAACCTTCCATACCAGGCAAAAGTGCAAACAAAAGGGAAAAGAGATATTGTACACACCTAGAGTCGTTTTGTGCCGTATAAGAACGTGAGCAACATGAACTAGTCATATACATGGTATGTAGTATACTGCACGTTTAGTTGAAAATATGGCAACTATTGTTTCAGATGATGGAATATCAAAATTGGAAGCATGATGATCTTCGTACTAGTGAAAAGGAACCAGCTTCACGTATATCAAACGATGGTTTGATACAGGCCAACTATAGATACTTAAATGCAAGTTAATATGTGCAAACTAACGTTATCTGATCATTTACGTTGAATAACAAAATAAAAAGGTCGACAGTATTTGAGATTATGCATGGGAACAAAGTTACGTCCTTCTTAGTGCAATAATGTATGGGACTATCCCATTGTAAAGTATTTACAGGTGCCGGCATGTTGTAAAGTAAAGAAACATTTGGGTCGGTCTAGTGAAGATGCAAACGGATCGGTATATTGTAAGAAACTGGGTCGGCACAGAAGGCAGAAGGTGGATCGGTCTAGTAGAGGAATTTGGGTTGGTGCATTGAATAAGGCAGTTACTTTGTAATATTTGGATCGGTACATTAAAAGGGAAACAAGCGGTGGCATACATGTAATAAAATGGAACGGTGCATTACTAAAATATGGATCGGTGCAATCATTTAGAGGTGGATCTGTACATTCATGGATCGGTACATGGATAAAAGCGGTGGCAGAACTGTAAATATCAGACCATGCCAGCTGTTCATAGTTGTAAAATGGACCAGTGGCATTTCTGTATATAGTTTTAGCCCGATCCAAACTTACGCCCGATCCAAACTCTGCACCCCGTAATTACAAAACTACCACTACCTCCAAACTTCTTCTATAAATAGCCCTTTGCTCCATAATTCAAGGGACCAATTCCACTACCCGAAGGGCTGCCAAAATCATTCCTCGACTATTCTAAAGCTTCTAAAAAATTCATTAATGGCCGGCAAACTTCTCTCCTTCTTCCTCCTACATGGAATGGATCTTATCTTCTCTAAGAAACATTAATTCACACTCTTATCTACTCCGAGTGATCTCCAATCGCCATATCTCCTCTTCAATGCACGGATCTAAAATCATTTTCATGATGGAACCAAGGAAAAGTATATAATTACACATTCCAATCCGTTCCTTCTCGAATCTAAGTGTGATCTAAAGCTGAAAGAGAGCAAAAAGTAGAGAATTATCACAAAAGTGGTCAAGTGTAATTAATGCAATGCATGAGATGATAAAATTTGTAATTCTATCCATAATGATGAAAAGTGATTGAAAAGTGGACGTAGATTCACATTGAATCGAACCACTATAAAAATCCTGTGTCCTTTACTTGTTTTTCTCCATTTATTTTGCGATTGTGGACCTTTTAATTTCTAACCATAATTGATGAAGTGTGATTTCGCACCATTGGTGTTTGAGTCATTTTTGATCCAAAACCTTAATGTGGTAATTTGATTTAATTAATTACTTTGGAAATTATATATAGTCTAGAGATTTAATTATAGGAAAAGGAGGATGTTAATCATTTAAAATAGAAAAAAAGAGAAGTAGTGAGAATTAGCTTGGGTTTGCAGTTAAATATAGATTGGAAATGTGTTTTGGTGAATCTTGGTTTAAAATGGAGATTAACCAAATTTTGACGCTTGGATTGATAAAAGATCAACTTGTGAAACCCATGGTTTATTTCTAACACTATGTGTTAGGAATGAATTTTGACTTTACAAATTGGCATAATAGTAATTTTAGAATATAAAATAAAAGCTTAAGATATATTAGTATGCAAATATTAGTTTAAATTAAATATAAGTATTTGTGAATTTTGTTCAAACAGACATGGTTTATGATTTTTAATGTCTAAATATTGCATTTGTTGATCCAAATGAAAATTTTGAGAAATTTATATAAGGATATAGAATTAAATGTAGAATTTAGTTGTAAAATAGTATAAAAGGTAGTAAATAAGAATCTAAAATATTTTTGGTGATTTATGTATCAATGAGGAGTATTTAAAATTAATAATTCATGTATTATATGAAAAGTTTACACAAGCTTTAAAAAATGTTCATATTTTGTATGTAATGTAGAATTTGTTGAAAAACGCTAGTATTAACAGTAAATAGCTTTAAAGGTGTTTCAAAAATGTTTTTTATAATTTTAAAATTATGTTACTAGGAATTGAAATATGTTAATTGTACATAGAAATGGTGCAATTAGGAGTTAAATGGGATAAATCTTGTTTACTAGCCTAAATATTCACCATTTGGCTTAAACACTAGTTATTTAGTCCAATTAAACTACTCTAGGCCTAATCATCTTATTTGGGATACTAATAGTGGATTAGGAAGATAAATATCCTGAGAAAAAAGGGGAGAACGTATGTTGCTCTAGAAGTCTTCTTTTCTATTTGGCAAAGTTCAGAAAATAGAAAACAAAAGAGGAAATTTACTACAACTAAATTCCAAGCCTCCTAACTATTTAGAATTTGTTAATTTCAATTCCACAGTAGGTAATCCATCCAAATCCTAATTTACATCCATCTATTTCTTTGTTTTATATTGAAATGCATAACTAGCCTTAGAAAAATCTAGATATATAAATGATACAACAAATAAAGTCTTTTACATAATAGCTCTTATTCAATATTAAAATTAATCCATTTAGCAAAAGCCAGTGATAGTCTCCAATAGTCGTTGAATCTACTAGGGATCCATTAACTACTTGAAGTCTCATTTCCCTTTTTGCCTATGACGGCCCACCCCACACCAGCCGACATTTCCCTCGAAATGCGTTGTGCCAATGTCCAACTAACAAGGGATGGTCGTCGAAAGAAAGGGATTTGAAACTATGAATCATAAAGAACCTGTAGTATATCTCACAGCGCATGGAATAAAATATAATAATAACATAACCTGATATAAAACAGGCGAACAGTGCATAAGCTGAAAACTAATCCATCATAGCAGCGGAATCCAAAATACAACTTATGATCGAAACCATCATTATTACAACTTCAAAATATTGTTAGAAAAGGTACACTACTAATGCCCAAAGCAGTGACCAGCAACAACAGATGGAGAATATATGTAAATAGTACGTGGGAGCCCCTTGCTCGTCTCCGGACACCTACTCGTGCATAACCACCTAACTTGTCTTTAGTCTGCTCGTTTAGGAGCACCCAGAGTAATAAGAAGAGACATAAAACTCTGGGTAAGACAAAAGTCTGGTATGAGCAATAGCAGCAAAATAAACAGTAACAGGTATAAATAATCATAGCTGAACCTAGACCTGCAACCAAAGAGTTAGAACAACAAGATGTATAGTACTCTAAGGTAACACTAACATTAAGTATAAGGTGGAAGTGTGCATGTCATGGTGATAGCAAATATCAAACATAGCAATCAACCTCACATCTCTCACTCAATGTGTAAATCATACAATATCCACGACTTTGATCACCAAATCCTTTGCTACGACCACTTTTCCCTTGGGAGTCTTAATGACCCCATTGCGCTGGTCCATAGCCACTAATCCTTTGCTACGATCACTTTTCCCTTGGTAGTCCTAATGGTCCCATTGCACTGATACATAGCCATGCTACAATCACTTTGCCCTTGGAAGCTCTAATGAACTCATTGCGCTGATCCATAGCCACTCATCCGTCTCTCAGTGGTGAACCAATGCTATAGATATCGATAACCCCTTTGCACGCATCCCACAATAAAGCCCAACTCTTGAAGTTACTCGTTGGTTCCCAACTGGATCCTGATTAATAACTTCTCATTTGGACTTCCTTTGCATCTCGGGTTTTCAGTCTTCTCTGATTCGGTTTGGTTCAGTTCGGTTCGTGATCACCAGTTCGGTTCGGGTCGTGGTCTTCCATCGGTTCGGTTCGAGTGAAGCATTTGTTCGCAGTTCGTGCCAAGCTCCTGGGTTCGGTTCATGGTACATACTCCAGGTCGGTCGAGCTCCTTCACCGGTTCGGGTCGTGATCTCCTGATCGTGGCATCGACTCGTGGGTGCTGCGTGGTTCGGGTCATGATGCCTCATTAGAGCAGATCGGGATCGAGCCTCTTGGCTCAAGCAGGCGGCTCGTGACTCAAATTTGCAAGCGGGTCGAGGTGCTTAAGTGCAAGTGGTTTGAGGTACGTGGAGCATGAGCGGGTCGGGGTCGTGAAGTGCTTCACGAGTGGGTTCAGGGGACCCGATCCGATACCCATTTCCTGCACTCTTCCAACAAGTTTGTTTCGTCCATTCATGCCATACGATGACGTGTTCAACCATTCTAACTTTACTAAACAATCAAAAAACATACCAAACAGTTGTAGCAACATGTGTGATCAATCAATTGCATTAAAATATCAATCATAAGTGTTATCTAGATCAAACACACCCAAAAAGCATGATTTTCTCCTTAATCCCCTTAACCGTGTTTTAACAATAGGATTAGCAGACTTAATGTAAATTAGCCCGAATTTATATTAGTGACATAAAATAATATTCTAGAATTTTTACATATTTTTCCATATTTTTTTGAGTCATAATTTCGCTAATCACCCCTAATTAGTCGTAACTAGTGAATAAACATGCTAATCACTCACCTTAGCCACAAATAAATTCCAGATCTGAAACCCTAACAGATTTGGCATGGATCCCAATGTGTTCCAGCAGCTCTATCTCAATTTTGAGGATAATCACCTTAATTCGATGTAGTTTTGCTTAATATTGGATTAGAAAGTGATTTGGATGTAGTTTAGAAGGTGGAGGTCATTACCAGGGTTAGAGGAAGGTAAGTGGCGGCTGAAAAAATGAAAATGAATCAACATCTAACTCTTTTCAGCCCTCCTATAACCCTAATCCCGAAATAGGTTATGGGCCTAACCATTAATCACCTAATTAAGCCCAGTCAAGCTGTTTTTCATCTTCCAAACCTTATTTCAGCCATATCTCCCAAACGGTAAGTCTGTTTGATTAATGTGACCACCCTACAGAAAGGTAAACCATCATTTGAATCCAATGGAAGTGGTTTCAGGTTAAAACTCTTTACCGATCAAATGATATAGGTGAAACAAGATTTGCTAGGGGCAAAACGGTCATTTAAAATTCGGTAAAAATCGTGAAGATGGGAAATGACCCCAATAGTCGTTCCCCAAAGTTACACGACTATACGACTTCGTATGTTAATGAAATAAATATCCTACGATCCTCAAATGTGTGGAATGTGTGTCGTTACACTCTCCACCCTTAAGAAATTTCACCCTCGAAATTCCTTAACCAAAACATACAGTGGTTCCCCACATGCCTATCAGCCATTTACAAACAATCAAACATACATAATAACAAAACAAACCTATCCTAGCATGCGGTTTTTTAACAAGGGAATAACTATATTGCAATTATAATCTTACTAGGCAAAGAGTTCTGGATATGACTTTCTTATGCCTTCCTCGGTTTCCCAAGTACAGTCATTCTCATTATCGCCCCACTGGACCTTGACTAGTTCCACCGTCTTCCTTCGAAGTTGTTTCGTATCGTGTTCGACAATACAAATCGTCCTGCGACTCCCAACTGCCTCAGATTCTACCTCGATATCATCCAACTGATCTGGTGAAATAGTCATATCAGAATCGTGCACGAACTTCCTTAACTGAGAAACATGAAATACATCATGAACTACCACCATCTTGTCAGGCAATCCAACTTTATATGCTAAATTCCCAACTTGTTCGAGGATGGGAAATGGACCAACAAATCTTAGTGCCAATTTACCTCTCCTACCAAATCGAATTACATTCTTCAATGGAGAAATCTTGACGAATACCAAATCGCCAATAGAGAATTTCAAATCTCTTCGCCTTTTATCATCATAACTCTTCTGCCTATCTTGGGCAACCTTCATTCGCTGTTGACCAACCTTGATTTTATCTGAAGTCTCTCTTATTACATCTGTCCCAAGCTCAAATTTCTCACCGGTTTCCAACCAGCATGATGGTGAGTTGCAACGTCTTCCGTACAAAGCTTCAAATGGAGCCATACTAATACTGGACTGGTAACTATTATTATATGCGAACTCAACCAGATGCAAATGGTCATCCCATGAACCCCCAAAATCCAATATACAAGCTCGCAAGAGATCCTGTAATACACGATTCACCCTCTCTATTTGACTATTGGTTTGAGGATGGTATGCGGTAGTGAGATGTAATTCTGACCCTAAAGTCACTTGTTAGCTCTTCCAAAATCCACTAGTAAATAATAGATCTCGGTCACTTGCAATACCTTTTGGTACTCCATGAAATCTCACTACCTACTTCATATACAGTTCTGCTAACTTAGTTGCCGTTCTATTCGACTTGACCGGTATAAACATTGCACTTTTGGTCAATCGATCCACAATCACCCAAATACTATCATGACCCGATCTAGTCCTTGATAAACCATCAATGAAATCCATTGAGACTTGTTCCCATTTCCATTCGGGGATTCCCAATGGTTGTAACAAACCACTAGGCTTCTTTTCCTCAGCTTTAATTAACTGGCAGTTCATGCACTTGGATATAAACTTCCCAAAGTCTCTCTTCATCCCTTCCCAGTAATAGGTCTGCTTCATGTCTCGATACATCTTGTTACCACCGGGATGTATAGTCAGTTTCGGGTGATGACATTCTCTAAGCACTTCATCTCTTAATCCATTTACGTTGGGTACATCCAACCTCTCATTCTTTCGAAGCCATCCTTCTCTATCAAGTCCATACTTGTTCATCTTCTCATCGTTGATACCCATCTCTACTTTGGAGATGATTTCCAATAGATTAGGATCATCCCTTTGACTGGAACCAATCCACTAATTCCAAGTCGGTCTGATCGTTAAACTTTCTAACATCTCTGGATCCAATTCGCACCTAGATCTAAAATCATATCCCGCAATACACTCCAGTTTCTTCCATTCAAGAAACATAGCTCCTAAATTGGCATGTCTCCGACTCAATGCATCAGCTACCGCATTGCCATTCCCGGGGGTGTATGCGATATTGAAATCATATGAAGCCAATAATTCTAACCATCTTTGCTGATGAAGATTTAAATCCTTTTGAGAGAAAATGTACTTCGATGACTTATGATCGATAAACAACTCCAATCTTTCTCCCAAGAGATAATATCTCCACATCTTTAACGCAAAAACGATCGCTGCCAATTCCAAATCGTGAGTAGGATATCTTTTCTCATATGGTTTCAGTTGTCGACTAGCATTAGCTACAACCCTACCTGCTTGCATTAGTACAATACCTAGTCCGGTACCATATGCATCCGTGTATATATACTGTCATCTCTTCGTTCCCTTTAGGAATAACTAACACTGGTGTGCACGTTAACTTTTCGTTTAGGCTCTTAAATGCATTCTCACACGTTTCGTCCCAAACGAAAACTTGATTCTTTTCGGTCAACTGAGTTAACGGTGCCGCTATCTTGGAGAAGTCTTGGATAAACTTATGATAATATCCAGCTATCCCCAAGAAACTCCTCATGTCCATTGCATTCTTGGGCGTAGACCAAACTTGCACCGTAGCCATCTTCGTAGGGTCCAGGGTAATACCATTTTCTGAAACAACATGGCCCAAAAATATCACTTCTCTCCACTAGAAGTGACATTTAGAAAAAAATTCTTTTAATTGGTGTTTCCTCAACACCTCCATCACTGTCCTCAAATGTTCATTGTGTTCTTCCTTCGTCCTCGAACAAACTAAGATATCGTCCACTAACTCAATAACAAACTTATTCAGTTGATCCCTGAATACCCCATTCATAACATCCACAAAATATGTTGGTGCATTGGTCAACCCAAATGGCATGACCAACCACTCATAGAATCCAGACGGCGTACGAAATACTATATTAGGTATACTCCCAGTTGCTACCCAGAGCTGATGATAACCTGTCGCGAGATCTAACTGGGAGAACTGAAACACCCCACCTCCGTTACGTTCACTCACAAAGGGAATGTCTTAACTTTAGTGGAGGTATAGAAGTAAAAGCCACAGATAAACTCAAGACAGATATAAATACACATATTTTAAACAGCGGAAACCAAACAAACTTTTATTTCATCAATACGTGTATCAAACAAAAGATTTCCATAATTGTCTCAAAATACTTCCAACATTACAACCTCATAACTGCCTTGATTATTAAAGAAGCATGAAAACACAAATAAAGTGACAAAAATCCCCATAGTGATATCCAAAGCCATTATCCGAGCAAGAAAGATCCAAATCATACATCTACGTTCTTGGTGCTTGTAAAGAGTCTGACTGAGTTGAGCTGTTTCCTCCTTGTGGACCTGGAGGGGGGACGAAAGAAAAGAAGACGAAAAGAAAATAGGGTCAGACATAAAGCCTGAGTAAATCTAGTAACTCTTCAATATGTGAATAAGAAAAGGGTATGATGGATGTAAACTAAAAATAGGAAAGTGTCACAAGCTAAGGAAGTGTCGAATGTACTATCGCACTCATACTATATCTCTGCACCTACTTGAATTTATTCTAACTGGCACCCCATGGTGAGGTTGAAGTGATTCCCATTCTTGTTAAAAGATCGGCTCCTACTCGCGTTAACATGTGTCATACGACCCCCAAGAATTGTAGATACCTATGCCGGTCCCACCATGGGGTGTATCAAGACCCATAGTGGCGGCCCTGACACAAAACTAGAAGGCACAGGTTATACTACTGGTGTCCCCAGTGTCCTGGTTGTCTGCTCCGGAGTGTGTGCACGCCCGCACCCCGTTAGACCTACACTGTACACCCACCGCCGTCTTTGGACCGCTTACAATCAGCCCAGTAATCGTGCCCCACCCTGCCTGGTTTCAGGGTACCGTTGATACCTAACTTGGGTTACTGCTGAAACGGGTCCCTCGTTACCAGGATTTTCTAGTCAAACATGCTAAGTGGTTAAGTGTCTGTATTTACCTAACCCGACCCATCAATTCTTGTTAACATGTTGAATTTGGTTAAGTGTTATAGTTGACTTAACCCTACCATCTGTCTTTAGCCTCTTAGGAGCACCAGACCACTCACATTAGACAGATATTGCTACGGTTACTGGATGTGCCGGTCGGTTCCGGGCAGGTTTACACCGTAGCTCAGTCTAACCTCGGGTCCATATTGGGCTCAATTCTTAACCACCCACATTGGATAGGTATTGTTGTGACTACTGGACAGCCGGGCGGGTCCGGGCAGGTTTACATCACAACTCAATCCAACCTCGGGTTAAGCATATCGTGTTTTCTAAATTTACATATTTGTCTTTATTACTGAATATATGTAAATTTGTCAACAATTAAATATTATGGCCCACATTCCAAGTTTAACATTTTTGGTATAAGAATTTATACCGTTTAAATGCCAACAATTTTGGCATGTGACAAACATGCCAATTTCATATATTTTTATGTCAAGTTTTCAAATATTCCCAACGTTACCCCGTTTAAACATTAGGCTAACAATCTTAGCCTAATCTTCGTTCGCGTAGTTTTTAACATATAATATTAGGCTAAAAACTTAGCCTAATTTAGCGCACACAAATAGGCATAAGGGAATTCATAAACGTAAACGTGACATAGGTGTAAACTTGGCATTTTTGGCATAATCAATATGAGCATTATAGGTATGAACTTGCAATTTGGCGATTCAACTAACATATGACATGGGTCATGTGAACTTGCATTCAAATCAAAGTATGACTAAGTAGGTGACATATGAAATGGCATAGTTTAGGCTAATACAAACTTGTGTTTAAACATGTTTAACTTGGCATAATATAAACCACAAAACTAGCATGTTGTATATTCACAAAAATGTACCAATTTTAACATCTAACTATATAGCCTATTTCAACATGAACTTGCATAGTTTATGAATCCCAAACTTAACTTAGATCTAATTATATTTGCAAATAAACATGAACTTGCATAGTTTATGAAACCCAAACGATACTTAACATAGGTCCAATTATACTTGCAAATAAACATAAGAATGATATCATAGGTTTTGTGTCATGTAGGCATAAAAGGTTTCAAATCTAGAACACGTTTTCATAAATTCTAATTTAGACTAAGGGAATATACATAGTCCATGCCATCGACATATACAAGAAGGGATCAATTTCAAGTTTTTGCCACAAACTTGCAAGTGCCATTGTTTTCATATATAATTGTTCCATAGGCTTGCATCAATCAATTTAAGCCACAAACATCAATACACAAGTCATGATAGAACCATTACAATACACAAAATTTATACGATATAACAACACGATTCTATTTTCATTTACATCGAATCACATCACAGTTTTTATTCATATTTTGAAAAGTCACTATACTTACAACGAATGCAGAATCTTGAATTCTGGATTCTGAAACTGAGATGCGCTCCTTTGGGTAGACTAACGTTGCGTTGATTGATTTGATTAAATTTTAATCTTCTTCTTAATTTGATTCGTTTCTTAGGCTTTAGTGTTGGCTTGTCTCTAGGCTTTCTAATTGACGGTCATTCCTAGTTCCTTTCCAGCAGCATGACGGCTTTTGTATTCTATTATTTGTGTGAATTTAGGGTTAGACTTGAGTTGTATTTATAGAATTTCAATCTAATTAGAGCCGTCGATGAAGCTAGAGTGAATCCAGACCATCCATCTCAAGAGAAGCCAATCAGAAGGTGACATGTAAGCCCTAGTGACTCAGCCAAGCCTCAGAATTCGACCAGACCCTGACCAGGCCAGCCAGGACCTGATCAGCAGGTCATTCTAACCT
Source organism: Allium sativum (assembly GCA_030737875.1). Lineage (NCBI taxonomy): Eukaryota > Viridiplantae > Streptophyta > Magnoliopsida > Asparagales > Amaryllidaceae > Allium > Allium sativum. The sequence continues at coordinate 960,136,513 of CM060922.1, forward strand.
GGGCGCACTTGGCAAGTGCGCCAGGCTAAAAATGTACTAGCGCACTACCCAAGTGCACCAGTTCAACTTTGTTCTGGCGCACTTCACAAGTGCGCTAGTGCATTCTGACCCATTTTCTGGTTTTTCTGCCCAACTTCGTTCGTCCATATCTTCTTCATACGATATCCGTTTTACGCAAACTAGGACTCTATCTCAAGCAGAATTTCGAGATGAACGCAATGGCGTAACCCATTTCCCTTGATTTCTTCGTTTATAATTAATTATACTTTAATTTGTGAAGCTTAACATTATAGAATTCACGGGGTGTTACATTCTCCCCCCCCCCCCCCCTTAAAAGGATTTCGTCCCTGAAATCTTCAGGTTAGGAAGAATGTATATCCTACCATCCAACAGTCCATCTACTCAACCAACAAACACATGCATCCACTATCCTTAAAAGACTTCTAATGCTTCATGATCATATGCATTGTGTGTGTACATGTCCTTATCTAATGCAGAAATCAGGCGGCCTACTGATTCAGTTGACCTCCTTAATGCGAATCATGTAAGTGTCATGAATCCATTATGTATGCAAATTTTTTCCTACTCATAATTCTACATGAGTGTGCAACCATCAATACAAATGCAACATCCATATGACAACATATCAAGTTTCAACCATGTACAAATATGAATACATATATGCATATGCAGTATGAAGTGATTGAGCCGATATAAGACCTAGGTTGTGTGTGTATATGTATCCACGTGCAATGACTAGCAACCACTTGCAACCACTTGCAGCCATCAACCATAACATGTTTCAAATACATGTTTTCATCCAAAGGGGTTTCTACCTAAGGATAAAGATAATATCGAGGAGATATACCTAAAAAGATAGATACAAGCACAACTTAAGAAAAAAGAGAGGTCAAAGATGTACCCTCAAAAAGAAAAGGGTAGGCCGCCCGTATTCTATCCTCAGTTTCCCAAGTCACGTCTTCCTCGGCGTCGCTCCATTGAACCTTAATGAGCTTCACTTCGCGGTTGCGTAGCTTTTTGATTTCAGTTCCTACGATTCGAGTTGGAACTCTCCCCACAGTTGCTTCACGTTCCACTTCGGCTTCTTCTAGAATGCTTGGCTCCACCACTTCCGCTGATTCATGTAGACATTTCCGGAGATGAGAAACGTGAAAGACGTTGTGAATTCCAGCCAATCTTTCAGGCAGATCTACTCTATGATCCATTTTCCCAATCTTCTTGATGATAGGGAACAGTCCTACAAATCTTGGTGCTAGCTTTCTTGCGGATCCAAAGCGAACGACGTTCCTTAAAGGGGATACCTTAAGGAAAAACCTGTCCCTAACCTCAAACTCAAGGTCGGTCCTTCTTTTGTCGGCGTAGGATTTCTGTCTGTCTTGGGCTGTCTTCATTCTCCTACGTATCAAGTCCACTTTCTCTGAAGTTTCTCGAATCATGTCTGGCCTAAGTATAAGCTTATCTGTAGACTCCCACCAACAAGTTGGTGATTTTCACGGTCTTCCATACAAGGCTTCGAAGGGTGCCATGCCGATGGTAGCTTGGTAGTTGTTGTTGTAGGCAAATTCCACTAAAGGAAGGTGATCCTCCCACGTCCCTCCAAAGTCAAGAACGCAAAGTCTTAAAAGATCCTCTAAAACTCTATTCACCCTTTCAGTCTGGCCATCTGTTTGGGGGTGATAGGTCGTGCTCAAACATAGCTGTGTGCCTACAGCTTCTTGCAGACTCCGCCAAAACTCACTTGTGAAAATAGGGTCTGGGTCACTAACAATGTTGGAGGGTATCCCATGGAGTCAAACTATTTCCTTGAGATAAAGAGATGCTAGAAATGAGGCAGTCCTTCTACTCTTGATAAGTATAAAGTGGGCGCTTTTAGTAAGCCTATCCACTATTACCAAAATGCTAGTGTTGCCTCTTCTCGACCTAGGCAGTTCATCAATGAAGTCCATTGAAATGCTATCCCACTTCCACTGTGGGACCTCTAGAGGGTGAAGTAGTCCTCCAGGCTTCTTTTGTTCCGCCTTGACCCGTTGGCAGGTCATGCACTTAGAAACGAAATCTGCCACGTCTTGCTTCATGCCGCTCCAAAAGAAAGTCCTTTTTATATCCTTGTACATCTTATCACCGCCAGGGTGTATAGTCATCTTGGAATGATGCGCTTCCTCGAGAACCTTCTTTGCCAACTCCCTTGCTTGTGGGACGCATAATCTTCCATCTCGTCTCGGCCAACCCTTATCATCGATGGCGTATCTACTGAGGTGACTAGAAGTCTCACCCCTAATAAGTTTATCAATCACATCAACAAGCTGAGGGTCTTCATGTTGTGCAGCCCCTATTGAGTCTAAGAGACTAGGGCGTACTTCGAGAGATGCTAACAAACCTGGTACAAAATCTGAGGAGGGACTAAAGTTAAAATTGGCTATATACTCCAAGTTTTGCCTTTCCACAAAGAGAGGGCTTAGGGTTAGTTTCTTTTGGCTCAACGCGTGTTCTACCACGTTGCCTTTTCCGGGAGTATAGAAAATTTCAAAATCATGCGAGGCATGAAACTCCATCCATCTTTGCTGCCTCAAGTTAAGATCCTTCCGGGAGAAGAGATATTTCAACGATTTATGGTCAGTGTATAATTCAAACTTCTCACCTAGGAGATAATGGCGCCAAGACTTAAGTGCAAAGACGATGGCGGCCAACTCAAGATCGTGGGTTGGGTAGTTCTTTTCATGAACCTTCAATTGTCTTCCGCCATAAGCTACTACCCTTCCTTCTTGCATTAGAACAGTGCCTAGTCCCGTTCCACATGCATCCGTGTATACTGTGAACATTTTTCTTCCGTCAGGCAGAGTTAGAACTGGGGCTGTTGTAAGAGCCCTTTTTAATCGTTGGAAAGCAATGTCACAGTCCAAATCCCAAGCGAACGCCAAATTCTTCTTTGTTAGCCTTGTGAGTGGGGCTGAGATTTTCGCGAGATCCCAAATAAACTTTCGATAAAAACCGGCTAGCCCAAGAAAGCTTCGAACTTCGGTTGCATTTCTTAGTGTCTTCCAATCTTGCACTGCCACCACTTTCGCGGGGTCCACAGCCAACCCTTCTTTGGACACTATATGCCCAAGAAACCTTACTTCTTTTCTCCAGAAGTGACACTTGGAGAATTTGGCTTTTAGTTGATGTGCACGGAGATTATCCATGATTTCTTACAGATGCTGAGCATGTTCTTCCTCACTCTTTGAGAAGATTAAGATATCATCTACGAAGACAACCACAAATTTGTTGAGGAATTCTTTGAACACCATGCTCATTAGGTCTACGAAATAAGCGGGTGCGTTTGTCAAGCCGAAAGGCATGACAAGCCACTCGAAGAAACCGTCTGGGGTTCTGAACGTTGTCTTATCAATGTTGTCTTCAGCTACTCTTAGCTGATGGAACTGATCAAACAAATCGTCGATTCGGGGAAAAGGGTGCCTATTTTTCTTGGTCAATTTGTTTAACTCCCTATAGTCGACGCAAAGGCAAAGCGAACCGTCTGCTTTGGCTGCGAACACCACTGGAGCACCCCATTCTGAAATGCTCCGTCTAATGAACCCCTTTTCGAGAAGTTCTTTAACCTGCTTACTGAGCTCCTTTCTCTCCCTTGGAGCCATGTGTCTGATAGGTAAAGCTACAGGCTTTGCGTTATCCACAAGATATACGCGGAAGTCTATTTTCCGCCTCGGAGGTAAGCCTTTCACTTCCTCAAAGACATCCGGATATTCCCGGACTACTCTAACTGATTGCAAATTCTCATCAGAAGCATCAAGCGACTCCAGATAACTAAGCATAACAGCATTCAAGGGATTACAAGAAATTTCTAGAGTGTTACCAAGCCGAGTCAAGAGTCTAACTACTCTTTTCTCACAGTCAAGAATGGCACTATTACTGGATAACCAGTCCATGCCTAAGATCAAACCATATCTTGAGAAGCCCAAAACAAAGGCACTACAACTAAACTGAACCCTGAGAATAGAGATTTTCAAACCCAAACAAACCATTGACAAGTAAGCGGAGCCCCCAATTGGATTTGAAACTACTAAGGGATCTTCTACCATACTAGTGTCTAGATGCAGAGATTCTACTAAGGCAGATGAAATAAAAGAGTGTGATGTGCCAGAGTCAAAAAGTGTACGAACTGGATGATCATAAAGATAAACTAAGCTTTCTACAGAAATATTTCTACCTCATTCTCAAGATAGGATTGAGAAGATAAGCAAGATAAAACAAAGCGTTTAGGAGAAGAAGTTAAAGAGGTACCCCCAGAAGGTCCTGCTTGCGGGCCTTGCATTTTCTTCTTAGGGCAGTTCTTACTGATATGTCCAATATCACCACACTGAAAGCATGCCCCCATCTTCATCATCTTCTTTCTACAATCCTGGACTATATGCCCAACAATGCCACAGAAATAGCATTTCCTTTTCTCACATGTCTTGTTATTATTGTTGTGGTCCTTTCCTCCTTGACTATTATCCGTCTTCTTGTTCTGCGATTTTTCCGCTTACTGTTTCGCGCAGAGGAGGAGGAGGAGTAAAAGCGTCTGTAGCTGGGGAGTAAGGTCCCCAGACATGCTGAAACAGAAAGGAAAAATACAAAAGAAAGGATAGAGAGGGATAGATATGGCACATGGCTTTGGGGGATTTTGTCTTTTTATAAATATAACACTTTTTCTAAAAAAAAATGCTTCTTTAAACTTTCTTTTTGAAAACAATTTCAAAAACTTTTATCTTGTCTGGTAAACCTATGCTCTGATACCAAGTGAAACACCCCACCTCCGTTAAGGTCACTCACAAAGGGAATGCCTTAACTTTGGTGGAGGTTTATAAGTAAAAGCCACAGATAAACTCAAGACAGATATAAATACACATATTTTAAACAGCGGAAACCAAACAAACTTTTATTTCATCAATACGTGTATCAAACAAAAGATTTCCATAATTGTCTCAAAATACTTCCAACATTACAATCTCATAACAGCCTTGATTATTAAAGAAGCATGAAAGCATAAATAAAGTGACAAAAATCCCCATAGTGATATCCAAAGCCATTATCCGAGCAAGAAAGATCCAAATCATACATCTACGTTCTTGGTGCTTGTAAAGAGTCTGACTGAGTTGAGCTGTTTCCTCCCTGTGGACCTGGGGGGGAAACAAAAGAAAAGAAGACGAAAAGAAAATAGGGTCAGACATAAAGCCTGAGTAAATCTAGTAACTCTTCAATATGTGAATAAGAAAAGGGTATGACGGATGTAAACTAAAAATAGGAAAGCGTCACAAGGTAAGGAAGTGTCGAATGTACTATCTCACCCATACTATATCTCTGCACCTACTTGAATTTATTCTAACTGGCACCCCATGGTGAGGGTGAAGTGATCCCCATTCTTGTTAAAAGATCGGATCCTACTCGCGTTAACATGTGTCATATGGCCCCCAAGAATTGTAGATACCTATGCTGGTCCCACCATAGGGTGTATCTAGACCCATGGTGGCGGCCCCAACACAAAACTAGAAGGCATAGGTTATACTACTGGTGTCCCCAGTGTCCTGGTTGTCTACTCCGGAGTGTGTGCACGCCCGCGCCCCGTTAGACCTACACTGTGCACCCACCGCCGTCGTTTGACCGCTTACAATCAGCCCAGTAATCGTGCCCCACCCTGCCTAGTTTCGGGGTACTGTTGATACCTAACTTGGGTTACTGCTGAAACGGATCCCTCGTTACCAGGATTTTCTAGCCAAACATGCTAAGTGGTTAAGTGTCTGTATTTACCTAACCCCACCCATCTATTCTTGTTAACATGTTGAATTTGGTTAAGTGTTATAGTTGACTTAACCCTACCATCTGTCCTTAGCCTCTTAGGAGCACCAGACCACTCACATTAGATAGGTATTGCTACGGTTACTGGATGTGCCGGTCGGTTCCAGGCAGGTTTACATCGTAGCTCAGTCTAACCTCGGGTCCTTATTGGGCTCAATGCTTAACCACCCACATTGGATAGGTATTGTTGTGACTACTAGACAGCCGGGCGGGTCCGGGCAGGTTTATATCACAACTCAATCCAACCTCGGGTTAAGCATATCGTGTTTTCTAAATTTACATATTTGTCTTTATTACTGAATATATGTAAATTTGTCAACAATTAAATATTATGGCCCACATTCCAAGTTTAACATTTTTGGTATAAGAATTTATACCGTTTAAATGCCACCAATTTTGGCATGTGACAAACATGCCAATTTCATATATTTTTATGTTAAATTTTCAAATAACGTTACCCCGTTTAAACATTAGGCTAACAATCTTAGCCTAATCTTTGTTCGCGTATTTTTTAACATATAATATTAGGCTAAAAACTTAGCCTAATTTATCGCACACAAATAGGCATAAGGGAATTCATAAACGTAAACGTGACATAGGTGTAAACTTGGCATTTTTGGCATAATCAATATGAGCATCATAGGTATGAACTTGCGATTTCGCGATTCAACTAACATATAACATGGGTCATGTGAACTTGCATTCAAATCAAAGTATGACTAAGTAGGTGATATATGAAATGGCATAGTTTAGGCTAATACAAACTTGTGTTTAAACATGTTTAACTAGGCATAATATCAACCACAAAACTAGCATGTTGTATATTCACAAAAATGTACAAATTTTAACATCTTACTATATAGCCTATTTCAACATGAACTTGCATAGTTTATGAATCCCAAACTTAACATAGATCTAATTATATTTGCAAATAAACATGAACTTGCATAGTTTATGAAACCCAAACGATACTTAACATAGGTCCAATTATACTCACAAATAAACATAAGAATGATATCATAGGTTTTGGGTCATGTAGGCATAAACGTTTCAAATCTAGAACACGTTTTCATATATTCTAATTTAGACTAAGGGAATATACATAGTCCATGCCATCGACATATGCAAAAAGGGATCAATTTCTAGTTTTTGCCATAAACTTGCAAGTGCCATTGTTTTCATATATAATTGTTCCATAGGCTTGCATCAATCAATTTATGCCATAAACATCAATACACAAGTCATGATAGAACCATTACAATACACAAAATTTATACGATATAACAACACGATTCTATTTTCATCTACATAGAATCACATCACAGTTTTTATTCATATTCTGAAAAGTCACTATACTTACAACGAATGCAGAATCTTGAATTCTGGATTTTGAATTCTGAAACTGAGAAGGGCTCCTTTGGGTAGACTAATGTTGCGTTGATTGATTTGATTAAATTTTAATCTTCTTCTTAATTTGATTCGTCTCTTAGGCTTTAGTGTTGGCTCGTCTCTAGGCTTTCTAATTGACGGCTATTCCTAGTTCCTTTCCAGCAGCATGACCGCTTTTGTATTCTATTATTTGTGTGAATTTAGGGTTAGACTTGAGTTGTATTTATAGAATTTCAATCTAATTAGAACCGTCGATGAAGCTAGAGTGAATCCAGACCATCCATCTAAGGAGAAGCCAATCAGAAGGTGACATGTAAGCCCTTGTGACTCAGCCAAGCCTCAGAATTCGACCAGACCCTGACCAGGCCAGCCAGGACCTGACCAGCAGGTCATTCTGACCTGGGCGCACTTGGCAGGTGTGCCAGGCTAAAAATGTACTGGCGAACTTCCCAAGTGCGCCAGTTCAACTTTGTTCTGGCGCACTTCACAAGTGCGCCAGTGCATTCTGACCCGTTTTCTGGTTTTTCTGCCCAACTTCGTTCGTCCATATCTTCTTCATACGATATCCGTTTTACGCAAACTTGGACTCTATCTCAAGCAGAATTTCGAGACGAACGCAATGGCGTAACCCATTTCCCTTGATTTCATCATTTATAATTAATTATACTTTAATTTGTAAAGCTTAACGTTATAGAATTCATGGGGTGTTACAAGAACACTCTCGCTCCACTCAAGTGATTAAACAATCATCTATCCGCGGAAGAGGATACCTATTCATCCTCGTCACCTAATTCAACTCGCGGTAGTCCACGCACAATCGAAGGGAACCATCGGCCTTAGTAGCAAATACAACTGGTGCTCCCCACTTAGAAACACTTCTGTGGATAAATCCCTTCTTCAAAAGATCGCTTACTTGCCCCTCGAGCTCTCGTTGCTCCCTTGGCGCCATACGATGATGAGGCATCACTATAAATCTGGCATCTTTTGCTAAATCAATCCGAAACTCGATCTCTCGGTGTGGTGGAAGTCCGGTCACTTCCCCGAAGATGTCTGGATACTTGCCAGCAATAGGCACATCTGACAACTCATCATGCGGGATATCGAGGGAATTTAGAAAACTAGCCATCACCCATCACTAGGTAGGTAACCAAACAGTACCCTCCGCCCATCATCCTCTCTAATGGTCACTGAAGACCCCTCACAATCTACCACCACCCCATACCTGTGGAGCCAATCGACTCCCAAAATAATGCCAAACCCAGTAAAGCCCAAAACAAAGCAATCACAAACAAACATACACCCATGACCAAATTACGACAAATCATACTAAGGCTAGTCGAACCACCGATCGAGTTTGTCGCAACTAAAGGTCTATCGACAATCTCGGGTTCCAATCCCAACCTATCTGCCAGGTCACTAGATACAAAGGAATGAGAAGCCCCGGTATCAAACAATACTTGAACAGGAACATCATAAATAGAAAGCATACCTTGGATAACGACACCCATTCCTTTCTCCTCCACAGTTGGGGCATTCGACGAAGAAGGAACAACGTTGATAGCATATGCTTTCACAATCTGCTTCTCTTTAGGGGGTTGTGAACATTTATCCTTGTGATGTCCCACTTGGTCGCAATTGAAGCACTTCCTGTCCGCTAGCTTTGTTCGACAATCTTTGGCATAGTGGCCCTTCTTGCCACAGCTATAACACTCCACATCTTTCTTATTCTTTTTCTGACCATCCTTAGCTTGGTTCTGTTTCCTCTTATTCTGCGAATTATTCTTGCCTCCACCGCTTGCCTGCGGCTTTGGCTCCCCTGCAGATGTAATAGCAACCTTGGCCTTTGACTTGGGGTAAAGGCTCTCCGACCTCAATGCCTTTCCCACTATAGATTCGAAGGTCTCATCGATGTGGTTTATAAGTCTTTCCCCCAAGTACTCATCTAAGCCAATTATGAATTTTTTGTTCTTCTTCTCAGCAGTATCAATAAGAGATAATCCGTATTTCGATAAAGTATCGAACTTAGCAATATATTCCGAGACTGCCCTACCATTCTGCTTAAGCTCCAAGAATTTCCTAAATAATTCTGATTTTTGAGCAGTTAGGATAAACTTATCACTGAAGCGAGTCTTAAACTGATTCCAAGTAACTTGATCCTCAAGAGTAGCTGCTTTAATAGCATTCCACCAATTCATAGCCCGTCCTTGAATTTGATGCGATGCTAACTTTCTTTTCATTGCATCATCGATTCCCAAATCCTCGAAGATGCGGTCACAACTATCTAGCCAATCTTGAACATCTGTAGCCGATTCTGTTCCATGGAACGGCTTCCCAGCAAGGCTAGTATAATCCTTGTTAAGCTTGGAAAAATCGGCTCTAGGCGCCTGCACTACTGCACCACCACCGTTAGTAGCATTAGGAACTGCTCCTGGAGCATCCCTAAGCATCTCTCGCATGAAGGCAGTAAACATCGTCCTCATATCAGGGACATTCCCATTGTTGGATCCTAAACCCGTACTCTTCGTATATCGGCTCATCGTTCAATCTGTAATCAGAAAACGATTAACCATCTCCATAATGGTGCCAGTGCAGTGTGACTTCATCCTTAGATATACTAATAGTATATATATAGTATTTGAATACTAAAATATCACAAATACGTGCTCTCATATACGTATACTATATCTCCCTGATGTCTTCCCCTAGGTTAAACTACGCAACCTAGGCTCTGATACCAAGTGTGACGGCCTGCCCCGCACCAGCCGACATTTCCCTTGAAATGCGTTGTTTCAATATCCCGCTAGCACGGGACGGTCGTCGAAAGAAAGGGGTTTGAAACTATGAACCATTAAGAACCTGTAGTATATCTCACATCGCATGGAATAAAATATAATAATAACATAACTTGATATAAAATAGGCAAGACAATGCATAAGCTGGAAACTAAACCATCATAGCAGCGGAATCCAAAATACAGCTTATGATCCAAACCATCATTATTACGACTTCAAAATACTGTCTCTAAAGAAAAATAGAAAAGGTACACTACTAATGCCCAAAGCTATGACCAGTAACAACACAGGGAGCATATATGTAAATAGTACGTGGGAGCCTCCTGCTAGTCTCCGGACACCTACTCGTGCATAACCACCTAAGTTGTTTCTAGTCTGCTCGTTTAGGAGCACCCAAAGTAATAAGAAGAGATATAAAACTTTGGGTCAGGCAAAAGTCTGTTATGAGTGATAGCAGCAAAATAAAACAATTACATGTATAAATAATCATACCTAAACCTGGACCTGCTACCATAGAGTTAGCACACAAGATGTACATTACTCTAAGGTAACACTAACATAAAGTGTATGGTGGAAGTGTGCAGATAGCAAATATCAAACGTAGCAATCAACCTCATATCTCTCACTCAGTGCGTAAAGCATACAATATCCACCACTTTGATCACCAAATCCTTTGCTATGACCACTTTGCCCTTGGGTGTCTTAATGATCCCATTGTGCTGGTCCGTGGCCACTAATCCTTTACTATGATCACTTTGCCCATGGGAGCCCTAATGGTCCCATTGCACTGATCCATAGCCATGCTATGATCACTTTTCACTTGGAAGTCTTAATGACCCCATTACGCTAATCCATAGACGCTCATCCGTTTCTCAGTGGTGAATCAAAGCTATAGATATCGATAACTCCTTTGCACGCGTCCCCCAACAAAGCCCAACTCTTGAAGTTAATCATTGGTTCCCATCTGGATCCCGAGTAATAACTTCTCATTTGGACTTCTTTTGCATCTCTGGTTTTCAGTCTTCTCTGGTTCGGTTCGATTCATGATCACCATTTCGGTTCGGGTCATGCTTATCCATTGGTTCGGTTCGATTGAAGCATCTGTTCTCGTGCCAAGCTCCTGGGTTCGGTTCGTGGTACATACTCCGGGTCAGGTCGAGCTCCTTCACCGGTTCGGGTCGTGATCTCTTACTCGTGGGTGCTGCGCGGTTCGGGTTGTGATGCCTCATTAGAGCGGATCGGGATCGAGCCTCTTGGCTCGAGCAGGCGGCTCGTGACTCATACTTACAAGCAGGTCGAGGTGCTCGAGTGCGAGCGGCTCGAGGTACATGGAGCACGAGCGGGTCGGGGTCGTGAGGTGCTTCACGAGTGGTTTCGGGGGACCATGTCTGATCCCACCTCCTGCACTTTTCCAGCAAGCTTGTTTCGTCCATTCACGTCATACGACGATGTTTTCAACCATTCTAACTTTACGAAACAATCACAAAACATACCAAATAGTAGTAGCAACATGTATGATCAATCAAATGCATTAAAACATCAATAATATGAGTTATCTAGATTTAACACACCCAAAAAGCATGATTTTCCCCTTAATCCCCTTAACCATGTTTTAACAATAGGATTAGCAAACTTAATCCAAATTAACTTGAATTTATATCATCGATATAAAATAATATTCTAGAATTTTTACATATTTTTCTGAGTCATAATTTCGCTAATTATCACTGATTAGCCCTAATTAGCTGTAATTAGTGAATAAACATGCCAATCACTCACCTTAGCCACAAATAAATTTCAGATCTGAAACTCTAACTAACATGGAATGAATCCCAATGTGTTCCAGCAGCTCTATCTCGATTTTTATGTTAATCCGCCTTAATTTGATGTAGTTTTGCTTAATATTGGATTAGTTAGTGATTAGGAGGTAGTTTAGAAGGTGGAGGCCATTACTAGGGTTAGAGGAAGGTAAGTGGCGGCTGGAAAAATGAAAATGAATCATCCTCAAACTCTTTTCAGCCCTCCCATAACCCTAATCCTGAAATGGGTTATGGGCCTAACCACTAATCACCTAATTAAGCCCGGTTAAGCTGTTTTTCATCTTCCAAACCTTATTTCAGAAATATCTCCCAAACGGTAAGTCCGTTTGATTAATGTAACCACTCTACGGAAAAGTAAACTAACATCCAAATCCAATGGGAGTGGTTTCGGGTCAAAACTCCTTACCAGTCAAAAGGTATAGGCGAAACAAGATTCGCCAGGGGCAAATGGTCATTTAAAATTCAGCAAAAATCGTAAACATGGGAAATAATCCCAATAGTCGTTCCCCAAAGTTACACGATCATATGACTTTGTATGTCAATAAAATAAATATCCTACGATCCTTCGATGCGTAGAGTGCGGGTCGTTACATTGCCACATGAAGTCTACTCTTAAATCCCTATAATGAATTACATATATACCGACACCCATGATAATTTTTTATTGCAAAACTATTTTGAATCATATATGTACCCAATGGAGCAGAAAAACTATTATGTTTCTACTCATTGACAGTCTTTTAGTACTTCAGACTATTTTGTTTCCAATGACCTTTCTGTGAACATGATGATGTACACCTTTATTATCATTAACAATCCTTTTTCCATTCTTGTTTACCCTTTCTGCTTCTTCTTTTTTAAGATGATGCACCACCTTGTATAGTAATTACGACCCACCTGATCCTTAGATTGTGACTCGGCCAACGTAAACGTATTGAGGTGCCCCCACAAGGTTCACATTTAGTTGGTTCATGTTATAGTTTAATATGAATACCTAAAACTGAGGAGTAGGAGATGTAAAAATCAAGTATACTCGTATTTCATTACTTATTTCTATGTCTAATTGTGAAAGTATACCGGTATAGCCTTTTATTATAAGAACGTAATCATCCTTTTAGTCATTTTGGTGTTGAATGGTTTCTTTGAAGGTCTTTACCTTGCGAAATGAGACTATTCACCAAAAGAGCCTTTGGACTATCGAATATCTCATGGACAGACATATTTTCATGCTGCATTTCAAGGACTTGTATAATGTAGACAACATGAAAAACTTGCTCGATTTATAAGTCTGATTTCCATTCTTAACAACCAAGTCTCATTACAGGATTTGCAACATCATGGGATTGCTCTTTTCATTTACATATGATAGAGATCGAAAGGCGTTTACAAGTTAATGCTACATTAATTCTGTAATACCCCATAATTTTCTAGGCCCAAATTTCGATAAAAATCGAAACCCAAAACCATCCAAGCATGGAGCGTATAAATTTGGTACCTGTACATAAAAGAGCATGATCATAATCAAAGTATGATAAAATAACTCACATCGGAAACGAAATAGGATAAACTAGTATTAACTTGGCTAACTACCTTATAAGAGTAAGTCACCACGTCAGTACCGAGCATGAGACAGAACAAGAATCAAAAACAAAACTTAAACACCTGTGGAAACCTGATCTTCTCGAGATAACCTGGGAGTTGTAATGAGGAGGGGGTCAGAGCAATAAATTCTGGTAAGCAGAAAGAGATTAACACAGTCTACAATAAACAGATGTATCCCGTTTGGTTCAACCAGAGACATATGTCTATCATGGTTAGTAATTCTAACCTAACCTTGTAAACACATACGCACAACACTAACTAACATACTCGAGGTAGCATCCACAATTGATAACTATATTGAGATAGAATGTTTATGTATAATTATGAAGCCTTTAAACCATCATTCAACCAGTTCCTAATATTAAGAGGTGGGCTCTTAACTACTCACTATATATAGGGAGGTTAATTATTTTTATATATCCACTTAAGACCACACTATCAATGATATATAAGGGTAGATCCTTTTGATCACTTAAGACCCAAGGCGGAAGCATGGGTCACTTAATACCTTTTTCGATGGTTTACCCTACACTAATATAAATTAAAGGACACTAGCTGCAAGTCCTACTAATTTAACGATTCCTTCATTCGAACAATAAACCCATATCCCACATAAGGCAAGAGATAGTAAGTAGTCACTTAAGACTAATCGTATAGGTAGACGTCGCACACCATTTAAGACCTCTCAATAGTGGAACACTTTATTACCATCTAGTTGGCCTTATTTAGATAATCCTCTAATCAGTTAATACTACCCCTTAGGATAGGTTGACCTACGGTACCTCCTTAGTGATCATTTAAAACTTATTCCTTGAGTGGACCCCCCCCAACCCCAGCCACTTAAGACCCGAGGGAAGCGAACAAATCATGGAGATTATCAAACTCATACCCAAATAGCCTGTAATGATTCATTTATGAGAGGTAGGTAACACGATCACTTAACACCTTTATAAAGGTGGATCTAACCAATTAATACCTTAATTCTCAAAGCAGGCCATGTCACTAAATTATTTTCTTTTTGGTTTATTTTTCGGGTGGGAGGAGGGCCCTACATCCTCTTAAGACCTCACTCAAAAAGAAAACTTTAAATTTGGAAATAATCCACCTGTGCAAATTAACTATCGTCATGGGTTCCTATGGTCATTGATGTCTCACATCAGTTGGACATATATTCGACTGCTAGAAAGTGCAGACTTCTGCCGAATAAAGCAACTGACCTTGCATTGTTTACCTACTAAGTCCAATTCAAATTTCTAATTATCTTAATTGTAGATTAACTAGAATGGAATAAGGAAAACCTATACATTTCCCGTCCTAGGATGTTTAATTGATTGTTTCCTTATTGGACTTTGTAACATCCCAAAATATAATACACCGTAAACCGTATAGTAAAGACAATAAAATGAATATTATATAATTAAATATTCAGAATTTTGTAAAACTGACTTTACTGTTGCGTTCGTCTCGGAGTTATGGTTTAGATATACCCCGAGTTTACGTAAACTTGATAACGTATGAGAAAGATATGGACCTAAGAAAATTGTATATATATAGGATTTATTTTAATAAAATTCGAACAGAAATTAGCGCAGGAACCAACGGCCATGGGATGACCCATCTCGACCTGGGTTGACCTATAAGTCAACCCATATCCAAGAGGGGTCGACCCACGGTTCGGCATGGTAGGTAGGGGTCGACCCACGGTTCGGCATGGTAGGTAGGGGTCGACCCATCCGCATGCAGGACCGATTCTGGACGATGTATTTAGACTTTATATATTAGGTTCGTCGGATGAGTTGTATGGCTAGATTTAAAACCCTAAAATGCAACAGTTTAGAATTAGCTCAGTTAATCTACAAATAGGGGTTCTCTCTCTCATTTTATCTACATAAAACTATTCTTCACCTTTATCTACCTCCATGGCTATATTCTAAATTAATTAATAAAAAGGGAAGACACTTTTGAAAGTTAGATTAACAGAGAAAATTTAGGATATGCGATCAACATACAACCTTTTCCTAGAACTATTTATGAACCTAATACCTAGCCCTATCAGTTCAAGTTACTTTCAGATCTGATATCTAGAAATGTATTATGACAGCAAATAAAAATGGATCTGGAACATACAGTACCTATAAGTTATTTTTTATACTGTTATTCATCCATGTGGTTGTTAAAGTAATATATGTTGTTTTACTGTCAGTTGGTTAATCATTTATGTTCATACATATCTATCTTCCTTATCCCTATTCTACTGCTTAATTTATTTCTAGTCTTATTTATATGCCTATTTTATACAGTTTGATTTGATTCTGCTCTTCTCCTCCTGCTTTTCCCTTTTAATTTATGTTGAGCCTAGGCCATCGAGACCTAGGCCATTTCAGATTTAAGAATACATATGACTGAATTTGGGATAATATGAAATAACGATGTAAAAGGAGAATTTAAGCATATTCTAAATTGAGGACTTTTGACTATAAATTGGGAACATAATCAAAAGAAAGAATATGCATATATGTAAACATGTTAAATTAGACTTAACATAGAGATTAAGTAAATAACATGTTAAGAAAATGTGACACCCCACGTCCGTTAATGTCACTTATTAAGAGAATGCATTAAGTTTCGTGAAGCGTTAAAGGTAAACAGAAACAGAACATTACAAGACAGATATAAAAATAGCAGCAGAATAAAAACTAACTTTATTAATCATAAAACCTCGTGGTTCAAATCATCATATGTCTGCATTACATAAAAACCAGTACATCATAAAAACTTTTGTCTTGCTTTTAAACATCAGAATACAAAATAAAAGAAGTAAATTCCCCAAATAAAAACATAGCCACAGTAGCAAAGATAGGAGCTTGAGCAATACATCTAAGCAGCTCCAACAAAATGATAGCAGAATCCTAGTCAAGCTTGAGTATTCCCACCCTGAGAACCTAGGGGGAAACGGAAGAAAGAAGAGGAAACAAAAAGGGTCAGACATAAAGTCTGGCGAGTCCAGTTACTTTTAGCAAGTAAATAAGTAAAAGTAGCATGATAGGCATATAAAGTGTATAAGAGAGATAACATCACAAAAGGAAGGTATGACAAGGTAAACTGGTTAAACATGATAGGATATATTGTGCTTCTAAAAAGTACTCTGATTCTCTGCACCGATACTAGTATAACCAGAATTAGATGATGCCAACAACTATATGATGGTAGACTTGGGCGTACTTCTGGTAAGAGGTTTTAACCCCATACAATCTATAGACAACCTAACCTAACAGGCTCCTAAACTTTTTACCAGAGTCTATATGTAACCTAACTACTACCCTAATCGATCGGCTCCCTACTCCGTAGATACCTTGTGTCGGTCCCACAGTAGGAGGTATCACTTCCTAAAGTGGCAACCCTTCGTTGATGTGCACAATCATATCTACTGGTGTCATGGTCGCCTTATCCCCTTCTTCCCGGACATGCATGCACATGCTTCGGTCGGTTTGTGCCCCCCAAACCGTCCTCCACGTTTGGATCTCTTACAATCAGCCGAGTAAGTGTGCCCCGACTTCGACCTAGTTCAGAGTACTCATTTGATACCTATTAAGGGTTACTGACTAAAATGGGTCCCACACAATATGATACAAGATCTCATCCCTTGTCTTGTATCCCCACTAGGATTTCCATCTGTTATGTATACCACTAGGTGTCTTTAATTACATAACCCTATCATTTCTATAAGTCATGCGTACCTAAAAAGGTGTCTTAATTACATAACTCCAACATTTCCATAGGTTATGCTTACCGCTAGGTGTCTTTAATTACATAACCCTATCAAGTTAAGTTTGTGGGCCTATATATAATTATTACCCACCCCCTTAGATTTACTTAACCCACCCACTATCCAAACAAATTTACTTAACCCCTACTCAAGTTCATGTTCATACAATCCCTATAAATTCCACTAGGTTAAGTATTCATGTTTATTACCATATATTCATTTATGGTTACAATATGCTAGACCTCCCACATTAAGCCTACAATTTGTGGAAGTTATACATGCCGGGCGGGTCCGGGCAGGCTTATTCCACAAATTGGGCCTAACCTCGTGTCTTAGCACGTCTCGTATTTGTGCACTCAGGCCTCCCACATTAAATTCACCACTTGTGGTCGCTGGATATGCCGTTCGGTTCCGGGTAGACTTCCACCACAAGTGCAATCTAACATTGTGCCTAAGCGCGGTTTACAATTTCAAGTTATTGTAATTCTAGGCATTTCAATTATTAGCCAATTTTTACGTATGTGGTTATAGGTTATAGGTTTCATGCCCCTTTTCCCCTAATTATGTTCATAGTGAAATATATGTCCAAATTCATATACATTATTCAAATTATGCCAATTTTCACCTTTTTACAAATTATGCCCCAAATTCCCAATTCACAAGATATGCCCAATTTCAATGTTTTTCCCCTTGTTCCCAAACTAACGTAATCGCATAATTTAGCGACATCTCTAGACTCGAAAGTAGCCTGACTATATAAAATAAAAGGGAAAGAGTGAAGGGAAGATGACAGAGATGATTATTCTAACAGAGTTGACATAAACTTTTCATCGCATAATGTTAAGATGAACATATAAGAACAGATTGGTGAACTTGTGATAATAAATAGGTTCCAACATAGTAGGGATGTCATAATAGGCATGAGGAGATCCAAACTAGGATTTAGATGTCCAACACTTGACATATCCAAATTAACCACAACATAATAGGTACAAGGTGATCTAAATATTGAATTAGATCTATAATCAAAAGTAGATATGACATGATAAAGGTTAAGATCCAAGTCATAGTATGCCAAAATATCACAAATTCACAAGTTATTACAGATCTGAAGTGATTCAAGGATTAACATGCATAGATCCAAATTACAGTCCTATCATGTTTACTTTTATTTATTTAAATGTAAAAGTAACTTAAAACTCATAGCATTGGATCTAGAAAGATAGAAGAATAACAAATCTACACTTGAATCTTTAACTTTGATTTGTAGAAGAAGAAAAAAATTGACTCAGTCCATGCACCGATAGCACTTAGGCCTCCATTTATTTTTAGTGAAGAAAATAAGAGAAATGAGCCTATATTTATAGCTGCCAACCCCAAAATTCGACCTGCCACCTCAACCCTAAGGGGTCGACCCATGGGTCGACACCCCTCATATGGGGTAAACTCCCCTCAAGCGGAAATTTTGCCGCCTCGAAATTTTGAAATTCAATTTTTTTGATTTTCTTAAATAATATATATATATATATATGTGTATATATATATTTCTCTTGCGTGTATACAAACTTCAAACCTTCATAACTTCTTCATACAGTGTTAGTTTTACACGAACCAAATGTTTATCTTGACTAGAATTTTGAGACGGACGCAATGGCACAGTCCATTTCCCTTAATTATGAATATTAAATTAATTATTCTTTAATTTGTCCTCTTTTAATGTTGTTAAAATACGGGGTATTATAGAAAATGTAAGTACTAGATGTAGGTTAAGTAAACTGAATTACTGTAGTGTATATATACATCTGGGAAGGTGCTTTTTTTGGGGAAGGGGCTGTACACATAAAAACATTTACAGAAAAATGTCATACTACAACCTTGATTATTAATGAACTTAAACCTGATTATTAATAAGCTAAAGGGTCCCTCGTTCTATTATTATATCGGGTTTTGGGGACTCTTAAATCCTAATTACATGGAGACACAAGCTTGGGGGTTTGGCTTGTATCAATCTTGTTATGTGGAACTCATACATTCAGTATCCCTGTTTGTATTTTGTTAGGAGGCCTCACACAAGGTAGGGGTCAGGGCATGCTTTACTGATTTGGATAGTAAGGAGTTCAAAAAGAGGAAGGTGGATACAGGCGCGTTTCGGCAAAGTCATGAGCGTGCATGGGTCCGATTAGAGAAATTAACACGTTGCAACACCAGTAAATAGGTATGTGTTCTATAAGTTACTGGGTTAGGAAGTGATACACTCTACTTCCGGAGCTGACACGGGCTATTTACGTAGTAGGGAGCCGATCGCATGGGTAGGAAATAGGGTAACACCTAATCCTGGTATGTAATTAAGGTAACACCTGATCCTGATATGTAATTAGGGTAACACCTAATCTTGATATACTAGTATTGGTGTAGAGAAAAACTTGTTCTTGGGATATAAATGAGAAGCCTTACTCGATCTTTGTTTTATCTTGTTGTCTTGTACTTGTATGTTATTGTACTTTCTCATCCAGTCTTATTTATATGTCTTGATACCTCTATTTTATGCATGTACTGAGAATCACTAGAACATGCCAGGCTTTATATCTGACCTATTTTGTTTCGCTTCTTTCTCTTCCTTCCCCCCTCAGGTCCTCAGATTGGTAGTACTCCGCAGTGATTAGGCTTTCTTTCAGCTGATAATATTTTCTTCTGATTTGATGTACCACTTTGATTATCTTTCTTGTTTGCTATGGCTTGTAAAAAGGGATATGGTTTTGCATTATTGTACTTTGATGTTTGCCATTATAAGACAGATGGTTTTATTTGAAGTATTTAGTATTTGATTATGTAACTGATTTGGAACAATGTTTTGCTTTTAATAATAAAGATTAATTTTCCGTTGCTTATTTATATATGTCTTGTGAATTTTAGTTACTATTTACCTATTGTGCTTCACGAAACTTAATGCGTTCTCTTATGAGTGACATTAACGGATGTGGAGTGTCACATTTGGTATCAGAGCTGAAGGTTATAAGATCAGAGAATGGCTTTGAAAAATGGTTTTTAAAAAGCAAAGTATTTTCAGATAAAACCAATTTTTTGAAAAACATATCCCCTCAAGCCATAAACAATATTCTTTCGACCTCCTTTTGAATATTTGTTTCTTCTCTTTTCAGTATGTTTGGGCACCTAATCTTCCTGAGGGCATTCCACTACCGACGTAGTTCCATAGATATTTAGAGGTTATGGCACCTGCCTGAGTTCAAGGACATGCCCCACCCCAGCGGCAGTCGCAGTAGCTCCTCCTCCTCCTATAGTCAACTTTTCTAAGCTTTGTAAGGACTTCTGTGCAATGAGAGGCAATTCCTTCTATGGTACTAAGAGTTTTGTTGAGGCGTGCAATTGGCGTTGAGAAATGGAGAATGTGTTTGGTCTTTTCAAGCTCGATGATAAGGGGAAGATACAGTTGGCCGCATAGCAACTGAAGGAAGGGGATTCATACTGATGGGAGGTGACACAGGCGGGACAGGCAGTAGTTACTTGGGAAGATTTCAGATAGATATTTGAGATGAAGTTCTTGTCTTAGGAAGAAGAAAGAATGCAAATGGAGAAATTTTTGGCCCTATAGCAAGGAAGTATGTCTTTAAGGAATATGTTAACAAGATTAACCAACTGCTCGAGATTCAGTTTGGACTTGGTTAATACTCCCCATAAGAAGGCTCTTAGGTTTGCGAGGGGGTTGAATCAACCTCTCCAAGGACTAGCAATGTCACATATACCGATGGGGGAAACTTTCGAGAGGCTTGTTGACATGGCTTTGATGCATAAGAATGGTAAGGATGAGAAGAAAGAAGTCAAGATTGAGGAAACACAATCAAAACAGAGAAAAAGAAATGGTGGCCCAAGAAGGTAATGCAAAAGGAAGGAGGAAAGCCCGATAAGGCTCAGACCAAAATAGAGGTTAAGTGCCATGGTTGAGGAGCTTTGGATCATTTTGTGAAAGACTGTAGAAAGAGAAAGAAAGATTGTTTTAATTGTGGTCAAGTCATACATTTCACTAAGCAATGCCCTAACAAGCAAGGACAAGGGGCAGGATCTTCTGGAGGATAAGTGCATGCTTTTGAGGCTAGTGGACCTGATCGAAGTAGGAAAGTCATAGTCAATTTTTTGATTTTCCTTTTTGACTATCCTATTAGGAATCTCTTTGATTTTGGCGCTTCTCGTTCATTTATATCCAATCTATGGTGGATAATATACACCTAGTATTGTTTCTAATCCTGTTGTAGTCTCAAACCCTATAGGAGGTATGACTTATTTATCCATGATATGTCGAGGTTTGAGAATTTCTGTCTTGGGCGTCGAATTTGAATGCAACGCGTATGTTCTTGGCTTTATGGGTTATGGATTGATTCTAGGAATGGACTGACTAGCCATGTATGGTGCCATTCTAGACTGTGAGAGGAGAGTTGTTAGGCTTCTGATGTGCCAAGGGAGAACTCTCGGGATTTCTTGTGACCCACGGTGGTCAGTTATGCTCAGTTACCTAGATTCGTTTGATGCTTCTGCTGATGATTTGCGATCAGTACCCATAGTCAGAGACTATCTGGATGTGTTTGATGAGGGTAGGGGATTACCTCTAAGGCGTGAGATAGACTTCTGGATTTACTTGGTAAAGAATATGAAGCCAATCGCTTTACATATGCACCACATGGATCCTAGGGAGCGAAGGGAGCTCAGCAGGCAAGTAGGGGAGCTATTCGAGAAAGGATTCATTAGACGGAGCATGTCAGAGTGAGGAGCTCCAGTAATCTTTGCGTCTAAGGCAGACGGCTCACTTCATATATGCATGGACTATAGAGAACTGAATAAGCTTACCAAGAAGAATAGGCACCCACTTCGGAGGATTGACAACTTATTTGGTCAACTAGTAAGCGCATCAGTTTTCTCGTAGATGGATTTGGCCACGGGATTTCATCAGTTGAGGGAGGTAGAGGATAGTATCGATAAGACTGCTTTCAGAACTCCAGATGGTTTCTTTGAGTGGTTGGTCATGCCTTTTGGGCTGACTAATACACCCACATATTTTGTGGATTTGTTGAGTAAGGTGTTTAGGGAGTTTCTGAACAAGTTTGTGGTGGTCTTTGTGGATGATATTTTTATCTATGAGGAGGAGCACTCCCTACACTTAGGAGAGGTTCTACGCACTCTTAGATCAAAACATCTTAAGGCAAAACTTTCTAATTGTCACTTTTGGAGAAAGGAAGTAAGGTTCCTATGACATTTAGTCTTTAAGGATGGGGTTGCAGTAGACCCTACTAAGGTTGTCGCTGTTCAAGATTGGAAAGCTCCGAAGAATGCGATAGGGGTTAGGAATTTCCTAGTTTTGGCGGTCTATTATAGGAAGTTCATCAAAGACTTTGCAAGGATACCCACCCTGCTGACCTGACTGACGAAGAAAAACTTGGCTTTTTCATGGAGCATTGATTGTGAGGATGCTTTTCAGAGATTGAAGAGTCCTCTGACATCAACCCAAGTTCCGACTCTCCTTGATTGAAGCAAGGTGTTTATTGTTTACAAAGATTCTTGTGGAATAGGACTTGGTGTCATATTGATGCAAGAAGGTAGGGTAGCATGCTATGGTAGCAGACAGTTGAGAGTTCACGAGAAGAACTACCCTAACCATGACCTAGAATTGGCTGCTATAGTGTTCGCATTGAAATATTGGTGACATTATCTACTTGGAGAGAGATATAAGCTATACACGGATCATAAGTCGCTCAAATATTTGTTCTCACAGAAGGATCTCAACCTAAGGCAACAACGATGGATGGAGTTCCTAGTGTCCTACGACTTTGAGATAGCTTATACCTCAAGCAAGGGTAGTGTAGTGGCAGACACATTGAGTAGGCAGAGGAGGACCTTGAGTCCTCTATTTGTAGAGAGGCGGAACTTGGATTTTATATAGACTTTCAATTTTAATCCATCTACGAATTTTACACCTAGTTTGTTAGCATCGTTGGAAGTGCAACCTACTCTCATGGAGCGTATTGGATCTATGCAGCGAGTGGACCCGCAGATAGCAGACATCATGAACAGGCTTAGCAGAGGAGAGACCTATAGTCACTTAAGCAGATACTCTATGGATGATAAAGGGTGGCTACGATGAGATGAAGGCTCTATTTTCCTCGAGATAGGGATTTGCTGAGGACCATCCTTAAGGAGGCTCATCATTCTCGGATGACCATCCATCCGGGCGGCGACAAGATGTATCGAGACATGAAGAGAGTTTTCTTTTAGACTGGTATAAATAAGGACGTGGTGGAATTTGTGGCTAGATGTTTGACTTGCCAGCGAGTAAAGGCTGAACAAAGGAAACCTGGCGGATTGCTTCAGCACTTGGATTTCCCACAATGGAAGTTGATGAGCGCCTCTATGGACTTCATTGATGGACTTCCCAGATCGAGGAAGGATAACACCGGTATTTGGTTGATAGTAGATAAGCTAATGAAGAACACTCACTTTGTTTCTATCAAAAGCAAGAAGACGACAGCTTGGCTAGCATCAGTATACCTTCAAGAGATAGTCCGACTTCATGGAGTACCTTCCAGTATAATAAGCGACCGTGACCTCATCTTTGCTAGTGAGTTTTGTAAGAGGCTACAAGAGGCACTAGGTACACATCTACGTTTAAGCACAACATACCACCCTCAGACTGATGGACAGACTGAGAGGGTAAGTTGGGTTCTTGAGGAACTTCTGAGACTATGTATCATAGATTTTGGAGGGAATCAGGAGGAGTATCTCCCATTGGTTGACTTTTCCTACAACAACAGTTATCAATCAAGCATAGGCATGGCACCCTTTGAGGCACTTTACGGACAACCCTGCAGATCATCGACTTGTTGGTGGGAGTCTAAAAACAAACTTCTACTTAGGCCTGATATGACTCGAGAGACTTCCAAGAAGATTGACCTTATCCGCCGAAGAATGAAAGCAACTCAGGACAGGCAAAAGTCATATGCCGATAAGAGGAGGAATGATTTGGAATTAGAAGTAGGAGATATAGTCTTCATCAAAGTATCAAATGTTGTTCGCTTTGGCTCGGTAGGGAAGTTGGCGCTGAGGTTAGTAGGGCTATTCCCCATAGTGGAGAGGATAGGTCAGATGGCCTATAGGGTTAGACTGCCGGGGAGGCTGGTGGATGTACATAACGTGTTCTGTTTTTTCCATTTGAGGAAATGTCTTGATATAACAAAGGTAGTAGAGCCAAGCACACTTGAAGATGTGGAAGTTGAGAAGGAAGCATTGGTAAGAAGAGTTCCTACTCATATTCTTGGATCAGAAGTTAAGAAACTACACAACAAAGAAATTAGAATAGTGAAGATACAGTGGGGAGAAGACCGCGAAGATGCGACGTGGGAACCCGAAGACAAGATTTGCGCTTCTCATCCTTTTCTTTTTGAGAGTACATTCTTAATTTCTTTTTTAAGCTTTAAATTCGCATTTGCTTCTATCATTCGAGTATGTTTATCCTATCGTTCGAATCTTCAATCCTTAGGTAGAAACCAATGATTGGAAACATGTGTTTGAGACATGTTATGATTGATAGCTACAAGTGGATGCTAGTGGTTGCCCGTTGATGCATATACACACACTAGGCACTAGATCGGCTCAAGAACTTACATACTGCATATGGATGTGTGTGCATTTTTAATTTTCAATGAATGAAAATGGTTGAATCATCATATGGATGTTGCATTTTGGTAGATGATTGTACACACATATAGAACTTATTTGTTATACTAGGACTCTTTGCATACATATTGGATACGTGGCACAAACATATATTGCAATAAGGAGGTCAACTGAATCATTCAACCGTCTGATTTTTACATTAGTATAAGTGCATAGACACACAACACTTTTGCATATGTTCATACGAGAATTAGAAGTTCTTAAGGAAAACGGATGTCAGTGGATGATGGATGAGTAGATCACTACAACAAAACAGATCTATTACAACTTCAATTTTACAATGGGCGTTTGCTGCCCGTTGTAATAGACTGCTATTACAACGGTCATTTTCTGGACCGTTGTAATAGATGCCTGTACAACACCCTTTTTACAATGGGCGTATAATGCCCGTTGTAATAATTGCTATTACAACGGTCATTTTCAGGCCCGTTGTACAAGATATCTATTTTAACGGTCACAAAATGTCCATTGTAATAGATGTATATTTTACAATGGCCACAAAATGTCCATTGTAGTAGATGCCAATTTTCGATAGCCAATAATTAATATTACAATACTTCCATAAAATTAATTTTGATTATTTAATAATTAATCATTAATTATATATTACTTATTATTAAGTATAATATTATATTAATAATTACTAATCATTGATAATATTATATTGTTTATTAATATTTAATAATCAATCATTAATAATATTATATTAATCATTTATAAATTATAATAATTAATGATTATTAATAAATAATCTCTAATTACTAATTATTATATAAAATCAGTACTCCAACTAACTTAATTTTACTTTCCAGTTATTAGTAAGTAATATATATCCAGTAATCAATATCTATAATTTATAATTAACAATAGATATTAATAATTGGGAGCAGCTATAGAGACATAAAATTGGACACAAAATGCGGGCCAGAAGGTTTGTATGTCTTTATGTGTGAGGTGGAATTCAGGGGGAAATCTAATGGCTCTGATTTTGTGTGTTTAATTTTGTGTCAACATTTTGTGTGTTTAATTTTGTGTCAACATTTTGTGTCCATTTAGACTTTCCCTTAATAATTTATGATTAATAATATTACTACACTACATGAAAATACCATTTTACAATATTGAATCTGCATTAAACTATCGAAGTGTTGTAAATATTCTTGATCTTTCACGATATTTAAGAAAAATATATTGTAATAGGTTTTCCATGACAACTTTTTTATTTCAATGTTCTTAAAGTAAAAATATCTACAATGACGTTTGAGATTAAAATATGTTTTTTCATTTTAAATAATCACCACCAATAGATTTATACAATACTCGATTTTTTAGAGCGCTTCAATATAGTCGCAAAAAATCGCATCTTAAACGAACCTCGTTTACCAAAGCTATTAATTTTAGAAAATCATATAAATTTAGATTTAGTTTTAAAATTATTATTAAATAACTATTATCATTTGTAAAGCCACGCGCGTGAAAACAAGCGATTTTTCGGATATATGAACTTTCGGTTTTAAGGGACGAGAAATATTTCCCTCCATTCCAAAAATTGAGCTCCAATCCTTAATTTGCTGACCAAGTATTTTAACCAAAAAACTCCCGTTGTAAGGGGTGCAAATGTTACAAACTCATAATGCCTATTGTAATAAGTGCCAATTTAAAAGGTAAAGCAATCATTTTAACCGATGTTGATTTTACAACGATCATAAAATTCCCATTGTAGTAATTATTATTTATTAATATTCGATAATTAATAATAATAATAATTTCTAATAAAAACAAATACATAATAATATATACTTTTTAATAAAAAATTACAAAAACCGGTCGGCTTTGCCAAAAAAATTCTAGTAAAAACGAATACATAATAATATATACTGAATATTAAATAACTAACAATTAATAATTTATTATAACTAATAATGTGTAATTAAGAATCAATAATACTTACTCAAAAGTATATGGTAAACCATAAATAGTAGTTATAAATATCAACTTATAAATTAATAAATAATAGTTTCAATTTAATATTTAGTAGTTTTGGCAATAAACGATTTTTAATTAGAAAATTGAAAAAACCATTACAATTGATAATTGGTAATTTATAGTTAATAAAGATAACTATTATCTAATTAATTAGTTATAAATGTCGATTTATAATTAATAATTGTCAATAAAAATTTATATAAATCATTATTTACAGCTTTTCATAACTAATGATTGCTTTATGTTTTCTTCCCCTCTTTGAAAATGGCATTAGCTTCCGTTATTGTTGTACTAACAAAATACATACTTAAAAACTAGTTTATGATGACCTAACCCAATGCTCAAATCAGATGTCCATGACAAAACGTGAGAGAAAATTATGGGTTGAAAAAACCCGACCCTGTTTGCCACCCTATTTTCTGCTAATTTTCATTTCCCGCTTACCCATTTTCACTTAATCTGGATTACCACCTCCTCTTTTGTCTTCTCAGATCTACTTTGCTTCTTCCCTCCATCCCTCGCCTCTTCACATAATTTCAAGCCTTTATCTCTCTATCCATCGATTAGCTCTTATTTTTCTAGCCACGACTTTTAATTTTGCTCTCCTCTAACTTAGTTTTCTACCGCTGTTTACTTTTCCCTACCTCGCATCTTCAATTATTTGCTCTACTTTTCTTATTACGCTGTCTTCAATCACCGTGGAGTGCCCAACTCTTAGCTCATCCCGCTAACTCCATCCTTTCTGTTTGTATCTGGTCCTCCCTCCATTTTAGCAACCCAATTCCACTACCGTTTTCATTCTACTTTGGTAGAAATCTCTTGAGTTTTTGTTTTGGTTCAGATTATTCTCAATGAGCTAGGCAATGGATTTTCTTTCAAACGGTACCATTTTTTTGTTTTCAGGTTGGTTTTTTGTTTTCATGTGTACAACATTATATTTTAGACTATTGCTAACTACTACCTTTTGTTCATCATGTTAAACAATGAACTGATGCTATAAGCTTCTATGTTTCCTTTGTTTTTGTAATGTTTTTTGTGCTTTTATTTGGTGCAGTATATCACATAAGTTAATGGAGTAAATCAATTAATGACATCTCTGCTTTAGAAATGAATATGAATTCACCTAATACGTAATCTTGTGCCTTGCTGATTTGATGATATAACTTTCTAACTTACCTGTCATTAGGTATATGTATGCATGAAAAATTAACATATATAAAAGCTGATGTTCTAATTTATCTGGTCAATGATGCGATGTTAATGCATTTCATTAAGGTATGTATTAGCTTCCTACGGAAAAAAATTCGGACGCTCGAATTAAACAAAAAAAGAACAGACTTATTTATTGAAAATCCAAGGCTAATGTTTTATGCTCATGCTGCAAGTATGTCACAATTGAAGTTAATATATTATGTCACCCTTGATACTACATTGCATTGCATATAACATTACAATATAGAAAGAATTTGTTGATTTGTAAATTTTTTGCAAATGAAGATGGGATTACTGGCAGCCAATATACTTGGTGAAAAAAAAATGAGAATGTTTTACAAAAAAAAAGAGAATGATTATTTAATGTCATAGAAAAATTTGGTATATTACTTCAATCTGACGCCCTCTTCATAAAATAATGGTATATTGTTTAATGTCATAGAAAAAAGGGACTACTGGCAGTCAAACCTTAAAGCAGTCAACTTTCTCTAGTTGATTTTAAGTGAGAAAAATAATGGTGATTCAGCCATTATCGTGCAGATCTACCCGCTCTTCGTAATATCATCTTGTTTGTGTGTTCTCACTTAGGAATTAATTGGCTTACTACTTATATTGGCAAGTTGGTTTGCATGGATGAATAATTGAAAAAACTGGTAGACTTTCCTATGCTAAATATCCGGTTGATTTCAAGCCAGATAAAGAACTTGTAGATTACTTTTACTTTCAACTTGTTGATGGAAGTACCAAAAAAGTTGGAGTTAGTATACTCTTGTGGTTGGGCTTCATGATCATAGTTTCTGTAGAAATTGAGAAGAAGAGGAATTAATATTGATGAGGAGGAGGAGGAAGATACACAACAAATTTTGTTTTCTTTTATAATTTAACTTCCCTTACAACAACACTCTTTTTCTCTTATTCTTTTTCCTCACTCACTTTCTCTCTCTTTTTCTCTTACACTTTTCACTCTTTCTCTTCTTTTTTCTCTTTCACTTACAACACACAAAATGACCACCCATATTTATATATTGGTCTACATGACCTTACAACTCCAATAGACACCCGTTTATTAATTGACATAACACTAAACGAACCGACACATTATTAATTGACTTGACCATTTACCAATAAACATTACTTAAACACAAACTTTAACATGACTCTTAACACATAAAAGACACATCACTAATTAACATGACACTTGACTTATAAAAGACACATGACTCTTCATTTTTTTATCATTTTCCACTAACATATTTAAAGTTTACCCAACAGTTTCATTAACAGGTAAGTTGGTACATATAAAAGTACGAAGAGTTCTGTGTTCAAGCTGAAATAATGATAAATATTTGCAATATATCTGGCTTAGATATTGCAGCAAATACAAGTGCTAGATACTTGCAGTTAACAAAGAGTTAAGGACTGCCAAGAAGTTTGTACATGCGCAGCTATCTCATATTCAGTTTATGACACCAAGGTGAGCTTATGTTCTTGTATTTACGTCGCATCTACGAAAATGAATGCATTAAAGTTTTGTTTTATGTTTCTTTTATGTAGAATGACCGAGCCAAAAATATTGTATCCTTTTTTACACCGTATGATATGGATGGGCCAGGGAGAAGAAGAAAGAGAGGAAGGAGAAGAGCGAATTGAAGGAATGGCATGGGATTAATTTGATATATAGAATATGTCCAAATGCAAAGTTGAGTTTGAGATACACTCATGAAATGAAGAAAAAAAAGCTTTACACATATTCATATATAATATGTCCATACGGTAAAAGTTGAAACAAAACTGGTAGCTTTGAACGCCTTTTGAAATGTGTCAGTGGCATTTAAGCTATGCATTCATTGTATTCCTTTTTTCTTATCTAACATTTTTTTCTTTTTTCTCTATAAAAGGAGGCAGCATTACTTTAGATAAAGCAGATTACAAGTGGAAAATCATATATCCGTAGCCAGCAAAATTTAAGGTATGTTCAATTTTGTTTCCTCATGGTATTGCATTTGTCGGTATAAAATTACTGTAAACATTTGTGATGTTAGAATGCTAATTCTGTTCTTATTTTGGCTTACAATTTTTGTTCCTTAATATATGTACATACATAGGTTTATGTTTTAAAATCAGACGAAGAATTCAACTGGAATCAAGCAAGTTCAAACAGAATCGAATGAAAGTGGATATTTTGATCTTCAGTAATCAGGTATGTTCCCTTATTTTGTGATGTACATGCCAAGTTAATTATTAGTTAAAGAGTATGTTCAACTGCTTATATCTTGTATAAACTTTGAAGCAAGAAGCCGAAGACTAAAACTATAGTGAGAGTGTGAGTGACTGTGTAAGTGTATATGAGTGAATAAGTGTGTAGTGAGGAGTCAATGTATACGAGTAAAATGTAGTGAGGAAGTGTATGTATAAGTGATTGTGTAAATAGAGGGGAAATACTTTGTGTATTATTTGAAAGTGTCATAAATATTTATTTGAATAAATATTTATTTTAAAACAATTTTTGAATTAAATATTCAATTCTTGTAAATATTATGTGTAATATTCAAATTCATTGCAACTTTCAGCATTTTACAACGTGCATTAATTGTTTTTATAGAAGATATTACAACGGTCAATGCCTGTTGCAAAAAATATTACAATAGGCTATTATTCTATTGAAAGAACATACAGCAACAACATAAGACCATTGCAAAAAGTCTATTACAACTGCCTGTTACCACGTTTATTGCCCATTGTAAAAGGGGACATATTACAACATGGCCTAATACAGTGGGCGGGTTGGCCGCTGTAAAACCCCTATTACAATGGACATTGCCCATTGTAATAGATCTGTTTTGTTGTAGTGGATGATTGCAGGTGGTTGTTAAGATAATAACATTCTTCTTAACTTGGAGATTTCGGGGACAAAATCCTTTAAGTAAGGAGAATATAACACCCCAAAATTTAATACACCATAAACCATACAGTAAAGACAATAAAATAAATATTATATAATTAAATATTCAGAATCTAGTAAAATCGACTTTACCACTGCGTTTGTCTTGGAATTCTGGTTCAGATAGACCACGAGTTTGCGTAAATCGGATAACGTATGAGAAAGATATGGAGAAGATTGTATATATAAAAAGGGTATATATTAATAAAATTCGAACAAAAAATAGCACAGGTACCAATGGTCATGGGACAACCCAACCCGGTTGGGTTGACATATATGTCGACCCATATCCAAAAGTGTTCGACCCATGGGTCGATACGGTAAGTAGGGGTCGACCCATCCGCATGCAGGACCGGTTCTAGACGATGTATTTAGACTGTTTTATATATTAGGTTTATTGGATGAGTTCTATGGCTAGATTTGAAAATCTAAAATCTAAATGTTAAGAATTAGCTCAGTTAGTCTATAAATAAGGGTTCCCTCTCTCATTTTATCTACGTACAACTATTCTTCACCTCTCTCTACCTCCATGCCTATATTCTAAATTAATTAATAAAATGGGAAGACACTGATGAAAGTTAGATTAACAAAGAAAATTCAAGATCTGCAATCAACATACAATCTTTTTCAAGAACTATTTCTGAACCTAATACCTAGCCTTGTGAGTTCAAGTTACTTTCAGATCTGATATCTAGAAATGTACTATGACAATAAATAAAATTGGGTCTAGAACATACTGTACCAATAAGTTATTTTCTATCATGTTCTTTTACTATTTTCATCTATATGGTCTTTATGGTAAAAATATGTTCTTTTACTGTCAGTTGATTACTCAGTTATGTTCATACATATCTATCTTCCTTATCCCTATTCTACTGTTTAATCTATTTCCAGTCTTGTTTATATGCCTATTTTATACAGTTTTATTTGATTATGTTCTTCTCCTAGGCCATCGAGAGCCTATGCCATTTCCTATTTAAGATCGCGTATGATTGAATTTGGGACAATATGAAATGACGACGGAAAGGGAGAATTTGGGCATATTATAAATTGAGGACTTTTGACTGTAAATTGGGAATATAATCAAAAGGAAGAATATGCATATATGTACACATGTTAAATTAGACTTAACATAGAGATTAAGTGAAGAACATGTTAAGAAAATGTAAGTACCAGTTGTAGGTAAAGTAAACAGAATTACTGTAGTGTATATATACATCTGGGTAGGTGCTTGTTTTGGGGAAGGGGTTGTACACATAAAAACATTTACAGAAAAATTTCATAATACAACCATGCTTATTAATGAACTTAAATATTCTAAGTTAAACCTAATTAATAATAAGCTAAGAGATCCCTCGTTTTGTTGTTGTATCGGGTTTTGGGGACTCTTAAATCCTAGTTACTTGGAGGTACAAGTTTAGGGTGTTGTCTAGTGTCAATCTTGCTGTGTGGAAAACATATCAGTCAGTATTTCTGCTGGTATCTTGTTAGGGGGGCTCGCACTAGGTAGGGGCCATGGCACGCTTTACCGTTCTGGATAGTAAGAGGTTCAAGAAGAGGAAGGTGGATACAGGAGTATTCCGGCGGAGTCATGAGAATGCACAGGTCCGATTAGGGAAACTAAGATACTGTAACACCAATAAATAGGTCTGTGTTCTGTACGTTGCTGGGTTAGGGAGTGATACACCCTACTGCCAGGGCTGATACAGGGTATTTACGTAGTAGGAAGCCGATCGCATGGGTAGTAATTAGGGTAACAGCTGATTCTGGTATGTAATTAAGGTAACACCTAATCCTGATATGTAATTAAGGTAACACCTAATCCTAATATACTAGTATTAGTGCAAAGAAAAACCTGTTCTTCAGATATAAATGAGGAGACTTACTCGATCTTTGTTTTATCTTGCTGTCTTGTACTTATATGCCACTGTACTTTCTCATCCAGTCTTAATTATCTGTCTTAATACCTCTATTTTATGCATATACTGAAAATCACTGGAACTCGCCAGGCTTTATGTCTGACCTATTTTGTTTCGCTTCTTTCTCTTCCTTTTACCCCTCGGGTCCTCAAAGTGGTAGTATTCCGCACTGATTAGGATTTCCTTTCAGCTTGGATCAGGAATTTTTCTGATTTGATGTACCGCTTTAATTATCTTTCTACTTTGCTATGGCTTGTAAAAAGGGATATGGTTTTGTATTATTGTACTCTGATTTTTGGCATTATAAGACATATGGTTTTATTTGAAGTATTTTTTATTTGATGATGTAATAGGTTGGGAACTGTTTTGCTTTTAATAATAAAAGTTAATTTTCTGTTGCCTGTTTATATCTATCTTGTGAATTTTAGTTACTATTTACCCATTGGCTTCACGAAACTTAATGCATTCTCTTATGAATAACATTAACGGACGTGAGGTGTCATAGACTTAGTATTTAAAATGATAGCCAATACCCAGTAATCTCTTTTTTATTCCATTTATTGCTATTTATTAGGGTTATTGTCATTAATGACCATAACAGTCATAATCTCCTAAGGCACTAATTAAACCCCTTAAATGTCATTTATTACCATCAAATATGATTAATGTCATTCATGAACCTAACGTTTATAATTTCGTAAGATATTAATTAAACCAATGAATGTCCCTATTGTATCAGTCCTTTATTATTCTAATCTAATTATTATAACTCCTTAAATCTTTTTATTTTATTTTAACTTGATTCATTCTTATATATATATGTTATAAGAATTACTTATTTACTTAATTGGAGTCACGAATCCTAATCCTAGTTATCATTTTTAAATTGTGACCATTTAGGCATAACTACCTAATTCAATTTATTTCCCCCAAATTAACGATGATTACAATGGTTATTATTCCTTTATGACCCTATTCATAGAAAATTAATCACATTTATTGCTACATTGACCATAATATGCATTTCTATTTAATATGGATTATACTTTCATATGTAATTCCATAAAATGGAAACCATTCAAACAAATATACAAAAAACATTAATTATAATTATTTTGCGTTATTTACGTAGATATGGACGAATATTGTGTGTGTGTATATATATATATATATATAATATTTTCATGTAGTTGACGTAGTTATTATTCTTTTATTTTTAATATTATTCAATTCAATTTTTTGGTTTAAGCTAACAACCAAAACAATCCTTTTTGCACTCAATCTTGTAATAAGATTCTAAACCTTACAAATAGGTCATTAACAAAAATAATTGTAAATTATGTCTAAAATATTTAAAAGAGGAATAAACATATTTCAAATCATAAGAAATATATAATATGTATGTTTTTGGAATGGTTGATGTAAACTATGCACAAACATACATAAGTCTATATTTGTACATGAATTTACCCAACCCTTTCCTTTTTGTTTTTGTACATATTTCTTATTGATTTCAAATAATGTCTTTTTGTTGAAAAAGAACAAAATGCATATTTACAATAACCAAGTCAAAACCCAAACGAAATTGAACACAAACAGGCTTATATCTTTTTAACAAAACTTACATGAACCACACACCAACACCAACACTACAGATCTAGAATAAAACTACAATTTTAAAATGATTTATGAGACTGATTTTAAGGTCTATGGTGTTTACCTTAGCCACAATATTTTTAAACACAATTATAGGTAATAATATGAACAATCTAATAAGCCTACAAAATAATAACATTCAAACCACAATTATTCTTTTAGATCTGACAAAAACTATATCAAATCTACTGAAAACATAGGCATACATTTCAGATTTAATACAAACGAAGTAATCAGATTATTCTAAACTATGTATATAGACTTTCCACTCACCTTAAAGCATCTAAATCTGAATCTAAATAGTCCTTTAGGCCTACAATTCCTAAGTTCTTACACATCTATAGTTATTATAAAAAGGGGATACTTTCAGAATTGTAGATTAGCAAGAAAATAAGAAAAGAGGTAAGAAACCTGATGAGGAACAACCTAAATGCCAATCCATACCTTTTTCCACTTGAATCTGATTAATCTCCTCAAATCTATATTGTTTATGTTTGTACATGAATATATTTTGTTTTATAATTTGTTTGAAAAGAAGAGGAAATGGCATAGCTTCGCTACTGCTCTTTGCAATATATGGAAAAGAATGGGGGCCTAACCCTTTATTTGTAGGGGTTGAAACGGTCTTGAACCGTCAGTTAAATTTCAGAAAAATTTGTCCATTAATATATATATATTATAAGTTTTAACCCCAGCCACCACAGTCTACTCGACCATGCCGTCGCAGGTAGCGGTCGACCGCTTGGGTTGACCTGGTCGTGACGTGGTAGTGTAATATATATATATATATATATATATATATGTATTATATTCTGTTTTAATTATTTTTCATCCGTTTTTGTATTTCATCCGTAACTTTTTCATACAGACTCCGTTCATGAAACTCGAAATATGAAAGTTGATCAGAATTCCGTGATGAACGCAAAGGTGAAAGTTTCATTGTCAAATTCCATTATTTGAAGAAATTCCTATTTTAGGAAATCTAATTAAATAACTAGTTTATTTATTGTTAAAATTCTGGGTTGTAACATTCTTCCCCCTTAAATAGGAATTTCGTCCTGAAATTCTAACACCTACTTATCCTATTATAAACAACCAATTAGTGTACATCCACTTTCCAACCAAGTGCGCATGTGCATAGTGTACATAATGCATCAAAATCATAAAACATGTATGCGCAACGATTCTAAATCGGATACACCTATATGTATGCATTAAAATTTTAAAACACTTTCGAAAACATGATGCAAAACATCTTAAATATACCGGCAGGTCTATACGAATGCAAATGTTGAAAATACTTTTTCATCCATAACCCTCACACAATTACGACTAGAAATTTGAAACAACCAATTTTGCATTAAAATCCTACCATTCAAAACGTCAACGCATCTTATCTCTTCCTATTTAATTTGCCCTAAGCCGAAAAAGAGAAATTAAAGCTAAGAATTTAAACGTTTCCTTCGCTTATAAATATTCCAATTCCCGTCCTATAGTGGAATTTTACCCAGTTTCGCAAAATACTCCAAAAAGAATTTATTTATATGCCGCAAAGGAGACTTAAAACAAGATCTAAACGTAAAATGAGTTAATTAACAACTCGCGTGCATCGTTGACAAGGTATGGAAGAAATGTTTTCAAGGCTAAAACAACATTTTCCTTGTTGTCGTTAACGTTTTTGTCGCATCATCGGCCCTACTGTACTGCTAAAACGCGCACAAGAACCATCCAAAAAAATTCCCATGTTGTTCATATGACAAAAAATCGAAATTTTTCACAAAAATAAATTTTCGCTTTAAAACTTCCTATATAAATTTTGAAAATTTCCTTTTAATACTATTTCACTTTCCCTGTGAGATTCGTACAAAAACTAAAATTTTGGTAATGTGCACTTTGCGTTATTTAAGCTATCTGTTTTAATACAAAACAGTTGTTTAAACATGTGCAAACTGCCATACCCAAATCCACATTTCGCGTAAACCGAAATAAAAGAAAGTAAATCAGAAAAATATATAATTCAAAAGAATTTTTTTCAGCAACGTTTGCAAAGAGTTTCAATTTGCGGAAATTTAAATGATTCAAGTCACATATTGGAGAAAGAAGAAATCAGTCACGCGAAAAATGCGAAAACCGAAAACACATACAAAAAGGATAAAATAGTTTTTAACTTAACAAAGAACAGGTGATAAATATACCTATGACAAAAACAAAGAAAAAACCCGCCCTTTGCTAAAATTTGTTCGATACAGAAATTTATTCTTTCCAACTCTAAGACAACTGTTAATTAGATAAGAGAAATGAGATCTCAATTAGATATCACGAATGACATAAATATTTCCAAATATAGAAATCTCATCAAAAGTCATGCGATTACTAATAACACTAACAGTTACAACCTAACTACAACAACAAAGATAAAATTTTAAAAAGGGGAACACATGATACAAGATACACCGGACATATGCTAACATCGTCTAAGCACTACGAGATGGTCGAACTCCGCGGCTGGAACTCGATCCATTACCGATCCTACGCCAAGAACGTAGTATGGCATAAATGCAACCAATCTCGTGTACCTGCCGATGCTGCTTCCAACGAATCTCACGAAGCTTAGTCTGGATATTGTGAAGGACGACAAGCTCTGGGCTCTTCTGGCAAGGTTGTTGCGGCGGTTGTGGTAGTTGAATCAGAGCGGCAGGTGCAGGAACATGAGCATTAGGTAACCGGATGCCCATCTTGCGAAGAGTGGCGCGACTGACGGCGGCAGGCATCTTCTTCACCGCAGTCTCTCTAGTAAGTCTTACCTGAAAATGTCGAAAGACACGGGTGAGAAGATGGCTATAAGGGAAGTGACTCCTCGGGGTGCCAATGAAAGGCTCATAAAGGTGAATCATAAGTACGTACGGTCGGTTGACGGCTATGCCGCCCAAAATGGCATATGCGGTGCAACGCGCCAAAGGATAGGTCTGCTCCAAGCTTCCTGTCTTCGAGATGATGTGGTGCAGAATGATGCACACAATTAAACAAGCAATAGGTCATAGATTGGCGGTGGTCCAAACTCCAGGGGCTTCGTGGAAGATGTGCTCAAGGATTTGCAGGTCATCCATCTCAATGACATCCAGCTGCTTCGACCGCCGAGACACCAAAAATCTCCGCCAAATCATCGTTAGATAACTTAATGTAGGTGCCCATGACCTCATACTGGATTACATAAGCCTCATCATCAATGTTAGCATCCACTAAGCATCGAAGAGGAAGATGCAGCGTGAATAATATTCGCGCTCGAAGGTATCGAAGCGCAAGATCAGTGCCATGCTTACGGCGACGAATAACTCCTTCAAATGAAAAGGGGCGAAATCAGTGAACTTCACTGGTCGACCATGGTAAAATCATAATTGGCCATAACCAAATAGCGTTGAATCTTCTCCTAGCTGCGGTCTACCCACGCAGTCTCTTGACGTGTGAGGCAGGGGTGTTGAGCAACGACGTTACGAGGAGGGGCCATGGAGGAAACGACGAGTTAGACAAAAGAAATAACAGATCCAGAGTATAATATGGTTGAGATCCACGCTAGGATGATTTTAGTGAAAATTGGAGGCGAAATGAAGTGGGGATGCTTGGATTGGAGCTTGGGAAGGAGGAGAGTTTGGGTTTGCTAAAAAATGGAGGTGGGGAGGAGGAAGTCTGCTAGAACGATATATATATCGTTCCAGCACCATTCGGGTCGGGATTTAGGTCGCGCCTGGTTACCTAACGGTCGACCTAGACCCCCGAAGGGTGGTCGACCGCTTGTCTATAAATTGGCGTGGCCTGAAATTCGGACCAACGGTCCATTTTAGTTTATAAAAATTATTATAAAAATCATTATAACACCATATCTTCTTCCACACCCCAACCGAAATATCACGCTGACTTCCACCACTTATCGAGTCGAAAATTTAAATTTTCAACACCTTTTTCCCAGCCTCCGAATAGTTGTGACCATCAAATGAACGAACGGATTTTTCGAATAGAAACCCAGCTAGAAATCTGAAATTAAAATTAAAATGACCCTCACCTAGCTGACAAATAAATAAATGATTCGCAAATCAAATACCCCAAAATCAGAATGAAAGAATTTCATTAGTCTTTTCGAAAGAAAATTTAAAACATTTTCGAAATTGATTTATTTAACATAAACAAAAGGTTTAGTATTATAAATCTATTTTATTGTTATTTATATTTAGTTTATTTTACTAATTGGAAAACTTTTTCACGTGACAAAGCGTCGGATTTTAAAATCTCAAAAGATTAATTGTGATAATTTCGATAAATCACCCAATATATATTAAGAAAAGAGCACTAAAAACTACAAGGAATGAGTGTAAAATGTTTTTAAGTTCTGAGGCATATTCCTTGTCATTTCCAATTCCTTTCGTTTTACCAACTAGATTATTTATTAAAATTACAAAAAACCCAAACAATTCTAAAATGCGAATAGATTAAAATTTTAAAACCAAATTTTTATGAAACTATTCTCTGAAACTATAGTTTTTGAAACTTTCAAAATCTAATTTATTCTTCCAAAATAGTCTTTTTTAAATGGAAATTCCTTTGAATATAAGACCAAGGACTCAAATGAATCATTCCAATAAAAGAATCAACAGAGTATTAAATAGATATACCTCATAATTATATTTCCAGATGAATATAACATATTAACATGAATTTTCCGCTACAAACCAAGAAAAGGCCATTAACTGGAACCACTAATGGAACCAAAACCAGAATTAGCGATTATCTCTCTTGTAGCTAGATATTCTTCCTGTCTCCAAACTTAAATCCATGGGATTCACCAAGCACCATCATCATGCTCTCTACAACGAAATCGACAACATATTGTGAGGTAAGATAGAATTGGTTAGAAACTCGAACTCAACATATTTCCAACTCTTAGTCGCTTAAGACCCATCTAAAATAAATAGTCCCACAACTATTTCATCATCGATATAACTTAAAGTCAAGTAAGAAAGAAGGAGAAAATAAAAAAATAAAATCGAATACATTCTCTCACGAGTCCTAAATTAACTAATTCCTTTAATCGTCTAACCTAAATTCTGATACCAAATGGAACATCCTACACTTTTTTGGTCCTAAATTTCAAAAAAATAAATAAATCAAAACTCAAACTCATCCAAGCATGTGTTGAGTCAAGATTTTCATAGAGTTTTGATTTCTGACAAAGAGATACGCCGTGATCGACAAAAAGAAGATATTCATTGGTTTAAAGAAACACAAAGAGCTACATATGGTATTATACATTAGAGGTTGATTATTTGGTATGTTAGTACTGTTATTTATGTTAAAATCTATCCTCAAATAATCTCGCACCTCCAATCTTTGAATATATATATAAGAATATATGAGTGCACATTAACCGTGCAATCTGGGCTAAACCGGTCGACCGGTTGAAACGAGGCGGTCGACCGTTTCTGCCCAGAATGTACAATTAATGTGCACAAGGGTACATAACGTATATATATTCAAATTCCTATCTACTGGTTCTTTTTGACCTGTCGACCATTTTCTTCTAGAAAGCAACCTTTCGTATAGACGCTTCCATTTCTTCAACGGTTGCTTCTCTTTCTCTTCACCAATAATCATGGCCATTGATTTTAACTTTTCACAAATGGTTACAATTGTTTATTCCTTATATAAACATCATGAGATCATCATTCCAAATCACTATTTCTATCAATCTAATCTCTATTCTCTTGATCCCAATCTTGAACTCTCAAGCGCTCAAATTGCTCATATTCTATCATATATCATTTGATTCCTAGAATCTATTTAATATTCTATTGATTCAATACGATATCCACTTCCAAATCTTCATATACACAAATATATTATTTGAGGATAAGATTATAGGAAGTTTGTACTACAAGTGACAAAATTGTGTTATCAAGAACACATACTGTCAACAACAAAGTATATTCGTCTTAGCTGAAGTCCTCGGTGTTGTAAGAGGCACGTGTTAAAGTCCTCGGTGTTGTTAGAGGCATGAAATCCCGTTCGTCTGCTCGAGTGTTGTATACCTGTTCCTCTGGGTGAAGTGAGGTGATTGTTATTGAAAATCCAGATAGAAGTCTTGGATTGGACGTAGGACGGTGCTCCGAAAAAGTATAAAAAACCCTGTTATGATTTTTCTAGTTTACTGCATCTACTATATATATATATATATATATCTGTGATTAGCTTTTATTTCATACTTGTGTGTTATACACCATATTACATGATCCGTGTGTATTATGTTAGCACGTACACGCATTTTGATTTGGTATCAGAGCAAGGTCTTCATATAACCATAACACGGTTATTTGATATATTCTAGTAATATGGCAAATAACGCAAGCACCAACACTAACACTTACACAGAAGGTCAATCGACACAAAGACGTCCATTCTTCAATGGTCTCAACTATACTATTGGGCAACACATATGTCAATTTTTATGCAATCAAATAGCTAAGATGCTTGGAATGCTACCCAAAAAGAAATAGTGAATCAAACAACTAATTATTCAGAATGGACACCGGCTGAGAAAACGGCAGCAGCCGTAAATGCAAAAGCAATAAACATGTTGTTTTGTGCATTAGACCAAAATGAATATAACCGTGTTAGTATCTGCACCACTGCATTTCAAAATGAAGCCTAATGAGACAATCAATTATATGTATTCACGATTTCAAACTATTCACCATGCACTTATTGGTTTAGGACAAAAATATTCAGATTTTGATGTTGTTTCGACAGTCCTACATTCTCTGACTAGTGAATGGGAAGGAAAAGTATTAGCAATTAAAGAAGCTAATGACCTTTCTGTCATGAAGCCAGATGAATTGATAGGAAATCTAATGTCCTATGAAGCTAATTTGCAGGCTAGAAAGGAACAGAAAGAAAGAAAGTAAAATATAGCATTTCATGCAAAAAAAGATGAAGATGAATCAGATTCTGAAGATGAAGACCTAGCATTCATTGCAAAGGTTTCAAAAAATTCTTGAAACAACGAAAAGCTAGTCGATATAACAAAAAGAAAATTGGATCATGTAAACCATCTTCATCTGCTATAGAATGTTTCAATTGCCACAAAAAGGGGCACATGCACAATGATTGTTCGGAGCAAAAGAAGAAGTTAGAAAACGACAAATTCAGATACAAGAAGGACAAATCAAAGAAACGAGCATTCTCAGTTACATGGGATGATTCAGACTCATCTTCATCAGAAAGTGAAAGCGATACAGAAAATGAACAAGCAAACGTTTGTTTCACAGCAGTAGAAGATGGGGTACAAATTCCTACATTTGATGAAGTACTTGATATTAATGCCGAATTGATAGAAGACATAAAACAACAATTAAAAGAAGACAAAGCAGATTTGAGTAGAGCAGAGTTTGAATGAGATATGTTAAAAGACGAGAATAAAATATTAGAAGAAGAACTTGAAAAACTTCAAGAATCATCATTTAATATTGACTCTCAATTATCTCTTTTGAGTCAAGAAACTGAAACTTAAAAAGAGA
Source organism: Allium sativum (assembly GCA_030737875.1). NCBI lineage: Eukaryota > Viridiplantae > Streptophyta > Magnoliopsida > Asparagales > Amaryllidaceae > Allium > Allium sativum. Next base: position 960,178,751 of record CM060922.1, read on the forward strand.
AAAATGATGCTCTTACTACTGAAAATCATGAGCTTAAGGCAAAAGTCAAAATTCTGGACCTAGCAAAGGCTAGTTTACAAACTAAGTTAGATGATATTACTCAAAATGTTTCTAACTTCAACAAAGGTCAAGAAAATTTGACAAAGATCATTGAAAGTTCACAACCTGCTTCAAACAAACAAGGTTTCGGATATAAGAAACAAGAAACCAAGAAACATCTCAAGAAGAAGAGCTAAGATAAATTCTAGTTTACTATATTCCAAGCCAAAACCAGTTGTGAAGTTTCAAAAGAAAAATGTCAAGACTATCAAGATATGGGTTCCTAAAACAAATAAAAATTTGATTAGGGACAAATATATTCGACATTTCATGAATACTATGCATCTTAATTCTAATTATATATATAAAGGAGATACCGGACCCGTATGGGTTTGGACTGCTAAAACCTAACTCTTAGGACCCCATAAAAAGTGGGTACCATGGACTAAATTTTATTTTTTGCAGGTCCACTTAGGAAAAGAGGAAAGTGGATCTTGGACAGTGGTTTCTCAAAACACATGACTGGAGACAAGAGCTTATTGACAAATATTACATACTCAGATGGTGGCTCCGTTACTTTTAGAGATAATTCAAAAGGCTATATCATCAGCAAAAACGATGTGAGCAATTGCGGGGGAGAAAATTGTGCTAATAGTGTATATGTAGGAAAATATAAGATTTACAGGCGCAATCTCAGGGGGAGATCATATACAGGGGGAGATTCAGAACTATATTGTCATCAATCAAAAAGGGGGAGAATGTTGAGTCAAGATTTTCATAGAGTTTTGATTTCTGACAAAGAGATACGCCGTGATCGACAAAAAGAAGATATTCATTGGTTTAAAGAGACACAAAGAGCGACATATGGTATTATACGTTAGAGGTTGATTATTTGGTATGTTAATAGTGTTATTTATGTTAAAATTTATCCTCAAATAATCTCACACCTCCAATCTTTGAATATATATATATATATATATATATATATATATATATATATATATAAATATATGAGTGCACATTAACTGTGCAATCTGGGCTAAACCGGTCGACCGGTTGAAACGAGGCAGTCGACTGTTTCTGCCCAGAATGCCCAATTAACATGAAAAAGGGTGTATAACGTATATATATTCAAATTCCTGTCTACTGGTCCTTTTTGACCTGTCAACCGTTTTCTTCTAGAAAGCAACCTTTCATATAGACACTTCCATTTCTTCAACTGTTGCTTCTCTTTCTCTTCACCAATAATCATGGCTATTGATTGTAACTTTTCACAAATGGTTACAACTGTTTATTCCTTATACAAACATCATGAGACCATCATTCCAAATCACCGTTTCTATTAATCTAATCTCTATTCTCTTGATCTCAATCTTGAACTCTCAAGCGCTCAAATTGCTCATATTCTATCATATATCGTTTGAATCCTAGAATCTATTTAACATTCTTTTGATTCAATACGATATCCATTTCCAAATCTTCATATACACAAATATATCATTTGAAGATAAGATTATAGGAAGTTTGTACTACAAGTGACAAAATTGTGTTATCAAGAACACATACTATCAACAACAAAGTATATTCCTCTTAGTTGAAGTCCTCGGTGTTGTAAGAGGCACGTGCTGAAGTCCTCAGTGTTGTTAGAGGCGTGAAATCCCGTTCGTCTGCTCGGGTGTTGTATATATGTTCCTCTGGGTGAAGTGAGGTGGTTGTTAGTGAAAATCCAGATAGAAGTTTGGGACTGGACGTAGGACGGTGCTCCGAACCAGTATAAAAATCCCTGGTGTGATTTTTCTAGTTTACTGCATCTACTGTTTTATATATATATCTGTGATTAGCTATTATTTCATACTTGTGTGTTATACACCATATTACATGATCTGTGTGTATTATATTAGCACGTACACGCATTTTCAGCATGGAGCGTATAAATCTGGACCTGCAAATAAAAGAGCATAAGCATAATCAGAGTAGATAAAATAACTCACAGCGGAAACCAAATTGGATAAACTATTATCAACTCGGTTAACTATCTTATAAAAGTAAGTTACCATGACAATACTAAGCATGAGAGAGAGAACGAGAACCGAAAACCAAACTTAAACACTGTGGAAATCCGACCTTCTCGAGATAACCTGGGAGTTGCAATGAAGAGGGGTTCAGAACAATAAGTTTTGGTGAGCTTAAAGAGTAAATCATAGTCTACAACACACAGATGTATCCTATTTGGTTCAACCAGAGACATATATCTATCAAGGTTAGTAATTATAACCTAACCTTGTGAACACATACTTACAACACTAACTATCATACCCAAGGTAGCATATCCAACTGATAATGATACAGAGATAGAATGTTTACTCATAATTATAAAGCCTTTAAACATCATTCAACTAGTTATTAAAAACTAAGAGTTAGGCTCTCAACTACTCACTATACATATGGAGGTTAATTATTTCTGTATAGCCACTTAAGACCTCACTATCAATGATAGAAAAAAGTAGATCCTTCTGATCACTTAAGACCCTAGGCGGACCCATCGGTCACTTAATCCTTTTTTGATGGTTTACCCTACACTAATATAAATTAGAGGATACTAGCTACAAGTCCGACTAATTTAAGGCTTCCGTCGTTCACGCAATATACTCATTCCTCGCATTAGGCGAGAATAGTAAGCAGTCACTTAAGACCAAACGAATAGATAAATGTCGCATCATTTAAATCCTATTCCCTGAGTGGACCCTACACCCCAGCCACTTAAGTCCCGAGGGAAGAGGACTAATCATGGAGATTATCAAACTCGTACCCAGTTAGACTATAATGCTTTCATTTATGGGAGGTGCTCTACGTGATCACTTAATACCTTTTTAAAGGTGGATCTAACTACTTAAGACCTTAATTCCCAAAGCAAGTCACTTCACTAAATTATTCCCTTTCCGGATTCTTCTTTCGGATGGGAGGAGGGTCCTATAGCCACTTGAGACCCCACTAATGAAGCAAACCTTAAATTTGGAAACGAACTCCGTTCATGAAATTCCAAACATGAAAGTTGATTAGAATTCCATGATAAATGCAATGGTACAAGTTTCATGGTCAAATTTCATCTTTTGCAGAAATTCATATTTGAGGTAATATAATTAATAACTAATTTATTTATTATCAAAATTCTGGGTTGTTACAATTTGCTTCAGCCGATCATTATAATTTGGTCCACAAAGATTGTAAGTTTCGAAATACAATTTTGGAATAGTCATTTTCTATTAGTTTAATGGTAGATTATTATGACAAATCATTTTGATGTATAAAATTAGTAAGGCTAAATTTAATGTTTTATTTTACTAATATGCTCTTACTAAACCTTTATGTTTCACTAAACCCTAAGTCGAAAAATAGAGGTATTTTGACCTCATTAATGGGTATTAGGACTCATACACCTTGGAACTGTGACCTTGAGTTTTCTCAATGACTTATAGCTCCATGGATGATAGATAATTCTTACCAACTATATTGTGTACAACTCCTAACTGTTAATGCCTTTCCCAAATCTCATTTCGGCCTTATGTTTGCTTAACAAATCGAAAGAAAGTATTCACTCATACCAACTATATTGCGATGACCTAAGTATAGATATGTACCTTGACTTAGCTCAACAAATACATATAGTTACCTTACCTCGTGTGTGCGTGTGTATGTTTGGTATTATATTAAACTAAATAGATTCAGGCATAGTAAATTATCATAAAATGATCATATGACAAAAATAAAAAATCATAGTTTTCGAAAATCTAAAACAACATTTATAGGCTAAGGAAAAATTTAAGAAATTTTCTAAATTAAAATAATATTTTTGAATCAAAAATTTATAGCAGACACAAAATCAAATTAATTTTTAAGATTAAAATTATAAAATTATTTCCAAAAAATTTGAAAGTTTTCCGAGGTATTTAGAACTTATTTTGTAGCTTAGAAAAAATTCTACAATTTCTCAATTAAAATGATATTTTTAACCAATTAATTTGATTTCGGTATGAGATTAAGTTAATTTTAACAAATATTAATTTAAGTTTAAAAATTCTAAAATTATCTTAAGGCTTCTAGCATGATGGATGACCACTAAAAATTATAAAAAGAATTTAGAAATGATTATTGTTATATGTGATTTTATTGTTAAGATAATCATAAAATATCGGCAATAATAGTTTATATAAATATAAAAAATATTTTCAATACTGAAAATTATTAATAAATACAAACAAATATTTGAATATACTATATATCATACATCATATAGGAAAACATATCTCTTAATTCAAATTATACGTGAAGATTAACACATAATATATATATATATATATATCAACATGAAAGATTTAGAATTTAGAATTTATTTTAATGTTTAATTTGAGATATGAAACATAACACATGAAATAGATCTTTAATTATTGCACATGTATCCAATCTCCATTGTGACAATATAAATACATGTAGAAATCTCACTTAACTAGTGAAAAACAACACCTCAATCCATGACCCCACAACTATCTCCAGCCCGTTCACTACCCATTTCAGGAACTTACTTGGTCAACCTCCCCCTTCCACTGATTGTTTGGGACCTTTTGTACCCTAGCCAACCATCCATCCCGGTTGACTCTCCCTTCTCTAAAGTTGTTTTTTTCTCCATTCTTATGGATATGGACGATAAAAAAAATCCAGGTCCCGTCGGTTTTAGACCCTTATTCTTCAAATACTTATGGAACCTTCTCTAAGCTAACATCTTTGCCTTGTTTTAAGAGTTCTACTCTAGCCCATCCTGTATCTTTTGATTAAACTATGGTAAAATCATCCTCCTCCCCAATATGAAGGCACAACTGAACTAAATAAATTCCACCCTATCAGCCTCTTAAACTTCACCTTCAAGCTTATAATGAAATTCCCTGTCAACCGTCTTCAGTCACACACATTGACCATCTCATCATTGAAGAGCAGTCCGCCTTTATTCTGGGATACAACATTCTCGATTGTGTAAGAGGTCATTTCATTATGTCATCAAACTGCTACTCTGGGTATTCTTCTCCAAATTGACTTCACCATAGCCTTCGATACTGTCAACTAGAACTTCATCTTGGACATCTAGGCCCACAGAGGCTTCCCTTAATGCTGGTGTAACTGGATTGCTTGCATCCTCCACTTCAGCCTCTTCTTCGTCTCCACTAATTGCAGAGACCGAGGACTCATCAAATCTAACTACAGCCTCCACCAAGGAGACACCTATCTCTCCTTCTCTTTCTCCTTGATGTTGACGTTTTTAATCGCATGATCAATCTGGCTACCTCTCAGAACATTCTAAGTGGCATCCGCCCTCACCTCTCTTCTCTTGGCATCGCCAATATCCAATTTGCTGATGACACCAGGGGTGGGCATAAGCCGCACAGCCATACAAAAATCTTCCACACCGAACCGTAAAAGCGGTTCAGAAAACTGGACCGAATGTTCTCTTTAAAATAGGTACTCCAAACTGGACCGACTCAGAATGATACGGTCCGGTTGCGGTTTGAACTGTTGACCCAACCGTATTAAACCGAACCGAACAGTTTCACTACCAATATTTTGATAAAAATATAGCTAATGACTATCTAGTTATTGATTTTAACAATGTATATTTATGTTGTTGTTATATTAATAATAATTGTTATCATAAAGGAGAAAGTTATAGTTTTGGTATAATAGTTTCTACATCATTTTTTAGATAAACGCGAGTTATAATATTATTTGATTTATCTTACTTAATGTTTATGCATTGATTAAAATTGACGTTTGGTCAATGTCTTAAAATAATATCACTTGTCTTTGAATGTAAAATTGAAGTATTCATATAGTAAGAAACCAATCTTTCAATTTTTGATAACATTATGTGCTTTACCCTTTAAGTTACGCTGCATGACACAGCTGTAAATAGATTGTTCATGGAAGTAATTCTCTTATTTCATATTTAGTATGGTTTCGAACCGAACCAAAACCAAACCGTAATTATTAAAACTGAACCGTTTAAATGAGTAGCATAATGTGTTGCATTTTTGATCAACCGCTTGATGCGGTGTGGAAGCGGTTTAAACTCCAAACCGACCCACGCCCATCCCTAAATTACACCATCCTTTTCACAGCTTCCACACCCGAAAAACGTCCACTCCTTGAAAGTCTTGCTTTCCACCTACGAGCCTTTCCATCAACTTCAGTAAAGCTCTGTCCTCATGCTGGGTAGCGTCGAATGCTTTGACCCTTCCATCACTATACTCTCAGTTGTCACCTTGGCAACTTCCCCATTACTTATCTTGGGGTGCCCATCCTCCCATCCAAACTTTATCGCTCCGATTGGTTTCCGCTCATTTCCAAAATCAATTTTCATCATGCTTTATGAAGGTTCTTGTAACGACCCGCATTCTACGCATCAGAGGATCGTAGAATATTTATTTCATCATCATAGAAGGTCTTATGGTCATGTAACTTTGGGAGACGACTATTAGGGTCATTTCCCATGATCATGATTTTTGCCAATTTTTAAATGACCATTTTGCCCCTAGATGATCTTGTTTCGTCCATAACTTTTGACTGATAAGGAATTTTGACCTGAAACCACTTCCATTGGATTCAGATGATGGTTTACAATTCCATAGAGTGGACACATTAGCCAAACGGACTTACCGTTTAGGAGATATGGCTGAATTAAGGTTCAGAAGGTGAAAAACAGTATTAACAGGCTTAACTGGGTGATTAACAGCTAGGCCCATTGGGGGATTTCGAGATTAGAAGTATTTAAAGGCTGCTAGGGTTATGAATTTCGGTTTTTAGTCATTTTCCAGCCGCCACAAACATATCTTTAACCCTAGCCATGGCCTCCACTTTCTAAAAACACCCCAAATCACCTTCTAATCACTAATTAAGAAGATCTACACCAAATCAAGGAAGATTAGTGTCAAATCACAGTTGGAGCTGCTGCTAAGCATTGGGATTCGACCCAAAACAGAGGATATTTCAGAACTATAGTTTAATTTGTGGCAAAGGTGAGTGATTTGCATTGTTTTTCACTAATTACGGCTAATTAGGGTAATTAGTGAAGAATAGCGAAATTAGACCTCAGAAAAATCTGGAAAATTTTTGTAAAATTCTAAAATATTATTTTAGGGCTCTGATAGAAATTTGGGCTAATTTGGATAAGTTTTGCTAATCATATCATTAGTTTTGTTTAAACATGCTTAAGGGAAAATATGGGTTTTTGGCTATGTTTGATCCGTTTTAACCTATCAAATTATTGTTTTGGTGTTAGTGGTTGATTATACATGTTGCTATGACTGTATGGTATGCTTTGTGATTGCTTAGAAAAGTTAGATTAATCGAAAACGCCGTCGAATGGCATAAAATAGTCGCTGGAAAGAAGTGCAGAAAATTACCCGAACTGGATCGAATAGGAGGGGAAAAGCACGATCCGACCCGCTCGCCTGGAAGCTCCACGATCTGACCCGCTTGTGAGAAGGAGCTCCGATCTGAACCGATGCCACCCACGAACTGCTTCAGAAGCTAAGGAACCGATGGCCAAGGAGGATCACGAACCAGAAGTCCCGACCCGAAGCTTGGTCACGATCCGAACCGCTCGCGCTTACCAATCACGAACCGATGCTTGTGCCACAGCCTGAAGTCCTTCGATCTGAACCACCTTGAGGGAGAGTCCACGAGTCGATCCGCTCATGAATGATGTCACGACCAGGAGCTTGGGCACTCGACCCGATCCGATGCAGGTGGCTCGAACCGATCCGAAGGAGCATGATGATCACGAACCGAACTTAGAAGTTTGAATGCGAGGCATGGGTTGTGAACCAAATGAAGACTAATCCGGAGAAGACCAAAACCCGAGATGTAAAGGTAGTCCAAATGGGAAGTAGAATTCAGGCTCTAGTTGGGAACCAACGAGTTAACTCCATGGTTGGACTTTGTTGCGGGACGTGTGCGAAGGGGTTATCGATACCTATAATTTTGGTTCACCACTGAGAGACGGATTAGGGGCTTGTAGTGATAGTTATACGGGGTTGGACTCCGTCATGGCCCAAAGATTAGGTGACCAAAGTAGTGGATATCATATGCTTTACGCACTAAGCGAGAGATGTGAGGATAGTTGCTATGCTTGATTGTTTGCCATCACTATGACATGTACACCCCCACCCCGTATTCTTTACACCATGTGTTAGTGGCACCTTAGAGTATTGAGCGGTATATTGTGCTAACCCTTTGGTTGCAGGTCCAGGTTCAGGTATGATTGGATTATACCTGTTATTGTTTTGTTTTGTTGCTTATCGCTCATACCAGACTTTTGTCTGACCCAGAGTTTTATGTCTCTTCTTATTACTCTGGGTGCTCCTAAACGAGCAGACTAGAGACAGGTTAGGTGGTATGCACGAGTAGCTGTACCGGAGACGAGCAGGAGGCTTCCACGTATGATATATAGATATTCTCCCGGTGTTGTTAAAGGTCACTGCTTGGGCATTAGTAGTGTACCTCCTTCTTTTACTTTCTTTTTCTTTAGAGACAGTTTTAAAGTTGTAATAATGATGTTGGATCATAAGCTGTATTTTGGATTTCCGCTGCTATGATGATGATGGTTTTAGTTTTCAGCTTATGCACTGTCTCGCCTGTTTTATGTCAAGTATGTTACTATTATATTGTATTCCATGCGTTGTGAAACATTCTACAGGTTTCTTTTTTAGTTCTTTCATCTTCTTTCCTTTCTTTGATGACCGTCCCATGCTAGCGGACATGTGTACAACGCACTTTCGGAGGAAATGTCGGTTAATGCGGGGCGGGCCATCACACTTGGTATCAGAGCTTGGGGTGCTCATCCTCCCATCCAAACTTTATCGCTCCGACTGGTTTTCGCTCATTTCCAAAATCAATTTTTATCATGCTTTATGAAGGTTCTTCACTCTCAACTGTTGATCACTTTTCTATAACTTTGTTTGTCCTCTCTTTCATGTCTTTGTATTGGTTGTCCTTCCACTATATGCCCTCATGGGATATCAGCAAGATCGACTCCATACGCAGATCCTTCCTTTGGCACAGAGGTCAGACATAATCTCTTGTGAGTTGACACACCATCAGCAAATACATCACCCAAAGTGGTGTGGGAATTCTTGACCTACGGAACATGAACCTTTCCGTGCTTTCCACATGGCTTTAGCGATGCCTAATCCCCGATACCTTCATTTGAAAGACCTGGATCATTTCCATCCACTACAAGAACTCTCCCTTCACTATCCTCTACTCAGCCCCTGTTGTCACCCATCCCCTTTCTGGTGGGGATTCCTACGTGCTCTCCCTAGAACACGCCACTTTTTCTGCACTGCCATTGGCAACAGTCACACTTGCTCATTCTAGGATATATGGTACTACAATTGTCCATTCTGTCACTTCTACCTTGATCTATACGCCACATCCCCCAACCACTCACTTACCGTTCACAAGGCGGCTCTTTTTGGCCCAGCTAGCCTCACCGCTCCTTACTTCTTCGGTGATGCGCTTTCTCAACTGATTCATCTCTCTCACATCTTATCCTCTTTATCCCTACCCCCAACCGGACAGACTTACCTGGGACGTCAACCCAACACTGGATTCATCGTCTCCTCCTCCTACCACCAGCTCAACTACTCGGGTCGATCTTCCTTTTTTCCTAAGATTTGGAAATATATGACGCCGCTATGTGCATGCTTCTTCCTCTGGTGTCTCGCTTATGGTAAGGTAAATACAAAAGACAGACTGATCCACAAAAATACCCAAGTTAATCCTAGATGTGTTTCATGACAATCCGTTGACAAAACCATCACGTGCCTCTTCCAGGATTACGACTTCAGTTACTACATTTGGGCTCCTCCTCCACCCACATCCTTGTCTTTATCTCATCTTGATGCTCTCTATTTGAACGGTGGCAATATTCTTTGGCTAACTCTTCTTTGGACATTTTTATGTCGTCTTTTGCTAGACCATTTGGATTAAGATAAAACAATCGACGGTTTAATCATCCTTCCCACTCCTATATTGCCCTATGTCACAAAATCACTCATTTATACTCTTCTTGGTCAAGAACTCAACCTTTGACTCCATTCCAGCTACGTCTTTAGGAAGCCAATAATACATCTGTTGAGTCGGTGGCGAGTTCCAATGCTACTAACACTCTTGCTCGAAGTCCCTACCTTAAACCATAGTAATCTCATTGCATACGCTGCTCTTCGTCTTTTGGATCTCTCTTTACCTTTTCATCTCTTTTGGTGTTTTGTTATTGGACTGCATTATGTTTTAGCCTGTTTTGTGTATCTCGTTCGTATTTTGTTGATTGAACTCTGATAACTGCTTTTTGGCCATCGGTCAGTGTTGTTGATCGATTTTATCTGTTAATACTAAGTAACTAGCTATGTAGTCCCGCACCACCCAACTGTCTCACTCAAAAAACCAAGCGAAAAATAACAATCTAATTATATTCAAATGTTCATATGATTAACAAAATATGAAAACACGATAATGTGATTAAAGAAGCAAAAACTAAATTACCCAAGTCGGATCCTTAAAGTCCACCTTGAATAATCAATTCTTTTCTTTTTAAATACCCTGATTTGTGTTGATGCTCTAGAATCTACGACCAATTAGTATCAGATAGTTTATATTTTAATTTGACATAAGCATTTTTGGATTAATTTAGAGGAGGGTCTCAGCCATGAATGAGGAAAGAGGACGATGGCTCAAAATGATTTGAATGATTTAGAATAAAATTAGGGTTTTGATATTGTTATTTGTATAGTAGGATATGAAAGAAAACTAATGCAAGTTTCTCATTATGTCATATTCACATATCTCCGAACTCTCTATTTGAGCCATCTCTAAACCTAGCCAAAACCAAAGTCGTATCACTCCAAATTTCATGGGTTGTTTGCCATTTACCCCAAATCAAATATGCACAATACACTCATATTTAACTCAATTTGTTATCAATATCTTATATCAATCGATATATTACAACTATCATAAATATATGTAAAATGATATTTCTCACATTATATTCAAATTTCACAATTATTAATTAATTTATTACATTTATAAACCAGTTAAATTGTTTGATCTAAAGAGAATTCAATGTTTTGATTGTGCGACTCGTGGATGTAATCAACGATTGACGATGAACTATTCAAACGTCAACGTTCACGCGTTACTTAGCAAATAGTGTTACATTATGTCAAATTTATCACTTACTCAACTTTGGTAAAATCTAGTTTCACTTTATTAAGTGTTACCCAATTGTGACAATCAATACACCATAACAACAAATTTGACACCCCCCTCATTCCGCCAGTTTTGGTACAGGGTATAACCGTATCAAATTTGATTTGTTTTTTAGTCGTATCTAAATTTTTAGATAAGGCTATGAACCTAATTTAAATTTGATATGGGTATCGACTGTTTCAGAATTGTGCCGCTTTTAGTGTGAAACTTTTCCCTGAAAACATGCACCTTTCGCTCCTTAATTTTAATTCCCTTACGCTCTCTCCCTCCTTTTCTTTTATTTCCCTGGGCGAATATTGTATCCCGTGCCCCATTTCCATTTCTAAAACCGCTCATAAAATAGTACACAAATCCGAAAGTTGTATGCTCAAATCGGCTTCTTCGTCATCGTCTGCAAATCGTTCATCTCAATTTTTGGTAAAATTTTGATTTGGTTCGATTTCTTTTAATCGTTACTGTTTTCGCGATTGTTTCAACATGCTTTAGGTCGGGAGCTTTTTACTGGTTTTTACCCAAGGGCGGTTACAAAGAAAAGTTTTCGCGGTTGGTTATATTTCACCATGGTTAATGTACATGTTATTTGATCAATTTCCTCGTATTAGTCATACTGGATATGTAGAATATGAACCTGAATTTTGTTTGTTAAACTGTCATACTCATTCTAGTAAATAAAACTAGTTTTAGGTTAACTAGTTAATTCATGTGCTGAACCATACATAAGAATTAGCTAGTTTTATTTACTTTTCATGTGCCGAATCTAAACAAATGCACTAAAATTAATTTTATTTATTGATTTCAATAAATAATCCGTTTACTCAAATAATACCAGTGACAGTTTATAAACTATAAATACCTGGAGGAAATGAACTCTCTAAGGCCTGAAAATTCGTTTGATGTTTTAACGGAGAACGATACGGGCATATGTGAAGGGGGTAGGCCCCTTTTTTTGATGCGATTACGTAGATATTAATTTTATTATATAGATAGTAGCAAATTTTGAATTGTATCAGCATTTTATAAATTATAGTAACTTTTGAATAGGAGGGCAACATGTCATTTGTGTTCCAGTCATGTGTGAAAGGGAGGGAGTTAGTCCATTTGAGATTTAGCGGTAGATGGAGAAACAAAATCTAACCTGCCAGTGAAAACATACAGTTAAAGAAAGATACGGGCATGTGTGAAGGGGGTGGGTCCATATGTTTGATGTTGTTATATAGATATTAATTTTATTATATAGATAGTAGAAAATTTTGAATTGATAGTAGCAAATTTTGAATTGTATCAGCATTTTATAAACTATAGCAATTTTTGAATAGGAGGGCAACATGCCATTCAGTATAGACAAAAAGTGGATTAATGAATCTGATCAAAGATTTACATACTACATAGATGGGGTGAAGAAGCTTATTTGTTTTGTTGAAGAAAACGGTGGTAAGAAAGGAGTATATTTCTGCCCTTTCACTTGGTGCCAAAATATAAAGACGTTCAAATTAGAAGAAAATAATTTTTATTTGCTTAGATTTGGTTATTAAATCATATAGCATGTGGTATTTTTGTAGGGAAAAAAGGTAGAGATGGAAAAATAACAACCAATTAGTAATGCCACAAGTATTGACGAGGTTGAACATATTAGAATGGAAGATCTAGTAAATGATGCAGATAGATTTCATGATATTCAATCTGAAAATCCGTTGTCTGATTATGCTAATGTTGGAGAGCAGTCTACGGGTGATGGCAATATGCAGGCCAATAAAAGTAAGAAGTATAAACCACTTTTTGATAGCGCAAAAGAGCCACTGTATCCTTCATGTTCAAAAGGGATAATGAATTTGTATGCCATTGTAAAACCAAACAGCTTGAAGACCTAATACGGCTTTCAGATAATGGTGTGACTGCACTTCTCGAACTAATAAAGGAGTTACTCCCCGAAGGTAACACGTTGTCGACAAAATACCAAGACGTGAAAAAGTTCATTAAGCAAGTTGGGATGAATTATAAAACTTATGATGCATGTATCAATGATTGCATGTTGAACTGGAAAAATGACACGAATAGAGTTTCTTGTTCAAGTTGCAATGAACCAAGATATATGACATCATTCAATGAAGAGAGAAAAGACACCAAAGTACCTCGAAAGACATTAAGACATTTTCCTTTAATTTCTGGATTGAAGAGACTGTATACTGTAACATGGATAACAGATGCAATGACCTGGCATGGTCGTGCCAAGTCTTATCTAAACGTAATGGGTCATCCATGTGTCACTTCTCAATGGAAAGCTGTGGATTCTTTTGACAAAACGTTCGCTGTCGAGCCACGAAGTGTCACACTTGGAATAACAACATATGGTTTATGTCTAAGTGCTTCTCTAACTAACCCTTACAGTTGTTGGCCAGTAGTTGTAGTACCATATAATCTTCCTCCGTCTATGTGCATGAAACGAGAGTTTTCAATGTTAACACTGTTGATTTCTAGGCCAAAACAACTGGGGAAGGATATTGATGTTTATTTACAGCTGTTGACAGATGAGTTAAAGCAGTTATGGGAAGTAGTCGTTACATATGATTCATTAATTAAATTCGAGTTTACAATGAGAGCTAGGGTGATGTGGGCAAATCCATGATTACCCTGCTCTTGGGACTCTATCGGGATGTACAACTCACAGTTACTTTGCATGTCCTGTTTGGGGGGAAAACACTTGTTCTTATCATCTTCCTAAAAGTAAGAAGATGCGTTTTATGGGACATCGAATGTATCTTCCTAATGGACGCAGGTTTCGATACGACAAGACAAATTTCAACAACGAACAAGAACTTCATTGTCCTAAAAGGCCATTGAGTGGTTTTGAAGTTGTAAAGAAAGTAGCGAATATCAAAATGAAAGTCGGTAAACACAAGGAAGAAATTGGTTGAAAATGAAAAAAATTCAACCATTGAAGAAGTTGACAATGTTTCTACTTAGTATAGGAGGTCTATCTTTTTTGATTTACCATATTGGAAAGTAAATATGATTCGACATAATATTGATGTTATGCATATGGAAAAGGATGTCACAGAGCATCTCATCAGCACCATTATGGACCATAAAGATAACTCAAAAGATGGCATCAATGCATGCAAGGATTTGAAAACCATGGCTATAAAACAAAAGTTGTGCGTGATGGAAGATCCTAAAACAAATAAAATAATCATACTAAGGGCACCTTTCACTTTGAGCAAAGAAGAATAGATATGGTTTTGCACCATATTGAAAAATTTGAAAGTACCTAACAAATTCTCCTCTAACTTCCATAACAATGTGAGCATCAATATTCCCGAACTAATAAACATGAAGTCACATGAATACCACGTCATAATGCAACATTTGCTTCCAGTATTGCTTCAACATACTTATACACAACATAAGGATCTACGAAATGTTGTTCATCGTACTAGTCTATTCTTTAAAATTTTATGCTCAAAGGTGATCAATAGAGAATACTTTATAAAAGCAAAGCTATGTTGGTGGAAGCAATGTGTGTTTTTGAAAAACGTTTTCCACCTGCATTTTTTGATATCAGTATCCATGTTATGGTTCATTTAGTTGACCAAGCATTGATTTGTGGCCCTATCAGTTATAGATGGATGTATCCTTTTGAACGGTAAATAACTAATTTCAGTTATGTACATTATTATTTGGTATAAATAGCTATCGTTACAATATATAATTGATCACATTCA
This sequence comes from Allium sativum, assembly GCA_030737875.1. Lineage (NCBI taxonomy): Eukaryota > Viridiplantae > Streptophyta > Magnoliopsida > Asparagales > Amaryllidaceae > Allium > Allium sativum. The sequence continues at coordinate 960,193,825 of CM060922.1, forward strand.
TAGTTTGATGAAAACATATAAAGGATATGTGCGAACGAAAGATATATTGAAGGGTGTATTGCAGAAGGATATATCATACAAGAAGCTAGCCTTGATTGCATGGAGTATATAAACAGAGGTTATGACAATCATAAACATACTCGCGAAACATTTTTAGATGAGGATGACGAGTTTGCTAATGAGATTGCTTTAGATAATGGTAAAGTATAAGGTTAACCTAAGTGCAATTTGAACAAGTGCGTAGATATGTCCTTAACAAGTATGATGGATTGGATCAATGGAAGAAGTAAGTTCATGAAGTAGGTTTCGAATTTCCATTATTTAATTCAATTTATATATTCGTTTCGATATGTGTTTTGTATAGAAGGTATAACTCCTATGCGAAAAGCACTAGATTTCAATCACGAGGCAGAGGTACAACTGTCGAAGTCGTTCAACATTTTACTCTATGGTTATGTAATGAGGTATTACATCATCTTAAGTATTTCACGTGTTTATAAGTTTGCAATACACCTTTGTGACCATGATTTAGCTATTTGTTGTGTTTTATGTAGTTGTTGATGTAACAACCCATATTCTACGTATCAGTGGATCGTAAAATATTTTTATTTTGTTTTCTGAGGGTTGGATCACTCTCATATTTTAATATGTTGCTTATGGGGATGTGAAACATGTCCATAATTTTTACCAATTTTGCTTGTGACCATTTTTCCCCAAACAGTCTTGTGCAGGGTATAACTTTTGACTCAGATTGAATCAGATGTTGAGACCTATGGGATTGGAAAGGAAATGATGTTTTCCATTCCGTAGAGTGGTCACATTAAAGTTTTGGTTCAGCGGCTTGGGAGGAATCGTTGTGTTAAGGTTTTACATTTGACTATTCAGACATGGTAAGCCTTAATGGGCTTATTCGGGGAGGCCCATTAGTGGGCTTGTGGGAGACTATAAATTGGGGGGAGGAGGTATGGTGAATAGTTTACTTTCTCCATTCTTTCATTTTGGAAGAGCTTGTGGTCCTCCATTTCTCCATCTTTTTCACCTTTCCACCATAAAAGCTTAGAGAATCAAAGATCTACAACATTTGGAGCTAGATCTTCACCATTTCAAGAGGGAGTTCATCGAATTGAAGAGTTTGAATCAAATTCTTTACCTTTCAGATCTAGATCTAAGTGTTTTGGGTTATTTTGGAGAATTGGTGAGTAATATGCATCTCTCACACATATTCTATCAAGTATGTGAGTGATTAATCTTTCTTTTCATCAAATTCAAGTCGTTTTCCTCAGATCTACACCATGGTATGTTAAATTTCATATGAATCGCCATAGGATCTAATTTAGCAACTTAAAACCGGTAATTTCTATGTTATTTCATATGTTTATGCAAGGTAGATCCATAATTTAGTTCATATGTTCATTTATCATGATTTTGGCGAAATTTGCATAATTTTGGTAAAAACCAGCATATTCATGTTGTTAGTGGTCTCACAACATGCTTATGGTTGTATTGGATGAATTGGATGAGTAGATTTCATTGTTATTGTTGTTCGGTGAAGTTTTGGTCAAAAGTGGACTTGAATTGGGGTTGTACAGGCCACGAGTCGAGCGTATAGCACGTGTAGTACAATGTGTAGTACAAGGGAAGTACAGGCCGGTCGGTCGAGTAGGGTTCTGGTCGAGCAGGGTTCGGGTCAAGCAGCTTGGGGGTCGGGTCGGTCGGTTTGGGGAAAGGAGCTCCAGGTCGGTCGTGAGGTCGGTCCAAGGTGGGGTCGGTCCAAGATGGGGTCGGTCATTAACCCAGGGTTCAGGTCGTTCGAACTTGAAGGGGTCAGTCAAATGGGTGGCCAGTCGAGCACAAGGGGTGGTTGGTCGAGCACATAGGGATGGTCGGTCGAGCATGAGGAGGTCGGTCGCACCAAGGGGTCGGTCGCACTGGGGGGTCGGTCGCGCCTAGAAGACATAAGGTCGTTTCTGGAAGAAAATATATTTTTCGGGTACGACCCAGATTTGAACAAAAGGGCCTAAAAAAATTAGACAGAGGAGCCTGGACCCATGCCGCAGCGCAGTGCGCTTTCAAATGCAATGGTTTATGGTAGAAACGTTGTATCTTGCTTCCTTAGCAATTTGTTGAATGCTATGTATGGATTGATATTGAACCTTATGTTGATGATTCTCTTTGGTTTAAGAGTGAGGATAACTTCGAAGTGAATTCAGTGGGGAATGTCAAAGTGAAGAGATATGTTCGTTGTTAGTTGTAATACGACGAATGTGATGACAACTCAAAGGTGTTCTAAGTTTGTTGATAATGGTTGGATGATCACCGTCAGTGACGACTAGAGATACCGAAGGCTGAGTAATTATCGTTATCATAGGTTCTAGCGAGCTCAAAGCAGGGGATACTTGATTTCGTCATACGGTCGATTACCTATGGCGTGTGTATGGCCTAGACACGTTTCGCCGTATGGCGCGTTGGGTTTTAGCTAGAACCGTGGTTCACCATTGGACTTGACAATTGATGGCAAATTGTTTTGCCAGTCATACGATCAATGATGGTTTCGAAGCAGGATTGGCAGTGATAGCCAAAGTCTTTCATGCATGCTGGATGTTTTTTTGTATCGTCTCGCGTAGATTATCCAATGTCGAAGGAGATGTTCCTTGGGTGCTTGTCTAATATTGGTTTAGGCCTTTGGGACTTGTGCTTAAGGGATATGTTGAATTTGATTAGGATGGTTTACGTGAGATCTATTATCTGGATGCTATGAGTGCTATTGATGGTTGTTTCTGATTGCCATGAATAAATGGTTGTTCTGGTTTCCATGGATGAATGGTTGAAATGTTTAATGTATAGGCTATCACTGTCCGATGTGGGGAAGATGGGAGTTGAGTTCTTCTCTGGTGTTGTGGGTATATTAGTTACTTTATTTACCCATTCTCGTATACTTTATTGATGATGTTAGTTAGCTATTTTATCGCTCACTAAAACTGTTGTCTAACTCAAGGTTTTATGTTTCCCTCTTATTACCTTGGGTTGTTCATCCGATTGTTGGATGGGCAGACTAGGTGGTAGGTGACAGGTGATAGCTTAGTGAAGACGATGTTGCAGTTCGGAGGTGAGTTGGAGGCTGGCGTATTATCTTACCTATTATATAGTATTTGGATTTCTGCTATTTGTTAATCTTCTCTAAGTGCTGTAGTGAGGCAAAGTTATATAAACACTATTGTTGTTATCCACATGTATGGATATTATTTTCTAGTTGTTATGGAAGTTTGGTGTTTTCTGCTTCATTATTGATACCTGTTGTATATGTTCTATTATATTTTATCTTTGCGCTACGAGTTCTATGATAGGTTTTGCGCATGTTTATCTACCTTGATGATTGTCCATGGCTGTCTGACATACCTTACAGCGTATTATTCCTCTTGTTAAGTGCGGGTTTTATGGGCGATCGTAACAGTTGAAGTGCAACGATGTTGACCCAACTCTCTGGCGGCTAGTACATGGACCGAATTTCATGGCGCTTAGTTATACAAAGTACCAAGTGAATGGTTTTTAATTTTCCATGAAAATGTATGAAGACCGTATGGTAACATAGGATAGCGGTGTATCCATGAGAGCAATTAGTAAATTTAGAGTGAGTGGTAAAGAAAAAAATTATAAGGAAGCATAAACAACGTATTACGGATTCATTCAGAAGATACTTGAGCTAGATTACACTAACTTCAAATTAATAGTTTTTTACTGTGATTGGGTGAAGGTCGAGGATAAGTTCAATGGTTGCAAAATAGACCCCGCTTCAAACTTGATCATGGTTAATTTAGGAAAATTAAAGAACAAAGACAACGTGAATGATGAGCCACTTATTCTTGCATCAGAAGCGAGTCAAGTGTTCTACTCAAAAGATTTAAAAAATAACGGATGGTCTGTGGTTTTGCATGCACCAAAATGGCTGACTAAAAATGTGGATGACATTGAGTTTCTTACCGTTCATCAATCAGCTTTTGAAGACAATGAAAAATTAGAATATCTTACCAAAATCATATTCTAACTTGTGAATTGTTGAATGCTTTTTTTACAAGGGAATCACATGTATTTGGAATATTATGACTAACACTTTCTGAATTGTTGAGTAACCCTTATGAATGTGAAGACTAACACTTTCTGTATTTTAACTATTTCAACTTGAGTAACACTTATGAATTATTGAGTAACAATATAACAAAAAAATATCTGTAATATCTAAATGTGTTTGTGATTCTTGGTGTTGATTTAAAAGAAGCCGAGTAGCAAATGTGACTAATATTCTAATATCACAAAATAGTTAGTAATATTATATTTTGTAGGAAACTACATCACAAAACCCCACATCATAACATGCATCATGTTCAAAAGAGCAAAAAGTTGACCAAAACCTACTTGGTATTCTAGTCTTAGAAAACGCTCCAAAAATCGCTACTATGCTTGGTAAACTAGTACGAGCTCATGTGCCGATATCTTACACAAGTTGGGATAAAGTACCCAAAGCATATAAGGACGATGTTTGCAACTAGGTTGTGGTAAGTTTTTAACTAGTGTCATTAGTTTCCTTATTGTTATCTTTGTTTGTCGTTGTCTTTTTATCTATATCTTATTGTTGCTATCATTTGAATAATGCCTTTTTTAATCAACCATTGACCTTTAGAATTTGAATTCTGGTTAACAAACTTGGTACATACGTCGTTCTACAATTGGTCTGACATTTGGTAGAAATTAATTGTTCACCGTAATAAATAGCAACACTCATTAGTTTCCTTATTGTTCATGCAAGTGAGTATTCATGACCTATGAATAATTCTTGAAACCAATGCTTCATACTTCAAACTTTTGTGTGTTCAATTCTAACTTGCCATGACTGTTGCTTGTGATTCTTGAATTGCCAAAGATATTTGTGAAAAATAGCATTTACATTTGTGAAAAATAGCATATACATTCTATAGTCTATTTTTATATGCTAACTCGTAATTTTTGCAGAACATGTATGTGCTTGAGCCACTTTCAAAGGAAATCATTTTAAAAAGAATGGCCGAGGCTTTTAGTAGATACAAGAAAAACTTGAGAGCAAGTTTTTATGACACTTTCGACAATGATGAAGAATGGTTAAAAAATTGTCCACCTATAATTGCTCAAGAAGATTGGAACGAGTTCATAAAGAATGAAGCAGTGCCTGAAGCGAGCGGAAGAAGGGAGGCAGGCAAAAAAATAGATCCAGTCTCAGTTATGCTCATCATGCAGGACGTAAAAGTCACGCTAGAATAGAACACGAAATGGTAATTTATATTCATTTTCTTTCAAAAACAGTAAAAGATCACAATTAAGGGAGAAAATATACACGAAATGAAATATATTGCAGATCATTTCAACTCCATATGCAAATATCAATCATCGTCAAGTCTGGGAGAAGACACACAAAAAAAGATGGTAGTATATCAGATGTTGCGTCTATGTACTTCATAAGTTTTTACTTATGTGTTTTGATTGTAACTTGTTGTTGCCTAAGTAACTGAAGCTTATTATGGTTATTTTGGATATGAACTGCTACAAATGTTTATTTCTGAAAGTTGAAATGGTTATTTATATGCTGCGTTGATTTCTTCTTGTTTTGATTCAGTTTCAAGCATATACAATTTGCATGAAATAAGTTTGATTTACACCTATAAGAGGTGTGCATTTTATGTCATATAGCCACAAGAATGTGAATGTATATTGTTGTGACTACATGTACATATATCATATGATTTTTACTTTCATATGTACATATATTGAGGTCATAGATCAGTTTCAATAGGCATTTTAAAAAGGAAAATGTTAGTATCAGTTTTGTAACATTTGGGTATTAGTTTTTATAAAATATATAAAGTATCAATAAATAATACAATTAGCCCCACTTATGGTTATTCATATATAATTAATTAATCAATTTATCCCGCTCATTGAATTAGTAATGTTTCTAGCCTTTTACATACAAGTATTATCATATCTCATGATTAAATTGCCAAAATGAAGGAAAAGATCACTGATAGTGATGAAGAAAAATTGACAGTGGATGAAGACATATTAGCACAAGTGTTGGGTAAGGATATAAGGGGTAAGAGCCACGCTGTTGGGACCATCATACCAAAGATGCATGTTAAGTCTTACGTTATTGCACATAAACGATTCAAACATTTCGTGAAGACAATGATGAGTTGAAAATGAGGGTGGGGAGCATGGAGGGTACAGTGGGAAATTTGGAGGGTACAGTGGGAAATTTGGAGGTTAAAGTGGGAAATTTGTCTGAACAAGGAATTCGCGCACCGTTAGCTCATTCTGATGTAGGACACAACAGACAACTCGGTGCTTCATCAAAATGCGTTGCTGCTCAGATCCAGGATACGACCAATGTGGTGAACAATCAAAGATGTGAAATTTCAACTCTGATCTAGACATAGTAGCAACATGTATTTATTAGCAGTAAGAAATCAAAATTCCCTTCAAATTTCATTCTAGTGCATAATATATAGTTAGCTTAAGCATTTATGAATGGATGTTACAATGTCAGCTCTAGCTAAAATATACAACATGGTCTGTAGTTTAGCATGGTTTATTGTTGCATTTTCTTTGAGCTTATTGCTGATAATTCTAAAGTGAAGGAAAATAAATAATTCTAAAGGTTCAAGCCAATAACATATATTCAATGAGCACAGATTAAGTGATTATACGTCATGGTCTGTGGTTTAGCACCTCACTAATTACACGTCACAACGATTAACAAATTTCGCTCCTACAAGTAGCACAACACAATTTAATAGGAATAAACCACTCATAAACTAGTGTCATTTAAATTTTGATGTGACTGATTGCTTAATTTATTTATACATATGCTATACTACGAGTAATAAGCCATGTTTTCACATGTACAAATTTGGCAGCTATTCAGTGGGAGACGGCTCAGAATTTTTTTGCAGTAAAAGAATATATTTTCAAAAGGCTCATGTTAATAACATATATTCAATGAGCATAAGTAAACGATGACTAACAAAGCAAAACAGATATAACATATATAGCTTGGATTGATAAACATATGTAATAATTATACTTCACAGTATTGTTTCTAATGAGAAAGGAGCTTGAACAAATTTATCCTTACAAGTATCGTAGTATAATGCAACTAATAACTTAATTTATTTCACATAAAGGTGATATATTATTAGTGCTTTCTTTTCAAACTAAATGTGTTAGAGGCTAATTTGGATAAGTAACTGACATGTTTAACTGTGTAAGTGATCACTGTGATATTGTTGCTTTCTTCATATTTTTTCACCCCAGTATAGTTGTTTTAATAAAATTGTCAACTCTGATCTAGACAACTTTATTGCAATAAGTACTGTATGTCGAGATTCTACATCGTCCAGATGCCATGGGAAAGATGTACCATCTACACACGAAAATTTTGTTTTGGACAGTATACTGCTACCAGATGACAAAACCAACAAAATAAATCATCAATTTGCAGAGACCTTTGATGAAGTCGAAGTGGGTAGGTTTGTGTATTATCCGAAGAGCCAAATTCGATATCTTTAGACGTTGGATCAAGTATATATAATTTACATAAGAATTATATATAAAAATTGTGTTTGCTTTATATTCAAAGTCGTTTGTATTAGTTACATGCACACACGATATCTGAACTGACCTTATTGACCTGAACTGTCGTTTGTATTAGTTTCATGACTTAGCAATTTGACATCATAGTGTTCAAAAGACATATCGTGACTTTTTGTTTCATTTTTGTTAATATCGTGACTTTGTGTTCCATTTATATGAACTGGCTTATGTTTGCAATGTATGAGAAAATTTGTGAGAAAATTTTAGACTTTGTTCAGTGTTTGTGAGAAAGACCTGAACTGAACTGACATATGCCAGAGAAAATTTGTGATAAAATTTTCTTCCCCTTTTTCAGTGTTTATTTAGTGCAGGTTCGGCATGAGGGTTTGTTTGGTGTGAACTGAATATAACTGACATATGCCTATTTGCCCATGTACATGTTGTATCTTTATCGCCTAATATGACCTGATTTATCACCATTACTGTTTTGTACTTGAATTTTGTGTAATGGGTGGTTTGATATTTTCATGAATATGCATAAAACTGTGCACATGATTCGTGCACACGTCAATAGTTAGCTTATGTTCATCACTGCTTTGAAACATATAAATTTTGTACATTCTGTATATCAACATCTAACTTATGCTCATCGCTGCTTTGATTTACAGCAACGTGGACTTCATCAGCATGATCAGCACGCACAATCTTCCCCTCCGGCAGTTTTATCAGGCTCTGTTTTTTCTTTAAGTTTATTACTTTCAATAACCAGCTCAGTTTTATCAGACTTTGTAATTTGATGAATAATCTATGACAGATTCCATATATTGTAAGACTTTGTATAAATTGTGTTATGACATGTGTTATGAAAAATCTTGTTACGCTTTGTGTATAAATTGTGTTATGCTTTGTATAAATTGTGTTATGAAAAATATATGTTGCAGTTTCTATTTACACACACACACACAAATATATATATATAATTAGATACGGTCTAAGTCTGTGCCTGTATTACACCATAGATACGGTCAAAAACCATATCAAACTTCTAGGAAAGCATTGTAGGGTGTAAATTAGGTACAACTTATATTCATATCTACAGATTATTTAGATACGGTGTCGTATCTAGTAATCATTTAGATACGGCTTATAGTCATGTCTTACTACATGTGAGATACGGGTTATAGCCGTATCTACTAGCACTTTAGATACGGCTACGTAGCCATATCAAATTTTAAATTAGATACGGATTATGGCCATATCTAATAACTTAACATACCATTTTTTGATACGGCTTATAGCCGTGTCTAATTGCCTTAGATACGGCCCGGAACACAGCTTAATTTGCATATATGGTGTAGTGAATTACTTACGCCAATTCTTTTTGTCAAACCTATATCTCACTTTGAACTTATTAAATTTAGTTATGGTTAAAATTCATACATCGTTCACATTCAACTCTATACTCCAAACACAAAATGTTGGGCTTAACAATAACTGTTATTATTAATCGAGTTACAACTAGACATTTTGACTTTGAGTTGATGTAAGTTGATATGAATACTAACCCTGTGTATCCTAGGAGACAAATCATCTCTTAAATAATATTTCACTACCAATGCTTCCACTCAACCCAACTATGGTCATTTAATGGATGTTGTGTCATGATTTAAGTTGATCAAAGCGGAGTTTGCAGATTAAAGATCAATAAGATTCTAAAGTCAAAAGAACTGTGTAAATAATCAATCAAATTAGTATTTTTTGTTTGACCTTAGTTAACAAAAAAATATCGAATGAGTTGCTTCATGTTTATCTAATAACAACCAACAGTCATAAATAATACATTGTTCAACATTTAGGGAGCTTTACGTGCCCTAATCTAAACAAATACATGGATATCCAGTTTCAGTGTATCTTAACTAGTAACATTTAGAATGGTATATTTCCATTGTGATAAATAACTCATGGTTACAATGTCTTATAACTATTATAAAAAGTATACTATTTAAGGATTTTCTATTAAATACAATTTTAATTAATTAATATAACATATTACACCAAGTATACAACATAAGCGTCTTTGACTACAAACAAGAACGGACTACAGGGATTAACAATCTACAATAAATTCTAGAATTTTCCATATCCTTAACTCTACCATATACAACCACGATATTTGGCATGACAAAACTTTTATGTTTGACATATCATTGCATCTCCACGAAAGGTACATGTACAAATACTTATGAACCAGCAATAGTCCTAATGTAATTTGTAAAGAATGTGCAACATCAATATCAGTTTAATGTCATAATTTGTTCTGAAACTCTATTGAATCGAAGACTTACTAGCCTAATAATATCCTTAGATATTAACTAAATAATATTCCAAAATTCTTGATAAACACTAATCATACTATTCGATCGTTGAAATATTCCGGGAACCAGACATGTAGGAAAAGCCAAAGTAATTATAGACTAAAAGACGAGTACCATTCCTTTAATGTGAATATCAGTCATTGATTTTAAACTGTAACATCCCAACCATTCACACAATATTAGAAACAAAATTTTTATGTTCCAAAGTTTTGTTAACAATTTTATGTATGATAACATAGCATATTGTTAACTCGGTAAATCCTAAAGTGTGAATTCATTTGACTAGAGTTAGCTCTAATTCTCCTAATAGCTTGTATATCATTTAAATCTTCAGTTTTAGAATTTAAATGATCACATCGGTATGGTTTAGCTATTGATATTTTTCATTTGGTGGTTGAGTCAAGATGAAGAAGATTGAATGGAGATAAGGGCATCTCCAATCCTCATCTAAAAGCAATGTATTGTCGATTACACATCATCAAAATATCAAATTATTTAAATTGTATCATCCAATGTTAATGTTAATTAGAATGTAATATTGATGTGACATAAAATCATCTAGACATTGTAAAGTGAAATCTCTATTTTTAGACATTCAACATGGCATTGTAAACAATAAAATATAATTAAAAAGCCTTATTTTACAAATAAATTTTATATATCTATGATATAATTGTAACATGTGGACAAAATAGTTTCTATAAACAAGTTAGCATTGAAGTGCATGATTTATTTTCAATGTAATGCTTAATAATTTCACTTAGACAACTGTAACTATATTTGACACAGAATTTAATTGATATTACAAATTATTTGAATTGGAGGGTGAAATGGAGTAGAGATTGTGAGTTACAATTGAATTAAGCAATGGTTTTGGGTAATCACTAGTTCTCTTATAACCATTTCTGTGGAGCCTACCAATAGACGACAATACCAACTGCGGAAAAAATGGCTGCGGACAGTGTCGAACTTTCCATCCTTAAAAGAGAGTTGTTCTATGATAAAAGTAAACGCACGGCGAGATAAAAAACTCTCTATATCTTGGTTCTTCACATCAAACTAAAATTTAGTTTCAGTTCCCTGCCAATTCTAACTACTAAACCAATAATTAATCCACTTAATAATTATTAACACACTGATTATCTAAAAAAATAACGGTATTAACATTATATTATTAATGCAGCTATGCTACTCGAATCTCAGACACTTAAAACTTGCAGACTTTGCGGTCTCCTTTATTTCTCTTCATTTCATAGTGCTTTCTTCTTCTTTCAATATTCCCTTACCACAGTTTGAGCACCATACACGTTGTCAATTCATCAACACATGTAACTAACAAATTATGTGCGTCTCTCTCTGTGTGTGTGTATGAGGCAGGTTAATTGGCACCTCAAATAGTGCAACACCCCTTTGACCACCCTCTTTTCTACCATACAATCATTTTTGTTGAAATTCCTAAAGAGTTGAATGAAATATATTTAGTCCCACATTGGCAAAAAAGTGGGTTAATATTGTGTACATATATAGAATCCTCATTCCCTTAATTGGCCCTTAGGGTCAGGAAATTTTGTGCGAGGGGGAGGACCTATATCTGATGAACACACACGCGCGTGTGCCGCCCGCCCGTCCGACCGAACAGGGCCGGGTCGGGTTCGGGTTTAGGCTTGGGCTTGGGCCTTGACATGAAATCGGGCCTTGAATAAAACCTTATTTTTGCACCGAAAAACTCAGCAATTTTCAGTAGGAATTAACAAATGGGTGCGACCCGTTAGGAGACAAACGGGTGCGACCCGCGTAGAGCAAGCAGATGCAACCCGTTACCATTCGAATTCAAATGGTAATGGATCGAGTGGGAAACAGACGGACGCATCTGTTCCCAAAAGATGCGAAAAGGGTATATAAACTACACGATTCTGGTCAAATCGATTAAGTTTTTATTCCCTTTCCTCCTATCATCCGCTCTCTCCTTTTCCAACTGTTGCCATTATCAAAAATCAATCTGTCTGACATTAATCGCTACAATCTCAAGCAGTCTTCGCGTCTGTTGTATCCTGGGAGGCTTCGATTGAAAGTCTTAAGGAAACTGATACGTTTCAAGCCTTAGACGATCTTGGTATTGCTTACTGATTCTTATTTCAATTCAGTACTATACCTTGTACAGTATTCATATAATGTGTTTTGCTACTTTGTAAGACATTGAGTCAAACTTGTGCTGGAAGTTTGTGTCGTTGACTAACTTATCCTGATTAAGAATAGTCATACTAATTTAGTATACTGATTTGCGTAGAAATCAAATATTTATACTCTGTTGCAATCTGTTTTGAGTACAGAATTACAACATCTTAAGACCTTCATTGTTTTTGACAAAACAGACATGGCAACAGAGGAAATGTCAATAAAAACTGGCAATTTGAACAAGCCAAACTTGTTCAAAGGAGAAGGTGATGATTTTCTGACATGGCAGAGTCAGATGCCATTCTATCTCACCACCCTTGGTTTGCAGAAGTATCTTGAAGAAGATGAACCGGTGCCGCCTACACCAGGAAACGACAAGGATGCAAATAAGCATGATGGTCATTCTATTGATGCGTGGAGGCATTCAGACTTTTTATGCAGAAACTACATTCTCAACTGCCTAGACAAGGTCCTATACAAAGTGTACCATCCCATAAAGATTGCAAAAGCTCTTTGGAATGCACTGGCATCAAAGTACAAGACGCAAAATGTGAGTTTGAAAAAGTTCATCATTGACAAGTTTATGGACTATAAAATGGTGGACTCAAAGTTGGTGACTTCTCAAGTGCAAGAGTTGCAAATTATTATCCATGAAATGGAAGTAGAAGGCCAGAAGGTTGGTGAATCATTCCTCGTTAAAGCAATTACTGGAAAATTGCCACCATCTTGGAGGGACTACCGCAACTACTTGAAGCACAAAAAGAAGGAGATATCCTTACAAGACCTCATCGTCAGATTAAAGATAGGGGCAGATAATCGCGGAGTCACTCAACCTAAAAGTGAAGAGGCGCTTGTTGATGAAGGGTCAAAGAAGAAAGGACACTTTAAAAACAAAAACAAGAAAAGGAAGGCACCAGAAAATAAGCAAAATAACCAAAAGAAGTCCAAGAAATTCAATGGTGATTGTTAGGTTTGTGGCAAGACTGGTCATCAAGCAAAGAGTGCAGACACAAGAAACAGAAAAAATCGGAAGCAAATGTGGTGGATAACATGGACATCGATGAATCAAACTTTTCAGGAGTTGTGTCCGAATGCAACTTGATTCAGAATTCTGCACAATGGTGGTTGGACACGGGTGCTACTAGGCATATATGTTCTGACAAATCCGTATTTTCAACCTACAACAAATTGGATCAAGATGAGAAACTCTATATGGGCAATTCATTAATTTCCATGATTGAAGGCAAAGGAACAGTCACCCTCAAGTTTACTTCTGGGAAGACTATTAAACTGAATGATGTCCTTAATGTTCCAGATATCCGCAAGAATCTCATTTCTGGATCCGTGCTTTCGAAGAAGGGATTCAAGATGGTCTTTGAGTCAGACAAGACGGTTCTATCCAAGGCAGGAATCTACATAGGAAGGGGTTACTTAGTGATGGCCTATTTAAGGCAAATGTAGCCGTAATCGGCAATAATATGTATTCTGATAATGCTATGAATAAAAAGGAAGTTTCTTATATCGTTGAGCATGAAACTTTATTATGGCATGATAGATTAGGACATATTAATTTCCGAAAAATGAAACAACCTGCAAATTTAGAGATAATTCTTAAATTTCAAATGGGTAAAAACTACAAATGTGAGACATGCGTAGAAGCATAAATGGTTAAAAAACCATTTCATATTGTTAACAGAAGTACCGAACCATTGGAAATGATTCATACTGACTTATGTGATTTCAAAAACTTACCTACAAGAGGTGGGAAAAAGTATTTTATCACATTTATTGATGATTATACACGATATTGCTACGTATATCTTTTAAACAGTAAAGATGAAGTAATCACATCATTTATAAAATATAAATATGAAGTAGAAATTCAGCTTAATGAGAAGATCAAGATATTGAGATCTGATCGAGGTGGAGAATACGAATCGCCGTTTGAACAATTCTGTGCAGAAAATGGAATAATTCATCAAACGACAACACCATATTCACCACAACAAAATGGCATTGCCGAGAGGAAGAACAGAACATTAAAAGATATGATCAATGCTATGCTCATAACCTCTGGCCTATCGACAAACTTGTGGGGGGAAGCCTTGAATATGTCTAATCACATATTAAATAAAGTTCCTCGTAGTAAAATGGGAAAAATTCCATATGAATTATGGAAAGGACACCTACCAAGCTTCAAATACCTTAAAGTGTGGGGGTGTTTGGCAAAAGTTCATATCCCGTCTCCCAAGAAGGTCAAACTTGGACCAAAAACAGTAGATTGTTACTACCTAGGGCCTGCCCAAAATAGTAGTGCGTATAGAATTTTGATATTCAAGTCTGATATAAATGATATTCATGTAAATACAATCATGGAATCAAGAGATGCTTTATTCTTTGAAGATGTGTTTCCTCACAAGAGAAATGAAGGAAATAATGTCCCCAAAAGGACACGAGAAGAATCAAGTAGCCCACATGAAGATGAAACTCATCGTGAAGTTGATGAATTTGAATCAAGAAGAAGCGTAAGAGCCAGAACTTCCAAGTCTTTTGGCTCAGAATTCCTTACTTACATACTTGAACATGAACCTCAAACATTTAAAGAGGCCATGTCATCCTATGAATCTTCGTGCTGGAAAGAAGCAATCCAAAGTGAGATTGATTCAATTCTAAGTAACAAAACTTAGGAAATTGTTGATATTTCACCTGGAATAAAACCTATTGGCTGTAAATGGATTTTCAAGAAGAAAATGAAACCAGATGGCTCTGTTGATAAGTATAAAGCCAGACTAGTAGTCAAAGGATATCATCTAATGGAATGGGTAGACTTCTTTGATACATATTCACCCGTTACACGAATAACCTCAATAAGAATGTTAATAGCAATTGCATCCATCTATAATCTAGAGATTCATCAGATGGATGTAAAGACAGCGTTCTTGAATGGAGATCTCGATGAGGAAATCTACATGGAGCTACCCGAAGGTTTTATATCCAATGGAAATGAAAATAAAGTCTGTAAATTAGTAAAATCATTATACGGGCTCAAACAAGCTCCAAAACAATGGCACGAAAAATTTGTTAGTGTCATGATGCAAAATGGTTTTCGTATAAACAAATGTGATAAATGTGTTTATTATAAACAAATTGGACAATCATATGTCCTGATTTGCTTATATGTAGACAATATGTTAATCTTTGGTCCTAACGTAAAAGTTATAGAGACCATAAAGAAAATGCTGATCAACAATTTTGATATGAAAGATTTAGAAGTTACAGATGTTATTTTAGGAATCAAGATAATAATAACCCCTAATGGAATTGAATTATCTCAGTCACATTATGTAGACAAAGTGATTGAAAGATTTCAAAATCTTGGGATTAAAGGAGTAGGAACACCTTTTAATCCGTCAGAAGTACTGCATAAAAACACTAATGAGAGTGTAGTACAACTGGAATACTCTCATGTAATAGGATGTCTAATGTATCTTATGAACTGCACGAGACCAGATATAGCTTATGCAGTAAGTCGACTAAGCAGGTATAAAAGTAATCCAGGAAAGGAACACTGGAAAGCACTAATGAGAGTGCTTGGATACTTAAAGAATACCACAAATTATTTTTTGCATTATGGAAAATATTCAGCTGTATTAGAAGGATATAGTGATGCAAACTGGATTGCCGATTCAGAGGAATCAAAATCCACAAGTGGCTATGTTTTCACTCTAGCAGGAGCAGCAGTGTCGTGGAAATCTACTAAGCAAACATGCATAGCTCGATCAACGATGAAATTTGAGTTTATTGCTTTAGATAAAGCAGGCGAAGAAGTAGAATGACTTCGTCACTTCTTAGAAGATATTCCACTTTGGCCTAAACCTGTAACGGCCATATGTATTCACTACGACAATCAAGCAGCGCTAAGTAGAGCGAAAAACTTTGTGTATAATGGAAAATCTCGACACATTCGTCGACGCCATAACACAGTTAGGCAGTTACTCTCAAATGGAACTATCTCCATTGATTATGTAAGAACTAATGATAACCTAGCGGATCCATTTACAAAAGGGTTATCAAGAGAGAAAATTAACTGCGCATCGAGGGGAATTAGTTTAAAATCCTAAACCAACAAGAGTTATCTTATACGGAAACCTATCCTAGCGACTGGAGATTCCACGGACTAGGATCAATAGGCAAACCAGTTCTGAATAACTCAAGACGTAATGCATTTGTTTAGACATAGTCCTACTCCATTCCTAAGGTGCACAATATAAAATGCATGCCTACAGAAGTTTCACAGGTTAAAGCTATGCTTTTTAATGATGGCCATATCTTGTAAAATATCAAGTGGGGGTATATGTAGGATATTCCTAATGTTAGCGATCATCTATGTTAGTGTGAGCTGGGTTGGTTCTATGAGAATATTATAGGCTTAAATTCTCTATATACACTCGCAAAACCAGAAATTGTTTAGGACCAAAATGAACACAACCAAGAGATTGGGTGAGAAGAGAAATAATGTTCTGTTAAACTTATTGTCTGGTTATACAAAAAACGGCTGACGGTTCAAGATGAAATAATTCACCGATTAGCCAAGTATATCCGATGAGTTTTAACTAAGGAAAGTTCAAAGTGAAATATCTACTTATCCTAAATAAAACATTATTCCATACGTAGTCAGTGATTTTTCAATTTATGTGGGCGACAAAATATATTATCATTCATGTGGGGGATTTTTGAAATTCCTAAAGAGTTGAATGAAATATATTTAGTCCTACATTGGCAAAATAGTGGGTTAATATTGTGTACATCCTCATTCCCTTAATTGGCCCTTAGGGTCAGGTAATTTTGTGCGAGGAGGAGGGCCTATATCTGATGAACACACGCGCGCGCGTGCACCGCTCGCCCGTCCGACCGAATCGAACCGGGCCGGGTCGGGTTCGGGTTCAGGCTTGGGCTTGGGCTTTGACATGAAATCGGGCCTTGAATTAAACCTTATTTTTGCACCGAAAAACTCAACAATTTTTAGTAGGAATTAGGAAACGGGTGCGACCCGTTAGGAGACAAACGGGTGCGACCCGCGTAGAGCAAACAGATGCAATCCGTTAC
This sequence comes from Allium sativum, assembly GCA_030737875.1. NCBI lineage: Eukaryota > Viridiplantae > Streptophyta > Magnoliopsida > Asparagales > Amaryllidaceae > Allium > Allium sativum. Next base: position 960,211,098 of record CM060922.1, read on the forward strand.
CATTCGAATTCAAACGGTAACGGATCGGGCGAAAAACAGACGGATGCATCTATTTCCAAAAGATGCGAAAAGGGTATATAAACTACATGATTCTGATCAAATTGATTAAGTTTTTATTCTCTTTCCTCCTATCATCTGCTCTCTCCTTTTTCCATTGTTGGTATTATCAAAAATCAATCTGTCTGACATTACTCGCTACAATCTCGAGCAGTGATCGCGTCTGTTGTATCCTGGGAGGCTTCGAATGAAAGTCTTAAGGAAACTGATACGTTTCAGGCCTCAGACGATCTCGGTATTGCTTACTGATTCTTATTTCAATTCAGTACTATACCGTGTACAATATTCATATACTGTGTTTTGCTATTTTGTAAGACACTGAGACAAACTTGTGCTGAAAGTTTGTGTCGTTGACTAACTTATCCTGATTAAGAATAGTCATACTGATTTAGTATACTGATTTGCGTAGAAATCAAATACTTATACTCTGTTGCAATCTGTTTTGAGTACAGAATTACAACAATTTTCTCTCCCTCTCCACTACATTCTTTAATATAAGTAAAAGGTGGAAATCAAAAAGCAAATGAGATGCTTTATTTTTAGGGTGCAACCGAACGCTTGTCTCGTTTGTCTGTATATATATATATATATATATACACATATATATACACATATATATATATATATATATATATATATATATATATATACATACATATATATATACATACGAGGCACGCTCCAGGGCACTCCATTTTCTTAGCACCTCTTTTGCACCTCAACCAGAGCCAAGTATTTATAGTTAAATAAGTTAGTGGAGGGAGAGAGTTAGTGGAAGGAGAAAGAAACCGGAATATGTGGTGGAAATCAGAGGGGCTAAAGGGGTGCTGCACTATTTGGGGTGCTCCTGATCCTATCCCTATATGTGTGTTTGTGTGTGTGTGTATGTATGTATATATGTATGCACGTTCAATGGCACCTCGAAATTACTATATTAGCTGGTGTTTGATAATTGATCAAAAACGGTTTGAGATGAATACTACTGCATTAAGCTAAAGCCATTATCTAACATGTTTTATGTCAACACCCTTTACTCTCTTTACCAGCTTACAGCTAACATACTGTGTGCATCATGCTGTCAACCAAAACGGCATTTGAAGTTGAATTTGCATTTCATCTTGGAAAGTATTATTAATTATAATCCTGAGCTAATTATTTGACAAACTTGATCACCCATTACAGTTCAACACGGCTTGTTTGATGGTACTACCAGATGTTGCATATTTTGCATTTGCAGATTTTGACTTGCCATCTACATCAATGATCTTTAATTTCGTTATGTATGAGATAAAAACTTATCTGGAAGCTTCCAACTGTTTATAATGACTCCAAGAGCTCTAGAACATAAAACTCCAAAACGTTTTACTTGTGTTTGCAGACATTTTTTGTACTTTGAGATTACCATTTTTCAATCATTTCGACCTTGTTAGGCTGCTGTCGTTGAACTAAACTACTGAAATTGGTTTTCTATGTTTATTTACGTTATCGAATAGTTAAACTGCTGACTTAGCTTTTCATATATTCCAATGCAAAATGGTTCTCCAAGTTGTTCTTTAAAACAATGGTCTGTGAATATGTGCTAAATGTCAATGGACTTCTTGCAAGGAAACAAGTATGAACGTGTGAAACGGTCTTCTTTTGTTAAATATCTAGCTGATAAGAGCAAAAGGTACGCACAGTCAAAGGTGACGAAGTAAATTCATATACCAAATTATTATTTTCGATATTAACTTCAGTTAATTTCTTGCCTAGTCACTCAAAGGTATATATACACACATCTCTTCTATTATTAATAATTAAACAAGCTAAGTAAGAATAAAAGAACTTGGCAGAAAATTACTTATTTCCAGACGACAACCAAGTATTTTTGAATATAAAAAACCAAAAAAAAAAAAAAAAATCATATACAACATAGTAAATAACAATAATCAAAATCACTGTGACCCAATAAATATCCGCAACGTTGCCTTCAGAATACTCAATTATATATCTTACAGCTGCATACCAGCCAGATTTAGACATTTGTAAACGTGCTTCTCCTGCGGCAAACAGGAAAAGAAATATATATATATAGGTGTATGTAATTAATTCTCTACATGTAGTACACGTTGTGGTAACGAAACAGCATAAAAGATATATAAGGTCATATTTACTTTGCTTTAATACTCAGCTCATTTCATCTTATTAGAATTTCAGCCGAAAATGAAATTTTATTGATATGAATATTTGATGATTTGTGTGCAAAGTGACTTCTCAATTAGCATTCTGTTCAAACACAACTTGTATTTATAATTTTACGTAATTACAAGTGACTGGGCTGAAGTGATGGCCCAAAGCCGTTTTGTGAAATGAACATCTGACTTGCACGTGAAATTAGAGATTATACAAGTGCATTCCTCGTGTGTCCGTTATCTTGTTTTCAATACCATCTCAAACCCCATCTAGGGTTAGGGCAGTGCAGGCCCTGAAGATATGGAGACCCAAGGTTTTTTTTTTTTTTTTTTTTTTTTTTTTTTTTTGGCCAAAAGGTGTAAACAAATTTTCAGTTTGGAAAAGAGCAAAAACATGCTACAATGGGATTCAAACTGGAGTTCCTGGATTACCAAGCGAGATACTCAACCATTGCACCACTCACTTCATCATTTTATAAACATCAAACTGGAGTTCCTGGATTACCAAGCGAGATACTCAACCATTGCACCACTCAACCATTGACTGTTAAAGATACAACACTCAAATCGTCGTAACAATTTGTAGTTGTGATATCTGTCTTGATTTAAATTAACTTACTAAAGATTCCATCCACATGATGATTTTGGTTGTGGTATTAGCTACGCTTCTACATTCTACGTTGGTACTAAACATTAATACATTAGGTTGCTTTTTCAAACACTGTAAAATTGGATTGTTGTCTAAGTGTAAACAATATCCTGACATTGATCTTCTATCATCAAGGTTCTTTGCTTAGTACACATCAACATACCATGTTATATTGATTGATTTGCTTGATTTTAGGATTAAACTGGTTTAGTGTTCCCTAAAGATATTCTAAAATTCATTTGATTTTCAATGTTCGCTTAATAGATTTTGCATGAACTGACTTATTTAAGACCTTGTTACAGTAGCATACTATAGAGCACGCACAATACTTTGTTGTTATTCCTCTTTGCTATGGTTTCTCTTTTGTATTTCAATAGTTGTGTGTTTCTTTCCATTCGAGTAGAAATTGAGTTCGATTTATCTTTGGTTGCTTTGACAAGTATCTTAGAAATAAACTTCTTTGACTTAATTAGATCTTTGAATTCTTTGACTTAATTAGATCTTTGAAGTGGATAATTTTTTATTTCAATGCCTAGAAAGTAGTTCAGGTCTCGCAAATCTTTGATTGAAAATTCATTATTCGAGAGGATCGCTAAGTTGTTGATTTCTAATTCACTATTTCTTGTAATTAGATAATCATCAATGTATATTATCGCATAAAATATAGAAACTCTACTAAATTTCATAAATAGTGGGTTATCAGATTTTGTTGAAATGTGGCCATATTTTGTTAAGAATGACGCGTGCTTCTCAAACAATACTCTTGGAGCTTGCTTTAATCCATTTTTTTTAAATTTGCATAGAAGTTTGTTTTCTACTTTCTTTCTAATTCTTTCTGGTTGCTCCATGTACACTTCATCCAACAACATACTATTTAGAATGCATTATTTTCATCTAATTGTTTAATGCTCCAATTCCTTCATAAAGAAATTATAAGTTTCTACTAATAGTCGGTTTTACAACTGATGAAAATGTTTCAGTAAAATCAAATCTACTTTGTCGTGAATACCCTTTAGCTACTAACATTGCCTTGTACTTACAAATTAAATCATCTACATTCTTTTTAATTCTTAAGTCCATTTGCATCCTATAATATATTTGTTGCTGGATTGATGAACAAGGTCCCATATCTTATTTCTCATAAGAGTAACACATTCTTTATTTATAGCCATTACCCATTTTTCATATTCAATGGCTTGCGAGTAAGCAGTTGGTTCATCAGCATATGAAACAATATTGTATAATTTTTGCTTAGAAACATCATTTTTAGCTCTAGTTATCATATGATGTCTAGTCCTTTATGGAGTTTTTGTTGATAGATATCGTTAGTAGGTAAGTTTTAATGCTCACTTGATGATTGAGAATTGCTGGGAGATTGATGTAAAGCTTGACTCAAAATTTGTTCTAGTTTGTGATATTTTCTCATGATTCTTAGGAGGCTCAATTTGCTCTTGACCTAATCCAACATTGGGTAATATAAGTTGAGGGTTCACCGGTTGATGAGTCATCTATGACTTGGTTTTCTTCTTGACTTTGTACAATTTCTCCGGATCCCAAAGGTATAGGAGGTAAGGAGAATTTGGAGTTGTACACTATTTTGGATGTCTTCATTGTTTTACTACAAAAACGAAAATTTTGTTCATTGAGCACAACATGTCTAGAGATGAATACTTTACCATTATTGTTTAGATATTCATATCCTTTATTGTAACAACCCAAATTTTAATATATAGTGGTTAATTAACAATTAATAAATTAAATAATAAGTTGTAAAATTGTTGGAATTTAACAATAAGGATTAGATTCTGACCATAGGTCGGCTATACCACTTGACTTCATTACTTCTCAGTAGCATGCAAGTCGATTAAGGCCTTCATCCAATAGTTGTCTTCGCCGTCCAGAACTGGCTTCCAAACAGGATTTTCCAGACCTAGTTCAAGGTTATCAGGCAAGTTCTACTATGTCTAATGTTTTACAACCAAAATCATGGATTGAAGCTGTTAAGGAGAATAATCTGTATCAGAATGTTTCTCAGTTAAAATACTATGAGCCATTAAATAAGGATAATACTAGATTTGTTGTGATTAGTGAATATCTAGTTAAAAAAAGCCAGGGAAAAGTGATTGAATTCCCTTATCTTTTATGTTTATGGTAGTAGACCATATTATATCTATTTGAAGGATTACATTGGCAGAATTTGGAATTTAAAAGGTAGTTATCAGCTTTTTTCAAGGGATAATTCGGTTTATATCATCTAGTACGATTTGGCTGAAGATTTTGATAAAAATTTAGAATATGGCCCATATTTTTATAATAAAACCCGATCTTTATGAAAAAGTGGATACCTGGGATGAAATTAACTAAGGAAGTCCTCAATTCTATCCCAATTTGGATTAAATTTCCTAATCTTGACTTAGATTTTTGTTCAATAGAAGCTTTAAGTAGAATAGCCTCCATTTTGGGTAATCCTTTAAGGCCGTTTGTGCCGAGTTTCTTATGCTAGAATTTTGGTTGAAGTTGATGTAGATTTTAAATTTCCAGAGTTAGTTCCTATTCAATGTCATGATGGAAATGTGGTTTGGCAAAAAGTAAGTTATAAATGGATTCCTTTGGCATGTTCAAAATATAATGTATTTGGTCATTCTAATGTTATGTGTAAGTCAAGCAGAGTGTGGATTCAGAAGAGTAATACTAATAAAAATCAGTGGTATGGATTTAGATGACAATTTGGTTAGTCAGGATAAGCATGTTCATGAGAATGTAAGTGATCTCAGCTCAATCCAGAGAAACACTATTGCTGAAAATGTTGAGGGCAGTAGAATTCCTTTGAATATGCTAGATGATTGTAATGAGTATTTGCAGGACAAAGATGGTATGGTTGTAGAATCAGGTAATGTTGAAGATACTCTGGCTGTAGAGAAAAATATAGAGGAAAGGTCTAAGAAAGAAGTTTTGCTTGTGAGAGTTGATGATGTTGATAAGGGGGATACAAGCGGAAATGGTATTTGGAGGGAACAAGTTAATAAAAATGTAGAGATCCATCTCTTTGTTACTGGTAAAAATGAAGACACCACAAATAGAACAGAGGTTGGTACTTCTCCTGCTTGTGATATACAAGACAATTTTATGGATGACTAAGATTGTTCTTCAATTAGTAGCAATAGTATTAAGAGAAGAAGGAACAAATTCAAAGGGAGTAAGTTGAAAGGAGACAATGTTGTTATTGGAGATGACCCCTTAGTTGAAACCAACCCTGAATGGCTTAAACTGGTGTAACAGATAAAAATTAAGTCTAAGACAAGGAAAATGAGAGAGGAAGCTGGTACAACAAGAGGAGTGAAGAATGGAGGCATTTGTAAAAAATAACGATTGGAAGTTTTTAGTGATGTTGCTAGGTTCTGTGGTTTCAGTATGTAGTTATTTGTAGCTGTGCTGGGTAGCAGGTTGGAGTTTATCATTGATGCCTCGTAGCTACTTGAATCAGTTGAGGTGCTTCAATTTGATGTTGCTTGTGACAGGTTTAAAATTTTTTGTGTTTCATCTTTTGATTGTTGGGTACTTGTGTTTTTGAGGTTTCGGTAGATTTGAGATTTTATTTTGGGCTTTGTGGGTTGTTTTCCAGAAGTTTGATTTCTGGTTGCTGCAAATTTGGGCTGATGGGCTTATACATGTGATTTGCAGGATTTTCTTCCTGGGCTTCCTAGTGTTTGGTTCTATGTGTTTGGTTTGTGGTCCTTTAGTGTTTGTTCATTATATCTTGTTTGTTTTGGATGGAGCTGGCTTTGTTTATGTTTTGTAAAGTATTTGTTTAATGTGTAGTCTGTTATTTGTACCAGCTCTGTCCTGCATTTGTACCTTTTTATCATGTAATATAAGTACCCTCTTCTTCAAAAATACAATAATGATTGTTCCATTGGGTCCGTTATAATTTTCTGCTTCATACACATATATGGTTTGCGTAAAATGGATTTAAAACGAAGAAGTTATGGCGATTCGAAGTTTGAAATTCAAATCAGAAAGAAATAAACATAGAGAAAAAGTAACGTTGCATGGGACGACCCAGCAACCACTAGGTCGACCAATGGGTCAACCCAGGTTGCGTGTAAGTCGACCCATGTGTCGACCCGGTGAGGATATAGGTCATCCCATGTCATGACTGGAACGTTTACTTGCCAGACACGAAATCGAAAGAATGGACGAGGTTTTTGCATCGTTTTCGAGATGATGTTTTTATTTTTGAGTGTCTTGTTTCAGATTTAGAGTTGAAGTGGCAAACTCGGATTGGTCTAAGGATATAGGCAGTTCAGATTTAAATCCTAAATCTAATGGCCGAGGATCTTTTTCTCCACCTGTAAATGAATCTTTAACCCCCTCCATATTTCTTCACAATACATCTCTTCCCTGCCTAGGCTAGTCTCCTTTTTAAGAGACAAGGCTAACCTAAAAAGGGATTGAGATTAAATAAAAATATTTTCTATTTTATTTTCTTTTGAGGGCTCTATTGGAGCCACGATGGAAGCTTTTCTAGTGGGTGTTATGATTATTCAAATTTTTTTTTATTAAGTTTAGGTAAATAGGAATAATAGTAGTTATATCCATAGTTTTGTTTACAGTTTCTATTTATTCTGGTATTTCTTTAATTTCTTTTGATAAGTACATTTTTGTAGTTTTTCTTGTTTTTCTTATAGTTGTTGTTTAATTAGTATTCAAACTACTGTAAGTTATATCCTCAAATTCGAGTAAAACATTGAGAAGAGTAGACAAATGGCACTTTTTTCCATGCCATACTTGAATTACAATAAATGTCCAAAAAAAATTCATATAATAAGAGTAAGTGAGAAAAACAACAAAATATTTAATGTAAACATAAGTTGCACTTCACTAAGAGAAGGAGATATTTTTAGGTTACTAGGTATGGATATGTTCTTTACGAAGCGAATGAAGTATCTAAGTGGAAAAATCTAATTGAAAGAAGAATATGTGTTGAAACCAAAAATGGCCACAACACCAAAGATATTTTTTCAATACTTCACCAAATGGTATGACTTGAAATTATGAGGCCACAAGCACAAATTAAAGAGCAAAAAGTAAAGAACAAGGAATTTTTAGAGTGGTTCGGTCAATTTAGACTTACGTCCACTATGGAATCACTTCACATTATCATATTTGGGTTTACAAAGTATATCGCTCTATTCACTTCACTCATTTTATGATAATTCTTTTTTTCTTTCTCTTTGATCTAGATCTCACTTGATTATGCCAAAGGAATGGTTTAATCTCTCTAAGTGTGGTGGAAATTGATGAATATCTTCAACACTTGAAAATTTGAGTTATTTTCCTTGATTCCATAATGGTTGTGTGTTAGATCTAGGCTTTAGAGGAGATTGATGGAGATTAGAGAAGCAATTGTTGGAGCTTTTAGTGCTTGAGAGTGGTGAAGAAATGGTTTAGACAGCCCTCCGGGGTGGGAAAATCGGTCCCTTCAATGATGGAGAAGTGGGCTATTTATAGGTGTAGTTTGGGGGTAGTGGCATTGTTGTAATTATGGTGTGTAGGGTTTGGGTCGCCCTCAAACTTATTTACGAAAATGTCACTGGGTTACTTTACAGTTGTTCACAGCTGGCATGTTTGTGACCGACCAGAAAATGATGCCGACCAGCACCTTTATTTTGGAGCCGACCAATCCTATATGTTGGAGCCGACCCGCTTTGTATTTTGCTGGAGCTGACCTCTTTTATTTACATTTAGGACCGGCCACTTTAATATGCTTTAGGCCCGACCACTTTAAATAAGCCGCTATCCCATAATGTTGTAGCGGACCTGTAGCTGTGAAGATGCCACGTGTTCTGTTCTGTTCTTTGCTGACCATTCCATGCATGAACCGACCCAGATAATTACAATCTTGCCACCATTGTTTATATAATGTGTTACGCGAGCAGCAATCGATCCAAGTGTATCTTTCAAGGTGCCGACCCGCATACACGTTCATGACCGACTCAATACTTTTCTATCGTCCCAGGTTCTCGTGTTTTACTATGTCCTGAAATTCTAATACAAATAATACAACATATACATTGCGGCTCTACATAGTTGAATCAACTCATATACATGTCGTGTGGGATTTATGTATGTAAAATATTCTGCCTGGTCCATTACGTTGAACCCATGTAGTTGCTTCATGCATTATCATACAAGAGCATATTTCCACCATGCTGAATCCATGTTGCTTATGTTCACATGTGCTCACTTAAAATATGGCTGACCCGTTGTTGTAGCATTTGAGGCCGACTCATACTGTTCTTGTTATGGACCGACCCAGTAGCTTCATAATACATGATGTCACCAATATGCTGATGCATCCTTTGTTCGAAACTCTTTTCTCGTATTAATCATTCCATGCTGACATGGTTAGCTCCATGTCTTGTATATTTGCATTAGACCATGCGTTCACATTATACACTTGCAGCAGTTTATTCATGTGAAACCAATCCTTGCTCAAATATGATGCCATGTCGTATACTTCATGTTTAGTTTGCATGCACGTAAATTATGAAGCACTAACCTATGATGCATTCCATGTTGCATTGAGATGACCGGTCCATTAAACTGAGGCCAAACGGCGCTTAGAACCGAGTCTGGCCTGTTGTATCCAACAATTCTATGATTTTTATTTGATGATAACAAACATATATTTATTATTATAAATGTGTTCGTAATTGTACTACTATATTACATCACAAACAGAAATATAATATTTATATTTAATGAACTACTACTACATAGGAATTTAATATTCAAACAGTATTTTATTTAAATATAATATTTTATTTCAAACATTTCAACGATACAAATTCATGACTCCACTATTTGTATACTCCAATGATATATTTCATTTCAATACATTCAGTTTTCTTTTTTACACAGTCCATCACTACAATCCACTCAGTCACTCATGTTACATTTCTTTTACATAGTTGTATACGCATTCACTTCATTCTCTGTTATATATACATTGATACATTCACTGACATTGTCCTAGTCTTCTGTCTTCACAGCATCTCAGTCATTGCAGTCTTCTGCTTACCTGTCATAGAAACACACACACAGTAATCTGGAACATAAATAATTTTAAATTCTAGCAGATATAATTTTATTTTAAAAATTTATTTGCTTCGTAATTTTGGTGTGTTTCTCATCATTTTTCATGACTTGATCTAATTTATGTGGACATTCATCTATGTCTGGACAACTTGTGATATTCACAGTGATACACTGTAAATACCACAAGGAAGAATGTATACTCTAGTGCTCACAGATCAGCCACACTACACTGGTTTGCTGATCAGAACCGGCATCATATTGAGCAGATTTTAAGTAGCCACAACGCAGTTATAGCGGTCTACTGATGGAAAATTCATGTCTGGCATTCAAACAACTCATATATATAAATTACACATGCACGATACATGAATACACATACATATGTATGTATATTCACATATTGCTGTGCAGGGTTTATATGGTCAAACATCGTAAATGAACGTGCTCAAGTTAGTGTGCCAAGACTGGATATTGCAAATGAATCTTGGTCGAGCATATTACAATTTAAGAGGAATGGCAGTATGTGATCACAAGTATATATATTTGTTCAGTCATCAAGTATTGGCGAGCCAAAGTGGTCGAGCACAAGGCAACACGGTATGTACAAATACATATCAACATGCCAAAGAACAATGCAACAACCCAGTACAAGTGTCAATGCACAAGCAAATGGAAACCAGGTTCAATAAGACATAGTCAACAATTTACCAAAGCCAAATTGATGTTTACTCAGCAAAACCAGTTGTACATGGTAAAGAAATGCAAGCATATACATGGTCGGCACTACTAGAAGCGTGAAATCAAAGGCAAGCCCAAACATGTCATGGATTCACACAACAGCCAAGAAAGTTCATATACAGGTGTAAGTGCAAGTGCAAGCATGGCAGTATGATCTATCTCACATATACATGCAACATGGTATAGTGTTCAAGACAGAAAGCTAAAGCACAAAGTTAGTTTCAAATACATGGCAGCCAGTTTTATAGTGGCAAGCTTATAATGTGCAAGAAAGCTTCAAAAACTAGATTCAATGGTGAAGGCAAAACAATACATGGAAGGATGTTCAGCATGAAAAATGAATCTATCAACAATTTTGGACAAGTAATTTTTGGCAAAATGTTCTTGGCAAAAACCCAAAACATGTTTGGCAAGTTTTCTCTCAATACACGCAAGAAGAAATTTATGTTCCTAGTTTTGACAAGATTTATTTTCCTTCCAGAAATTTACATGTAGTATAAACATGGAGGTGATACAAGAAAATGGCTAGTGCACCAGGATCTTACAAATAATTTTTTGGCAAGAAAGAATCTTTTATTCTATAATTTTTGGCAAACTGTTTTTGGCATAAAACAATTCAATTTCGACAATTTTTTTCCAAATGTTTCCAGTTTTATCAACTCCTATTTTGGGCAAGTGTTCAACAATTTAATTTCTAGAAATGCATTGACTCACGGTTTTTAAAAATATTCCATGTTTTTGCAAGTGAACAATATTTTGGACAGATAATTCAATCAGCATGAAAGAGTTTTCTGGAATGCCATTTACATAAATTAATCAAGGAAATAAATCAAGAATCACGCAAGAAGCCACAAAATTAATCTTTCTTTCCAGGTTTCAATCCATATCAAGAAAAAGTCACACATCAATCAAGCTATTTTCAGGATTTCTCAAAGTCATCAAAGCCGTGGATATCATCAACAAATCAAGGCAACTATCACGCAAGGATTTCACGCAAACCAGTCAAGTCATATAAAGAAATCAGAGATGATTTAGTATTTTTTAATCCTATTTATACACCAGTAACATCACAGGAAAGTCATCGAAAACAAGAACAACAATTTGACAACAATCAAAGAAAAACAATTTCAGAGTACTCACGTTTTCGATCGAAATCCCCAAACCACTGAACCAAGCCATTCGACAAGAAGCAATACTTCTCAAAGAACATCAGAGCAAATTTTTCCAGATGATTGAAGTCGAGATTGGGGATAGAAGGAAAACCCTATTTTGTTTTCCATCGCCGACCGCCATTTTTAGAGAGAAAAAGGCAATCGGGTTTAAAAGAAAAAAATAGGGTCGGCCTAATTGATTTAGTCAAAAGGTATTTTTTAATTTGTTCCTTTTTTTCAGTGTTTTGTTTTTAGTTTCTTTTGTAAATCATTCATTCAGTTTTCTAGTGTCTGTCAAACTAGGTGATCTAGTTAGAATTTAACTAACGGTTTTCTAGTGTCTATAATAACCAGGGTTTACTAACTACGCGGTTGTAGCTTAGTGAAAATATGATCAAGGGGATATAGATCAATCTAGGATTTTGAGCATAGGATTTAACAGGAGCAGGGTTTGCGAGTTTATAGGGTTTGTAAGCGGTATCTATTTTAATACCTAGTAAAAGTCTTAGGAATGCAGCAGTAGGCAGGGTTTGCCGAAGCTAGGTAAAATCTCAGTATTATTTATTTTCTGCATTTATTTTATCTGCTGCAATTTATTCTGTGATATTTTTAATATCTCGAATTATTTTAATAAACTCTATTCACCCCCCCTCTAGGGTTAATCTAGATCCAACAAGTTGTATCAAAGCAAGTATTTCATTAACTCTAAAGTCATGGTGATCCCTAGTTGTCAGTCCATAGAGAGTTAGTCCAGTCGTATTCCAACTATTTTTAATGGTACATATTTTTTGAATTGGAAATCAGAAATGGAAACCTACTTAAAATCTATTGATATTAAATGTTGGAATATTATTATAAATGGGTGTGATATGGTTAATAGGAATGATATTGAATTTAATTCTCATGATACTCATATTTTGTATTCTTCCATTCATGATGACCAATATAACCATATCTCACATTGTTTGACTACACAAGAAATCTGAAATACTCTCAATACGAAGTATGGAAGAATTGACAACAACAGATCAAAACCCTATAAATTCAACTCAGACTCAAATCTATGCTTGAAAGGAGAAACAGATGAAAATTCAAGTAGATCAGATGATAGAGACTCAACAGACAATGATACTGAAAGTTTCTCATATGAAGATTTGGTCTATATGTGTGCTGATTTAACCAAAACTGTTGATAATCTCCATTGGAAAAACAAATCTTTAAAATAAATAAAAAACGAGTTAACCAACAAAAATCATGATTTGGAATTAAGGCTTAAAAAAGTTAGGAAATTTGAAAATTCTAATTGTAAAAATTGTTTGAAATTGAAAACTAATCTCATTCATCTCAATGAAAATATTCAGAAGATTAAGAATGAAATTTTGATCTTAAAAGAGAATGAGATTGTGTTATTAAGTTCGAATAATTTTATGCAAAAGGAATTTGATATTTTTAAAACATCTGAATATTCCAAACTTGAAATTTTTGAAAAAAAAAAAGCTTGTTGAAAACAGATTTGATTTTGAAAGAGCTTGAAAATGGGATTAAAAAATTCAAAGATTTTGAAAAACTTGAATATGAAAAGCTGAAACATTTTGAATTTGAAATTTCTGAAACCGAAGTCAAAATCAAATTACTCGAATCTGAAAATTTGGTTTTGAAACAACATGATGTTGAAAGAAAGATCACTAATAATCGTTGTTTAGATTTAATAAAAGAAAACAGTGATCTTAAATCCAAAATTCAACGACTAGAATCCACTTTGGATAAGTTTTCTAATGGGGAAAATCTTGGAATATGTTGTTGCAAAACCAAGTTTATGTTGGAAATAAATATGGTCTTGGCTTTGGGAAAACAAATGTTTTTGAAAATGTGAATTCAAATGATTTTAAAAATGTTGCTTTGAAAAGAATTGATTTGGAAACTTGAACTCTGATAATTTCAAAGGATTTTTAAATCATAAACGGGATGAAAAATGGTTATGTAACAATTCATTCAAACCATTATGGACCCAAGAAAGAAATAAAATGGATTCAACTAAATTTAAACAGATTTGGGTTCTTAAAGCTATAAAGGTAAATTCGAATGGAGTGTTATACAAACAGGTTTGGGTACCAAAAGTCGTGAACAAATTTCAGAGTAGTTTTACAAATATTGTTAGACACTTGATCCCCTAAACACTTAGGTACCAAAGGCTAGCTAAGAAACGACCCTCTAGAAGAATCAAGGTTGTTCCACATCAACATCAAAGCTTATTGACATATGTTCCTTAGCCAAGAGTGATGAGTTAGAGAATCAACATTGTCTACTGAAAATTAGGTATGATCTCTAAACTCATCTCTGTTAATATTTTCCGTTTTTCTTCTGTGTTTATTTCTCCTTCTACCTCTTCAGTTTATTTTCTTTTGATTGTTCTGTTTTGATTTGAAATTGTCATATGTTTTTGTTTCTTCTTGAGCTTTCTTAACTTCAAATCGCAAAATTCATGATTTTCTGGAAATTCGCTTTATTTGAATAAAACTCTCATGTTTTAATCATTTCCAGTTCTTGAATTTAAACTTGTAAATTTCTGCAATTGTTTTGAAGTTTATTTTTTTATTTCTAAATTTCTAACAGTGCCGAAGCATTCTTGTCATATCTTGACCACTGTTAATTTGAATTCTAAATTTTTGAAGATCTGAAAAATTAATGAAATTTCACACACCTCTGCTGTTTTGAGTTTCTTCTAATTCATTTTGGAAAGGCTTGAAAATTTATACTCATTACAGCACAATGGTATTTTTCAATTGTAATAATTTCATTGGTTTTTGGATTAGGTTGAATATTTATGATTTAAAAAAAACATTTGGCTTGAATCATTATTTACATCTTGAAATTCATTGTTATTCATGATCATCTGACTTAAATATTTGTTTGTTGAAATCATTTGAAATTTTTGATATTTTGAATCTTACACACTTCTTAGATTTGAAATTAATAATCTTATGTGATTGATTCTTAGTATCCCAGAATTTACATTTATTCAAGTAATTTCAAATAAACCATTTTAATTTTGGACCATGAATATTTTTCAAGCTTAATGTAAATATTCTGGAAATTTATCTTGTGCTTGTCAGAAGTAAGTGTGGAAAATTCTTTGAAAAACTGGTCTTGAAACTCACTGGTATTTCAATATCGTATGATTTAAATATTTGTTTGTTTGAAATTATTTGAAATTATTGAATTCGTGAATCTCACGCATCTTGGATTTCAAATTTATAATATGGCGCGATCGATTCATTGAATCTTGAGATTTTTCATATTCCTTCAAATAATTTAAAATAAACTATGTTTTTAATCTTGGGTCATGAATCATCTTATGTGACTCTCAGAAATATCTATGAAAAAATCACTTTACAAGTCTACTTTGTTAATTGTTTGTTATGCTGCTCTGATAAAAAAGAATCATTTTTGTAAATGTTTTGATAACTGCTTGCTTTCGGTAAAAATTGTTTGCTGCTCTGATTGATGTAATTGATTTAACTGTTTGGGCTTGGTAATTTTTTAAATTCTTTGTCGAGTAGCAGAACGTAAAAACAGTCTCTGAGTTATCTTTGTTAGCCACCAGGGTGGTATTATAATTATCGTTAGTAGAGACTAGGAATGGCAATGGGGTGGGTTGGGGCGGGTTTCTCGTGCCCCAGACCCGGCCCGGACTTTTTAAACCTCGCCCCAGACCCGCCCCTTAGACCCGGTGCAGGTCTGGAATTTCACCCCGTACCCGAAACCTGTATGGGTCAGGGTAGACCCGACCCGCCCTGCGACCTAGTGATATTGTGTTCTAATATACACAACTTTGTGTGTTTACATTTTTATCACTAAATGATAAATTATATACATATTATAATGTGTTCACAATGATAAATATATATATAATAAAACGAGTTGTAAGATAATAGTTCAAAATATATGCATTTTTCATTGTATGATTATCATTGTTGCAACTTAATACTATGAAAAATTTATAGTTTTTGATTGAAAGAATATAATATTCAAGTTATAACGATGTATATGTAAGAAGATCAACAAGTAATCATTATAGTTCGAAAGTGTTTTAATAATGTTTCATTCATGCGGTCGGGTTGGGGTAGGTTAGCCGTGCCCCAGACCCGACACTAGACCCGGACCTCGAAAAGCGGGTCACTGGTCTACCCACCCCGAAGACCCTATGAGGCGGGTCTAAATTGGTCAAAACAGGGGCGGGTCAAGCGGGTTTGGACCCTAGACCCGCCCCATTGCCATCACTAACAGAGACAACAAGTGATATCAACCTTTCATGCTCTAAAATTTTCTCACTCATCTGTTTTGATTCTTTATTCTAATCTTCACCTTGTGTATATTCCATATTTTTTTTGCCTTGTATAAATCCTTTTAAATTCCTCTTGTAATTGATTTTTCAATTTTAAAATCATTTATTGATTACTTAGTTGAAATCAATAATTAAAGATGAACTGTATTTAGAATTGATCAAAATTATTATCAAAATTTTGAGATTGTGATGAATTGTGACTACAATATATTTCACAACAAGAGAAAATTTTATTTAAATTTTCATGATGATTGAACAGTTATTATAATATCTTTGAATTGGCGTTTATTTCATGAACATCTCCTTTATCCACCATTATTCTGCCATTCATTATGATTTTATATTAATGTGGAGAGTTTATTATATTTAAAATCATCGTGAATAAACCGTGAATATATTTGTGATGAAATTGTGATTATCTTGTTTTTCAGAATTAGTGATAATTGAAAATTTTCAAGAATCCCGGTATAGTTGAGCATATTACATAATACGATTAATATAGAAATTTGTTTCATAACCATTTCTATACCTACCACATTTTTATCATCCATTTTGGTTATATATACTGAGGAGTTTTCTTTTGAACAAGAAAATAATAATAATATAATATTCATAAGTGTTTCTCTAACCTCATTTAAAAATCCAAGCTCTAGTCAAGCATGGTTATGAGATTACTTATTTTTAAGCTGCAACCGAACTCATTTAAAAATTCAAGATCTGGTTATGCTTGGTCAGTGTGCTCTTAAATAAAATGGAAAAAGAAAAGAAAATAAATAATTTCTTTATATGAAATTCTCCTTGGTGTGTAAAAACCAGCCTATCAATCCATGTTTCTAATTTGTGAAATGTGTTAATATTTTATGAAATATTATGATTTGTTGATTGATAACTATAGGGGTTTGAGATTATTTGATTTTTTTCACTTAAATTGAATTTATAATCGTTGTCCAAATCCATCACCATTTTTATGATAGACTTTTATAAAAATTCTTTTGAAAATAATTGGAAATCATTTGTTTTAAAACTCTCTCCATTTATATAGATTTTCATCATAAATCCTTCATTCTAAAATGTGAAATTCGCCACTAGTTCTTAGAATATTATGATTTTTGTTTGATTGATTGAGATTTATGATGATCGTTCTTCCTCTTAAGTTGATATTATATTTTTAGTCATTTTTTTAATTTCTGTATCCTTTTGATAATAACAAAAGGGGGAGAATGGGTTAAGATTATGATTTATAAGTGAATATTCTTTGAATATTTTAATATTGAAAATTCAATTTATTCTTTTCACTCATGCACATATTTAGGGGGAGTTTTTGGTTGTAGGGGGAGCACTCAAATAGGGGGAGTTTAATAATTCACTGTCAAACACATTTATTATGATATAATATTCAAAATCTTATTTTATGTTTATCATCATCAAAAGGGGAGATTGTTGTATCTAACAATTCTATGATTTTTGTTTGATGATAACAAACATATATTTATTATTATAAATGTGTTTAAAATTGTACTCTTATGTTACACATAGACAGAAATATAATATTTATATTTAATGAAATACTACTGCACAGGAATTTAATATTCAAACAGTATTTTATTTAAATATAATATTTTATTTTAAAGATTTCAACAGTACAAATTCATAACTTCACAATTTGTACACTCCACTGATATATTTCATTTCAGTACATTCAATTTTCTTTCTTACATAGTTCATCACTACAATCCACTTAGTCACTCATGTTACATCTTTTTACACAGTTGTATACGCATTCACTTCATTCTCTGTTATATATACATTGATACATTCACTGACATTGTCCTAGTCTTCTGTCTTCACAGCATCTCAGTCAGTCCAGTCTTTTACTTACCTGCCACATGAACACACACACACACAAAGTAATCTGGAACATAAATAATTTTAAATTCTAGCAGATATAATTTTTATTTTAAAAATTTATTTGCCTCAGAATTTGGTGTGTTTCTCATCATTTTTCATGACTTGATCTGATTTATATGGACATTCATATGTGTTTGGACAGCTCGTGATATTCACAGTGATACACCGTAAATACCACAAGGCAGACTGTATACCCTAGTGCTCACCGATCAGCCACAGCACACTACACTGGTTTGTTGATTAGATCTAGCATCATATTGAGCTGATTCTAAACAGCCACAATGCTGTTATAGCGGTCTGCTGGTAGAAAATTCATGTCTGGCATTCAAACAGCTCATGTATATAAATTACACACGCACGATACATGTATACACATACATATGTATGTATAACACATATTGTTGTGTAGGGTTAATACGGTCAAGCATCGTAAATGAACGTGCTCAAGCAAGTGTGCCAAGATTGGGTATTGCAAATGAATCATGGTCGAGAATATTACAATTCAAGTGGAATGGCAGTATGTGATCAATAGTATATACATGTTCAGTCATCAAGTATTGGCAAGCCAAAGTGGTCGAGCACAAGGCAACACAGCATGTACAAATATAGATCAACATGCCAAAGAACAATGCAACAAACTAGTACAAGTGTTAGTGCACAAGTAAATGGAAACCAGGTTCAAGAAGACATAACCAGCAATTTACCAAAGCCAAATTGATGTTTACTAAGCAAAACCAGTTGTACATGGTAAAGACATGCAAGTATATACATGGCCGACACTAGTGGAAGCATGAAATCAAAGGCAAGCCCAAACATGTCATGGATTCACACAACAGCCAGGAAGTTCATATACAGGTGTAAGTGCAAGTGCAAGCATGGCAGTATGATCTATCTCACGTATACATGCAACATGGTATAGTGTTCAAGACCGAAAGCTAAAGCACAAAGTAAGTTTCAAATACATTGCAGCCGGTTTTATAGTGGCAAGTTTAAAATGTGCAAGAAAGCTTCAAAAACCAGATTCAATGGTGAAGGAAAAGCAAACCATGGAAGGATGTTCAGCATGAAAAATGATTCTGCCAACAATTTTGGACAACTAATTTTTGGAAAAATTTTCTTGGCAAAAACACAATACATGTTGGCAAGTTTTCTGTCAATACATGCAAGAAGAAATTTATGTTTCCAGTTTTGACAAGATTTGTTTTCCTTCCAGAAATTTACATGTAGTATAAACATGGTGGTGATACAAGGAAATGACTAGTGCACCAGGATCTTACAAATAAGTGTTTGGAAAGAAAGAATCTTTTATTCCATAATTTTTGGCAAACTGTTTCTGGCATAAAGTAATTCAATTTTGACATATTTTTTTTCAAACTGTTTCCAGTTTTATCAACTCCTATTCTGGGCAAGTGTTCAACAATTTAATTTCCAGAAATGCATTGACTCATGTTTTTTAAAAATATTCCATGTTTTTACAAGTGAAAAATATCTAGATAGATAATTCAACCAGCATGAAAGAGTTTTGTGGAATGCCATTATTTTTAGTAGGACGGATGTGTAGTGTGAGACTACACAGCCGATTAAGCATTATATTAATATATATAAACCAGTTGACAAGCCTAACTGGTGGCTAATAGACCGAGAAAGTGTTAATAACCCACAAAAACAAAAATACCCAGAGTTTAAAGATACAACAATGTAGCAACATAGAGTCATAAAGCAATAACCGTATACATATACAAGCCAAAATAAGAGACACTTGAGACAGAACTAAACCATGCAAGTGAAACCAAGCTTAATGCAGATCTGGAATGCCATTTACGTAAACTAATCAAGGCAAGAAATCAAGAACCACAAAAGAAGCCACAAAATTCAATTCTTTCTTTCTTTCTAGATTTCAATCCATATCAAGCAAAAGTCATGCATCAATCGAGCTACTTTCAGGATTGCTCAAAGTCATCAAAGTCGTGGATATCATCAAAAAATCGAGGCAACTGTCATGCAAGGGTTTCACGCAAACCAGTCAAGTCATATAAATAAATCAGAGATGATTTAGGATTTTTTTTAATCCTATTTATACACCAGTAACATCATAGCAAGTCATAGAAAATAAGAACATCAATTCGACAACAATTAAAGAAAAAGAATTTCAGAGTACTCACCTTTTCGATCAAAATCCCCAAATCATTAAACCAAGCCATTTGAAAAGAAGAAATACTTCTCAGAGAACATCAGAGCAAATTTTTCTAGATGATTTAAGTCGAGATTGGGGTTAGAAGAAAAACCCTATTTTGTTTTCCATCGCCGACCGCCATTTTTAGTGAGAAAAAGGCAATCAGGTTTAAAAAAAGAAATAGGGTCGGCCTAATTGATTTAGTTAAAAGGGGTTATTAATTTGTTCCTATTTTTTAAGTGTTTTGTTTTTAATTTATTTTGTAAATCATTCGTTCAGTTTTCTAGTGTTTGTCAAACCAGGTGATCTAGTTAGAATTTAACTAGCAGTTTTCTCGTGTTTGTAATAATTAGGGTTTACTGGCTACGGGATTGTGGCTAGGGGAGAATCTGATCTAGGGGATATAGATTAGTTTAGGGTTTTGAGCGTAGGATTAAATAGCAGTAGGGTTTGCGAGTTTACAAGGTTTGTAAGCGGAATCTGTTTTAATATGTAGTAAAAATCTCTAAATGCAGCAGTAGGCAGGGTTTGCCGAAGCTGGGTAAAATCTTTATGTAATTTATTTTATCTGCTGCAATTTGTTCTATGATATTTTTAATATCTCGAATTATTTTAATAAACCCTACTCACCTCCTATAGGGTTAATCTTGATCTAACACAACCGACCGTATAACTGATACCGAACCATTATTATAGACCGACCCTTGTAGCTGAGACCGATCCATTGTATGTATGCTAACCGACCTATCACTTACAATGTGACCAACTATGCACACTGGGGTTGACTGACCCATACACATTGAGTGTATTGTCCGATCCATAAATTCTAACCTTGAATTAGGTCCAAAAGTATATGCATGATTGTTAGTGGGTAACATTTGCCCCTCGGAGTTTATAATTTTTATTTTGTTAAAAATTGTAAACTCCGAAATTAACGTTCTAATATATCAGGTTTTGAAATAAACTGTTGGATCATTCAAGTTTTAGCTGCCCTATATGCATGGGTCGGGACATACACTTTACATATGGATTGGGTACTTTCTTGTGTAACGAATTGGAATTTTTCTGATAATATGTCGGACGCATGCCACTTTGGAGGAGAAGTTTTTTGGACAATGGTATTTCTGTTGCTTGGTCGAAGTTTAGTCTTTTAGGGTCTGAGATGGATTTCTTGAGATTAAGCTGAATGGTTGATCTCAACGTTTTACAGTTGAACTCGGATCTCGACTTTGTCGATTTAGAGTTTGAAAGCATGGATCTCAAAGTTTTTTTTGACGCTGGTTCATGCCATAATAGTGGCTGCTTATTTTTGAATATTTGCTTGGCCATTGAGCCTCTTTCGAATCAATGCACGCCTTTAGAAGGCAATCCATAATGATTCGTCTTTGTAAGTTCGAGCATGTTCTTTTTTAGTGCTATGCCCATTTCTGTCATAACACAAAAACATTGCATGTTTTCGGGTGAAAATTTTGCTATCAACTACCCATATCGATAGCAGGTTAACTAATCATTAAGATTTAACTATGGCGAATTTTACGATTTGAACTAAATGATATATTTACATAGGATCGTTTTGTTTAATCAACTTACGGATTATTACCTGTGTAGACATAATATTCTAGTCTGAATTACGATGCTTGAAACTGACTAACCGGCACATACCAACTATGGATTTCAAGCATCGTCTTTTAATGACTTACATAATCTTGTACGACGGTTTATATTTTATGAAACGTGTACTTGTTCAAGTTGGAACTTTCAATTTGAATTTTCTGAGGTTAAGGTGACTCCAGCTTTTTGATTGTAAACGAATCAATCTTTGGTTATTCTTCGTCCTGTTGGCAATTTGCCGGGAAATGCTATTCCATGCTAACTCACTATGTTTTTAATCAAGCGTGCATTTATCTTGACATTCCCAATTTTGTAGCAAAGTTATCAAAGAAAGAGGAATTTTACTGTTTGTTTATTTTTAAGCCAGTAGCAGTAACTTAATTGAACTCGGAATTTTGAATTTATATTCAGTGCCCCTGCCTGGGGAGGTCTTTGGAATTGATGTCCCCACTAGGGGAGGACTTTGGGTTTTATGTCCCCGCTTGGGGAGGACTTTATATTTTGTGCCCTTGCTAGGGAAGGTCTTTAGATTTTGTGCCCCCAATAGGGGATGAGAGGTCTTTCAGTTTGCCCTTGCTACGGAGGGACTTTGAATTTACTCTTGGTATGGAAGGATTGCGCTTGCTATGGAGGGGCTTTGAATTTACCCTTGCTACGGAGGGATTACCCTTGTTATAGAGGGATTTCCCTGGCTATGGAGGGACTTTGAATCTACCCTTGCTATTGAGGGATTGCCCTTGCTATGGAGGGACTTTGAATTTACCCTTGTTATGGAGGGATCACCTTTGCTATAGAGGGATTGCCCTTGCTATGGAGGAACTTTGAATTTACCCTTGCTATGGAGGGATTGCCCTTGCTATGGAGGGACTTTGAATTTACCTTTGCTATGGAGGGACTGCCATTGCTATGGAGGGATTGCCCTTGCTATTGAGGGACTTTGAATTTACCCTTGCTATGGAGGTATTGCTCTTGCTATGGAGGGACTTTGAATTTTGCGCAGTTCCACAAGATGAACATCAGTCATCATGTTGGATACGCTTAACTATGGTAAGAGATTGCAGCTGGACTGATAGGCTCTCTTGACATAACTTTGCAAGGTTTGCATCATTTCGTAGGGTGAACATCTGTCTTTGTGTGCTAGATACACTTATCCATAGTAGGTGATCGCAGCCGGACCGAGAGGTTCTTTCGAACATCAGTTATCGTGTCAGATTCACCTTGTTATAGTTAGTGGTCACATCTAGACTGAGCGGTTATTACCCTTTTGGGATTTGCAAGGGTTTGCGTCATTCCGTGGAGTGAATGTCCTCCTACTGGATGCACTTTGACTATGGCAAGTGACCGCAGTTGGGCGTGGGTTGCCCCTTGGAACTTGCAACCTCTGGCATTGACTTCGCATCCGCTAGCTGAACTCTCAACCGTTTGACCCTTGGCAACTCCTCTCGCCCAATTTCCAAGGTGGTGCTTTTAATCGTTACATTTACGCATGCTGATATTCTTTGCACTCGCCGCTTGAGTTGGTGTTATTGGGGTTGCACCTTGCATCGGGTTTCGAGGTAGCAAGCGCTTGTCAGATAGCCTGTAATAAGCAATAGTCTTTAGCAAATTTTGAATTATCGAAAATATTGCAAGTAAGAGATTTACTCAGGCAAATATGCTTTTAGTCACAAAGCTAATGTTCAGTACATCACTTGCAGATTATTAAAAACTGTTTATAAGAAGTTTTGAATATAGCAGAAAGTAAAACATGAAGTAAAGCATGAAATAAAGCAGGAAGTAAAACAGTGGCGATGTTGATCGCTTATTCTGAGCCATTAAAATTGGAGCACCAATCACTGATCCTTCGTTGATCACCGGCCTTGCATTAACCCGTGCTGGAGTTTTGTTACTTGGACCGGTTTGATTGGTGGGTGGATTCTGCCCTTGAAGACCTGGAGCAAAGTTTGACGCTTGCGACTTTTTGGCATATTGTTGCAGTTTGTTCTTCTGAATTAACTCCTTAATCAAGCTTTTTAGGTGCCTACATTCATTTGTATTATGATCGGGTTGGCTTTGGAACCTATGGAACTTTCCCGAGTTTGTTGCCTTCTCACCTATCCTTGTCGGTTTTGGTTCCGCATATTCTTCAGAATTCTTTGTTGCAAGATAGATGTTTCCATGGGTGTCAGTCAAAGGTGCCAGCTCTGATGGCTTGACAAGGCGAATCTTCTTATAATCTTTGTTGTCCTTTCCATCGCTGGCGCGCTTTTGCCCCGGTGTATTCTTCTGATTATACCGATTAGTAGCATTTTTGGGAGCTTCTAGAAGTTGGTTACCCTCAGTAATATGAAGAGGCACAGGATTATTTTCCACTCTCAAATACTCTTGTCCTTTTTATAGAATTTCTCAAGCGTATTTGGCTCTTTCATTTTAATCCATCATCCAATTTCTCTCTTTTCATCTATGGCACCGATTAGAGATATTAAGATCATGCGTGGCTCAGGATTCCCCACTTCAGATAAAGCAGTGTTGAATCTCTTGAGGAAGGCTTTAACAGACTCTCCTAAATTCTGATTCATTAATGTCAAAGAAATAACGTCCTTATCCTTAGTAGCTTGCAGCTTGAACTGCTTCTTGAATTTCAGAGTCCAAGCATCAAATCGATCGATGGATTTGGGCGGCAGCCTCGTGAGCCATAACGATGCGACATCTTCTAGATAGAGAGGGAAGCACAAGCATTTGATCTCGTCTGTTGCTTTGGCTGCATTCATGTGCCATCAATATCTACAAAGGAAGTGATTCGGATCAGAAGTCCTATTGTATGGAGGCAGAGTAGGATGAGTGAACTTTTTAGAGAACCCAGCTTTGCAGATCCTCTTTGTGAATGGATTTTTACTGAGGGAGAAGTCCCATTCTCTTTCACTGTCATTTCAGGCCGTGTTATCTTTCATGATTTGATTTACCATATCCGCGATGTATTCCTTCGAGTTGTGTCATTTCGGAGAGCGGTCTTCGATCTCTTTTCCGGATGCTAGTCTTGGCGAGCGATAACGATTAGAGGATCTAAGCCTTTTACCTCTACTGTGGGGAGGTGCCCCCTTGGTAGGACTTGCAACTCGTCGGGTATTTCGGTCGGTATGGCTTTTGGCTTTCGGCTTTGAATCATGTACTTCAGCTTCGTTCCTATCGCTTTCCCATCCATCGAGGCCTTCCGTAGTATCATTACAATTATGATCAGAAGCTGCCAAGTGTGATTTCTCTTTAAGGTTGACATGAACCTTTTGAGGAGGAGTGGGATTTTGTTGAGCGTTTAGAAGAGCGTTCATTTTATCCATTAAAGCATCATTATCATCCATCAAAGCTTTATTTGAAGTTTCCATGCATTGGTTTAAGTTGGCGACACGGCGTCCAGTTCAGCTCTAGTTACTCCGACTCCACCTATTGAGTTTTCTCCAACTTCAAAGCGGTTGGTAAGTGGCGTAGCTTCATTGTTAGAAACATTGTCGGTTTCTCTAATGGTTTTACTTGCGGTCTTCTTTGACTTAGCTATCATCTTGGACAAGGATTTGAACTTTGAAGAGAATATATCAATTGGCCTGGATCTTAGATTTTGAGAATATATAGTAGAGGCAGGCTTGGAACTTCAATGCAAAGCTCTTAAGTTTGAGAAAAGTGCGAACGTTGCCACACGGTGGGCCCCTAATGTTGAAACCAAAAATGGCCACAACACCAAAGGTATTTTCTCAATACTTCACCAAATGGTATGATTTGAAATTATAAGGCCACAAGCACAAATTAAAGAGCAAAAACTAAAGAACAAGGATTTTTTAGAGTGGTTCGGTCAATTTAGACCTACGTCCACTATGGAATCACTTCTCATTATCATATTTGAGCTTACAAAGTACACTGCACTATGCATTTCACTCATTTTATGATAATTCTCTCTCTTTTCTCTCTTTGATCTAGATCTCACTTGAGTATGCCGAAGGAATGGTTTGATCTCTCTAAGTGTTGTGGAAATTGATGAATATCTTCAGCACTTGAATATTTGAGTCATTTCCCTTGATTCCATAACGGTTCTGTGTTAGTTCTAGGCTTTAGAGAAGATCAATGGAGATTAAAGAAGCTTGAATTGAACATGAGAAATTTCTAATGGAGTTTGGAGAAGATTTGATCCATTTGTTGTTGAAGGAAGATAGCTTGAGCTTGAGAAGCCATTAATGGAGCTTGGAGTGGTGGAGAAATGGTTTGGACAGCCCTTCGTGGTAGAAAAATCGATCCCTTCAATGACGGAGAAGCTGGCAATTTATAGGTATAGTTTGGGGGTAGTGGCGGTGTTGTAATTATGGTGTGCAGGGTTTGGGTCTGCCTCAAACTTATTTACGAAAATGCCACTGGGTTACTTTACAACTGTACACAGCTGGCATGTTTGTGACCGACCAGAAAATGATGTTGACCGGTCTTAAGGCCGACCAACAGCTTTATTTTGGAGCTGACCGGTCCTATACGTTGGAGCCGACCCACTTTGTATTTTGCTGGAGCTGACCTCTTTTATTTGCATTTAGGACCGACCACTTTAATATGCTTTAGGACCAACCACTATAAATAAGCCGCCATCCCATGATGCTATAGCCGACCTGTAGCTGAGAAGCGACCACGTGTTTTGTTCTTTGCTGACCATTACATGCATGAACCAACCCAGATAATTACAATCTTGCGACCGCTGCTTATATAATGTGTTACGCGAGCATCAACCTATCCAAGTGCATCTTTCAAGGTGCCGACCCACATACATGTTCATGACCGACTCAATACTTGCTACCATCCTAGGTTCTCGTGTTTTACTATGCCCTGCAAATACTAATACAAATAATACAACATATACGTTGCGGCTTTGCATAGTTGAATCAACTCATACACATGTCGTGTGGGATCTTTGTGTGTTAAATATTCTACCTGGTCCATTACATTGAACCCATATAGTTGTTTCATGTATTATCATACAAGAGTGTGCTTCCACCATGCTGAATCCATGTTGCTTGTGTTCACGTGTGCTCACTTAAAATATGGCCGACCCGTTGTTGCCGCATTTGAGGCCGACTCATACTGTTATTTTTATGGACCGACCCAGTAGCTTCATAATACATGATGTCGCTAATATGCTTATGCATCATTTGTTCGAAACTCTTTTCATGTATTAAGCATTCCATGCTGACGTACTTTGCTCCATGTCTTGTATATTTGCATTACGCCATGCGTCCACATTTTACATTTGTAGCGGTTTATTCATGTGAAGCCAATCCTTGCTCAAATATGATGCCATGTCGTATACTTCATGTTGAGTTTGCATGCACGTAAACTATGAAGCACTGACCCATGATGCATTCCATGTTGCATTGAGATGACCAATATAATAAATTACGGTCGAACGGTGCTTAGAACCGAGCCCGACCGACCCGTATAACTGAGACCGACCCATTATTATAGACCAAGCCATATAGCTGAGACAGACCCATTGTATGTATGCTAACCGACCCATCACTTACAATGTGACCGACCATGCACACTGGGGTTGACCGACCCATATCCATTGAGTGTATTGTCCGATCCATAAATTCTAACCTTGAATTAGGTCCAACAGTATATGCATGATTTTTAGTGGATAACAATATGTTTGGCGATGCAAAATAAGTATTTAAATGAATTATTTAAATTGCGATTTTTAATTTATCTAATTTATAGTTGATTAATTATTTGTTCTTTTTGTATAATATGCATTTAATAATTGTAAAAAAAAAAACTAATACATGTTTAAATTCAAACGTTTTTTAAAAACAACTATAATGAATGAAGATGAGCACGCAATAAATCTAACTTGTGCACTAAAAATCATGCTACTTTTGCATCGCTTAATTTTTCCTGTGATATCCAAATTTGCAGAATCATTGCGAAGAAATTAACATAAACTCTCACCATCGAACAAGCAGAGCAGGAGCCTACAAAATGAAACGACGATGCACGACATTATTGAAACGATATGCATTCATGACGATAAACCTTCCAATATCATGCCTGCTTGATAAGCATACTTCGTCTAGGGGGTGATGTAACACGAATGTCGCAAACTACCCAATTGTAGGTCCGTCAACTGATGCTTTCGGACGTTGATAGCAACATATCCGCATCTGAATCCATTTTCAGATACCCAAATATGTGGATATGGAGGAATCACTACACTGTATAGGCTGTTTTGCAACTCCTCCATGCAGCAGAATAGCAATAATTATGAGCCGTTGCTAATGGTTACTAGCTGTTGAAAATTCTTTATGGGCGGTTATAGTCTGTTCTGTTTTAATTTCGCAATGGCTTAAAACCGCTTTGTAATTTTCATATATTTTTAAAAAACAATTTGTTCACACAACTAGCGGACCGAACCCCCTCGCTGCCCCCTTCAACTAAACGTTCCTAATTTCATTTCCCTCTATTTTTCCAAAACTCTCCACCGCTTTGACTTGATTGATCGACCTAAGGTCCCTCCATTTGCCAGACTTCGTATCATCATCGAACTATGATTCCGTTTACCCTAACCTCCATTTTTTCTAAACTCCGATGGCAAAGCATCATCCTTGGAAACTGAGCGATAAGGTTAGTTATCTTTTGATTTTTATTATTTGTTTCGTCTCATTTGAATATGATTTGTGTTGTTTGGACTGTTGTTGTGTTTAGATATGATTTTTTTTGTTTTGTTAACATTTTGCATGTTACAGATGTAATACGTTAAAATTTATTTAGACATAAACGAAAGTTATTTAGACCTGTTTAAAACTGAAATAAATATAACATAAGAGATTTTTTTATGTGTAGAATGAAGTTGACAGGTAACAAATGATTTCTTTATCAGGTGTTGGTCGTATATATTTCTAAGTGTAGAATGAACATGAGAAATTTGTAGTGTAGAATGAAAATGACAGTTAACAAATGATTTCTTTACCCTGTGCTAGTTGTATGTATTTCTAAGTGTAGGACCATGGGGCATTTAGGTTGGGTCCTTGAGGTTTCATCAGTTATCCAATCGTTGTACCGAGATGCGTTGACAACAGTGAATGACTGATTTTGAGTTTTGGCTTAGGGAGGTGCATCTCTGGGTATCTGATACTGGCAAGTCCCTCTTCCCATGCACATATCAAACATCTCATCTAGCTTCCTGAATTTAAAAAGAACATTTCATCTAAAACTTTGGTACTTGTATGCCACATTGTTCCACCAGTTATCTGATCCGTTTAGGTAATCCTGCTCATCATTCCACTTACCTCCCAGAAGTTGTAACAAACTATCTCATGCCATACAAAGCACTTCAGATTTTCTCATTTATTTTTCATTTGTATCTTCGCCCAGTTGTCGTTTAATTTTTCATTTACTTTCACTGCCAAAGCGGTCATAAATGACCGGTTGCTTTTCCTTAGACCTAGGTTGCTGACCCGGATATCAATGAACCATGTCTTACGTTCATCCATCCAGTTCGCGATGGCGTGGATGAAGCAGTAATAGAAGCGGATCATGGAATGAGTAAATCAATAACATCAAAAAGACAAAATTTGGAAACTGTCTAAAAGAATCAAAAAAAATATTATTGTAGAAAAATAAAATATAAGAAGAACAATAAAAAAAATACTTGAAAAAATAACGTTATTGAAGCCGGGAAAAAAAGTAAGAAGTAATGAATGATGGATCGGGTTTTAGAAAGAAGACAGAAGTGGAGAGAGAGGCCACGCCAATATGTATAATTCTTTTTGTTGGCTTATCTGACCAAATTGTCATGTTTGGTTAACTACACATCTGGCACATCATTCATCAATTACCAGTTTGGCTAGGCGAACAGGGTCAAAAAATTATGATCGACCAATGTATAAATAACATTCCAACAGTAGTACTATGTCTACGAAAATTAACATGCCATCGATATGGTCTCCTTTTTTTCTTCTTTTTTTCCTACCTTTTTTCACTTCAGATCCTCTACCATATTTTCTAAATTATTTTTAGGGTGCTCTGCTATATTTTGTACCTCTATAATTTCTCTTTTTGTTGTGTACACTGTACTTGGGGAACCATATACATTATCATCAACATATGTAAAAAAAAAAAAAAAAAAAAAAAAAAAAAAACTAGCATTATGACAAAAAAATAGTTTCTATCGAATCCCGTGTCAGAGACATAATTATTGTTGACACGCTTTTTGGTAACACTGTCACATGTCAAGATTTTGGTTAGCAGCGCGCTCAAGCGTCAATAACATCGTTAGAAAACACAAAACAGTCTGGTCGAAGTCGCGATGTGTTCAGAAAATGATTAGAGATAGCGTTGATTCGTAAAATCATCGTCGATGAACTCGAAAAAATTGGCGTAGTAAAAATACATGATCGACTCGATCCGATTAGCTCAGAATGCTTGAGCGTGTCGGTCTGATCACGTAGCAAAACTCATTGTAACGACCTGCTTTCTACGCATCGGGGGATCGTAGAATATTTATTTCTTTCCCGTATGAAGTCGTATGGTCATGTAACTTTGGGAAACATCTATTAGAGTCATTTCACATGTTCATGATTTTTTTCGATTTTTAAATGACCATTTTATCCCTAGTTGGTACTGTTTTGGCCATAACTTTTGACTGGAAAGGAATTTTGACTTAAAACCACTTCCATTAGATTCGTTTGATGGTTTACCTTTCCGTAGAGTGGTCATAAAAGTCAAACGGACTTACCGTTTGGGAGATATGACTGAATTAAGGTTTGGAAGGTGAAAAACTGCTTAACCGGGCCAAATAGGGTGATTAGTGAATAGGCCCATAACCCATTTCGGGATTAGGGTTATGGGAAGGCTGAAATGAGTTAGAGAATCATTCCATTTCAGTTTTCTAGCCTCCACCTATCTCCAAAGAACTCTAGAAATGGCCTCCAACCTCTAAATCACCTCCAAATCATCTTTTGATCAAGGATTAAGCTTAGCAACATCAAATCAAGTGAGATCTACACCAAATCAATATTGGAGCTGCTGTTAAGCATTGGGATTTGCATCAAATCAGAGATTTATTCCAGATCTTAGATTATTTGTGGCTAAGGTGAGTGATTTGCATAGTTTTGCACTAATTATGGCTAATTAAGGGTAATTAGTGTTAATTAGCGAATTTCAACTTGATAAAATTCGGGAAAAATGTTCATAAATTCTTAAATGATGTTTTAGACCTTTGATATGAATTTGGGTTAATTTGGTTAAGTTTTACTAATCCTATCATTAGTTTCATCT
The DNA here is from genome assembly GCA_030737875.1 of Allium sativum. Classification (NCBI taxonomy): domain Eukaryota; kingdom Viridiplantae; phylum Streptophyta; class Magnoliopsida; order Asparagales; family Amaryllidaceae; genus Allium; species Allium sativum. The sequence continues at coordinate 960,242,281 of CM060922.1, forward strand.
AAACATGCTTAAGGGGAAATATGGGGTTTTGGGTATGTTTGATCCATTTTAACCTATCATATTGATGTTTGTGGTTGATTATGCATGTTGCTATGACTGTATGATTTGCTTTGTGATTGATTTCAATAGTTAGAATGGTCGAAAACGTCGTCGAATGGCGTAAACACTTGCTGGAAAAGTTTCAGAAAACAGTGCAGGTTTCGGATCGGATATAGGGGCTCGGATCGGATATGTTGAACTGGGCAAGGGATTCGATCGGATCGGAACCTGACACTTGGGAAAATTGGCAAAAAAAGAAGGCCATGCTAACTGAACTGGGATCAGATCGGATTAAGGAGGTTGGATCAGAGCGGATAGAGGAGGATGGATCGGATTGGAGTACGTGAAGGATGAGGAGGCGGATCGGAGCAGAAGCACGAACTGGAGGGGGATGGAACCCGACCCGACCCGAGGAGAAACACCCGACCCGAACCGACGTGATGAAGAGGACCCGAACCGAACCGTTCCAGAGGAGGACCATGAGCTAACACAACGCAGACACCCGACCCGAACCGATGGTTTGAAAAGAACCCGACCCGACCCAGTATTGAGCAATAACCCGAGAAGCAAAGGTTGTCCAATATGGGAAGTTAGAGCTCAGGATCCAGTTGGGAACCGATGAGTTCACTTCATGGTTGGGCTTTGTTGCGGTACGTGTGCTAAGGAGTTGTCGATGTTCATAACTTCGATTCACCACTAAAAATGAATGATGGGCTACTTATCAGTGCAGTAGAGTCATTGCGACTCGAGGGGCAAGGTGATGGTAGCAAGACTACGTTATCAGTGCAATAGAGTCACTACGACTCGAGGGGTAAGTTGATGCGTAGTAAGACTATGAGCCAGCGCAGATGGGGTGAATAACTCCATGGGGGCAATTGGACATAGTAAGGATTGGTAAGGCTATGAGCCAGCGCAGATGGGGTGAATAACTCCATGGGGCAAGTGGACATAGCGAAGGATTAGTGGCTACATTATCAGTGCAGTGAAGCCATTTTATGACTTCATGGGGCAAAGTGATCGTAGCAAGGGTGGGTGATCGAAGTGGTGAATATCGTATGCTTCACGCACTGATTGAGAGATGTGAGGATGGATGCTATGTTTGATTGTTTGCCATCACTATGACATGCACACCTCCCCCACCTCCGTATCTTTACACTGTTTGATATGGCACCTTAGAGTGTTGTACAGTATGTAGTGCTAACTCTTTGGTTGCAGGTCCAGGTTCAGGTATGTTTTAGTCTACCTGTTATTGTTCACTTTAGATGCTTATCGCTCATACCATGCTTTATGCCTGACCCAGAGTTTTATGTCTCCTCTTATTACTCTGGGTGCTCACATGAGCAAACTAGAGACAGGTTAGCTGATGATGCGCGAGTAGCTGATTCGGAGGCGGGCATGAGGCTCCCACGTATGATATATATATATATACACATTCCCCCTGTGTCGTTGGTGGTCGCTACTTGGGCATTAGTAGTGTACCTCCTTTATCTTACTTTTGCTTTGAGACAGTTTGAAAAGTTGTAATAAGCTATATTTTGGATTTCCGCTGCTATGATGCTTAGTTATGGTTTTTAGCTTATGCACTGTCTCCCCTATTTTATGTCAAGTATGTTATTATTATATTTTGTTCTATGCGCTGTGAGATATTCTACAGGTTCTTTGTATGTTCATTTCCTTCTTCCTTTTTCCTTCTGACGACCCGTTCCGTGCTAACCGGACATGTGTACAGCGCACCTTTGGAGAAAATGTCGGTTGGTGCGGGGCGGGCCGTCACATTTGGTATCAGAGCTCTAGGTTGCGTAGTTAACCTAGGGAAAGACACTAGGGAGAGATAGTACGTATATGAGAGCGCGTATTTGTGATTACTTTGGTTTTCGAAGCTATATATGTATATACTATTAGTAGTACAAAGATGAAGTTGCACTGTACCAGCACCACTATGAGATCGTTAATCGTTTCCCTTTTTTAGATTGACGATGAGTAGAGACACGAGGGGTGCTGGTAGAGGGACCAACCATGGGAATGCTGCTGACATGAGGGCGATGTTTACTGACCTCATGAGAGACATGCTTAGAGAAGTGCAAGGGGCAGTTCCCGATCCCGGGGTTGGTGTTGGCCCAGTAGTGCAGGCGCCTAGGGTCGATTTCGCCAAGTTGTGCAAGGATTACACTAACCTTGGTGGAAAGCCGTTCCACGGAACGGAGTCGGCCATGGATGTTCAGGACTGGATGGATAGCTGTGACCGTATCTTCGATGACTTGGGTCTTGAGGATGCGATGAAGAGAAGGCTGGCGTCTCGTCAGCTGCAAGGGCGAGCGATGAATTGGTGGAATGCCATTAGAACAGCTACTCCAGAAGATCAGGTTACTTGGGATCAGTTCAAGGCTCGATTTAGCGAGAAGTTTATTCCAACTGCCCAGAAGTCAGTGTTGTTTAAGAGATTCTTAGAGCTCAAGCAGAATGGTAGGGCAGTCTCTGACTATATTGCTGAGTTCGACACTTTGTCAAAGTATGGACTATCTCTTATCGATACTCCTGAGAAGAAGAACGAGAAGTTCATTACTGGTTTGGATGGATACTTGGGGGAAAGGCTTATCAACCACATCGATGAGACTTTTGAATCGATTGTGGGGAAAGCTTTAAGATCAGAGAGTCTTTACCCTAAGTCAAAGACTGAGGCTGCATCTGCAGAAGGGCTGAAACCGCAAGCAGGCGGTGGAGGCAAGAATAACTCTCAGAATAAGAGGAAGCAGGACCAATCTAAGGGTGGCTAGAAAAAGAACAAGAAAGATGTTGAATGCTTCAGCTGTGGTAAGAAGGGCCATTATGCCAAAGATTGTCGGGCCAAGCCAGCGAATAAGAAGTGCTTCAACTATGGTCAAGTGGGACATTTCAAGGATAAGTGTCCGCAACCTCTTAAGGAGAAGCAGATTGTGAAAGCATATGCTATTGATGCTGTTCCTTCTTCGTTGAATGCCCCAACTGCGGCGGAGAAAGGAAAGAATGTTGTTATTCAAGGTATACTTTCTATTTATGATGTACCAGTTCGAGTTTTGTTTGATACTGGGGCTTCCCGTTCCTTCATATCTAGTGACCTGGTAGATAGGTTGGGATTGGAACCCGAGATAGTCGATAGACCATTGATTGTGACGAACCCGATTGGTGGTTCGACTAGCCTTAGTTTGATTTGCAGGAATTTGGTCTTATCGAGTCATGGATGTATGTTTGTTTGTGATTGCTTTGTTTTGGGCTTTACTGGGTATGGCATTATATTGGGAGTCGATTGGCTCCAAAGATACGGGGTGGTGGTAGACTGTGAGGGCTTTTTGGTGACAGTGAGGGCGGATGATGGGCGGAGGGTAGTGTTTGGTAGTCTACCTAGTGATGGGGTTATGGCTAGTTTTGTAAATTCCCTCGACATCCCGCAGGATGAGTTGTGAGATGTGCCCGTGGTTGGCCAGTATCCGGACGTCTTCGAGGAGGTGACCGGGCTTCCACCACACCGAGAGATTGAGTTCCGTATTGATTTAGTGAAAGATGTCAGACCTATAGTGATGCCACTTCGTCGTATGGCACCAAGGGAGCAGCGAGAGCTCGGCGTGCAAGTCAGCAATCTTCTGAAGAAGGGGTTTATTAGAAGGAGTGTCTCCGAGTGGGGAGCACCAGTTGTGTTTGCCACTAAGGCAGATGGTTCCCTTCGTTTGTGTGTGGATTATCGCGAGTTGAATAAGCTGACGAGGAAGAGTAAGTATCCTCTACCGCGGATAGATGATTTGTTTGATCAGCTGGAAGGAGCAAGAGTGTTCTCCCAATTGGACCTCACGACAGGATTTCATCAGCTTCGAGTAGCAGATGAGAGTGTTCCGAAAACGACATTTAGGACGCCGTCTGGATTTTATGAGTGGTTGGTCATGCCATTTGGGTTGACCAATGCACCAGCCTATTCTGTGGATCTTATGAATCGACTATTCAGAGATCAGTTGAATAAGTTTGTTCTTGTGTTCGCGGATGATATCCTTGTTTACTCAAGGACAGAGGAGGAACACAAGGGACACTTGAGGATAGTGATGGAGGTGTTGAGGAAACACCAATTGAAAGCGAAATTCTCCAAGTGTCACTTTTGGAGAAGGGAAGTGAGATTCTTGGGTCATGTTGTTTCAGAAAGTGGTATTGCCGTGGACCCTGCGAAGGTGGCTACGGTATAGGATTGGCCTACGCCCAAGAATGCAACAGATGTAAGAAGTTTCTTGGGGTTAGCTGGATATTATCGTAAGTTTATCCAGGACTTCTCCAAGATAGCAGCACCGTTGACTCAGTTGACTAAGAAGAATCAGTCCTTCGTCTGGGACGGAGTGTGTGAGAATGCCTTCAAGAGTCTAAAAGAGAGGTTGACGCGTGCGCCAGTGTTAGTCATTCCTAAGGGGAATGGAGAGATGACGGTATACACGGATGCTTGTAGTACCGGACTGGGTGCTGTATTGATGCAAGGAGGTAAGGTTGTAGCTTATGCTAGTCGACAGCTAAAGCCGCATGAGAAGAAGTATCCTACCCATGATTTGGAATTAGCAGCGATTGTGTTTGCGCTGAAGATGTGGAGACACTATCTCTTGGGAGAAAGATTTGAGTTGTTTACCGATCATAAATCGTTAAAGTATCTCTTCTCTCAAAAAGATTTGAATCTACATCAGCAGAGATGGTTAGAGTTCTTGGCTTCGTATGATTTCGATATCGCATATACACATGGAAAAGGTAATGCGGTAGCCGATGCCTTGAGTAGGAGACATGCCAGTTTAGGGGCAATGTTTCTTGAATGGAAGCAACTGGAGTATATCGCGGGGTTTGATTTCAGACCAAAGTGCGAATTGGATCCAGTCATGCTAGCTAGTTTGGTGATCAGACCCACTTTGATAGAGCGGATTGGTTCCAGCCAGAGGGACGATCCTAATCTATTAGAAATCATCTCCAAGTTAGAGATGAACATCGATGGTGAGGAGATGAATGTTTATGGGCTTGATCGATATGGATGGCTTAGAAAGAATGGAAGGCTAGTTGTACCCAACGTAAATGGTTTGAGAGATGAAGTGCTTAGAGAATGTCATCACTCAAAACTGACTATACACCCCGGTGGTAATAAGATGTATCGAGATATGAAGCAGACTTACTACTGGGAAGGGATGAAAAGAGACGTTGGGAAGTTTATATCCAAATGCATGAATTGCCAGCTAGTTAAAGCCGAGCAAAAGAAGCCTAGTGGCTTGTTGCAACCATTAGAAATTACCGAATGGAAATGGGAGCAAGTCTCGATGGATTTCATCGATGGCTTACCGAGGACTAGGTCGGGATACGCTAGCATTTGGGTAATTGTGGATCGATTGACTAAGAGCGCAAGATTTATACCAGTCAAATCGACCAGGACGGCGGCCAAGTTGGCAGAATTGTATATGAAGTGGGTAGTGAGATTTCATGGAGTACCCAAAAGCATTGTGAGTGACCGAGACCCGTTGTTCACTAGTGGGTTTTGGAAGAGCTTACAAGAGGCTCTAGGGTCAGGATTACATCTCAGTACCGCATATCATCCTCAGACCGACGGCCAGACGGAGAGGGTGAATCGTATATTGGAAGATCTCTTGAGAGCTTGTATATTGGATTTTGGTGGATCATGGGATGACCATTTGCATCTAGTAGAGTTTGCATATAATAATAGTTACCAATCCAGTATCGGTATGGCTCCATATGAAGCTTTGTACGGAAGACCGTGCAACTCACCATCATGTTGGATAGAGACTGGCGAGAAGTTTATGCTTGGACCAGATGTGGTGAGGGAAACTTCAGATAAGATTAAGATCATTCAGCAAAGAATGAAAGCTGCCCAAGACAGGCAGAAGAGTTATGCTGATAAGAGGAGAAGAGACTTGAAATTCTCCGTTGGTGACTTGGTGTTTGTCAAGATTTCTCCGTTGAAAAGCGTGATACGATTTGGCAGGAGAGGCAAATTGGCACCAAGATTTGTTGGCCCATTCCCAGTTCTTGAACTAGTCGGGAATTTGGCGTATAGAGTTGGCTTACCATAGAAGATGGCGGGAGTTCATAATGTGTTTCATGTTTCCCAACTAAGAAAGTTCATTCACGACTCAGATGTGACTATTTCACCTGATCAGTTAGAGGACTTCGAAGTAAAACCCGAGGCGGTTGGGAACCGCAAGCTGATTCGTATTGTGGGGCACGATACGAAGCAACTTCGAAGGAAGGCAGTGAAGCTAGTCAAGGTTCAGTGGGGCGAGAACGAGAATGATTGTACTTGGGAGACAGAGGAGAACATTAGGAAGGCGTATCCAGAAATCTTTGCCTGGTAAGATTTACTTTACGATTTAGTTATTCCGCATGCTAGGATAGACTTACTTTACTTGTTTTGCATGTTTGATGGTTGTTTTATGGTTGATAGGCATGCGGGACCTTTGTGTGTGTTTTGATTAGGGAATTTCGGGGGCGAAATTTCTTAAGGGGGGGGGGGGGGGAGTGTAACGACCTGCATTCTACGCATCGGGGGATCGTAGAATATTTATTTCTTTCCCGTATGAAGTCGTATGGTCATGTAACTTTGGGAAACATCTATTAGATTCATTTCCCATGTTCATGATTTTTTTCGATTTTTAAATGACCATTTTACCCCTAGTTGGTACTGTTTTGGCCATAAATTTTTGGAAAGGAATTTTGACCTGAAACCACTTCCATTAGATTCGTTTGATGGTTTACCTTTCCGTAGAGTGGTCATAATAGTCAAACGGACTTACCGTTTGGGAGATATGGCTGAATTAAGGTTTGGAAGGTGAAAAACTGCTTAACCGGGCCAAATAGGGTGATTAGTGAATAGGCCCATAACCCATTTCGGGATTAGGGTTATGGGGAGGCTGAAATGAGTTAGAGAGTCATTCTATTTCAGTTTTCTAGCCTCCACTTATCTCCAAAGAACCCTAGAAATGGCCTCCAACCTCTAAATCACCTCCAAATCATCTTTTGATCAAGGATTAAGCTTAGCAACATCAAATCAAGGGAGATCTACACCAAATCAATATTGGAGCTGCTGTTAAGCATTGGGATTTGCATCAAATCAGAGATTTATTTCAGATCTTATAATATTTGTGGCTAAGGTGAGTGATTTGCATAGTTTTGCACTAATTATGGCTAATTAAGGGTAATTAGTGTTAATTAGCGAATTTAAACTTGATAAAATTCGGGAAAAATGTTCATAAATTCTTAAATGATGTTTTAGACCTCTGATATGAATTTGGGTTAATTTGGTTAAGTTTTACTAATCCTATCATTAGTTCCATCTAAACATGCTTAAGGGGAAATATGGGGTTTTGGGTATGTTTGATCCATTTTAACCTATCATATTGATGTTTGTGGTTGATTATGCATGTTGCTATGACTGTATGATATGCTTTGTGATTGATTTCAATAGTTAGAATGGTCGAAAATGTCGTCGAATGGCGTAAACACTTGCTGGAAAAGTTTCAGAAAACAGTGCAGGTTTCGGATCGGATCGGATATGGGGGCTCGGATCGGATATGTTGAACTGGGCAAGGGATTCGATCGGATCGGAACCTAACACTTGGGAAAATTGGCAAAAAAGGAAGGCCACGCTAACTGAACTGGGATCAGATCAGATTAAGGAGGAGGGATCGGAGCGGATAGAGGAGGATGGATCGGATCGGAGTACGTGAAGGATGAGGAGGCGGATCGGAGCAGAAGCACGAACTGGAGGGGGATGAAACCCGACCCGACCCGAGGAGAAACACCCGACCCGAACTGACGCGATGAAGAGGACCCGAACCGAACCGTGCCAGAGGAGGACCATGAGCTAACGCAACGCAGACACCCGACCCGAACTGATGGTTTGAAAAGAACCCGACCCGACCCAGTATTGAGCAATAACCCGAGATGCAAAGGTTGTCCAATATGGGAAGTTAGAGCTCAGGATCCAGTTGGGAACCGATGAGTTCACTTCATGATTGGGCTTTGCTGCGGGACGTGTGCTAATGAGTTGTCGATGTTCATAACTTCGATTCACCACTAAAAATGAATGATGGGCTACTTATCAGTGCAGTAGAGTCAATGCGACTCGAGGGGCAAGGTGATTGTAGCAAGACTACGTTATCAGTGCAGTAGAGTCACTACGACTCGAGGGGCAAGGTGATGCGTAGTAAGACTATGAGCCAGCGCAGATGTGGTGAATAACTCCATGGGGCAAGTGGACATAGTAAGGATTGGTAAGGCTATGAGCCAGCGCAGATGGGGTGAATAACTCCATGGGGCAAGTGGACATAGCGAAGGATTAGTGGCTACGTTATCAGTGCAGTGAAGCCATTTTATGACTTCATGGGGCAAAGTGATCGTAGCAATGGTGGGTGATCGAAGTGGTGAATATCGTATGCTTTACGCACTGAGTGAGAGATGTGAGGATGGATGCTATGTTTGATTGTTTTCCATCACTATGACATGCACACCTCCCCCACCTCCGTATCTTTACACTGTTTGATATGGCACCTTAGAGTGTTGTATAGTATGTAGTGCTAACTCTTTGGTTGCAGGTCCAGGTTCAGGTATGTTTTAGTCTACCTGTTATTATTCACTTTAGATGCTTATCGCTCATACCAGGCTTTATGTCTGACCCAGAGTTTTATGTCTCCTCTTATTACTCTGGGTGCTCACACGAGCAGAATAGAGACAGGTTAGCTGATGATGCGCGAGTAGCTGATTCGGAGGCGGGCAGGAGGCTCCCACGTATGATATATATACACATTCTCCCTGTGTCGTTGGTGGTCGCTACTTGGGCATTAGTAGTGTACCTCCTTTATCTTACTTTTGCTTTGAGACAGTTTGAAAAGTTGTAATAAGCTATATTTTGGATTTCCGCTGCTATGATGCTTAGTTATGATTTTTAGCTTATGCACTGTCTCCCCTATTTTATGTCAAGTATATTATTATTATATTTTGTTCTATGCGCTGTGAGACATTCTACAGGTTCTTTGTATGTTCATTTCCTTCTTCCTTTTTCCTTCTGACGACCCGTTCCGTGCTAACCGGACATGTGTACAGCGCACCTTTGGAGAAAATGTCGGTTGGTGCGGGGCAGGCCGTCACACTCATCGCGTAAAAATATATGGTTTTCGTAAAAAGTGGTGCCACACACTCAAAAATAGCTAATCGGCGTGGCATGATCACGAAAATTGGTTTGCATGACTCGCAGTGTTGAAATCTTGTAAATTAGCAGGAACTGATCTGGCCTGTCAAAACTGTCTGATCGGCACGTGAAAATCAGAAAAAACCACGTGCAAAACCTTTACTGATCACCTTGGAAAATTTGGTAAAACATAGATTTGCAAGTTCAAAAAATGGTGATTAACACGGTGGATCAGCCATTTTCCACGTGCGCAACACGGTCTGGCTATTCTGGCACTTTGGCACATTTGGTAAATTTGGTGTAACACCCCGTATTTTTGTTAACACTAAAGTTGCTAATACAAAAATAAATGTGTAAAGGGGAGATGTATCTAATGTGCATACAAGAATAATAATAAATGTGTAAGGGGAGATGTATCTAATGTGCATACAAAAATAATAATAAATGTGTAAAGGGGAGATGTATCTAATGCGTACGTATTTATATGGATTGACAAATAATAGTAAATGTACATTAAGAAAGAAATGGTGAACATAATTGGCTTCTCTTTACAACGGACGGCTCTGGTTAACCCTAGCTTCATCGACGGCTCAAATTAACTTGCAACTCTATAAAAAGACCCTAGGTCTCAAACTAAAAATTCACAAAAAATAATAATTAAGAATTGGAGCCACCATGATGTCTGCTGAGAACTAGAGGGAGCCTCCACTTGAAAGAGGCGAACAACATAGCGAATACAAACTAAAAGATTAAAAAGCAACAACAAATTAGAATCAAAGCAAGGTCTTCCCAAAGGAAAGCTTTGCAAATTCAGAATTTCAGAACTCAGAAAAAAAAGACCGTCTATGATTGTAAGTTTAGCTACATTTTTAGAATGCGAATTAATATGAATATCATGTGTTGCGATGAAATGATAATAGTACGATACTCATTATGTTATTAATATACGTTTGTGATTTGATTCTATTATCATGTTGAATTGAGAATGATTAAGTATGATGTTTATTATGTTTTATAATATTAATCTATGCCAGTGACTTGATTCTACTATCATGTTAAATTTGGGATTATTGGATTAGATTATTTGTATAAGCATGGACTTGGATTGTAACATCTTATGAGAATTGTGTAGTTTATTATGCAAGTTTATGTAGTGAAGTTATGCGACCAATTGTCAAATCTATATGTTCATGTTTATGCAAAACATATGCCATGTTCACACTTATCATATGTTGGGATTAATTTGCAAGTATGTTTAAATCTATGTTACTAATTAACACATGTGTATGTTGATTAGCCTATGTTGCTAACTCACATATACGTATATTGATTTGCCTATGTTGCAAATTAACATATGTATATGGATTAGTTCATATTGCTAATTCTCATGTATGTTGTTAATATGGCCTATGTTAAAAACACATATATGTTGAGTTAGCCTATAAGTGCAAGTTCATACCTATGACATTATAATGTTTATGTTAGTCTTTTTGCAAGTTTGTACCTATGACATTATAATGTTCATGTTAGTTATTTTGCAAGTTCACTCCTAAAAAGTTCATGTTAGTTATTTTGCAAGTACACCCTATTATGTTCATATTGATTATGCCATCAATACCAAAGTTATACCCTTGTCATGTTTATGCTAATTTATGCCAATTTGCGTATATTAAATTAGGCTAAGTTTTTAGCCTAATACCTTACACCAAAAATCATGCGAACGTAAATTAGGCTGAGATGGTTAGTCTAATATTGGACGGGGTAACGTTGGGTTAAAATGATAATTTTAGGAAAACTTGCCATAAATTGGTCATTAATCACATAAGTGATTTATGGCATAAAAATGCATTAATTACCTTAATTAATGAGATTAATTGGAAATGAATGTGACAGTAATTTGAATATTTTCTAATTTATATATTGGTCATTAATCACATTAGTGATTTATGGCATAAAAAGGCATTAATTACCTTAATTAATGAGATTAATTGGAAATGAATGTGACAGTAATTTGAATTTGAATAATTTACATAATTAAAATGTAAATTAGAAAATACGAACGCGCTTAACCCGAGGTTGGATTGAGTTGTGACGTAAACCTGCCCGGACCCTCCCTGCTGTCCAGTTGTCACAACAATAGCTATCCAATGTGAGAGGTTAAGGCATGGGGCCCAATAAAGACCCGAGGTTAAACTGAGTTGTGACGTAAGACTGCCCGGACCCAACCGGCATACAGGCAGCCACAACAATATCTGTCTAATCTGAGAGGTTGGTGCTCTAATAAGACAATTAGAGCCGAGTTAGGACTGATAGGGTTAAGTCAATTTAATAAATACTTAACCAAATTCAACATGTTAAATAATTTGGATGGGTTAGGGTTAGGTTCATTCAGACACTTAACCACTTAACATGTTTGACTAGAAAACCTAGTAACGGGGACCCGTTTCAGCAGTAACCCAATTAGGTATCATGGTACCCTGAACTAGGCAGGGTGGAGCACGATTACTGGGTTGATTGTAAGCGGTCAAAAGCGACGACGGTTGGTGCACAGTGTTGGTTCTAACAGAGTGCGGGCGTTCACACACTCTAGAGCAGACAAGTCAGGGCACTGGAGCATTAGTAGTATACCCTATGCATACTAGAATTGTGTCGGGGCCGCCACCATGGGACTTGATACACCCCATGGTGGGACCAGCATAGGTATCTACCATATAGGGCCGTAGGACACATGTGAATATACGAGTAGGAGCCGATCTTTTAAAGAAAGAGAAAGGGATCACTTCACCCCAATCACGGGGTGCCTGTTGGTATAAGAATTAGTAGGTGAAGAGATATAGATTTAAAATAGGGTGCGAAGGGATGTTCGTTTTAGGACACCTTATTTAGTTTTAGGATAGTTTATTATCCTGATATCGTCATGTTCTCACTTTATGCAAGTCATGATCTTTTTATTATTAACATTCTAGGAATATAGCTAGACTTACCAGACTTATGTCTGACCCATTTTCCTTTCGTCTTCTTTTCTTCCGTTCCCCCCCAGGTTCACAGGGAGGAAACACCGCAGCTAAGTCAGTTTTTCATCCAGCTTGAAGAGAGAGAATGTATTGCTTGGATTTCTTTCATTTGGACCATGGCTTTGGGTATCATTTATGGGGATTATGCAGCTTTATTTATGTTTCATGCTTCTTTAACTTTTAAAATCAAGACAGTATTATGGTTGTAATAATTGGAAGTTTGTTTTGAAACAATGTTGGAAATGTTTTGTATGAACACGTATTTATGATAATAAAAGTCTGTTGGTTTTTCCGCTGCTTATTTATATGTGTTTATACCTTTCTTATGTTTTATCTGTGTCTTTTACTTATAAACCTCCACCAAAATTAAGGCATTCCCTTTGTGAGTGACCTTAACGGAGGTGGGGTGTTTCACTTGGTATCAGAGCGAGGTTTACCAGACCAGATAAAAAGTTTTTGAAACTATATTCAAATTAAAATTTAAAGAAGCATTTTTCAAGAAAAAGAATTGTTTTATAGTTTTCGAAAGGCATAATCCCCCAAAGCCATATGAATTATCAATCCTTCGTTTTGGATCTTTCCTTTTTTGTTTCAGCATGTTGGGAGAATTTAACCTTCCAGAAGGTGTGACTGTACCTGGTTGGTTTAGAAGGTACTTGGAAGCTAGGGCCAATGAGGCAGGCCCAGCGAATCTTCCTCCCCCAGCTGCAGCAATTCCTCCTCCTTCTCCTCCCCCAGTTGCTGAAAATCCCCCTCCTCCTCCGAGAGGAAATGCTTTTGCCAAGACTTGTAGAGATTTTAAAGCTATGGGTGGGAAAGACTTTCATGAAACCGAGTCCTTCGTAGCAGCCAGGAACTGGCTGAAAGAGACCAAAGATCTTTTTGTTATCTTCGAGGTAGAAGACAAGAAGAAGGTAAAGACTGGCAGTGTGGTTGCTCAAAGGAGAGGCTTCCTACTGGTGGGAAGTCACCAATGCAGAAAGACCAGTAGAAACATGGGAAGATTTCAGATTTAGATTTGAGCTGAAGTTCCTTTCAGAAGCTGAGAGAAGTCTTCAAATGGAGAGGTTCCTATCCCTTAAGCAAGGAAGTATGACCGTCAAAGAGTACGTCAACCAGTTTGATCAGCTGGGTAGGTTCGGACTGGACCTAGTCAACACCCAACACAAGAAGGCTCTCCGCTTTGTCAAGGGACTAAATGAGCCGCTTCATAGCCTGGCCATGACCCATATACCTATAGGATATACATATGAAAGGCTGGTACAGATGACGTTACTACATGAGGAGGATAAAGGCAAGAAGGAGACAAAGGCGGAAGGGTCTCAGGGAAAGAAAGAAGCTTTACAGCCTAAGAAAACAGACTTTAAGAAGGGCGGGAAAAACAACAAAGCTCGCGAAACAAGAAAATGTAATTTTTGTGGTGTGGTTGGACATGTGGTGAAAGACTGCAGGAAGAAGAAGGCAAAGATGAATGGTGATTGCTTTCATTGTGGAGAAATAGGACATATAGCTAAGGACTGCCCTAAGAGGCGAGGGCAGGCGCAGAAAGCTGCATCCACTTCGGGTGGACAAGTTCATGCACTGGAGGCACCTCCTCTGCAACAGTGAGGTAGAAATACTTCTGTAGAAATTGTAGTTTATCTTTATGATCACCCAGTTCGCACTTTATTTGATTCTGGTGCATCACACTTCTTTATTTCATCTGCTTTAGTAGAATCTCTGCACCTAGAAACTAGTATGGTAGAGGATCCCTTGGTTGTCTCCAATCCAATTGGAGGCCCAGCTTATTTGTCAATGATCTGTATGAATTTGAAAATCTCTATTCTAAGTGTAGAATTTGGATGTGGTACCTTTGTTTTGGGCTTCTCAGGATATGGATTGATTTTGGGCATGGACTGGCTATCCAGTAATGGTGCCATCCTTGATTGTGAGAAAAGAGTGGTTAGGCTCTTAACCAAACTCGGTAACACTCTGGAAATTACTTGTAATCCCTCGAATGTGGTTATCCTTAGTTATCTTGAATCGCTTGACGCTTCTGTTGAGAATTTGCAGTCAGTTAAGGTGGTCCGAGAATATTCGGATGTCTTTGATGAGGTGAAGGGCTTACCTCGGAAACAGGAAATAGACTTCTGCATCTATCTTGTTGACAATGCGAAGCCCGTTTCTTTGCCTGTTAGGCACATGGCTCCTAGGGAAAGGAAAGAGCTCAGTAAGCAGATTAAAGAGCTTTTAGAAAAGGGGTTTATTAGGCGGAGCATTTCAAAATGGGGCGCTCCAGTGGTGTTCGCTACAAAGGCGGATGGTTCACCCCGTCTATGTGTTGACTATAGGGAGCTAAAAAAGCTGACTAAAAAGAATAGGCACCCTCTCCCCAGAATTGACGATTTGTTTGACCAGCTTGTAGGAGCGTCGGTTTTCTCCCAACTTGATTTGGCGACCGGATTTCATCAGCTAAGGGTAGCTGATGATAGCATCAATAAGACAGCTTTCAGAACCCCAAACGGATTCTATGAGTGGCTTGTCATGCCTTTTGGCTTGACAAACGCACCCGCTTACTTCGTGGACCTAATGAGTAGGGTGTTCAGAGATTTCCTCAATAAATTCGTGGTGGTCTTCGTAGACGAAATTTTGATCTTCTCAAAAAATGAGGAAGAGCATGCTCAGCACCTAAAGGCAATCATGGAGACTCTTAGAACACATCAGTTAAAAGCTAAATTCTCCAAGTGCCACTTTTGGATAGAAGAAGTGAGATTTCTTGGGCATATAGTGTCCAAAGAGGGGTTAGCTGTAGACCCCGCAAAAGTAGTAGCGGTGCAAGATTGGAAGGCACCAATGAATGCAACCGAGGTCCGAAGCTTCCTCGGGTTTGCAGGCTTTTATCGGAAGTTCATCAGAGATTTTGCAAAAATCCCAGCTCCTCTTACAAGTCTAACAAAGAAGAATCTAGTTTTCTCTTGGGATTTGGATTGCGAGTTTGCTTTCCAACGCTTAAAAAGGGCTCTTACAACAGCCCCAGTTCTGACCTTGCCGGATGGAAGAAAAATGTTTACAGTATACACGGATGCATACGGGACAGGACTAGGCGCTGTCCTAATGCAAGAAGGAAGGGTAGTAGCTTATGGCGGAAGACAGTTGAAAGTTCATGAAAGGAACCACCCAACCCATGACCTTGAGTTGGCTGCCATCGTCTTTGCCTTTAAGTCTTGGCGCCATTATCTCCTTGGTGAGAAATTTGAACTGTATACTGACCATAAATCTTTGAAGTATCTCTTCTCGCAGAAGGACCTTAACTTAAGGCAACAAAGGTGGATGGAGTTTCTTGCCTCGTATGATTTTGAGATTTCCTACACTCCTGGCAAGGGCAACGTAGTCGCAGATGCCTTGAGTAGAAAGAAGCTAATGTTGAGCCCGCTATTTGTTGAAAGGCGAAGCCTAGAGTTTATTGCCAGTTTTGACTTTAGGGCCTACTCTGATTTTGTACCCGGTCTGTTAGCATCGCTAGAAGTGCGGCCCACTCTCTTAGACTCAATAGGGACCGCACAACGAGAAGACCCTCAACTTGTAGAAGTGGTTGATAAGCTCGTTAAGGGTGAGACTTCTAGTCATCTCGATAGATACACCATCGACGACAAAGGGTGGTTAAGACGGGATGGAAGACTATGCGTCCCATAGGCAAAGGAGTTGGTGAAGAAAGTTCTTGAGGAGGCACATCATTCCAAGATGACAATACATCCAGGCAGGGACAAAATGTACAAGGACTTAAAGAGAGTTTTCTTTTGGAGTGGCATGAAGAAGGACGTGGCAGATTTTGTTTCTAAGTGCATGATTTGCCAACAAGTCAAGGCGGAGCAGAAGAAGCCTGGCGGTCTGCTCCATCCTCTAGAGGTCCCACTGTGGAAGTGGGATAGCATTTCAATGGACTTCATTGATGGGCTGCCTAGGTCTAGAAGAGGCAACACTAGCATTTGGGTAATAGTGGATAGGCTTACTAAAGGTGCCCATTTTTTACCTGTCAAGAGTAGAAGGACTGCCTCGTCTCTAGCATCTCTTTATCTTAAGGAGATAGTTCGACTCCATGGAATACCTTCCAGCATTATTAGCGACAGAAATCCTATCTTCACAAGCGAGTTTTGGCGGAGTCTGCAAGAAGCTGTAGGCACACAGTTATGTTTGAGCACGGCCTATCACCCCCAAACCGATGGTCAGAAGGAAAGGGTGAACAGGATTTTGGAAGACCTTTTAAAACTTTGCGTCCTTGACTTTGGAGGGACTTGGGAGGACCATCTTCCTTTGGTGGAATTTGCCTACAACAACAGCTACCAAGCAACCATCGGAATGGCGCCCTTCGAAGCTTTATATGGAAGACCGTGCTGATCGCCCACTTGTTGGTGGGAGTCTACTGACAAGCTCATACTTGGACCAGATATGATCCGAGAGACTTCAGAGAAAGTAGACTTAATACGGAGAAGAATGAAGACAGCCCAAGACAGACAAAAATCCTTTGAAGACAAGAGAAGGACCGACCTTGAATTTTAGGTTGGGGACAAGGTTTTCCTTAAGGTATCTCCTTTAAGGAACGTCATTCGCTTTGGATCCACAGGGAAGCTAGCACCAAGATTTGTAGGGTCGTTTCCTATCATCGAGAAGATTGGGAAGATGGCCTACAGGTTAGAGTTACCCGAGAGACTGGCCGGAGTTCACAATTTCTTTCATGTTTCTCACCTCCGGAAGTGTCTACATGAGTCAGCGGAAGTGGTAGAGCCAAACATTCTAGAAGAAGCTGAAGTAGAACGCGAAGCAACTGTGAGGAAAGTTCCAACTCGCATCTTAGGAACTGAAGTGAAAAAGCTACGCAACCGCGAAATCAAACTCGTCAAAGTTCAGTGGAGCAACGCCGAGGAAGACGCGACTTGGGAAACTGAGGATAGAATACGCGCAGCCTACCCTTTTCTTTTTGAGGGTACATTTTTGATCTCTCTTTTTCCTTAAAGTCATGTTAGTATCTATCTTTTTAGGTATATCTCCCCGACCTTACCCTTTTATCCTTAGGTGGAAACCCCTTTGGATGTAAACATGTAATTGAAACATGTTATGGATGTTGGTTGCAAGTGGTTGCAAATGTTTGCTAGTGGTTGCTCGTGGATGCATATACACACACAATCTAGGGTTTTAGATCGGCTCAGTCACTTCATATTGCATATGCATATATGTGTTTATGTTTGTATATGGTTGAAGCTTAATATGTTGTCATATGGATGTCACATTTGTTTGAATGATTGCGCACTCATGTAGAATTATGAATA
This sequence comes from Allium sativum, assembly GCA_030737875.1. NCBI lineage: Eukaryota > Viridiplantae > Streptophyta > Magnoliopsida > Asparagales > Amaryllidaceae > Allium > Allium sativum. The sequence continues at coordinate 960,259,821 of CM060922.1, forward strand.
GGAAAAAGTTTGCATACATAATGGATTCATGACACTGACATAATTTGCATTAAGGAGGTCAACTGAATCAGTAGACCGCCTGATTTTTGCATTAGATAAGGACATGTACACACACGATGCATATGATCATGAAGCATTAGAAGTCTTTTAAGTACAATGGACGCTCGTGTTTGATGATTGAGTAGATGGACATTTGGAAGGTAGGATATATGTTCTCCTAGACTTGGAGATTTCGGGGACGAAATCCTTTAAGGAGGGGAGAATGTAACACCCCGTATTTTTGTTAACACTAAAGTTGCTAATACAAAAATAAATGTGTAAAGGGGAGATGTATCTAATGTGCATATAAGAATAATAATAAATGTGTAAAGGGGAGATGTATCTAATGTGCATACAAAAATAATAATAAATGTGTAAAGGGGAGATGTATCTAATGCGTACGTATTTATATGGATTGACAAATAATAGTAAATGTACATTAAGAAAGAAATGGTGAACATAATTGGCTTCTCTTTACAACGGACGGCTCTGGTTAACCCTAGCTTCATCGACGACTCAAATTAACTTGCAATTCTATAAAAAGACCCTAGGTCTCAAACTAAAAATTCACAAAAAAAAAAGAATAAGAATTGGAGCCACCATGCAGTCTGCTGAGAACTAGAGGGAGCCTCCACTTGAAAGAGACGAACAACATAGCGAATACAAACTAAAAGATTAAAAAGCAACAATTAGAATCAAAGCAACGTCTTCCCAAAGGAAAGCTTTGCAAATTCAGAATTTCAGAACTCAGAAAACAAGACCGTCTACGATTGTAAGTTTAGCTACATTTTTAGAATGCGAATTAATATGAATATCATGTGTTACGATGAAATGATAATAGTACGATACTCGTTATGTTACTAATATACGTTTGTGATTTGATTCTATTATCATGTTGAATTGAGAATTATTAAGTATGACGTTTATTATGTTTTATAATATTAATCTATGCCAGTGACTTGTTTCTATTATCATGTTAAATTTGGAATTATTGGATTAGATTATTTGTATAGGCATGGACTTGGATTGTGTAGTTTATTATGAGAATTGTGTAGTTTATTATGCAAGTTTATGTAGTGAAGTTATGCGACCAATTGTCAAATCTATATGTTCATGTTTATGCAAAACGTATGTCATGTTCACACTTATCATATGTTGGGATTAATTTGCAAGTATGTTTAAATCTATGTTACTAATAAACACATGTGTATGTTGATTAGCCTATGTTGCTAACTCACATATACGTATGTTGATTTGCCTATGTTGCAAATTAACATATGTATATGGATTAGTTCATATTGCTGATTCTCATGTAAGTTGTTAATATGGCCTATGTTAAAAACACATATATGTTGAGTTAGCCTATAAGTGCAAGTTCATACCTATGACATTATAATGTTTATGTTAGTCTTTTTGCAAGTTTGTACCTATCACATTATAATGTTCATGTTAGTTATTTTGCAAGTTCACTCCTAAAATGTTCATGTTAGTTATTTTGCAAGTACACCCTATTATGTTCATATTGATTATGCCATCAATACCAAAGTTATACCCTTGTCATGTTTATGCTAATTTATGCCAATTTGCATATATTAAATTAGGCTAAGTTTTTAGTCTAATACCTTACACCAAAAATCATGCGAACGTAAATTAGGCTGAGATGGTTAGCCTAATATTGGGCGGGGTAACATTGGGTTAAAATGATAATTTTAGGAAAACTTGTCATAAATTGGTCATTAATCACGTAAGTGATTTATGACATAAAAAGGCATTAATTACCTTAATTAATGAGATTAATTGGAAATGAATGTGACAGTAATTTGAATATTTTCTAATTTACATATTGCCCATTAATCACATAAGTGATTTATGGCATAAAAAGACATTAATTACCCTAATTAATGAGATTAATTGGAAATGAATGTGACAGTAATTTGAATTTGAATAATTTACATAATTAAAATGTAAATTAGAAAATACGAACGCGCTTAATCCGAGGTTGGATTGAGTTATGACGTAAACCTGCCAGGACCCGCCCGGCTGTCCAGTTGTCACAACAATAGCTATCCAATGTGAGAGGTTAAGGCATGGGGCCCAATAAAGACCCGAGGTTAAACTGAGTTGTGGCGTAAGACTACCCAGACCCAATCGGCATACAGGCAGCCACAACAATATATGTCTAATCTGAGAGGTTGGTGCTCTAATAAGACAATTAGAGCTGAGTTAGGACTGATGGGGTTAAGTCAATTTAATAAACACTTAACCAAATTCAACATGTTAAATAATTTGGATGGGTGGGGGTTAGGTTCATTCAGACACTTAAACACTTAACATGTTTGACTAGAAAACCTAGTAACGGGGACCCGTTTCAGCAGTAACCCAATTAGGTATCATGGTACCCTGAACTAGGCAGGGTGGGGCACGATTACTGGGCTGATTGTAAGCGGTCAAAAGCGACGGCGGTTGGTGCACAGTGTGGGTTCTAACGAAGTGCGGGCGTGCACACACTCTGGAGCAGACAAGTCAGGGCACTGGAGCATCAGTGGTATACCCTATGCATGCTAGAATTGTGTCGGGGCCGCCACCATGGGACTTGATACACCCCATGGTGGGACCAGCATAGGTATCTACCATATAGGGCCGTAGGACACATGTGAATATACGAGTAGGAGCCGATCTTTTAAAGAAAGAGAAAGGGATCACTTCACCCCAATCACGGGGTGCCTGTTGGTATAAGAATTAGTAGGTGCAGAGATAGAGATTTAAAATAGGACGCGAAGGGATGTTCGTTTTAGGACACCTTATCTAGTTATAGGATAGTCTATTATCCTAATATCGTCATGTTCTCACTTTATGCAAGTCATGATCTTTTTATTATTAACATTCTAGGAATATAGCTAGACTTACCAGACTTATGTATGAGTCATTTTCCTTTCATCTTCTTTTATTCCGTCCCCCCCCCCCCCCCCCAGGTTCACAGGGAGGAAACACCGCAGCTTAGTCAGTTTTTCATCCAGCTTGAAGAGATAGAATGTATTGCTTGAATTTCTTTCATTTGGACCATGGCTTTGGATATTATTTATGGGGATTATGCAGCTTTATTTATGTTTCATGCTTCTTTAACTTTTAAAATCAAGACAGTATTATGGTTGTAATAATTGGAAGTTTGTTTTGAGACAATGTTGGAAATGTTCTGTATGAACACGTATTTATGATAATAAAAGTCTGTTGGTTTTTCCGCTGCTTATTTATATGTGTTTATACATGTCTTATGTTTTATCCGTGTCTTTTACTTATAAACCTCCACCAAAATTAAGGCATTCCCTTTGTGAGTGACCTTAACGGAAGTGGGGTGTTTCATTTGGCATGCTCAAAACAGTGGATCGACACGGTAAAATGACTCAGATCCACGTGCGCAACACAGGAAAAAGGCAGGGAAAACTCGGCTTGGCATTTTTGGCAGATCGCATCCACCATATTACGTCAGACCTAATGATATGAGATTTTCCCTGATTGCATCGGCCCCAGCATCAGTTTCCAGATGCGTAAACGAGGGGGATGCAATGCGAGATTTTGGCAAAAGTGATGCGATGCAGATTTTTGGCTAAGGAAGGATCCGATGCGAGATTTGGCACGCGATTTTCATATGAACGAACGCATCAGAGTGATGCGAGATTTCTTCAGATGCGATACGAAGAAATCTGATGCGAAAAATGGTAAGTGCCAAATGATATGGCATAAACGAAGTTGCTTACGGATCATTGATTTTGCCTTACCTGACTCATGCTTGGCACATTATTTTCAGGATGCGATATTTGGCTTGGATTCAAAAAATTGGTAAATGCCAAATTCCTTGGCACTGAGCAAAACACAAGTGGATTACTCACAATCCCCTGATCTGCACGTGTTTTTGAAGACTTTTCTGGGTGTGAGCTCTTAGAGGCCTAAGATGTGATTTTCTCCACCTTGACATATAGAAGCGGTGTGATTTTTTTGGTACGAGCTTGGGGGATGCGATTTTTCGTACTATGGTCCTCAAATCTCACATACTCATACCTAACCCACTACCCATAAATACCTCCTAATTTATACTTCGAAGGGGTTAGATTTTAATTGGATTTTGGATTTCTTGAAGCTTTCAAGCATTATTAATGACTTCCATCTTCTTCTCCAAGACTACTAGACATAGCTTGGACCACTAAAACGTTGCACGAACGTTTACCTTCATCTTTTGGATATTCATAAGGACATTTACACTGCTTTTGGACTGTTCTTGGACATTTTTAGATTTCTTGGACATTGAAGCTACTTTATGGACATTGTTGACCATGTCAACAAATTTTTCACTCAACGAATAAGGAGAAAGGCATTTTGGTCAAAGTTTGCAATTAACAATTATTTTGTTGTTCTATTGTAACACCTTGTACAAATATTACTCGAACTTGTACAACTCTTGTAATCGGCTATTATATGATGAATGATTACTGTAAAGTAAACGTAGGCGTTAGTGCCGAACCACTATAAAAAAGCTGTGTTCTTCCTGCCTTATTTTACTTTGAATTTGAATTATTGTGTTTCTACAACACTTACACTCGAGGGTTGGCGTGTCCTGAATCGGCAACAATTCTCCATGTCAACAATTATAGAAGAAACAAACATTTAATTATCGTCAACCCAATCGTTAGGAAGGCTTGCTTAGTGTCATTGCCTAACATCAATTTTTCCGAAGCTAAAATAATATTCTTCCTCCTTGGAGTTGTTTTCTCCAATATTTTTAGCAGTTCAAATTTTAACGTCTTACATTTCTTCCAAGTATCCATTACATTTAAAAGTTATTTCAGTTTTACCATTAATATCTTATTTATAATACAATATCTTTAGATAGATTTAAACAGATGAATTTTAAAATGCAACTAATTTTAAAATTGTAATAAATTCTTAAACAAATCATGTTATTATCAACTAATTTAAAAATAGAAATAATAATATTTTTTTAATTATATGATTAAACGGTCGGTTTTTCGAAAGCTGCGGTATTATACTAGTATTACCACTTTATATTCCTTCAATTCCACTGCTATTCTCTTATTTTGAGGAAAATGAGTTTTGTCATGCAAATGTTAAAAAAGAAAATAAATTAAATTAGACGTATATATAATAACAGATTAAGAGCGGTTGACATGGAAACTAAACCGAGCCAAAAACCGATGTCTAAACACGTTAAGTCAATACACTGCTCTTTTTACAGCTAGCCAAGTATGTGGTTCATGCTGTCAACCAAAATGGTATCCAAAGTTGATTTACTTGTTTAATCATAATCCTCTCCACTAATTATACGACTTAACTTGTTAACCCACTCAAATGCTGGACATTTACATTTGCAGATTTAGACTTTGCATTCATACATTCAATCCGAACCTTAATTTCATTCTGCGAGAGAAACTTATAACAAGAAGTTTTTAATTATTTATAAAAAACATGAAGAGTTACCTGTACAACATAATACACCAGAACGTTTGACCTAACTGAAGGCGACTATAGTCTATCGTTGAACACACACAAATTGTTTTTCATTTCACCGTCTATATTTACAATACTTGCCATTTTTTTTCCACTTACCTTTTCATTAAATTAATTGTATTTTGGTCTAACGCAATATAGTTAATTGACATATGCTAATTGTTAATTGACCTTTTGCAAAGAAACACACATGAAAAGTTGCCTAGTTGAGAAGAACGGAAAGTACACAGAGTCAAAAGTTTGTAAAGCAAATTCATATGTTACCCATAGAAGTATTGACTAATTAGAGAACATACGTCCTGTTTTCATGTTGCTATGCTTGTATCTAATTATCGTTTTCTGTATTAATTTCAGTTTACTCCTTGCATAATCAATATTTTGATCTCATTTGGCTATTGTTATGGGTAACAAGTTCTTTTCTATATCATTAAACAAGCTAACTAGAAATAATAATAAAAAACTGAACATAAGTTTTTTTTTTTTTTTTTTTTTTTAAAAAAAAAAAACTTAGATACTTTATATACAACTTTTTATAGTACATAACATACTACATGACAAGTGACTTTAATCATTTAAGATGAAAATCAAACTCACGGCCCTTTGCATCATTTTCAAGTATTCTAATCAGTTTGGATAAGGTGTTTGTGAACTGAACATAAGTTTTGTTAAAATAACAATTATTTGTGAATAAATTGAATATTATGATATAGTATAGCAAAAAATAATCAAAATGAGATTTCTGCGGTGCTAAATACAAAAATACTGTCATATAACTACATATGCAGACTTAAACTAATTGGCTCATCAACTAGCAACTTTAGAAACCTCTAAGGACACGTTGCAGTAAGCAATAATAGACCATTTTAGCGGAGTATTCTGTGCGGAATATTTATACGAGATTGGATAGTAAATAGAGTATGCATATACAACGTCATATGAGATATTTAAAGGGGACATATAAACAAGGTATTTTATTTTATGAGTTAAATGAGATATTTCAGTTTATAGGTTAAACATGGTATTTATGGGTTGAACTGGGTATTTATGAGCTAAAGGGGCAACTTAGAGGAGGATTTAAAAAAATAAGTATCCGTTGACATTCACACTTTGACGACAACAGATATTTAATCTGCTTACTCAACGTAGCAAATACCATGTTTAATGTTTGGATGCGTCCAAACACGATTTAGCTTTGGAAGACAATGAAATTCCTGTAATATGGTTTTAGCTTGTTAACGCTCAACTCATTTCATTTCCTATAATATGGTCTTAGCTTTGATCAGCAGCATTAATTTTCCATTGATAAACGATGGTCTCCATTTACCGTCTTAGCAACTCTTTCCGATATGTATATATTACTTCATAGACATGCAACTTATAAAAGCAAAATGATCATTAAACGTAGGTATAAAAGCCAAAGCTTCCAGGACACAATCTACCGAAAAGATTTACCACTAGAGAATAAATAAGGTAGTGCTGGAAAATAATGAAATTAAGCTCATTCTTGTCATTAAAATTTATATGTTTCTTAATTCCTGTTGAATTGAAGAAGAGGAGAATACTTAATTATGTTTGAGGAAGAACTCCTTTTTAATTTCTTTACATTCAATAACTCAAAATGGTAGACTTTATATAATAGCCTTACATGTCAATTCATACTTAATAGACATTACTTTTCACTAATAGACACAATACTTAACGAACAGACATGACTTTTGATGAACGTACAAGACTCTTGACTCAAAAGACACAGCAAATTACGAATGGACACCAATTGGGTTTACTTTCCAACATCCCCCCTTAAACCCAATTCTTTAATCATTTTGAACATTTTTTCAAACTTTAAACTTTTGAAAACATCTCAAGACTTTTGATTCCTTTGTATCTCACATGTTTTAGCAAAAATAAGAATATTATCCAAACTTTCTTTATTGCCATCAACTTATCATGCAGTGTTTTTTCTGCAATTTCAGCAATAAATCTTGTTTCAATGGTTGGCCATTTGTCATTCGACTGCATGGGTTCCAGTGGTTGAGCCATGTGCTAACTTTGAATCAAAGGAAGATCTGAGCTTCTAGAATTTTTGATCTCAGAAGCAGTCTGCCCACGTTTGAGAAGTTTCTTATGACCTAAAGAAAAATTTGACAGTGCATCATACTGTATACCTATAGATTTGTTTCAGCAGGCCCTTCAAATTGATTATTTGCCTCGATATGCCTTTCTGGCATTAAAGGAGTAGGTTCCAGCCGTAATATATTTATAGATGGACTTTGCTTCGAACACAACTTGGAGATTTTGAACCAACAAGAATCGGAAATGTTTCTTTTTGTGCGACTGGGGTTGCTATCTTTTTTTCTGCATCCTTTGCTTTCATTTCCGTTTTGATCGTCTTTTCATCATCTTCTTGTTCTACTTTTGTGTCATCCTTTGCATATACCTCTTTCAATAAATTCCACGAATCTTTTGCAGGTTTTTCTCCATTAATATGACACCATGCTTCTTCATCGACATTTTCACTCATCACAACTCGAGCATTATGATCTTTCCATCTCAAACTTACAAATTCTTTACTCTCTTTCTCTATCATGTTTTTAACATATTTTGGTCATTCATAGCCACACTCATTAATCTCTCATAATCCTTTGGATATTAACTCTTCTTTCTTTTTGTTACTCCACTTTTCATAGTTTTCCTTTGTGAGAACAAATAATGAGAAAAATATAAATGTCATAGTTTCAATCAGGCTCTGATACCAATTTGTTGAATTGAAGAAGAGGAGAATACATAATTTTGTTTGAGGAAGGACTCCTTTTTAATTTCTTTACGTTCAACAACTCAAGATTGTAGGCTTTATATAGTTGCCTTACATGTCAATTCATACTTAATAGACATTACCTTTCACTAATAGACACAATATTTAACGAACAGACATGACTTTTGACGAATGTACACGACTCTTGACTCAAAAGACACAAAAAATTACGAACGGACACCAATTGGGTTTACTTTCCAACAGTACCACATCAGCTTTCAATTTTAATCTCTCACTCAACCAGTATTTACTGAACTAATCATGTAGTCAGCCCTAATTTGAAAACCCTAATCAATAACAATCGCTGTCTACTTTATCTTTCCCGTGGAAAAATTTAAATTTTTACTGCTGAAGCCCTAAACTTACTTGATTGAGTTGACTGGGGCTGAGACTGTGCAGTTAAAGCGTTTAGCGGTTCTATAGCGGTAGAGGTGTAAAAAGTTGTAGCGGGGATAAAGCGGAGAAATAACGGGGATATAACGGAGTTGAAAAAATGTTTATTAAATGTAAAACAATATAAATAAAATTAATTAATTATCGTTCTCGCATCATTTGTGTAGAAGAAATGAATATTAATTTATATTATATAATAAAATCAAATAATGTCGTGGTTAAGCACACTAGATTCGAGGATTACTACATATTTCTATCTTATATAAGACACTTATGACTTAAAATTAAATCTTTACATTAACTTTTTTGATTTATTTTAAAAGAGAATTGGTCAAATCATCCTTTGTATATAATATTGCTAAAGCGGGTCCTAAATAGCGTTGATTTAGTGAGTGCAGCGGAAAATAGCGGGGCTATAAGCGGAGCTACTATTCATCAGCGATAAATTGAAATAGCGTAGCGGTTGGAGGGCGCTGCGTGATATAGTGGGGATTTTGCGGGGCTTTAACTGCATAGGATTGAGACAACGACTTATCTACAGCTTTCTTCTTTCTCAGCATTGCTGCAACGTTGAACAATTTATCCTTGATTGATTAATTGAAGAACTAGGGTTTCAGAATGGAATGAAAGAGGAACGAATAAGAGACGAGAGGGAAATAAGGTAACAATGGTGTGGTAGCCCCTATTTTTTAGATAAGTATTAAGAAGAATATAACAATAATTCTTGTGGTATTTTTTAGTAGCGGTACTAAAAAGAGTAAACTGGGATGCCCTTAGCACCACACTAACATCGACTTGCTTACATAAAGGCAGCCGATCTAACGCATTTAAAAATACTGCTTGGTTTTCTAGTTTTATAAGATTCCATGGAGAAGAAATAAATGAATTTTGTTCTGAAATATATGGATTTTTTGTTTCGCCTTCTTATCATTTAAGTAGATGGAATAGTAGAAGATCGTTGTTGTATGATGGAAGACATGGTCTAGAAATTTGGATCTAAAGAGAACAATTCAATTTGAACATTGTAGAAAGTTCTCTACTGTAGACCGATGTGTAGTCATTCCAACCAGATCCTATATCATTAAAAAATATAGTCAAAAGTTTGTACTAAATAGGTAAGTGTTAGACCACAACAAACTCATTCTAATCTGAACCTATTTAAGTCGGGTGGCCGATGCGCGTGTGTATATGGTGATCAAGCATGACCTCACTCCTTAATAAAAGTCCATCATTGAGTACTCAAAGAGTCTGACCAAGCATATGAGAATCAAGTATAAGTACTTGATTCTTTTCTATAATCCTAATGTAAGGCTCTTCACAAGATAAATGTCATACACACTTATTCTTTTTTTTTTTTTTAATAATTCACGTAAACTCAAAATTATTTTCAACAATCTCCCACTTAGTTTTAAAAATATTTAATTCTCGAGCAATTTCTAAAACATAATATTATGCATAAATAAAGACATATTTTGACTTGAATCTTTGCAAAATGAATAAGATTCAATTTTTACTAGAGTGATGCGTAGTCCTGAGCTCTATTCTTGATATCAAACTACACACAATCTTCCTAGAATGTAATTGAATAAGCTTCTGCATTTATGGTCATGCACATCTATTATAGTTTAACAAATGATGTTAGGATTTTGCTAAAACTTCATACAAAACGACCACATTTTCACATCTACAAAGGTGAGCCTATCAAGTTATTTATGAATCTAGGTACTCTATGTTGGATCTAGATTAACCCTAGAGGGGGGGGGGGGGGCGAATAAGGTTTATCACAGTTTTTTTAACTGAATTAAAATTCTAACGAGATATATATTAATTAACAAATCACAGAATATAGCAGAACCAGAAATGCAGAAAATAAATCACACACAGATATACCCAGCTTCGGCAAAACCCTGCCTACTGCTGCATTTCTAAGGTTTCTACTAGGTGATAGAACAGTTCCCGCATACAAGATCATGTACACTCGCAAACCCTGCTCCTATTCTAACCCTACGCTCAAAACTCTAGACTGGTCGATATCCCCTCGATCAGATTTCCCGAATTACAACCCTGTAATCCGTAACCCAGATTTTACAGACTCTGAAACTGACAGTCAACACCCTGACTGATTCACTCTAGTTTATACAGACACTAGAAAACTGTTTCGACAATTTTACAACTCAAAATAAAAACAATACAACAAATAGAAAATTAAAACAAGGAGAAACCCTAATTAAAAAATGAATATAGGAGTTGAATTTAAAGGGGTCATCCCCTTTTCACATGGAGAAACATGGTCGGCACATTTCAATTTGTTGCACCCGTTCTATTTTCTTTTGCTCTAAAAAAAATGGCGGCAGGCGATTTAGGAAAAATCTAGGGTTTCAACGATTGCTTCAAAACCAGATCGATGCTTGATTGTTGACGTTGTGATAACTCTGAAGGTTGATTCTTTGATGGCTTTCCTCGTCCGACTTGGAATTTCTCTCTGGCTCGATCGAATCAGTGAGTTTTCTGAGATTTGTTGCTTTGAAATTTTTTACTGATTTTGTGGGTTTCGATTTCGATGATTTCCTCTCTGCCAATGATGAATCAGTGATAAATAGGATTTCATAATCCGTAACTTGCTCTCTGATTTCAATTAAGTGATTCGATCTGAAATTGCGATGCTTTCCCTTTTTGTTTTCTTCGATTTTCTTGATTGCAATGGATTTGCTTGGCTTAAAGGGCTGGCGTGTATTCATGAATTCTGGAAAAGAGTTCTTGCCTTTTCTGAAATTGTCCCATTCGATTTTTGCCTTGATTGTTGAAATTTGAATTTACAGATGGTTGCCAAGATTGATTTTAATCTGCGCCATATATGATTTTTCTGCACAATAAAATCCCTTGCCATATATATATCAGTGTGATTTCCTTGTTTGTCTTGAGTAATATATGCTCTGCCATAATTCTCTGATTGTTTCAAAACTGGAAACAATAGATTTGCCCAAACAAAAAAGTTGTGATTTCTGGAAAACTTAAACACTTGCCATGTATGATTTTCTGCAAATTAAACACTTTCCAAAAATCATTTATGCCACTGTATACTTGGAAAAATACTGAATGATTTATGTCCTGATATAATCCATTCTTGTATGATTTCTTGCACCACAATTCTCACTCAGTTGCACCATTATTCATATATAAGAAAACATGAATTTCTTAAAAAAAACTGCTTTATTTTTTGTTTGATGTGCACTTGAGATTTGGTGCACCCATGATGAGTAACTTGTTCTTTCCTGAACTATTTGAACTTGAATGATGTACTCGGACATGAATCATACTTGCACCATTATATATGCAAACTTGTACATATATACATGATCATATGCTAGCTGTAACATGAACTCCCTTCTTACCTGAGTTACCTATTGGCTGTACTTGCTGTCTTTGCACTGTCACTTGATTGCTGCACATTTCAGTTGTCTTGCATGCTCGACTTCTTTGAATTCTGGTATGTTTGTTGGTCTGAATCTCATGTTCATTTACATTTGTTTCTCGACTATTGCTGTACTATACATGATGATCAATCCATGCTGCTTTGATATTACAGTTTGTACACATGCACATCCACCACATTTGTGTTGATTACTTTTTGAAAGAGATTTGAACTTCCTGCTACTTTGATTTAGCATAACTACATTGAGCTCGACCATGATTCACCTCATGTACACGACGGCTGCACCTTACACTTGCACCACTATGCTGCTTGAGATTGACTTGTGCCATGTTTCATTGTTGTGTATAAATGGTCCGAGCCTTGCCAATTGCTGTTGCTCCATCATGAACTTATTTGTTGTCTCGAGCATGCATGAAATATGCTCAAACCTTTTATGATTTGTGTACATACTTGCTGAACTGATTTCTCCCTTCATGCTGCCATTGTGATCCCTTGTTTTCTTTGCTGCATGTCCACATTAGTTTGTGCACCCCTTACGATCTTGACATGCATATACACCAAAGAGTTGCGTTGCTTGCCTTTTGTACATACACAAATAAAAGCTGCACCATATGACTTGCATCATCACCTTGCTGAGTCATTTGTCTTTGACCATTTGAGAAGTGCTCCATGTATATGCCACAGCTGTTTTGCCATGCATTCTTGTATCACCACTGCATTGCTTGTGCATGTCCCACTGTCTAGAGCATGTTTGAAAAAAAAAACTCCTTGCATTTGTGCTACCATGTTTGACTATTCTATGCTGTGTTGACATGCTTGGTTTCACTGTTTTGCACCTGAAATATGAGCATACCATCTCTTGTGCTCGACCATTTTGAATTTTAATGTTTGACATTTTGTTTTTAAGATATATCAGCAGACTAGTCACACTATGTTGAGGCTGATCAAAAATCAGCAAACTAGTGTGATTTTGTCGAGGCTGATCAATTCAGATCGAGTCAGAAAAATGATGAGAAACACACCGAAATTCTGAGGCAAATAAAATTTATATTTGCATGAATTCTGTTTTATTTCTATTGCAGTGTACTGTGTGTGTGTTTCTGTGAATGACAGGTATGAAGACGATGACTGGACTGACAGTGACTGGACAGACTGAAGACTGAAGATAACACTGTGCAATTTGTATATGTATATGAGTCTGTAAAAAAAAGTGTAGTGAAGAGCTGATATGAAATTCAGTGATGTACAAATAGTGGAGTTATTAATTTTGTACTGTATGGAATGTTGAAATAAAATATTATATTTAAATAAAATACTGTTGAATATTTGAATTCGTGTACAGTCGTATTCTATTTAAATATAAATATTATATTTCTGTCTGTGATGTGATATAACAATACAAAAACAAACACATTTATAATAATATATATTTGGTTGTTATCATCAAACAAAAAATCATATAATTGTGTATACAACTGCGTTATATACAACAATCTCCCCCTTTTGATGATGACAAACAAATATGGAGATTTTGAATCAGATAAATGTGTTTGACCGTGAAGAACTGAACTCCCCCTATCTGAATGCTCCCCCTGCAACTAAACTCCCCCTATAACTGTGCATGAGTGAAAAGAAAGAAAATTGAACGTTTCAAAATTTAAAAATTTAAAAATTATTCACTCATAAATCAAAATTTCAACCCATTCTCCCCCTTTTGTTATCATCAAAAGGATACAGAATTTAAAATATAGATGAAAAATGACTAAATAATATAATTTTAGCTTAAGAGGAAGAACAGTCATCATAAATCTCAATCAGTCAAACAAAAATCATAATAAACTAAGAACTGGTGGCATATTTCACATTGTAGAGAATGGCGGATTTACGATGAATTTTACAAAAAAAAATGGAGAGAGTTTTAAAAACAATTCATTTCCAATTATTTTCAAAGGATTTTTATAAAAAATAAAGCACAAAAGCAGTGATGGATTTAGACTATAATTAATAATTCAACTTAAGTGAGAAAAATCGAATAATCTCAAATCCCAATATCTATCAATTAACAAATCATAATACGTCATAAGATTTTAACACCTTTCACAGATTAGAAGATGGATTGATAGGCTGGTTTTTATATTCAGAGGAGAATTTCAAATTTATTCCCTTTTTTAGCATATTTTTTTTATTATTTAAGAGCACACTGACCACTCATAACCATAGCTTGGATTTTTAAATGGGATCAGTTGCAGCTTAAATTATAAGACGTCTCGTAACCATGCATAACCAGAGCTTGGATTTTTAAATGAGGTTAGAGACACTCTTATATATTAATTATATTTTTATTATTTTCAGCTTTGAATAGAAGAAACTCCTCGGTATATAAAACCAAAATGTGAATGCTAGAAAATGGGTAGATACAGAGATGGACTGCGAAATAAATTTCTAAATTAATTATATTATGAAATATAATCGACTGTACCAGATCGTTGAAAAATTTTCAATTATCACTAATTCTGAATAATAGTATAACCACAATTCCATCACAAATATTTTCACTGTTTATTCAAGATGATTTTTAAAAAATATTAAACTCTCCACATTAATATAAAAAACACAATGGATGACAGACGGGTGATAGATAAAGGAGATGGTCGTGAAATAATTGCTAGTTCAAAGATATTATAATAAATATTCAACCATCATGAAAAATTTAAATCAATTCCCCTCTTGTTGTGAAATATACTGCAGTCACAATTCATCACAATTTCAAATTATGATATATTTTGATGAATTATAAATACAGTTCAATTGGATATTGATTTCAATTTCTAAATGAATAATCAACAAATAATTTTAAAGTTGAAAATCAATTACAAGAGGAAATGTGAAAAGCTATACAGGACAAGAGGGGAAAAAAATCAGCACTTCTGATACCCATTGTTCTCTCTTCTCGAGGATTTAAAATTGACACTTGAGACGAACAAGGATATCAAAGAGTTTCAAATACACAGCCCACGCAGACAAGATTTACAAATTTGGCAAGCAACAGACTTCTCAGACAAGTCAAAACAGGCAGTTATTTGAAAACAGTATCAGAGCAGCACAAAAATAGTTTCAAAAAACAAACTTGTCAGAATGATGGTCACATAAGATGGTTCATGATCCAAGATTAAAAATACCATTTATTTTAAATCATTTGATGAATATGAAATACTCTAGATTCAATGAATCGATCACACCAAATTATTAATGTCAGATTCAAGATATGTGTGTGATTCAATAAATCAATAATTTCAAATGATTTTAAACAAATAAATATTTAAATCAATTAATCATGAAATATCAATGATTTTCAAAGACCATTTTCAAAAAGAACTTTTCAAGAATTTCTCAAAAACTATTTCTTACAAGCCCAATAGAAATATCAGATCATTTACATCAAATTTGAGAGGTATTCATGATACCAGAAATTAAAAAATAATTTATTTGAAATCACTTGAATCAATGTTAAGTTTGAGATATAATGAATCAGTCACACAAGGTTGATTATTTCAAATTTTAAGAGGTGTGTGATATTCAAAATATCAAGAATTTCAGATGATTTCAAACAAACTAATTTCAACCATAATAATCATGAATAAAGATGAATTCTAAGATGTATCACTGAGATTCTAGCCAATCCAAAAATGTTCAAGTCAATCTGAAAATTAATGAAATCATCACAACTGATAAATAGCAGAGTGCTGCAATGAGTATAATATTTTGAGCTTTTCTAAAATGAATTAGAATAAACTCAGAACAGTAAAGGTGTGTGAAATTTCATTGAATATTCAGAACTTCAAAAAATTTAGAATTCAAATTAACAGTGTTCAAGATATGACAAGAATACTACAACACTGTTATGAATTCAGAAATAAAAATAAACTTCAAAACAATTGCAGATATTTACAAGCTTAAATTCAGAATCTGGAAATGATTATAAACAAGAGAGTTTTATTCAAATAAAATGAATTTCCAGAAAATCATGAGAACTGCAATTGGAAGTTTAAGAAGCACAGAATAAACAAAGAGATATGGTAGTGACAAATCAAATAAAAAACAAACAGCAGGAAATAAAAAAGAAAAGGGTAGAAGAATGAGAAAAATATATTTACAAGGATGAGGTTAGAAATCATACCTGACATACGATGAAAAAACAGAATTTCTAACTCATCAAATCCTGGTTGGAGGAACTGTGAATGATACAGTAGAATAGACAGCTTTGCTTCACTTTTCTTTTTGCAAGGCAGTTCCTCAGCCTCCTCTGGTACCTAACTGTTTAGAGGATTGAGTGGTCTAACAAAGGCAGTAAAACCACTGACAGTTGTATTTGTTCGTTTTGGTACCCAAACCTGTTTATATAACAAACCATCAAAATAAACCTTTGTACCCTTAGGAGCCCAAATCTGTTTGAATTTCACGAAGTTTGGTTTATTTCTTTTTGGGATCCAGGATTGTTTAGAAGGATTATTATAAAACAATTTCTCATTTTGATTTTGACTCAAAAAACCTTTGAAATTATAAGAGTTCAAATTTTCAAATTGATTCTTTTCAAGGTTGTTTGGAGGATTTTTCAAATCATTCGAAATTCGTCTTTCAAAAACATTATTTTTCTCAAACCCAAGTCCACGTTTATTTTGAACAGAAAATTGGTTTTTCAACAACATATTCAAAGATTTTTCACCGTTTGAAAAATTAGACAAGATTGTTTCAAGTTGTTGAATTTCAGTTTTAAGATCACCATTTTCTTTCAATAAATCTGAACAACGATTTTTAGTGATCTTACATCTTTCAAAATCAGATTTCAAAACCAAATTTTCATCATTGAGTAACTTTATTTTGGTTTGGGACTCAGCAATCTCAGACTCAAAATGTTTTCGACTTTCAGACTCAAATTTCTTGAAATTTTCAATCTCGTTTTCAAGTTCTTTCAAAATCGAATTCGATTTCAACAAATTTTCCTTTTCTGCAATTTCAAGTTTGGAATGAATATTAGTTTTAAAAATTTCAAATTCCTTTTGCAGATGATTGTTCAAATTTGATAACTCAATCTTGTTTGCTTTTAAGATCAAAATTTCATCTTCAAACTTTTGAATATTTTTATTGAGATGAACAAGATTGGTTTTCAATTTCAAACAATTTGTACAATCTGAATCTGAAAGGTTTTTAAAATATTCAAGCTGCGATTCCAAATCATCAATTTTGCTGGTCAACTCAGAATTCCTAGATTTTAGAGTTTTGTTTTTAGATTTGAGTTTATCAACAGATTTAGTTAAATCAACACACATATAAACCAAATCTTCGTATGAGAAATTTTCAACTTCAGCATCCGTTGATTCTCCATCATCTGATCCTTCTGAATTCTCATTTGTAAATCCTGTTAAACAGAATTCTGAACCTGAGTTGACAATCTGGGGTTTTGAGCTGGAGTTGTCAATTTGACCATACTTCGTATTGAGAGCTGTCCAAATTTCCTGCGCAGTTAAACAATGGGAAATCAGACTATATTGATTATCATCAAGATGAGAATAAAGAATATGTGTAGTATGAGAATTAAAAACTTTATCTACCATATCGTACCCATTGATAACAACATCCCAACATTTAATATTAACAGATTTTAAATAAAATTCCATTTTGGATTTCCAGTTTAAAAAATCTGTTCCAATGAAAATAGTTGGAGATGAACTGGACTGACTCTCGCTAGACAGACAACTAGGGTTACCCATGACTCTAGAGTTAATGAAATAACCTGCTCTGATACCACTTGTTGGATCTAGATTAACCCTAGAGGGGGGGTGAATAGGGTTTATCACAGTTTTTTTAACTGAATTAAAATTATAACGAGATATATATTAATTAACAAATCACAGAATATAGCAGAACCAGAAATGCAGAAAATAAATCACACACAGATATACCCAGCTTCGGCAAAACCCTGCCTACTGCTGCATTTCTAAGGTTTCTACTAGGTGATAGAACAGTTCCCGCATACAAGATCATGTACACTCGCAAACCCTGCTCCTATTCTAACCCTACGCTCAAAACTCTAGACTGGTCGATATCCCCTCGATCAGATTTCCCGAATTACAACCCTGTAATCCGTAACCCAGATTTTACAGACTCTGAAACTGACAGTCAACACCCTGACTGATTCACTCTAGTTTATACAGACACTAGAAAACTGTTTCGACAATTTTACAACTCAAAATAAAAACAATACAACAAATAGAAAATTAAAACAAGGAGAAACCCTAATTAAAAAATGAATATAGGAGTTGAATTTAAAGGGGTCATCCCCTTTTCACATGGAGAAACATGGCCGGCCCATTTCAATTTGTTGCACCCGTTCTATTTTCTTTTGCTCTAAAAAAAATGGCGGCAGGCGATTTAGGAAAAATCTAGGGTTTCAACGATTGCTCCAAAACCAGATCGATGCTTGATTGTTGACGTTGTGATAACTCTGAAGGTTGATTCTTTGATGGCTTTCCTCGTCCGACTTGGAATTTCTCTCTGGCTCGATCGAATCAGTGAGTTTTCTGAGATTTGTTGCTTTGAAATTTTTTACTAATTTTGTGGGTTTCGGTTTCGATGATTTCCTCTCTGCCAATGATGAATCAGTGATAAATAGGATTATATAATCCGTAACTTGCTCTCTGATTTCAATTAAGTAATTCGATCTGAAATTGCGATGCTTTCCCTTTTTGTTTTCTTCGATTTTCTTGATTGCAATGGATTTGCTTGGCTTAAATGGCTGGCGTGTATTCATGAATTCTGGAAAAGAGTTCTTGCCTTTTCTGAAATTGTCCCATTCGATTTTTGCCTTGATTGTTGAAATTTGAATTTACAGATGGTTGCCAAGATTGATTTTAATCTGCGCCATATATGATTTTCTGCACAATAAAATCTCCTGCCATATATATATCAGTGTGATTTCCTTGTTTGTCTTGAGTAATATATGCTCTGCCATAATTCTCTGATTGTTTCAAAACTGGAAACAATAGATTTGCCCAAACAAAAAAGTTGTGATTTCTGGAAAACTTAAACACTTGCCATGTATGATTTTCTGCAAATTAAACTCTTTCCAAAAATCATTTATGCCACTGTATACTTGGAAAAATACTGAATGATTTATGTCCTGATATAATCCATTCTTGTATGATTTCTTGCACCACAATTCTCACTCAGTTGCACCATTATTCATATATAAGAAAACATGAATTTCTTAAAAAAAAACTGCTTTATTGTTTGTTTGATGTGCACTTGAGATTTGGTGCACCCATGATGAGTAACTTGTTCTTTCCTGAACTATTTGAACTTGAATGATGTACTCGGACATGAATCATACTTGCACCATTATATATGCAAACTTGTACATATATACATGATCATATGCTAGCTGTAACATGAACTCCCTTCTTACCTGAGTTACCTATTGGCTGTACTTGCTGTCTTTGCACTGTCACTTGATTGCTGCACATTTCAGTTGTCTTGCATGCTCGACTTCTTTGAATTCTGGTATGTTTGTTGGTCTGAATCTCATGTTCATTTACATTTGTTTCTCGACTATTGCTGTACTATACATGATGATCAATCCATGCTGCTTTGATATTACAGTTTGTACACATGCACATCCACCACATTTGTGTTGATTACTTTTTGAAAGAGATTTGAACTTCCTGCTACTTTGATTTAGCATAACTACATTGAGCTCGACCATGATTCACCTCATGTACACGACGGCTGCACCTTACACTTGCACCACTATGCTGCTTGAGATTGACTTGTGCCATGTTTCATTGTTGTGTATAAATGGTCCGAGCCTTGCCAATTGCTGTTGCTCCATCATGAACTTATTTGTTGTCTCGAGCATGCATGAAATATGCTCAAACCTTTTATGATTTGTGTACATACTTGCTGAACTGATTTCTCCCTTCATGCTGCCATTGTGATCCCTTGTTTTCTTTGCTGCATGTCCACATTAGTTTGTGCACCCCTTACGATCTTGACATGCATATACACCAAAGAGTTGCGTTGCTTGCCTTTTGCACATACACAAATAAAAGCTGCACCATATGACTTGCATCATCACCTTGCTGAGTCATTTGTCTTTGACCATTTGAGAAGTGCTCCATGTATATGCCACAGCTGTTTTGCCATGCATTCTTGTATCACCACTGCATTGCTTGTGCATGTCCCACTGTCTTGAGCATGTTTGAAAAAAAAAACTCCTTGCATTTGTGCTACCATGTTTGACTATTCTATGTTGTGTTGACATGCTTGGTTTCACTGTTTTGCACCTGAAATATGAGCATACCATCTCTTGTGCTCGACCATTTTGAATTTTAATGTTTGACATTTTGTTTTTAAGATATATCAGCAGACTAGTCACACTATGTTGAGGCTGATCAAAAATCAGCAAACTAGTGTGATTATGTCGAGGCTGATCAATTCAGATCGAGTCAGAAAAATGATGAGAAACACACCGAAATTCTGAGGCAAATAAAATTTTAAAAATAAAATTTATATTTGCATGAATTCTGTTTTATTTCTATTGCAGTGTACTGTGTGTGTGTTTCTGTGAATGACAGGTATGAAGACGATGACTGGACTGACAGTGACTGGACAGACTGAAGACTGAAGATAACACTGTGCAATTTGTATATGTATATGAGTCTGTAAAAAAAAGTGTAGTGAAGAGCTGATATGAAATTCAGTGATGTACAAATAGTGGAGTTATTAATTTTGTACTGTATGGAATGTTGAAATAAAATATTATATTTAAATAAAATACTGTTGAATATTTGAATTCGTGTACAGTCGTATTCTATTTAAATATAAATATTATATTTCTGTCTGTGATGTGATATAACAATACAAAAACAAACACATTTATAATAATATATATTTGGTTGTTATCATCAAACAAAAAATCATATAATTGTATATACAACTGCGTTATATACAACACTCTACTCTA
Organism: Allium sativum; assembly: GCA_030737875.1. Lineage (NCBI taxonomy): Eukaryota > Viridiplantae > Streptophyta > Magnoliopsida > Asparagales > Amaryllidaceae > Allium > Allium sativum. The sequence continues at coordinate 960,281,037 of CM060922.1, forward strand.
TATAAAGTACATATATTTCATTATGAGTTTCTATTAATTTATCCTCAAATCATACCAGGAATATATGCTTCTAAAAATAAAAATAAATGGTATGTTCAATTGATATTACTTCACAAATTGTTCTTACAATTGAACCTAATTCTTGATATCTCTAATCGCTAGGTCACATTATTATTGTGCAAGGCTCAACGACATAAGGGAAACAATCTTATTTTTTAGAAGCTATAATGGGATTCTCCTTGGCCAGTCCTTTTATCAAATTGCAACGACCCGCCTTTTTAATATTAAATAAACCAATTTAAATTCAATATTAAATATCTTAAATAATTTTTGAACCTTCAAAATATTTTGCAAATCATTTTAAATGATTATTTATAGTTCGGAAAATAATTTGCGGGGTAAAACTTTAAAACATATTGTTTTCAAAGAAGTGTTACAAAACATATTAGCTAGTTGAATCAAAATAACCTCTATATTATCTGAAACTAAAATTTTCCAATTCAAAACATTTTACATTGATTTTACAAATAAATTCCATGTTTTTAAAATAATAAAAATAGCTATTTACAGTTACGGTTGACGAACTGCATTACAACGACCTTTTCCATACTATTTTGAATATAACTTGAAAAGTATACATTGAACATTTGAAATTCCTTTTTCCTATGAAAACTAGTGTTATTAGAAAGAAAAAGTTTTTATTTTGCATCAATCCGATTTAAATTGCTTAAGTTCTGAATTACTTCACATACGATTATGAACATTTAAAAACATACAAAAACTTTTTTGGAAACAATATTTCAAATTAAATTTGAATTTTGCAATCGAATATCATAATATTACTATATAAATAAAATAATATTGTTTTTCAAAAATTAGTCTGATTAACTTCAAATTTTGCAGAAGCTAATATAAAAATAATATAAGACCATTGGCACAATAGGTTTGAATTAAAATATTTTCTAGATAGGCAAACCAAACTTTACTTTTTCAAAACGGAACCAATTTCATCGATTTAAAATCAATACCTTGTTTCATATGAAAAACTCGTTTAATAAAACGTTCACCTTTACGAAAGTCGTTCGTATTCATTTCCATTTCATTTTCGAACTATTTCAAATATCAAATTTGAAAATAGATTTTCAAACCAGATCCTCAATATTATAATAATATAATATCGTTTACGTTTCCAATTGTGAAGGAGATTCAATCGATCACCGATATAATACTATAATTGAAGTGTCATACATCATTAATAAACATTGTAAACATCCATAACAACCAACATCAACATCATTAATAAACATTGTAAACATCCATAACAACCAACATCAACATCATTTAGGAAGTAATAACTATGTGTAAGCATTATAATAATTTACACTTAATAGTGTGTTTGTGTGTAGTAACTACACAACCATCATCCATTATCACACACAAACAATCATCAACCACTAATCATCCATTACCAATTCAATTAGCAACACTAGTTAACTATAATAGTTTAAATAATCTTTACTGACTAGAAGTATTTCTCACCAACATAGCTCCTTATCTTCACGGTAGGCGAGCCTAGTGAACACCGACAGACAGAATTTCCACGCACCATCTTTTTAACTTTTCTGACTTGAAAAATAGGCTAACTTCCCTTTGGTTTTTGGACTAGCTACACTCTGAATTTGGAAAAGTGCCCAACTACAAATTTGTAGTCACTGAAAAAATACACAATTTGAAATAGAAATGTATGTTTCGGATTAATTTTGGAGGAGTTATGGCTTCGGGAAGCTGCTGATCTAGGTTGAGGTGGAGGCTGATAAAATTGAGGTGGTGGTGCATGGAGATGGTAGTGTGGGGTGCTTGGCCGAAGTTGGGTGGAGGATGTGGGGTTGTGGACTGGTGGAGCAGGAGAGAAAAAATGGAGGAAGAAGGAGGAGATTAGGAAGCCATCGCCAAAGCTTAAGAAGGAGGTAGAAAATGGAGAGGAAAAAACAAATGAAAAAAAAGGAGGTGATGGTGCATATTTATAGTAGCAAAGGAGGGGACTAATTCTAATTTTCCAAGGAGGAAAACCATAGGCTATGGGACAAAACTATGTGCCTTTGTATTTCAAAACCATGGACTACTGCACATGGTTTTGCCGAAATTGGTAGCGCTTATTTGCAGCATTTTAAAGCGTTACAAAATGGTTATGCTTATATATTTCACTATAGTTCAATTTCTATTTAACTTTTTACAATTCCGATCGAACGACAAACAATACTAACACATCATGACTTTATTATTAATCATTTTAAACTACAAATAAGTCTACCTAAATTATTTTAGAATTATTCCAAATCCATATTAAATCCATTTTATACTCAGAAAATTCAAATTATATACCAAAAATTTAGTTTTCAATTGGTTAAAAATTCTGCATCGTCACACAAATGATCTGCCATGTTATCATCACTGCGTATGATCCACTCCAACATCTCATAAAGAGAGTTGCTCTCCAATAGCATGCTTACGATGTATATGTTGTCTTTAATCATTGTAATATCAGTTTCGTACTTTTTTCAATAATCACGATACTATTGTAATGGATCGAAACAACCAGTATCAATTTTCCCATAACAGACTCTATCAGATTTCGTAGGTAATCTTCTTCTTGACTAGCTATGGAAAGTGCAATCATCGCAATCTCAATAGTGAACCGAGCCAAAATAGTTCATTTCTTAGATTTCAAGAATCAACTCTAATAGCAATGTTAAAGATATAACACTGGTTGAAACAACCTAAAATTTTGAGATACATTAATTAATTAACTAATCAATTAATAAAATAATAAGTTGTATAAACTACTAGAATTTGGCTACGGAAGTAACACCATTAGGTACATGGTAATTTTCTAGTCAATTTATATATTTGTTTTGTTAAAATCGAAGTCAGGACAAAGAAGTTATTGCAAAAACAAATTTTAAAGATATATACATATACATATACATATACATATACATATACATATACATATACATATACATACATATATATATATATATATATATATATATATAGACCTGAGCAGGGGATGGGTCGACCCATCCATGCGTTTGGGCGTAGCTCGCATTCAGGCAATATGTGTGACGATTCATTTGTTTTAAATAATGATGTGAATTATTTTGATTTGTTGGTTTTGAAAGCTTTGCTGATGTGGCAAGTTCCTATTGGTTGTGCGATGTGGCTAACCCCTAGACCTAGCTATTCTTCACAACATAATTTATGGATCTTACAGTAGGGTTTATAATAGTTGTAGAGTTTCCTATAGTTTTTCTTACAGTTTTTATTAATTTTCTGTGAGTCATTTTCTATAAGTTATCTACAAAAAATTCCAACCTATTTCTTATAGTTTTATTTTACCAAGGTACTGTAAGATATTCTTTCAATCTTCTCCTCACTTCCTATGTTTCTGCCAGTGAGTTATTTTACAGTTTCAATACCCATTCGTTGTTCACGCCTAAATCATGTTTACATCCATAAAGCTAGTATTTTGACGATGATGTAATCCATTTTGTTTTGGACGCAGAAAAAAAAATTAAATTAAAGAAACAATTATGCAGATATGGATTAAACATATTGTATCTAATTTATAGGACGTGCACATAAAATATAGATCTGCATTTGAAAAAGGGTTGGACTAAAATAGGAAAATTAATATCAATTGAACTATGACATAGTTTGAATTGGAAAAGACTGAACATACTTGCAAAAGTAATATTATGACAAATTATACAGACATACATAGAAATCATAATAGGTAGATTGGGCTTAGTTGCAAATATAATTATAATATGAAGTTTATAGTTAAATGGAATGATGAAAATGCTTATTATTGACATAAACTTAAATATGATGTTAAGTTAAATAAACATGTACTAGCTATGGTCCGTTCTAGCAACGCAGGGTTGATTTGGGAAAATAAGCGACATAACTTATAAGCATGTACTAGTTGTGGTTCAGTCCGGCTGCACGAGGACTGATTAGGGAAAATAAGTGACCAATAAAGTTTAATAAATAGATAATGTGAGTCTGTACGAGTGGTAAAGGCTAAATTATGGTAGATAGCCGACCAATAAATAAATAGTGATAATCTATACCAACAGCAGATGCCGAATTATAGCAGATAACCGACTAATAGATAAATAGTGGAGGTCAGTACTAGCGGAAAATGTTGAATTGTGGTTGATAACAGACCTATAAAAAAACCTCAATCATAGGGACTGAGATCGGGGTGGAACTAGGATATTGATTGGAGGAGTCTGTACCAGAAAATCTTACATGCATGCCAAATCATGGTAGATAAATGACATAGGGCCTCTATCAGTAGCGCCTAAGAGGAGGCACTCTTGTCGAATTATGGTAGATAAATGGCCAACTAAAAGAAGGATCTTGAGGCAATGCATACCAGCGATGGCCAAGCTTGCAGTACATCGAATTATAATAGAGAAGATAGTGTGGGTCCTAGCGGTAGATAGATGTCCATCTGGAGGAAACTCCAAGGATGAGTGGTGTGAAGGACACGATCCAGTTCACATCCGGTTAGGGTTGATTTAGTATAAGAGGGAATTAACTACCATATTAGTTAGATGGTATACTAGTAGGTTAAAGCCGATCGATGGGTAGCATTAATAAATTTTCCTATTCATGTTGATTACGTTCAAAATTGAGAAAGTGCAACTAATCAAGACCGGTTGAATTAGATAAACAACCAAACAATTATGACAGCTGAGCAAGTTAAATAATTTTAGTACCATAAAAATCAACTTTAGTTATGCATGAACACATTCCCTATCCGACACTAAAACTATTATCAAGTCTATTTTTCTATATTGCTCAATCATGCTAGTAGTTACATCATTCACCAGACTTTATGTTTGACCCATTCCTCTTTCCTCCATTTTCTTTCCCTCGGTAGGCTCATAGGGCATAATTGATATTGGTGGCTTTGGAAGATTAATGTCGAAGATCTTATTTTCTTTCTATGTGGTGTACTTAGTTTTATGACATCTTATTTTTCATAGCTCATTTTGTACTTAACTAGGTAAGTGTTTGTATATACATTCTAATTTAAGCTCAGATTTTTGGGACATTTGTTTTTATTAAACTTATCTTATGCAAAGTACTGTTTTGTAATAATAAGTTATTGAAAAATAATTGTTTCCCCTGTTTTTGTTTTATGTCTTGTGAATCTTAGTCTGTGTGAATAGTTTCTTTGTAATAATACTAAGGCGGTGGGGTGTTTCACTGGTTGCTTTTGAATCATCAGATAAAGTATTCCATTCAGCATCAGTATATCCTTGAAAAATAGTTGTTCATTTTAGGTATCTCGTTAATTTATCGATAGTAAGCCAATGCCCTATCATAAGTTGATTAATAAACCTGCATAATAATCCCCATGTCATAGGCAATGTCGGATCTTGTACGATCAATGACATACTGAAGGCTACCAATGATGCTTGCATATTCAGATTGTGTCACAACTTCACCATTGTTCTTAAGTAACTTTACACTAATATTATATGGTGTACATTCAACTTTATAATCAAAATAATTGTATTTCTTTAAGATTTTCTCAATATGGTGAAATTGATCCAAAGAAAGTCTCTTTTGCACCTAGTAATCTTAGTACCAAGAGTTACGCCTACTTCACCTAGATCTCTTATATCAAAATTAGCACTTAACAAAGATTTAAAGATCTTGATGATATGAATGTTTGATCCAAAATTAAGTAGATCATCCATATACAAACATATAATAATGTCAATTTCGTTCTCAAAATTATAAAAATACATTTTCCACTTTCATTGACTTTGAAAGCGGGATTATTAAGTTATCAAAATTCTCATGTCGATGCTTAGGGGAAAATTTTAAGCCATGTAAAGATTTATCTAATTTGCATACTTTATGTTCTTGACTGGGTATAAAAAATCTTCAGATTGGTCCATATAAATTTCCACTTCTAATTCACTATTAAAAAAACAGTTTCAACATTCCTTTGATTTGTTAACAAATCATAAATAAATGTAATTGAAATTAGTACTCAAATGATGTATTGCTAGTTACAAGTGAAAAAGCATTAAAACAACAAATCTATATTTTCCTTTGTCTAAACCCTTTAGCAACTATGCGCAATCTATATTCACCAATTGTGTCACTAGGGTTTAATTCCTTTTTAGATACACACTTATAACATATAGACTTACAATCAGGTGGTAAATCTACCTTGTGCCAAGTCTCATGAGATGCCAAATAATATATCCCATCATTTAAAGGTTCTTGCTAAAAAAGACATCTAAAGAAGATAAGATTTCTTAGAGGTTTAAGCAATCATCCCCTATAGTAAAAGTATAAAAATATAAACATATCTTTTGCAATTCTTGCCCTTTTACTTCTTCGAATTTCATTTCCAGAGAACTCATTTGATTTCTATTCTAATAAGCAAGGTATTATTAGTTGTGCTCCCAATATTTTTATTTTAAAAGGAAGTATCAATTCATAAAAATTAGCATCATTAGATTTTTTCTATATTATGCATATCTAGGTCATCAAATCTATATGCTTTGATGTTAATAGCATAGTGAATAAATACACATTTGCATGTCTGCTTGCTAATTTAGTTTTCTTAGAGTTGAATATACAAACATTTGTTAAACATTCTCAAGTTCTAAAATAATATACATTTAGTTTATAATTTCTTACGATATCTAAAGATGAAAATTTTCTTTTTGACTTAGCGTTTATGCTCAGTATAAAACATATATTTAATATAATTTCTTCCCACCAATGTGCTGATGCACCAGAGTTAATTAAAATTACAACAACTAATTCAGTTAAAGTTCTATTTTTATTTTCACCTGTACCATTCATATCAAGTGTACATGGTATGGTTCGTTCATGTATTATTCTATGTGAGTTGTAGAATTCAATATATAAACTTTATTAATATTTAGTTCCTCCATCACTATGCAATCTTTTAACTTTCTTAATAGACTAATTTTCAATTTTAGATATAAAAGAGTCAAACATCTCAAATGCGTCAGTTCTGTTTTCCATGAGGTATATGTAGGTAAAGTCTAAACAATCATTAGTGACAATGGTAAAAATTTGTGCCTATTTCTAGTTAGTGTCATTAAACTCAAAAATATTAGAATGAATCAAGTCTAAGATTAATGTTCTCTAATTACATATTTATGTGGGTTTTTGTTATTTTTGCTTGACTACAGAAATCACTTTTTTCAAAATCATTTGGTGACATACTGAGGATTAAACATAAAGTGCTCATGTTTTTTATTATACATCTATTCTCATGACATAGTCTAGACTATCGTGTATTTAAATAAAAGATCATATAAATAGAAGCCATTGTTTTATTATTGCATTCCACATTCAGTTTGAATATGACATTAGTTGCATAACCCCTACCTACAAGCATACCATCCATATCAACGGTGTACAATTAAGCTTCAATAGTCCGTGCAACCCAGTCATATTAAGAAGAAAACCCAAAACAAGATTTTTTTTCTCTCTTGAGAGTGCTTAATGTATTTCAAAATGATGGTATTTCTAAAGGTAAACGTTAGCAATGCACTTTCTGTCCCAATAACAATAGTGGTGTGAGAGTCTTCCAATAACACTTTTTTACCCTAAGTCCTTGTATACGTTCTGAACAAAGCACGATCATAGCAGGCATGACATGTACAGACAATATTTACCCATTACCCATTTGATCCCCAAAAACAGTAAATCTCATAGGAAACCCAGTCGTAAGAGGTTCTTTAGACTGGTTTGAATGCTACAATGACCCATATTTTTAATAGTTATATATTTAAATTTTAATCATTAAATAATTCGTACCAAATGTGATTTTTTTATATATTGTCGAATCAAGATTCAAGAGTGCTTCCATTAAGTTTGAATGTTTCATTACATATAGAAAGGCACAAGGAACATAATATTTTGAAGTAAGACGAATTAAGGGTCCAATCATTCTCAAAACGCATGGAAAAAATCTACGCAATCATAGATTGTGACAAAACTTGTATCAACTTGAAAGTAACGATGAGGTGATGCATGTAGATGAGTTTGGAAATCAGATATATCGTTTGATTGCACAAGCTCAAAGCACGTGTTGATTCTGATTGAGTAATTGAATGTTTGCAAAAGGGTTTGGTATCGTAAATGATGGAATTGAGCCTTGAGACATACCCCATTGCATGAAAAGGGCCTTTCCAAATTAAGATCACATGTCGGTATGTCTTACCGGAGTTCTTGTAATTTCAGCCCACTTTATACCATACACTACAAATATTGGGATACGCTTTGAGAAAAACTATTATCTTGCACTCTGAAAACCATATCCCTAGTTCTGTGTTGCTACTTAACCGAAGGCTAGAATTTTTCAAACTTCTTCACTTGGAATCTCTCAATCCATGCATCGAAATGCCATGACTCCAAATGAGAAGTTATAGAGCTAAACGAGATCTATAGGATGTTCGGTGGATCCGGCGATCATCAATTGATTGAAGATCGCCGGAATTAAGCGAGAAAAGGTTTTTCGATTTCTTAGGGGCTTTGGCTGTAGGAGGTAGTGAAGGGTCAAGGGTTATCGGTGATGGTAAAAGGAAGGTAGGTAGTTGCAATGATGGCATCTAATCATTGGCAAGATGATCGAAGGGTGGTGCATTTTGGAGGATTTGATCGGCCAATATATGTTTCATAATCTTTGAATACGCGCACGTGAAAAGAAGATCGGGTGAAAGTGATGTTTAAATGTAGCATTTTCATTAGCCAATGTGTAACGACCCAGCAGATTTCGGCCCCGAAAATCGACATAAATACCTTTACCGTAACTCATGCCGACCTTCCAACACCGAAAACACTGGATAGTATTAGAAAGAAATTAGAGGGTGGGATAAGAAAGAAAGAAATATTAGAATAGTAGAAGGAGAAGAAACAACACAACACAGAGTCTCACATCGCAGCGGAACAAAAATATAATATAGAAATAACTTTATTGAGAGCTTTGAATAAAACTTACAATCATCAGAGTACATCATACATCTGGACAGTTTGACAATATGTCCTCATATATATAATCACACAGCGGAATACCATTCGGTTGAACATCTTCAGTTTGTCTCTGGACCTCGTAGTACCTGATGACCTGAACCTGTACACCTCGGTCTAACCCGAGCATTTACAAAATACCGGGTCAGTCTGGTGGACCAGAGTGAGATAAACTCGCACAGTATTAAAGGTAAATCATCCAACAAGATTTTAAAGTTCAAAATCTCTTCAAAAGAAAAGGATAATCGTAAGACCAAATCCACACATAAACACGGACGGTTTTTACCTTACGATAACCCAAAACAGTTTTCGAACCAATATCTTTTCTGATATTATAATAATGTCTAGATACAAATAAATATCAATCTAGTGGAACGCTTGCATCTCACGCTCCACATATATAGAATACAATCAAAACCGCAGGCGCTTATTGGAGATTGGATTCCAACTTTGACAAGGTATGGGACCACCTTCCGCTCGTGTATCTCTAGAGGCGAATACACTGGGTTCAACAAGAACATCTTGCAACCCGGCCCTCACATGACCGACCACTCATTTCGCTTGAGTGTATCGAATGTATATCACCAACGGTTTGACTCAAACCACCGTTCCCGAATGGGCAGAATCGATAGAATAAGAAACAAAAGGAATTTCTCTAGATAGGTGATTATACACCCTAATGGGAGCGACCCACATAGCCATGCTGCCTGCCCGATTTTTGTCATCTCCCGGTTGCGAGGCTAGAGGCTAGAATTTACTTCCAGAACATTTGGCCATCCTTTTCTTTGAATGCCACATCGTCAGATCCTCTGGATATCACTAATTGACGTCCACAAAAAATACTCTAGTTGGGAGCTAACCAACTATCGCACGTTTGAAGAAATCAACGTACGTGATCCTTTAGAAATACTCTGTCAGACACTCGTCCATACAAGTCATCCAGGAACAGGATGAACCGAAGGTACTCTCCTACTGCATCTCATATAGGAATCACCCCATGGATCAGTAGCGAGAAGTCCTTGCAACCCGTGGATCACAACCACGACAGAACCACAGTTTATCTCGGGCCGCTAAACCAGAGATTATAAGTAATCCTTCCGCTTATGAAGATCCACGGTCTTCAATGCTCCATGTCGACCGTCTTCTGATATCTTCACGTATTCGTTGGTCGGAATGGTTTTCGAATATAAATTCGATCCCGGTCTTTCCGTACCAACAATCGTATTGGGATGGTTTGATAGTCGGTGTTTTAACTATCAAAATGTACAGTGTTTCAATCATGACACTCCAATGAGTTCACTGGCTCAGTATTCAGCACCATTTGGCCTTTAATAACTTATTTACTTTTGTTAAACCAAAACTTCTAGCTCTTTTAATATTCAAAATATGATATCTGAATAACTCTAATTCGATTAAACTCCAATCGATTAACTCTAATTGATTAACTTTAACTGGTTAACTCTAACTGATTAACTTTACTTGTTTAATTTCTATCGATTAACTAATACTCGACTTACATCCATTCGCTTGACTCTAGATCACAGCGATCACAATGGTTACGCCTGATTCCCTCAGGAAACATCCGACCGCCGTAGGCTCTCAGCAGCCCTGCGAATTACGCTAGCAGTCGTACGAAATGACAACTCATCCTTTATTATTTAAATCGGGAAAATCCATTTGTTTTTAATAAGGAAATTTATAGCACATATGTTATAACAATAGCATTAAAATTTCTATTTAGATTTACAAACAACAGCGCTATAATCGCTGTTTAGGTTTACAATCCATTTACTATAGCAACAGTGCTAAAATCGCTATATTTGATTTACAAAACATGTATTATAACAACAGCGCCAAAATCGCTGTTTACAAAACACTTATTAAAGTTTAACCATTCATCTCATTTCTTATGCTCATAATTGTAGATCTGATTAACATCAGAACAAATCGAAGTCTTAAACAAATAAAATATTTATTTATTTATTTACTTTTCTTTTATAAACCTTTATTCAAATAATATATTCAAAATCCAATTCCAGTTATATAATAAATTTTATAACCTCATCTTTCTCGATTCCCCTGACGGTGAATCAATATTTATAACACGATTGATTTTATAGGCCATACACTGCTAAATACTCAACCAATACCGCTCATTGGTTTAAACACAACACAGGTTGAATTCCCAGTCCAAATCAATAATCAAATCAATCAACCAAACAGGATAGTTCATATGTGAGAATATGAAATAAATAATATATTTGAGGAATCCGGTTGGGTCCCTCCAACCTGTTCTTCCCTGTATTCAAATGGTTATCTTAAATCAGACCATTCAGTTTTGTTTAACTGATAACGCTACATAGCAACCATTCAACATCAACCACAAGCAATTCAAACAATTCAACCATTTAAACACGTTTATAAATAAACGTGACCAACCAAGGTGAGTCACCTTTATTGGAACCAATCGTTAAAAATAACGATTTGGTATTTTACTGAAATTAAACACAGTTTAATTTCATCTGTTAAATCAACAGATAAGCAGATAACTAGCAAAACAGTCAATCATTGGCAAGCAGAGCACACAAAATAAAAATAACCCAATTTATATAAAATATAAAAAGGGTAACTGAGTGAGTTTAACTCACCTAGGGTTTCCACTCGTTGTCAAAACGGTTTGTTTCAGTTACTATCAACTTTGTCCAAACCTGCTTCAAACTGTCGTGCTCTCCGATATGGTTCCAATGCGACTGACTGGTTTGATTCTGTGCACGTATGAGAACGTTATACACACTATACGCATACGATTTTATATTATCAACTATTATCTTCATTAAATAGGTGAATTATTTTTTTATTGTATGTTATATAAATCGGCCATAAACTAACATTGGACATGTTAGGATTATACAGGTGTAAGACTTAAGTGTTCACCTTATATATATATATATATATATATATACTATTGTAATAAGGCATGTATACAATCTATTATGGCACTATTAAACTGAGTTAGGACTTTCGAACTTAAACAGGTACATTCACCTTGTAAATAAAATTATTTCAGGCGTTCTTCTGGTACCCGTCTATTCTCCTTTGATCACGTGTAATATTTATAATAACATACTATATATAAATATTCTTAACTAATTATAAATTTTTAACCTACGTAAAACAACATAACCGGGTTAAACAAGGTGTGAGCACAATTGAATATTCAGGCTATATTAATTATTAATTAGGCACTTTTAAATGGGATTAAGCACTTAAATCTAGGATTAGGCATTGTTATGACATTATTACCCTATTGTTTACCCTTTCATATAACTTGGGTTAGGCTCGGTTAACTACGTAAGACACATCATAAAATACTGAGGCTCATTAGAATATAACCCAACGTTTAATTACGTTAATTAATGGAAGAACTGGGTACAATTATATAAACACTGTTCATCTTTTTTTTTTTCTCATTACCTGCTCTTCTTTCTCGGATTGAACAGTATGCATCCCCCTTCTCCATCATGCACGCACCACGCTCCTCGCTCAGCTCCTCTCCCCTCCGCGTACACACTTTACCCCATCACCGAAGAACCACCTTCCAAACCCACTGTACCATCCTCCAACACACGCCACTGCTCCTCATAGTACCACACCGTCCATGCATGTCCACAAACTCCCCTGCTCACATCCATTTCACCATGGCTTGCTTTGTTCTCCCTTGAACCCTTCTGTTATGAACTCATGCAATTTTCAATTCATATATCCAAGCCTGTGTTTATATATTTCCATTTGAACGCCACAGATCCGCCATCCGAACTACCACCACTCCATCGTTTCAGTTCCTTCCACCGTGCATTGGCCTCCTACCTAACACCATACCTAGTCACCTTCGCTGGAAACGCCTCAGACGACTCACGCCGTTCTTCACTGACGTCGACGCGATCTGGTCCTCCATCCTCTCCGCAAATGCACACCACCGTGCTCCGTCCCATTCCCAGAACAAAGCTCGCCGAACCTCCAGTAGATGTTGACCTCAGAACCATCCGTAGTCCTTGGCTAGAGGAACCTTAGGAGAATGATTTCAGGATTTTATGGGAAGCATTCGAATTGTTGAATTTATTTTGTTGGAGGAAACAAATGAGTTTTGCCATTTCTGGAAATGTAGAAAAAACAGTGGAGATGAAGCCTTTATATAGCGTGCTAATGCCGTGGAGAGCATGGTGTTTAGGGTGTAGCCGTGTAGGCACTGTAGCATGGTTGTGTGATGGGAAAGATTTTAACACCCTTTGTCGGCACGGTTTGAAGAATTTGCGACCAAGCAATCAGAAATTTGGTACGGAATAAAGTAAAATGTGTGCGGCGCAAGTCACCTTAACAAAGTTTGGCATGTTAGGCAGCGTACGCATGTTAAAAGAACGGCAGTTGGAGGGTTTAAATATGCATTGCTTCTCCTTTCATAAAGAGTATAGTATGAATTAAATATTATTCAATTATAACGATACTTGCGTATGAGATATCGTGTTAAAAACTACCACAAACGATTTCTGTTTTCTGATAAAAAGGCTTATCTTAATGTAAAAAGATATTCCGGATCCAATGGGACAAGTTTCGTCGAAATCCGAGGTCATATGAAAAATTTTCCTTTATGAAACCGGAAATGAACACGCATTTAATTTTTTCACGGTCACCAGATAAATCAAATCCACTTGAAACTGCGAACATCGACCATAACTTTTCGATATGAACCCAACGGCACTAATTTCGTCGCATTCTGAGACTGTTGCCCCGGTAGGCTATTTTTACCTCGAACCGCCCTACCCTTTTTAACGCCAAATTTCTCGATCTCTAAAAATAACAAACTATATACATATCCTGACTCTAATCAACGATACGAACTCAACGGAATTGGTTTCGCGGCCTAATTTTATCGTCTGTTCAAGTTACACTCAAATCTCTCTTTATTAAACTAATTACGCGCTATAGAAATTGAACGGGCGTTTACGGCTACCGTGGTCACATATGACATCGGTTTGCCACGCCATTCAACACCATACAATAATTTAACGATACGGTTCTAATGAAACTAGTTTCGTCGAAATCTGAGTCCGTTTGCAAAACGGCTATTTTAACGCGTATAACGATTTTCCATAGCGACTATTTCAAAATTTGATTTGACCATAACTAACAATCTATAACACGGAATCTGGATTTTTCTCTTTCATATGAAAACTATCGTCACTACGGTTCCAACGTTTCTCGTTTCACAGAAATCCGACTTATATTGGACTCTGTATATCCATTTGAAGTTCAAAACTCCAAATTACGAACTGCACGCCATTTTCAAGCTCGTTTTATATTTAAATAAATATATATCGTTTAAACTTCGTTTAAATAGCGATTTAAAATATAAAAATCCATTTATATTCCAAATAAAATATTTTAAACGAATTTAAATATTCAGTTTCAAATGGTCGAAAAACACGGGTCGTTACATTCTTCCCCCCTTAAAATAATTTCGTCCTCGAAATTGCTAAGGTAAGAAAGAACGTTACTAACTCATTAATTTTCAAATCCCATTTATTATATTTCAAATCAAAACCCAATTCACAATCAACAATCAATACACAAACAAATCAACCAAATCAACTGAATTCATATTCAATATTTTTATTTTGGTTTCACAAATTTGATTATAATTTAACTTCCGATTTCCAAATTTAATTTCAATATCCTTCTTAATTTAACTTTACTTAACAAAGTTAAGTCTCAATTCAAATTTCAATTCGATTTGAATCCCATTCAAATCGATCAAACACACTAGTATTTCAATAGTTTGATAAAATTATAAAAATATAATTTGGGTAAAATTATTTCATTTACCCTCTTTTTACCAAAACGATACTGCCTTCATTGTCAGTTCTATGCTTCTCAACACTTGAACCGATCAACAACGCAATACAAAACGTTTGTATATAAAATTTACAATTACGCTCTCATATACATATACACTCAGTCTCGATCTAGGGTATTGCTAACCCCATCTCTATCGAGCTACACCACAGAGCCAAGGTTATTACTAAACCAATTGCTCTGATACCACTGTAACGACCCAGCAGATTTCGGCCCCGAAAATCGACATAAATACCTTTACCGTAACTCATGCCGACCTTCCAACACCGAAAACACTGGATAGTATTAGAAAGAAATTAGAGGGTGGGATAAGAAAGAAAGAAATATTAGAATAGTAGAAGGAGAAGAAACAACACAACACAGAGTCTCACATCGCAGCGGAACAAAAATATAATATAGAAATAACTTTATTGAGAGCTTTGAATAAAACTTACAATCATCAGAGTACATCACACATCTGGACAGTTTGACAATATGTCCTCATATATATAATCACACAGCGGAATACCATTCGGTTGAACATCTTCAGTTTGTCTCTGGACCTCGTAGTACCTGATGACCTGAACCTGTACACCTCGGTCTAACCCGAGCATTTACAAAATACCGGGTCAGTCTGGTGGACCAGAGTGAGATAAACTCGCACAGTATTAAAGGTAAATCATCCAACAAGATTTTAAAGTTCAAAATCTCTTCAAAAGAAAAGGATAATCGTAAGACCAAATCCACACATAAACACGGACGGTTTTTACCTTACGATAACCCAAAACAGTTTTCGAACCAATATCTTTTCTGATATTATAATAATGTCTAGATACAAATAAATATCAATCTAGTGGAACGCTTGCATCTCACGCTCCACATATATAGAATACAATCAAAACCGCAGGCGCTTATTGGAGATTGGATTCCAACTTTGACAAGGTATGGGACCACCTTCCGCTCGTGTATCTCTAGAGGCGAATACACTGGGTTCAACAAGAACATCTTGCAACCCGGCCCTCACATGACCGACCACTCATTTCGCTTGAGTGTATCGAATGTATATCACCAACGGTTGGACTCAAACCACCGTTCCCGAATGGGCAGAATCGATAGAATAAGAAACAAAAGGAATTTCTCTAGATAGGTGATTATACACCCTAATGGGAGCGACCCACATAGCCATGCTGCCTGCCCGATTTTTGTCATCTCCCGGTTGCGAGGCTAGAGGCTAGAATTTACTTCCAGAACATTTGGCCATCCTTTTCTTTGAATGCCACATCGTCAGATCCTCTGGATATCACTAATTGACGTCCACAAAAAATACT
This sequence comes from Allium sativum, assembly GCA_030737875.1. Taxonomy (NCBI): domain Eukaryota; kingdom Viridiplantae; phylum Streptophyta; class Magnoliopsida; order Asparagales; family Amaryllidaceae; genus Allium; species Allium sativum. Next base: position 960,297,359 of record CM060922.1, read on the forward strand.
CTAGTTGGAAGCTAACCAACTATCGCACGTTTGAAGAAATCAACGTACGTGATCCTTTAGAAATACTCTGTCAGACACTCGTCCATACAAGTCATCCAGGAACAGGATGAACCGAAGGTACTCTCCTACTGCATCTCATATAGGAATCACCCCATGGATCAGTAGCGAGAAGTCCTTGCAACCCGTGGATCACAACCACGACAGAACCACAGTTTATCTCGGGCCGCTAAACCAGAGATTATAAGTAATCCTTCCGCTTATGAAGATCCACGGTCTTCAATGCTCCATGTCGACCGTCTTCTGATATCTTCACGTATTCGTTGGTCGGAATGGTTTTCGAATATAAATTTGATCCCGGTCTTTCCGTACCAACAATCGTATTGGGATGGTTTGATAGTCGGTGTTTTAACTATCAAAATGTACAGTGTTTCAATCATGACACTCCAATGAGTTCACTGGCTCAGTATTCAGCACCATTTGGCCTTTAATAACTTATTTACTTTTGTTAAACCAAAACTTCTAGCTCTTTTAATATTCAAAATATGATATCTGAATAACTCTAATTCGATTAAACTCCAATCGATTAACTCTAATTGATTAACTTTAACTGGTTAACTCTAACTGATTAACTTTACTTGTTTAATTTCTATCGATTAACTAATACTCGACTTACATCCATTCGCTTGACTCTAGATCACAGCGATCACAATGGTTACGCCTGATTCCCTCAGGAAACATCCGACCGCCGTAGGCTCTCAGCAGCCCTGCGAATTACGCTAGCAGTCGTACGAAATGACAACTCATCCTTTATTATTTAAATCGGGAAAATCCATTTGTTTTTAATAAGGAAATTTATAGCACATATGTTATAACAATAGCATTAAAATTTCTATTTAGATTTACAAACAACAGCGCTATAATCGCTGTTTAGGTTTACAATCCATTTACTATAGCAACAGTGCTAAAATCGCTATATTTGATTTACAAAACATGTATTATAACAACAGCGCCAAAATCGCTGTTTACAAAACACTTATTAAAGTTTAACCATTCATCTCATTTCTTATGCTCATAATTGTAGATCTGATTAACATCAGAACAAATCGAAGTCTTAAACAAATAAAATATTTATTTATTTATTTACTTTTCTTTTATAAACCTTTATTCAAATAATATATTCAAAATCCAATTCCAGTTATATAATAAATTTTATAACCTCATCTTTCTCGATTCCCCTGACGGTGAATCAATATTTATAACACGATTGATTTTATAGGCCATACACTGCTAAATACTCAACCAATACCGCTCATTGGTTTAAACACAACACAGGTTGAATTCCCAGTCCAAATCAATAATCAAATCAATCAACCAAACAGGATAGTTCATATGTGAGAATATGAAATAAATAATATATTTGAGGAATCCGGTTGGGTCCCTCCAACCTGTTCTTCCCTGTATTCAAATGGTTATCTTAAATCAGACCATTCAGTTTTGTTTAACTGATAACGCTACATAGCAACCATTCAACATCAACCACAAGCAATTCAAACAATTCAACCATTTAAACACGTTTATAAATAAACGTGACCAACCAAGGTGAGTCACCTTTATTGGAACCAATCGTTAAAAATAACGATTTGGTATTTTACTGAAATTAAACACAGTTTAATTTCATCTGTTAAATCAACAGATAAGCAGATAACTAGCAAAACAGTCAATCATTGGCAAGCAGAGCACACAAAATAAAAATAACCCAATTTATATAAAATATAAAAAGGGTAACTGAGTGAGTTTAACTCACCTAGGGTTTCCACTCGTTGTCAAAACGGTTTGTTTCAGTTACTATCAACTTTGTCCAAACCTGCTTCAAACTGTCGTGCTCTCCGATATGGTTCCAATGCGACTGACTGGTTTGATTCTGTGCACGTATGAGAACGTTATACACACTATACGCATACGATTTTATATTATCAACTATTATCTTCATTAAATAGGTGAATTATTTTTTTATTGTATGTTATATAAATCGGCCATAAACTAACATTGGACATGTTAGGATTATACAGGTGTAAGACTTAAGTGTTCACCTTATATATATATATATATACTATTGTAATAAGGCATGTATATAATCTATTATGGCACTATTAAACTGAGTTAGGACTTTCGAACTTAAACAGGTACATTCACCTTGTAAATAAAATTATTTCAGGCGTTCTTCTGGTACCCGTCTATTCTCCTTTGATCACGTGTAATATTTATAATAACATACTATATATAAATATTCTTAACTAATTATAAATTTTTAACCTACGTAAAACAACATAACCGGGTTAAACAAGGTGTGAGCACAATTGAATATTCAGGCTATATTAATTATTAATTAGGCACTTTTAAATGGGATTAAGCACTTAAATCTAGGATTAGGCATTGTTATGACATTATTACCCTATTGTTTACCCTTTCATATAACTTGGGTTAGGCTCGGTTAACTACGTAAGACACATCATAAAATACTGAGGCTCATTAGAATATAACCCAACGTTTAATTACGTTAATTAATGGAAGAACTGGGTACAATTATATAAACACTGTTCATCTTTTTTTTTTCTCATTACCTGCTCTTCTTTCTCGGATTGAACAGTATGCATCCCCCTTCTCCATCATGCACGCACCACGCTCCTCGCTCAGCTCCTCTCCCCTCCGCGTACACACTTTACCCCATCACCGAAGAACCACCTTCCAAACCCACTGTACCATCCTCCAACACACGCCACTGCTCCTCATAGTACCACACCGTCCATGCATGTCCACAAACTCCCCTGCTCACATCCATTTCACCATGGCTTGCTTTGTTCTCCCTTGAACCCTTCTGTTATGAACTCATGCAATTTTCAATTCATATATCCAAGCCTGTGTTTATATATTTCCATTTGAACGCCACAGATCCGCCATCCGAACTACCACCACTCCATCGTTTCAGTTCCTTCCACCGTGCATTGGCCTCCTACCTAACACCATACCTAGTCACCTTCGCTGGAAACGCCTCAGACGACTCACGCCGTTCTTCACTGACGTCGACGCGATCTGGTCCTCCATCCTCTCCGCAAATGCACACCACCGTGCTCCGTCCCATTCCCAGAACAAAGCTCGCCGAACCTCCAGTAGATGTTGACCTCAGAACCATCCGTAGTCCTTGGCTAGAGGAACCTTAGGAGAATGATTTCAGGATTTTATGGGAAGCATTCGAATTGTTGAATTTATTTTGTTGGAGGAAACAAATGAGTTTCGCCATTTCTGGAAATGTAGAAAAAACAGTGGAGATGAAGCCTTTATATAGCGTGCTAATGCCGTGGAGAGCATGGTGTTTAGGGTGTAGCCGTGTAGGCACTGTAGCATGGTTGTGTGATGGGAAAGATTTTAACACCCTTTGTCGGCACGGTTTGAAGAATTTGCGACCAAGCAATCAGAAATTTGGTACGGAATAAAGTAAAATGTGTGCGGCGCAAGTCACCTTAACAAAGTTTGGCATGTTAGGCAGCGTACGCATGTTAAAAGAACGGCAGTTGGAGGGTTTAAATATGCATTGCTTCTCCTTTCATAAAGAGTATAGTATGAATTAAATATTATTCAATTATAACGATACTTGCGTATGAGATATCGTGTTAAAAACTACCACAAACGATTTCTGTTTTCTGATAAAAAGGCTTATCTTAATGTAAAAAGATATTCCGGATCTAATGGGACAAGTTTCGTCGAAATCCGAGGTCATATGAAAAATTTTCCTTTATGAAACCGGAAATGAACACGCATTTAATTTTTTCACGGTCACCAGATAAATCAAATCCACTTGAAACTGCGAACATCGACCATAACTTTTCGATATGAACCCAACGGCACTAATTTCGTCGCATTCTGAGACTGTTGCCCCGGTAGGCTATTTTTACCTCGAACCGCCCTACCCTTTTTAACGCCAAATTTCTCGATCTCTAAAAATAACAAACTATATACATATCCTGACTCTAATCAACGATACGAACTCAACGGAATTGGTTTCGCGGCCTAATTTTATCGTCTGTTCAAGTTACACTCAAATCTCTCTTTATTAAACTAATTACGCGCTATAGAAATTGAACGGGCGTTTACGGCTACCGTGGTCACATATGACATCGGTTTGCCACGCCATTCAACACCATACAATAATTTAACGATACGGTTCTAATGAAACTAGTTTCGTCGAAATCTGAGTCCGTTTGCAAAACGGCTATTTTAACGCGTATAACGATTTTCCATAGCGACTATTTCAAAATTTGATTTGACCATAACTAACAATCTATAACACGGAATCTGGATTTTTCTCTTTCATATGAAAACTATCGTCACTACGGTTCCAACGTTTCTCGTTTCACAGAAATCCGACTTATATTGGACTCTGTATATCCATTTGAAGTTCAAAACTCCAAATTACGAACTGCACGCCATTTTCAAGCTCGTTTTATATTTAAATAAATATATATCGTTTAAACTTCGTTTAAATAGCGATTTAAAATATAAAAATCCATTTATATTCCAAATAAAATATTTTAAACGAATTTAAATATTCAGTTTCAAATGGTCGAAAAACACGGGTCGTTACACAATGGTTGTTTATTCTTATTTTAATTTCGATTAAAATTTCAAACTTTTAATTAGCATATTTTTTGCATACGAGGTCTATTTTGATGTGTTTTTTGCATTAAAATTGTAAAGGAATGCTCTAAAATTTAGCATTTGTTTAACCTAATTTGGATAAGGTGAGTGATATTATCTTTTGCTATGTTGTAATTGTTTGTACAGTGTAAAATTGATGTTTCTAAGTGATTTCTAACTTTAAACCAATATTTTTATCATAGTTAAACCTATATTTATTGATAAACAAAAGGTTTAAAAAGTGACTGAACAAATTTAACCTAAGTATCACATTTTATCTATTTACGCATTATTTTGACAATGCTGCTAGATTTAGGCTACTTGACATTTATCCCACTTTGACCACTTTAAATAAATTTTATGCACTACATTGATGCTATTATAGATGTTTGTATGTCTTTCTAAACATTTATAGGATTATTGGTTGCTTGGTTGTTTGTTTGCATAGTTGGATTGAAAATGTGATTCATAGGTGACATAGTACTAGGAAAAACCTAATTTGGTAGAGTTTGGTGCTTATCGGTCAAACGCGCTAGTTAGGGTAGCTTGATTGAGCGCATAAGTAACGAAAGACTAGAGCTGTGATAAATTCATGAAGGAGATGTAGAGCATGCATGCTTATTTGGAGATGAAGATGCACTGGAGCGTAACAACTGACTAGAGATTGAGCATCATCAGAATTTAGCGATGTATTTCAAGATGGAGCATAGATTTGATGATGAGCTTTGATTTAGAGACGATCATTGGACGTTTTCACTTGATGCGTATTAACCAATTTTAGTTAAATACATAATCGAAGTGGTTTTTATAGATCGTTAAGGATTGATTGATATCGATTACTGTAGTTACTGGTCGTTTGGCCAATTCGACGTCAATGATTATATAGCTTCGAGGAGCAGATGGTTCTTTGAATGGTGGTTTCAATATGATATCCCTTCGAACAATGATTTTGGCATGAGGAAAAGATGTGGTGCTCTGATTCATTGATTCGTCATTTGACCATGGTGATCCCGTAATGGGAAGTGGTGGCTTCTACGATGGTTGAATTTTTGGTACACCTTAGAGGAAGTAGCACAAGGATGGATCATAGTTAGCTGACATTTTCGACCTAATCTTCCTAGACCCTATTAGCGTTTTGGATAGGGTAGGTTTTTTATTTATAGTCAGTGACGTTATGACGTAGTGATAGTCCAATAAAGTTTGTAAATGTTTCAGCCTATCGATGTTTTAGTGGGTTGGATGTCCAAAGTACTGATTGTTATATATGTGACAGATTAAATAACTGAACGTGAGGATGGATAAATAAAGCTAATTTTGTTAGATTACTTTCACTTTAGAGATGCCACATGTTGTTGATATCATTGATGGATATCTAAGCACCCGGGAAGTTTCATTATAAAAGATACTCCACAATGATCATATAGTAGTACATAATTCAATATGTGCTACTATATGGATGCAAGGATAACTCAGGTATGATTTAATTAACCACTATTCCATATACTTTTACAACTTTTGTAGTTCTTTGAGAATTGTTTATCGCTCACATCAGACTATTGTCTGATCTAAGGTTTTATGTTTCCTATTATTATCTTGGGTACTGATCGATGATGCTGATGAGTAGGATAGGTAATAGATGTAAGCATTATTTGTAGCTACGTAGGTGGGTTAGCAGAAGGGGAGCCTTTTCATATTATACTTGTATTATTATTTTTTATTACGCTGTGTGGCACTATGGAGCCTTGATATTGTTAACTTACTATTATTAGAGATAGTTTAGCGGTTGAGTTTATTTATTACTTACAAAATTCTATTATTGCTCTATGTAATTGCATGAGCCCTTTTACTGTATTATTTAGTTTATATGGTTATTAATATGGGGTTTTTAGGCACAAGTAGAAAATTAAAGAAAAATTTAGACACAAGGACAAGAGGCCAAAAATTTAGCCAAAAGGACAATTTTTAGTGTAAATTAAGGAATTCAGGGGCCCACAATCATTTTTTGATTTACACTAAAAAGTGTCATTGTGACTAAGTTTTTGGCCTCTTGTCCTTGTGCCTAAATTTTTCTCTAATTTTTTCCTTCACGCTACTTCCTATATTACTGTCCCCCTTATTATATATCTATGGTTGTTATTATATGTTATCTGATGCATAATGAGATATAAGACAGGTTCTGCTATTGTGCTTTATGTTTCTTTCTCCCTCTTCTCTTTTATATTCTTTTTTCTTTTCCATTACTCTATTTTCTTTTATTTCATTCCCTTAACAATAGTTCTATATCAATCATATGCTTGTACATTGCACTATTATGTTATATAAGCACCGATGGTGTATGACGATCATCACATACTTGTATCAGAGAGAGGTTGCATTGTTTAACCTAAGTGGTATCGAGATAGACGGTCAACATATATGAGAGAATATGTGTTTGCATATATTTTGGTTTCCAAATTTTAATATCAGTAGTATATATAATATCTGTTGTTTTACATATAATTGCAATAAATGAAATTTTCTCTATTCACGATCAATCTTCCTAATAACTAATCTTAGACGATCAAACAAACAAGAAATAATATTATCAATTCCGTCTTCAGAGTTGAGAGTTGGGTATAATCTAAAACCACTAGCCTCAATTTATAGCATACGTTTCTAGTAATAGTACAAACTGTTATGTGGGATGCTCTAATATGTCCAATTGATTATTGCACTCAAGTGCAGAGAGTCGACTAAACTGAGCTATATAGAAACTTGAGTGTCTAGAAGGCAAATAGGTACTTAGAAACGAGTTGACTGTTGTGGTGCAAGAACCATTTTTCCTTTACAAAGGGTTTTTTGGTGACTTGGAGTAAAACGTTTTAATAGGGTAGAAGTTTACCTCTAAAAAACTCCAAGGATGAATCTAAATTGGTTGAGACTCCATAAAGATCAGATTTCCTACATATTGATTTGCTCTGCATTAGTTCATTGTTGACTTTGAAGAAATTTTCTTTGACTTCTCAAAAGTCAGTGATGAGTTCATCGATTTAGGCGTCAAGTCTATATTCGAGTACGACACCGAATTCAATGTTCTATTGAATACAATTTATTCTCCTATTGGTATTCCACATATAAAGGATGAGGGTTTGTAACTGGGTTGAATGATCCACGAGAAAAGCAACTGATTTCGCTCGATGAGGAAATGACGGCTTTTATAAGTTAATCGAGAAAGCTCGCAATGTTCGAGCTCATAATCAGTGTACAAGGTTATCCTTCTTTTGTAGGAATTAACTGTGAAGGCATATGCATTGATCATCATTCCTTTTTCATTGAATTCTCCCTCGATGAAAGAGAAGGGAAATGTCTTAACCATTTGAGATTTTATTTTCAATAATCACACTTCCATTCATGTTTTGTATTGACGTTGAGATTTCATTCTTTCATTCGATTTTGTGGTTTAATGGATGTAATCAGGATTTGGAGTCGGGATATTAGTTTCCCTTCCTTGGTTGCGAATTAAGGTTTTGATGGCTCAGTTAGACTTTATATGTGTGTAATGTCCCATGTTCGGTCACCATAAATTAATACGATGGATGACTGTAGCATCCATAGAGTTTGATTTTGAGCCTTGAGGTGGGGAAGTCCACATTTAGTAGCATGCATGGTTTAGCAAACCTTCATCTCATCGAGCCATGTTTTCTTGTTTGTTGGTTTATTTCTATTGATGATTAATTAAAGTTTATACAATTGTCTAGGAATGAACCTGCTGGGAGGAAATGGAATGCAGGTGGTTGTGAAAGGTTATGGGTGATGATAGTGGGCTATGACTTTTTTCTCCTTAGTAGTGAGTTGTCATGGATTTAGCGATAGTGGACTGAGACATTTTTTCTTTAGTAGGAAAGTCACTTGAGGTTGGACGGTAGCCGATTGGGATATTTAATTCCCTAGTAGCAAGTCATCTCTGAGCTTCTAACTTCAAAGCGTCTAGACACATTCAATAAGGCGACCAAATTACTATGACACTTGAGTTAAGTCCCATGCCGATCTAGTTATAGATGCTGGACCAATAGCTATGCCTCTAAGGCATATACTACTCAAAGAATAGGAGACAAGCAAGTATATATTCCCATTCCTGGATGGTTTATCTAATTTTCACTAGGATGCGAGGGTGTTCTCTTATTTGGACTTTCCGAGGGGATTTAGCCAATAGAGAGTAGTAGGCTAGTATGCGTGTACTGATTTACGTTGCTTTTGTGTTAACTGGTTGGTTATTCCATTCAAATTGACTGATGAGTCGGTGTATTTTGTGGATTTCTTAGACCGTATTTTGAGGTGTCGTTTAAATGAGTTATGCTTTCTATGTGATTATGCTATTTTCCTCTTGTGGATGAAAAGAAAGCATAAGGCATGGTTCTTGTTTGTGCAGTAAGTGTTGAGAAAACACCAGTTAGTTGTTGGAATTTTGAGTATCACCTCGAGATAAGGGAAGTAAGATGCTTGATTCACATTGCCTTGATCAGGATGTCGCTATAAATTTTATGAAGGTTACGATGGTTTGAAATTTGAGTTAACCCAAGGTTGCTACAAATTAGAAGCCCCTCTTGGATTGATGTTATGCTATGTATGTTCTACCAAGGACCACTCTTAGTTTGCAGCATCGTTGACCAATGGGTTGACAGTGGGATTGGATTTTTATTTAATATGCGAGTTGCAGACAAGCGTTGGTGAGTCTGATAGAGAAGCTGGCGAGCGTATCGACACCAATCATTCTTTGTGGGAACAACGAGTCAATAATGTGCGCTTGTTGTGGTACTTAATCAGGTGTTCTAACACCAAAGAGGAGGGTTGTTACATGCTAGTTGACGACCGAAACTAAATGAGAGGGAGTATCTGACTCATGAACCAAAGTTGATGGAAATATAGTTTGCTTTGAAGATTTAGAGATAGTATATATTGGGAGAAGAGTAAAATTGTCTGGTGATGCAATATTATTAGAGTAGTGCTTCTATAAGAAGAATCTCAACCTTTTCTAGTACCCATGGTTGGAATTTTTAGGCTCCTACAACTTTAAAGTTTCTTTTTTGTGCATACAGAAAATTCAATTATTTATGTCTTGAGTTGGAGATGTAGCAGTTCAGGAGAAATAACCCACTAATGGACGTTGCTTGTATTTTCTGCTAGTTTTAACTCTAAACCTTGAGGTCATGTAGTGCGAACTTGATTGAAGTGGTCTGTTCCATACGAAGAAGTGTAGTTTGTTCCCAATAACATTAGGTGAGGATTTTAGGCATTCATTTCAAGATAAATGAATTATGAACTAGCTAATGATGAATGGGACGAGTCAAGTAATCCCCTATAACTACTTAAGATTTCCAAGTGGATGCAAAAATGGTTATCGATGATTTTTGTCTATAGGTTCTAAAGAGTGAAGGATAGTATGGTAGCACGAAGTCATATTTGATTTATTGATGATGGATGCCAGATTTATATTCCTCTACTCAGTAGAATGGAAACCAAAGTGATTAAGTCAGATATGAATTAGATATCATATTAGATATCTCATAATAGATAGATGGCTATCCTGCATGCAAGGATAGACATGGATGTTTCTTTTGGTAGTTGCTCTTATTTTTCCTATGGATGTTTGATTGTTGGTATTTAACATGACCGCTTATGCTCATAATGTTGATATGCATGCATGATAGTTATATTTTAGCATAGTGTGTTTATTCTGAGATAAAATACATTTATGACTTAACACACTTATGTTAGGTAAATTTCATTTATTTGACATTCCCATTTTTTTTATGATTATTACTACTACTATGCTTGACCCTTTTTGTTGACTGCATGTCCTGGTACAAGGAAGCAAGACCAAGTTGTTTGGATGCATACTCATTTTATTCACATCTAAATGCTAAGATGGTTATAAAAGAGGTATGTGTAGATTTAGAGTTGTGGTTTATTCCCTTGGTACATTTTTAGTAATTTTTACCCTAAGTATGGAGGCTACTTTTGGGCTTTCGTTTCATATTGTTGAGTTGGACAATTTTTGGTGACTAATAGTTTTTTGGATCGAGACACATATTGGAGGAGGTATAGATATTTTTAATGACTTTGGATGAAGTTAGAAGAAATGTCAAAACATGATGTTTAGTTGAGTTGTCTCCCGACTAGTGAGTTATCACTTCTTCTATTAATCACCTACTTATTTGGAAACAAGTGTAAAACTTAGATGTTTGTCTTAACTACAACGAATCTAGCTTTGATTGCGATTTTACTTAGGAATGGGAATTATGACACCATGTCAATTTATATTCTATTTCCCTTGTAGTAATCACTTTTAATGGTTGTTGTTGAGTGGGATAAGTGACAATTTTTCCTTTTATTATTGCTTATTTAAGAGTGTTGGTTGTGCTGTTCCATCTTTGAGGATTTCAGTTGTGAAATTCTTTAAGGAGAGGAGAATACCCGTAAACGGTTGGAAATTTAATTATTTTTATTTAAATATAATTATTAATGTACACATATTTTTTGTATCGGAGGATCGTAAAATAATTCTATTTAAATAACATGAGGTCGCATCATTCTCATATTTAAATATATGGTTTGTTTTGATATTTTACACATTTACGACTTTTTCCATATTGTTTTGTGACCATTTTGCCCCTGAATATTTTGTTTCGGTCTTATCATTTGATTGGTACAAAATAATACGCTAAAACTTGTGCCATTGGAAAGATTTGATGGATGGTTATTCCGTAGAGTGGTTACAATAATGATTTGGTCAAGAGTTTTGGGAGATACGCTAGTTTTAAGTTTTCTGGACTGTTGAGCAGACCGTTAGATAGACTAATGGGCTTATTAGAAAATCCTATTAGGGTTATTGACTTATAGTATAAATAGGAGGCTGAAGAGATTAACTAGGGTTCCCTCTTCATTTCCTAGTAGTCACAAGAGCTAGTTCATGTAGTTCTTCCTCCTAAAACCTCAAATAACATTCTAAATCACTTCTAATCTCCTCCAAACTTTTTGAAGAGATTGGATCATCATTGATCTATACATTTTGCATCATCTAGGTGTTTCCTATATTAATTTCTTTGCTGTCCCAAATCATCCTAGCATTAATCTTCACATATTCATTGATTTTATGTGTGATTTAAGTCTCTTACTATGCTATGTTACATTATATACTTAAATTAGTTGTTTTTATCACAGTCACATGTTAGATCGTATGAACCATGATCATACGTGTTAATTTCCATTTTTAAACCTTAAGGATAATAAAAAATAATGAAAAGTGGATTAAAATGATAAGTTTAGATTCATTAACATGTAGATATACACTTAACATATGCATATGAATGATTGTTTCGTGTCATATATGAATTCAGGTGTTTGAATGGCCAATTCACATGTTTGTTTGAATTGTTGAAACCACTATTTGGACACTATACTTGATTTTGCGTGTTAGATCAACAAAATTACGTCTTGAAATGAAAATTGGAGTGCAACAGGATCAATGTTCATTGAAATCACATGAAATATATGGGTTGAGCTTTAGAATGCCGCAGCAGGACACCTTGAAAATTTAGGGTCGAAATTTGCTAAGTACATGATCGGTACTAGTCCATAGGGAAGAGAAATTTCACTACCAAACTTTTTTCGATTACTCCTAAGGGGATTTACAAGTCATAGGCAAAGTTTGGTGTCAAATGGAGTTGGCATGCGATATGAAGTAAATTTTCTAAGTCGTGGACCAGTAGGGATTCACGATGGACTAGAAGGAAAATGGAGCCTAGGCGAGTTGTACTTCAAGGATCCGAAGTACTTTAGCCAAAAATTGGCAAATTACTGGACTGGTATTGATCCATAGGCTATGAACTGGTATCGATCCATAAGGATGATGAGTTATGACATGCGATCAATAAGAAAAGAAGCCGGTGCCTCAAGGATCGGGATGGTGGTCTTTGTTTGATAGTTGCTACTCTGGTTTGAGAGATATAACACGATCAAGAAATAAACTCTTAGGAGACTCAGTTGTGGAATGAATCAATTGGAAAACAACGATTAGTGCATGAAGTGGCGTATCAATAAAATAGTGAAGTGGTTCGTTGTAGACGAAGCTGTGCGATAATGGATTGGCTGGGTTGTTTTCAAACTTCGGATAAAGTGGAGTGGCTTTGGTGATGGACGACCAAGGAATCATTGATAGCTCAGATAGTTCTAGTGTTGACTCTAGAATAGGGTATACTGGAGGCTTGAGTCTTTAAGGCACATGTGCTGAACGGATTGGGTCCCCCAAGCACAACTAGATTATATACCCTAGCTTACTAGGTGTGGCACCTAACCTGTCTATTTACATATCTTGTAGTACAGTTTTTGATAGATCTTAAGCCTCATATTAGACTATTTCTGACTAAGTTCTTATGTTTTCTCTTATTATCTTGGGTACTCATCAGCGATGCTGATGAGTAGACTAGATAACATGTCAGGTTATATGGGACGCTAAGCCGAAGATGAGCTATAAGGAGCTATAACATATATTTACTTATATATATTTGCTTTCTACTGTTATGAGCATACTTCGAGGGTTGCAGTAAGGCCAGTGCACTTAAAGCCTAGCTAAAGCCTTGCAAAACCCCTGCTATAACTCGTAGCGCCCTTCAACAGCTACGCTATTTCTATTTAGCGCTGATGAATAGTAGATTCATTTTAATCCCCACAGTTTTCCTTTGCACCCCTTTAGTAATACTAATATACAATGCTTGATTTGACTATTTCTCTTTTAAAACAAATCGATAAAGTAAGTGTAAAAAGATAATTTTAACACATAAGTATCTAATATTTGGTAGAAATCTATAATAATCATTAATTCTATTATGTGTAACTATGATATTTTTTTATTTTTATAATATAAGATTAATAGATATAAGTTTCTTTTACACAAATGATGTGATAATGATAATTAACTAATCTTAAAATACTTATTTCCACATTTAATGTATCTTTTTGTACTTTCGCTATATCCCTACTATTTCCCTGCTTTATCCTCGCTGTACCTTTTTGCACCTCCACCTCTATAGAACCGCTAAGCGCTTTAACTGCACAGAGTAAGGCTAATATGTATTCAGATATTATTGTATTTCATGTACATGACTTTCTGATTTTGGTGGTGTAAAAGATGCTTTTCCGTTTTGTCATCTTTCACTACATTACTATCTGTATTTTTTATTATATATTATATATGCGCTATGAGATATACTACGGATTTGCTTTTGATTATCACTTTTGATGGTCGACCTATATCAGCTTGGCATACTATATTCCACTATTTTACCTATTTATATGCAAGTGGTATGGGGTCAGTCGTCACAGTTAACTAACTGATGATTCCAAAGATGTTGTCTCACATGCGATCCAATTAAAACCCCAGACTGCTTCCATTGCGTTTGGATGGTTCGTTACATAAAGAAAAAAAGATACAAGGATCACTATATTTCAAAGTCAGAAAAATTAAGGGTCAAAATGACATCGATACATGTGAAAAATTTCATTTTGGGGTGCTATCTTAGATTATAGCGAATGTTTTACCTTCGAAATCATAATAATAAGGTGATGCGCATAGGCGAGTTTCATAGTGATTGAATGTATAGTTCGATCAATCGAGCCTAAAACGGACATTATTTTCGATTAGGAAATTGATTGTTTAAACAATATTTGGCATCATAAGCGATGGAATTGGGCTTCGATACAGATCCTATTGTGTTTAGTATACATTCTCACATCAGGATTGCATGTTCGTTCTTCTCATTTGGAGTCCATATCAATTTGGTATGCACTTCAAGAAAATATATTATATATTCTCTGAAACCCGGAACCTAATTTTGAGCCACTGCATAATCAATGGGCAGAAATATTCAAACTTTGTCCCTTGATATCTCTTGATCTGTTCATCTAAATGCAACCCCAAAAGGAAAGTTTTAGAGATCGACGAGATCTACAAGATGTATAGTGAATTCATCAAATGAAGATTGAGGGTCATCTTAATCAGGAGAGAAACGAATTTCGAACTTTTTGGTGGCACTAGTTGTAGGCGACGATGGAGGGGCTAGGTTGTTTGTGAAGGAGGGGAAGGTTGGCGGTGGTATTGGCGGCATCCGTTCTTTGGTAAGATGATTGAAAAGTGTGGTGTATTTTAAAGGGTTTGATTGACCAAGATGGGTTTTATGATTTTTGCATACGTTCACATAAGGAAGGAGACTGCGTGAAAGTGATGTTGAGTTAGCATGATTTCATTGGGCGATGGGCGTTTTATTTTTTTATTTTAATTATGATTCAAATTTCAAAATTTTAACTACCGTAACTATTGCATATGAGGGGAATTTTAGACGTGGTTTCTATCCTTATACATGTAATAGAAATCCCTTCGTTTAGCTCTAGTTTGCACTAATTTAGCTTGTATAAGTATAATTGCCTCTCATTGAACTGAAATTGTTTGTATGATGTAAAATTGATGTTCCTATGTGATTCTAACTTTAAAATTAGATTTCTAGGATGCATAAACCTAATTATAAAAAAATGATATGAATAGTTTTAACCTCAATGTGACAATCCAAACCCCTTGACATGCCCCTATCAAGTTATGTCAAATAGCGTAGACCATCTAGATATACCCAAAAATATGCAGAGACTAAGATAATAAGACATAAATATAAAAACATTTTACAGTGTAAACATTTAATTGGTTAAAAATATTTCCATGAAACTATTACTTCAGAACATCACAATCTCATAATGCCAACATCTTAGTCTAAAAAAAGAAGTAAATATGTGTACATGAAAAATATCCCCGATAAATCCAAAATACAATTGAATCAAACTAGAAGACAGAGATGGAAAATACATGAGAAAGGTGGATTTCCCAAGCTATGCCCAAGTCTATCAAACGTCAACTGCTGCCCTGTGTACCTAATAGGCGAAAGAAAAGGGGGAATTGGTTAGACTTAAAAGTTTGGTAAATAAAAAGTAGGTTATTAGAAATAGAAAGATCAAGTGATAATAGTTTACCTTACAAGGGTTCTTTTTTCATGCTTTCTTTCTAAAGTGATAGCATTGCACCGTAATTCTCACTTAAGGACATTCATTAATCTACTCTATGATCGGCCTATTGGACCTTTATCCACTTTCTACTCTACTACGTCTCTTACTGTAGTAGCTAATTACCTCTTTTTTCCATCTCCATGATTCACATCGAACAAACATCATTTGTACGGGCTGCACTTTTAGCAGTCTTTTATTTCCATATCTGAAGACATCCGTGAAACCCATTAGGACGAGCCTCACATCTATTGAGTGCACAATAACTCAAATCGTCTATCTCTTGCTCTAATGTCTACACATTCAAACATCATTAAGATGCACTTCCTTCAGTTGTAGTTTATCTATAGTCACTTATTTCCATCCCCGACATGTGTGTCCTTTCGTCCTTTGGATGGGCCTCAAACAATGATCCTATTGTGCTCCTACCTACATTACTACAAAATCTTTAAGTTTTTGGCCCTTTATTACTATCTTCGATGTGCGTCATTTAGATGGGCAACCACTGAATCTTTTACATTCTTTGGCCACTTATTTCTATCTCCAACATGTGTGACTAATGTCATTTAGGTGCCCCCTACAAAGCCTTTACAATTTTTTTGTCTCTTATTTCTAACTTCAACGTGCGTGGCCAACATCATTTCACAGGCCTATACTGAGTCTTTTTAAATTTTTGGCCTTATATTTTTATCTCTGACATGCATGATTTACGTTGCTTATTCGGACCTCTAACTATGCTGAATCTTTTCTATTTTACTCTTATTGTGATATTCTTAATCTTTTAAATTCTTTACTTATCATGATAGTTGCTGTCTGAAATCCCTATCTATCAGAGTTGTGATAGCCATATATCTATCATGAAATTCTTTTCTTATCATAATTGTGCTGGTCTTTTCTTCTTTTCTTATTATAACTAGTGTTATAATTCATAATTCAACTTTAAGTATAAAACTTGTCTCTTTACTTTCATATAATAACGTTTTATAATTGTAATACCCTACAATTTTCAAAATAAATAAATAATGTAATTTCATTATAAATAGAGAAAAATAAACAATTTTGGAATTGTCATAATATGGCCCTGAAACTTTTACCATTACATTCGTGTCGGTTTTCTAATATTTGCATATATAATATTCTTCGAACAAAGTTCGTCCAGAAAAATTATTAACGCTTGAAATTTAGTGTCATAAAGTAATTGTACAT
Source organism: Allium sativum (assembly GCA_030737875.1). Classification (NCBI taxonomy): domain Eukaryota; kingdom Viridiplantae; phylum Streptophyta; class Magnoliopsida; order Asparagales; family Amaryllidaceae; genus Allium; species Allium sativum. The sequence continues at coordinate 960,314,339 of CM060922.1, forward strand.
GTAAACAAACATGTGTACATTTTATTTTATGATTACATAAACATGTAAATTCCATAAATTGCACACGTTTGAAATTGAAAAATTAAATGTATAAAATGAACGGGAATTAAATGAAAAGTTAACGTTATATAATATAACATTATAAAGTAATAAATAGAATTAATCAAAACATTAACATTATACAAAGGTAATGTAACACCCCATGCCCATTAATTTCACTCTTTAATAGAATGCATTAAGTTCTGTGAAGTGTTATAGGTAAACAGAAATAGAAACATCACAAGACAGATATATAATAACAGCGGAATTTAAAACTTTATTAAATAGAAAACATCGTGGTCCAAAACCCAGTTACATCATAAGTCTGAAATACAAAAAACTCATTACATCAATTTAAAACTTCTATCTTGTACTAAAATTATCAGAGTACCATAATATATAAAAAGCATAGTTCCCAACATATAGCCATATAAGAGAAGATAGGAATCAAAGCGGCACATCTAATACTACAACAAAAACACTCTTTTGCAACTGCCAAAAACAGTTGTAATAGACCTATTACAACATGCGTCCGTCAGTCTTTATATCCACAGTGGTAATAGAGTAAGAATATTTTACAACTGTTTTAGACCGTTGTAAAGATCTCATTTGCAATTGCTAATAGGAGTTATAAAAGACTTATTCACAATAGCAAACAACTGTTGTTATAAATCCCTTGCGACTATCATATTTTATAGCTATTCTTGATTGTTGCAAAATAAATTCAAAAATAAAAAAAAATAACTAACTGTAGCTTATATATTATAACACAACTTTTAGAAGTATTTAACAATTCAATGGCTAAAATAAATATTTTCACAAAACTAACAAAAAAATGCATTCAAATCAAGCAAAATGACATTCATAAATTTTAAACATACATTACAAAACACTTGATGAAGTTACATATACAAAGTTATAAGTAATACAATGAATAATTCACAAATGCACTTCGTTCGAATGAACTTCACATGTGCTGGACCTCTATCACCAATTCCAGAACATCTAGCATGCTGCCAATCTCCACATGTATCACGAGCCATCATTCTTTCGCCATGCACAATCAACGGTCCAGATTTCCAGCCCTTTTCCATTTTGAAAAGCACTAGTCTGTATTCATTACCAAAGCATCTTTCTCATATTTTTACCCTCACGTCCTCTAAGTAATTTACCAGCTAAAAGAAATTCGAAATTGTCCCTGTTCACACCATAATCAAGGAACAATAATTTATCAATAAAACAAACGTAAACTTTGTTCTCAGGTATATAAAACAATATAATAAATTCTCATCCTAGGATCTTATATTAAATTATAGAACAAAAATATTATAATACAATCTGAAAATAATACAATTTGAAAATGTACTACCTTCCAAATGAACAAAATCACCAAAAACCTTTAAGCTCATTTAACGTTTGATCCACAAACTACTCCTAGCACCCTCATGCTCCATCAAACTGTACATACCATTCCCAGTCATAACGTTCCAAATCAAAACACTTGAACTCCCCAAATCATAACATTCACAAGCCTAGCATTGAACCCCTCTACAGCTGCATCTTCGAACAACACCATCATCGCCTACCAATTCACTGGCACAAATCGCAACTCGTCACCAGCAATAACCAGCCCAAAACCGCAACTCATAGATTGGTCTCGCAACCCGCACTAGTAATACCCGAACCACCTGTTATCTCTAAACCTACCTCCGATTGTAGTACCAAAAGTACTAATTTATTTTGTGAAAGAAAGAATGAGATGATGGGGAGAGAAGACAATAGGCGGCGCAGCTAGGGTTTTAATTTAAGAATACGAGATGTAGGTTGCTATGGAAAGAAATAAAGGCGGTGGTAGAAAAATAGGCCAAAATTTTTAACTTTGGAGCCAAAATTTTGTTATGGAGCCAAAATGAAGGTAGTGTTTGGTTTACCATTTTAAGTTTTGGGTTTTCGTCCATACAAAAATGTGCACAACGCATGTAAATCATGGAAAACAACAATTTTAGAAAACAAAGTTAACACACAAAATAAAAAACAACTTTGATCCATTTTTCATGTTTTGAGAAATGAGAGAAATATGGAGACCAAATCCTCATTTCATGATTGCTACATCCCCTCTGCGGTCCCCTCCATCTTGCTTTCGTTCTACCATTCCTCCTTCTACACCTTTAAAGTTTTGTAATTAATTTTGAAAACTAAAAACCCAAAACTCATTTTTAACCAAACACACCCAACTTCTGGATGAATAAGAAATGAATGCTTTAGATCGGTCTTTCACGTTTGCGTCCTATTCAACCTACTAGTGCCGGGGTCCACTGTTTTGCTCTACTTAAGAGAATATGCCAAAATGGTGATATCGCATACACCATCGAACGCCCTAACGTTATATTGATGATCTGATGATCACTTGGTTTGTTATTCATTATTAACAACATTTACTGGAAAATAGTGATAAAAATAGTAGTCATAAATAGATGCTTGCAAGGGTAAAAATTAATTAGATGTTGGATTTTTATTACAACACTCTAAAACAAACATTAGACAAAAATATTTTTATTACAATAGAAATAAAAACAAAGTAATTAAAAATACGTTCATTTATTAAGTATTTATCGTAATCATCCGATGTCAAGAATTTAACAGGTTTATTTGTAATTATGTGTAAACTGAATATTAACTATGGTTTAATAATTATAAATGACTAACTATTTTTTGCTTAATTATCATGTTTATCTATTAATTAAAAATTAAAAATCTTCTTAACTATCATTGACTATTTATTAACTAAAACTATTAATTATTAATCTTTTACTAGTTATTATTAATCAATAATTATTAAAATTAATAAATAAATACCAAATGTCACATCATAGTTATTTAATTTCGTTGTTAATTATTAATTACTAATCTTGATGACATAATTAGTAATAATTAATTGTAAATTGGTAATTATAAATTATTAATAATTGTATATTAATTTTTTATAGATATTACTTCTTAATTATTGAAAATAATTTATCAGTTAATAATTATTAAATATTAATCCTAATTACTGATATTAATCTAGATTATTAAATATGTATTAATAAATTAAAATTGTTAATCACTATGTATGAATTGTCATAAAAAATTATTAAATAGTATAGTAAGTGTCATTATTATTAGAAATTATTAATTAATTATACTAAGCTAAAAATTAGAAAAAAAGAATTGTAACATACATATATTACAATTAGAAAAAAGGAGATGTAATTGGCATCGGTTATAATTAGCAAAAAAAGGGTGGTAAAAACACACATCTTTTATTACTGACAAAAAGTGTTGTAGTAGGTATCTATTACAACTAGCAAAAATGAAAGCTGTCAAAAGTAGATATCTTTTACAACTGGCAATAAAAGTTGTAACAGGAATCTATTACAACTGATTAAAAGAAGAGTTGTCAAAAATAAGTATCTATTACAACACACTAAGAAAAATAATTGTAATAGGCATATATTACAAGTAGCAAAATAAAAGAGTTAACCTATTACAACTTTTTGAATAAAACAGTTGTGAAAAACCTTTATTACAACTGGCATTTTATAACAGTTGTAGTAGGGTCTTTTTGTTGTAGAATTAAGCAGCTCCAAGCAGAATGCAAGAGAGAATCCGAATCAAGCCTGAGTATTCTCACCCTGAGAACCTAGGTGGGAATGAAGAGAGAGAAGGGGAAACAAAATGGGAAAGACATATAGTCTGGCGAGTCTGGTTACTTGTAGCATATAAATAAATAAATGCATCATGAAAGGCATATAAACTGGATGAGAGTGATAACAGTATCAAAAGACAGATATAAAAGAATGAGTAGGGTGAGCAGAATAAACAAAACAAGATATATTGTGCTTTTCTAATACTTCTCTTTGCACCAATACTAGTATAACAGAAACAAGATGATCCTTACAGAAACAGATGGTAGACTTAGGTTGTGACACCTTTGGGATTCGGACCCCAGACCTCCCAAAAATAAACAGCACGCACTAACCACTGTGCTAAAAGATCTTTGTGTTATCTTTTCTAGAAGGGTGCTACAGACTACCCCTCTTAAAGAGCCCAACGTCACCGTTGGCTCATATCAATCACCACCCAGGTGTTGTGCATGTAACCCGCATCAGTACCACACCGACTGTCATCCGCAGCATTACACACACAATTCCGGCTGGGTATAGGCTCTGATAGAAAATGTTACACCTACGGGATTCGAACCCTAGACCTCCCGGAAAGAAACAACACGCACTAACCACTGTGCTAAAAGATCTTTGTGTTAGCTTTTAGAGAGGGGTGTTACATAGGTGTACTTCTAGTGATCGGTTTAACCCCTCCCCCCTCCCCACAAGAATAATAGACAGTCCAACAGAAATGACAAGTGTTACTCCCAACAAGAATAATGGGCTTCGAAACAAGCAAGACTAGGTGTACCCTAATTACTACACCATTCGATCGGCTTCTTACCCCGTAGACACCCTGTGCTGGCCCCATAGTTGGATGTATCACTTCCTAAAGTGGCAACCCCTTTATTAATGAGATGCACAACCATCTGCTGATATCATAGCATCTTAATTTTCCCGAGAAAGCCATACTCATGCACGCACATGACTCCATCAGATCACGCACTGTCGACACATCCACCTATATGAACCTCTTATAATCAACTCAGTAAGCATGCCCTGACCCCGACCTAGCTCGGGGTTCCCCGTTTAATACCAAGATGGGTTACTGACAGATATGGGTCCAATACGACAGATGACGCAAGCTATCCCTTAGGCTTGCATCCCCACTACTAGGATTTTTACAGGTTATGCCTAACATTTTAACAAGGTTGCATAACCCCAACATGTAATACAGGTTAAGTTTGTCGGGCTTTAACAAGAATAACTTAACCGCCACTGATTCAAGCAAGTTTAATTAACCCTCACCCAATTCGATATGTTCATGTAACCCCCATAGATTTTGAACATGCTAAGTATTTCTGGTTAACATGTTATTATCATATTTCGATTTATGGCTATTAATGGACTAGACATCTCATATTAAGTCTATCATTTGTGGATGCTGGAGATGTCAGGCAGTCCAGGCTGACTTCTACCACAAGTCCCTCGTGTCTTAGCACCGTTACGTGTACATTTATGCAATCGGCCCCTCACAATAGATTGAGCGCTTGTGGACGCTGGATTTGATGGGTGGTTCCAGGCAGACTTCTACCACAAGTGTAATCTAACTTCATGTCTAAGTGCGATTATAGTTTCTAATTACTGTAAATCTAGGCATGTTCATTATTAAACTGTTTTTCATGTTTATCCAAGGTCATGCCCTAAATCCCAATCTGATAAGTTATGCTCCAAACTAAAGTTATAGATTAAGGTGTAGATTACGCCCCCAAATCCCAATCATGTTTTACCATGTAAGTTATGCTCCAATTTATCAATCCCAACTGTTCCCAATTTCGTACATTCGCATATTTTAGCGATAGGCCTAGGCTCGAAAGTAGTCTGGCTATAAAAATAAAAAGGAAGGAGGGAGAGAAGAGAACAAGAATAGAAGAGGAAGGGGAAACTTGGATAGAAAAATTATTTTGCATGGTTTGTGAGGTTGATTTTTCATGAGATAAGAGATGGAAACATGGTGGCATTATAAGTTTGGTTAGATGGGGCTACAAGCACATGCAAATTATATACATTAGAGCATCCCCAATGGGGTGTCGGTAGTTCTTCAACCAACCTCCAACTGGGGGTGGGGGGCAAGAGATAGGCTAGGGTTGCTTCAGCAACCCTGAAGGTTGTTGGAGTAAGCAACTAGTTGCTCCAATAACCGTGCTTAGCTGGCTTTGTTAAAGTCGGCTAAGAAAATCCGGATTTAACAAAGCTGGCTAAGGGGGGACGATAAATTATGTCCCCCTTAGTCGTCTTTGTTAAAGTCTACAAAAGTGGTAAAGCCTTAGATGGCTTTTACAAAGCCGCCTAAGGCCATATGACCCTTCCCCCCATTGGGGGGTTGCTCAGTTCAACCATTGAAGATTTGACGTGGAGCAACCCTCCCGATTGTCTTAGGAGTTGTGATTTTTGCAACTAAAATGGCGTTTTGTTGGGGGTGGCTGTTATCATGCATAATTACATTTGGAAAATTTATCATTTGAGAAGAGTCTTCAAATGGGGTCACTTCTATGGATGGTTTTGGTTGGAGCTGAAGTTTGAATGACATTAAAGGCTGTTCGATCATTGAATTAGTGGGTTCAGGGCAGGTAGCTTTGGCAAATGGGTTTGTTTGATTTGCAGAATTGTTGATAGGATCAGGTTCAAGAGTTTGGTTGATTTCAGTTTTAAATGGAGCCAAAAAAGGAAGGCATTTAATTCCCAGTTTGATGTTGCTTATCAGGATAGGTTTGGACATGATTTGGTGCAACTTTGGCATTTTGTTCTAGATTCAATATAAGAGATTCATGGTTAAGGTTTTAATTAGGTTGGTAGGTTATAGAATTGATGGTTGGGTCAATTGAAAGCAATTCAGTATGTCCAACTTTTGTGTTGGAGCAATACGTTTTCTTGTGCATGCCTGTTGTGCACTGTTCTAGTTCCCTTGTTATTTGTCACTATTGTATCACCATTTGGCACTCTAACTTGATCATTCCCACACTTCAATACTGGACCACTGACATTTATGAGAAAAATGGAAATTTATAATGTTTATAATTATGTTTTATTGATTTTAATTTGATTACAATTTAGCTTTCTTTCCATAATATAATGTTTTTATAAGAAAGCTCACATTATCGTTTTCAATTTCAAATGATATTAGAATTTTGAATTATATCTATTGTTGTTACTTAAAGTATATTTTCTGTTTTCGACCCTCTCAAATTCATTTTGTTTTAAAATGTTACTTCAAGATTTACAACGTCCATGTCTAAAAAATGTTGCAATACCAAGCTCTTCAAGTTTACAGATTAAAGACTACGGAAATTTTAAGTGAATATAAATGACAATTTTTTTGGTGTGTGCGCATTTTTTTTGGGGGGGGGGGGTTGGGGAGTGGTTGGTGAAGCAGGTGAGAATATGCTCACCTTAGCCTTCTTTATCATGCTCTCCGTATGTGTTACAGTACGACTTTTTTCTAACTGCTTGCTATTTATTCTGCCAGGCGTTAGAACTGCAAAGGACTAAGGAGTTTATGTTATATCAATTCCATCTCTCCCCCTAATCATGATGATCATTATTTTGTGCCACATTCCATACTTAATTATCTTTTACAATTTCAACTTGGATCATGGTGTCTTCCAGCTTTTGATGATTGTAAGTTTCACCAGTTAACTAACTGTAATTTTATAACACCTAATATATCATATACATGCCTTCATCACTGTTGGAATTGTCTCACATCGGAAATTTGTCTACCTAGTCTTCCTTAATATATGAGGAGTTCTCCATTCACATTGCCAATTGGTTTTGTGATAATATGCGGGCTCCGTCATTTCTTCATAATTAACCACTGTGGTTCAAAAAGTGTTGCCAATTGAAGTTATGACAAAGCATAGCTACATAGTTGGGAAATTTTCTCATCACGGGTGCACACTAGATATTGTAGAAGGCTAGTAAAGTCATTGCTTAATTTTTCCATCGTTCTTATCTATGATACTCTATCTCAATCATTTATACATTTTTATTCTTCTTTAATATGAAGCCCAAAATATCTTCTTTGTTGCAGAATGTGCCTTCCAAATTGCTTTTTTTGACTGCAAGGGAGCCTATATCTAAGTGGGTTGATTATGGTTTTGCTTATTTAGCTGCCTCTATAGGAGTTATCCCTTATTCAGTTCATAGAGTTGGAGCTTGTGGTTTATGTGCAGGTCAAGTTATGTTTGTATCTGTGATAATCCAGACTTATTTTGCACTAAACTAACCATTAACTCTTTTTTTATTAACTAGTGCAGCTGCAACGGTTCCCATACAATACAAGAGTCTAGCCTTGTTGGTTCAGACTACCGAAGGTTGGTTAATTACTACATACATGTTTGTGTTCTTTCTCTAAATTTGCAATAACACCCTCAAGTATGTTAGAAACTGCTATAAGTACTTTGATTTGACTTTGTTAAAGTTTAGCTCAATTAATTTTTATACTAGATGTACTTACTGATTTAACTTAGTTAAATTTGTAATAGCATCCTCAAGTTAAGAATACCGTCTCACAGAAATCAATTACTGGGATCAAATGAAGGAAAAGAGTTACACATTGTTACATGGTCATGTTGGACCAATTTATTCTGCAAATTTTAGTCCACTTGACTATCTTTTATCATAATCTTTTGATTCAACAAGTAGCTGGCTCAATTCTTCTACGAATATGCTAGTTCATACTGTACATGTATTGGTCCTATATTGTCTCATTGATACAGTTAGACTGTGGATTGTGTATATGCCAATATTGCAAAAAGTCGTGAATCATATCTTGTGAGCAAGTAGAATGATTCAAAAAAATTGTTGTAGCCTAGTTTTTCAATTTTGTATATTATCCCTGCCGTCGACTAATAAAATATATTCATGTCCTTGTTTCTTTTACGTAGAGGCTATTGAGAAAAGAAGTTAGCAAGCATAATCATGGTTTCTCATTCTCTGTAACTATCTATTCCTCTATCTTGAATTTGTTACAACATACCCTTATTTATCTATATAGCTCCACCTTTATTTGTTTTTTAATAGTACAAATCAAAACATACTATTAATTAGCTATCATTCATTTATATATCGTTTCACACATTGATATAACTGCTTCTTGAGAATAACCAAAAACTGCGTACCTTGGTATTCATGTGAACATCATCAAAGTAGAACTTTTTTATGCTCCCATATTTGGGCAATGCTATAAAGTAGAAATACATAAAATCATATAAAATTTGGAATCAATAGTCATTTACAGCACTAATATAGTATAACAATAAAAATAAATGAAAATTGGAAAAACAAAGAGAAAAGCTTTCACCACCACATGCAGAACTGGGTACTGAATCCACTACTTCTAGTTTTCCCAATGTTCACAAGTATCTAAAGTTTTGACCCGTCATCCAAATCTAGATGATTACAAAATGCATGGGGGACATCTAGTAACTCCCTAATAATTAAATGTTGATGATTGTACAAGTAATAAAACCAATATAGAAACATACTACAAGAACCACATATTTTTTATTTTACATTGATTTTGCCAAAGGCTTGTGATAAATGATCCAAAGAATGATATAAAATGGACATGCTACAGTGTTTTGTTGCAGACATTAAAATTTAAGTACATCTGTTGGAGGCATCCGTCATAACACCATTTTCTCAATGTATATATGTTCGGTCTTCTTATAGAGCAGGCGAACTGTTTGTTTAGAATTTAGTGAACGGTAACAGAACTAAGTTGCTTTGATTTATAGACATAGCCTTGTTTGTGTTAAATGTTGATTGCTAGAATGGTGGTAGATGTATGTTCGTTTGTATAGTCTATGCTGAGTTATGTGGATTGTTATGTAAGCTCATATGCAAATTAATTTTATGATATTGGTAGCTTTGAAATACAGGGTGGTGTGGAGTAGCTAAAAACGTAGCAACAATTAGCTTTCTTGCTACGGTTGTATATAAAACCCAGTCGCAAATGTCAAACTTATTGCATCGGTTATTTAAAAGCATGTCACATTAGGTCAAAGGTTTGGAGCTCAATTTAGGTTTGTTGCTATGGGTGTAAAAGAACCGTCGCAAATAAATTAGTCTACAACGACGGTGTAACGTCCTGTATTTTTGCTAGTCGGATATTTACTTTATTATATTAAATAATCATACGAAATAGAACGTTCAAATCAGTGCGTTGCTTATCTTATGATGAGGCTCATGCTTCGCATATGGGAAATTGTTCGATATATTTTATAGGTCTTAAAAATGTTTTATTTTCGAAACGACCTCCATTTTCGAAAAAAACGAATTTTTTTGAAATGCGTATAGCTAATTATTGTTAGATTTACAGTTTGGGGAAAATCTGGGTGGCTTTATCGGTGCGCACAATTTAAAGGTGAACCGATAATTTAAAATAACGATGTTGTGCAGATGGAGTCCGTTTCCAACAAAACGAATTTTATTGGGATCGGAACGTTGAGATGTAGTGGTGTATCCAGTTCCATTGCATCTGAAGTTGTTTGAGACAGTACGAATTTTTCGTTCATCGGTAAACAATCGTTAGCGGTATATCAAATACTATATAAAAACAACATATAACTCAAAACTTAAAATCCTAAGTAAAGATTAAATGGGTATATACACGTGCAACAGTCTATGTTTTTAGTTCAGCAACCATATTTGGAACCACAACACATGCTCCCTTTTTAAACTGTATATACACATACTGGGGTAAAAGAAACATGCAACCTATTGGACCATAAATACACAATCCTATAATAAGTAAATATAAACATTCACATACAGCTAAGACACGGCTATCAAAGTGGAAGCAAATTCTACCTCCCCTAGTCTACAAACATATTATGTATATATATATTTTTCTGTACAACTGCTGTAAAAATTTGGAAACACAAGCAGCTATGAAATCCCTTTCAGCCAACATAACCATGTGCTTTGCTCTAGACAACGTCCAATAGCATATGTTTTATACATTTTCAACTCCTATTTTCGCTTCTGAAAACCTACCTACTTTCTGAAAGACCGCGAGTTGAAAGAAATGAAAACACACTGCCTTCATTTGTCCACCTCGTGTACCTTCTTCCTCCCGTATGATCTAACCAAACAAACAACAGCTCATGCCTATATGAAAAGAGGTAGGCACAGCTACACCCTAAAAACATAGCGTAGGCCATTGATGGGAAGTGAAAGCTCGCCTAGCTTACACTGCAAGTCTACCATTCCTAAAGCTTAGCAGCCAAGGCATCGTTGCCTATATATACTCTTGCCATCCATTCTTTGTTCAGCATACACACTTGGTTGTTCTGCTTTTCAAGAAACAAAATCGTTATATACTCCACTCCACTACAATAAAATAACAGTGGCAAGTTCCTTCATCAAGGTGGGGTTCGCGAAATGTTGACAGTTTAGAACTGGGGGTACAACAAATCAACGTGAAGGGAATATGAAGGTTGAGTTCATTTTCTTTGAAGAGGTGGGCTCATTCGGGTAACGTGAAGAAATATATTGGCAACCCAAAAGCAACGAAGTACAAAGGAGGTCCAGCATTGAAGGAGTTAAGTAATGGAGAACAAAATGAAATATGAGAAGAGGACTTTTTGCGTGAGGAACACAGGGTAGTAGAAGGAATTTAAGACGGGTCTGTACTCTGTAGCATATCAATGAAGCTATTAGGGATCGATGAAGCTTTTGGGGACGAAGTGAAAACAGAACGTATTGGACAAAACTGGACAAAACAAAACGTGATGCAAGATAGAACGCAGCATGTGTTTTGGAAAGTTGGGTGTACAGTAAGGGATCTTTGAACTGGAGAAGCAACGAAGAACAGTTAACAGGCTGAGGAGCAATATTCGCGAGAAAAAGGGTACGAAGGTTATAATTATTTAATTAAGGAATTTTTAGTTTAATTAAAATTGCGTAAACTAATATCGTAATAACTTTTATTTGGTTAGCAGAATTTAACGAAACATGCCGTGCACTGAAATTGTATGGTCGGGCACAACATTTTGAAACAGACTTGAACAGTGCAGCGGATGACTGGAATTTATAGTTAAATTAAACGACTGTTTAATTTAACTGTTACCGCATCATTCAACGAAAACCCAAAGTGCGTATAACTCAGTCAGTTTTTATCCCATTTATATTTTATATAAATCGAGTTTTATTTTATGTGCTATGCTTGAAAATAGTTTGTTGTTGTTGTTATTTATATATTGGTTGATTAAACGTTAGTTTAATCTAAATAAAATCTAACCGTTATTTTAACGGTTAATTCCAAACGAGTAACTTACCTTGTTGGTTACGTTTATAACAATATAAACGTATTAAATCAAAATATGGCTGCTTGGGTTACTTTTGATTATTTATTTATTTTATCTATTTATTGAATTGAATCATATTATTTAAGATAATGTATTTGGATGCAGGGGGAGAACAGGTTGGAGGGATCGAACTGGGTTCCTCATATTTATTGCTTATTTTCATATCACATTATATGAACTGTTTGACCAGCCTGATTAGATGATTGATTTATTTATTGATTGTTGAATCTAAATTCAACAGTTGTTTTTTTATTAACCAATGGACAATATTGGTTGAGTAATTGGCAGCATATGGCCTATAAATCAATCATTGAATAAATATCGATTTACCGTCAAAGTAAATCGACGGCAATGAAGTTATAAATTTATTTTATACCTGAAATTAGTTTTTTAATCTATTAATTGGAATAAAAGCTATCTGAAAAGAAAATAAATATTTTTATTTATTATTTAAGTTATAAGTAATTATTAATTTGTATTATAAAGAAAATTCTTATGTAATGAGAATTATATGCAAATGAGCAGAATTAGTGTAACAGTTAAGAGTTGGTTTAACTATTCTAAGTAACGATTAAATGGAATTATTTAAATTAATTAGATTATTAATTAATTTAAAGAAAGGATCAATTGGAATTGGTTAAGGAGATAACCGTGTTTTGAATTGAATAAGTCGACCGTTTTAACTGGGATGAATAAGTAAATTAGTTTATTGTTAAATAAATCTAATGAAAACTGTTTAACGAATATTTGTTAATGTGAATAAGATTTTAAGGAAATTATTATTTAGTTAAGTAATAAAGAATTCACCTACTTTTACAGTAGTTAGTAATGAAGTAAATTTTTAATTTAATGATTAATAATTTAAGAGATTTCTTTTTAGATGAAATCCATTTAAGGAATCGGAGTTTGAAATGGAATCAAGGTGAAATTGAAAAGAGCCATGGTCAGATTTTATGGTAAAGCCTAGATTTTTATAACAAAGTTATAAAACAGATTTTCGAGCGGATACGATAAATTAAATAAATAATTTATTTAACGTTTGAATTAAGCAAAGGCAAATTGAGAATAAAAAGGGTTTCATATTAAACCAAGTTTTGTAAATAAGGTTTATTAAAGGGTGTAAGGCTAAAACATCGATTTTAAGTTAACGATGCTTAATAATGAGATTAAGTGAAATAAATGGGATTGAAATGAGATTTTAAAAGCAGGAAATGGTCGAGGGGAAATATATGGATCGATAAGGAGTTAAGTAAAGGGAACTAAAAAGGAGTTGAGAATATATATATAAAAGATATTTCCAATGTAAAGGGAATAAAAGGAGATTGGTAAATTATAACGATATTTATGAAGTAAAAGAATTAATGGGCTTGAATGGGTTTATCAAAAAGGGGATAAGTGTTTGTTTTGTTTCCAACAGTGAAAAACAAAGGGATTCATAATGACGTTTTTACATGGGATTTGATTGAACCCAAATGTTAGAATATAAAGTATATAAAATGTTGTTGCGAATATTCTGATGATATAATAAGAGGTGAATACCATGTTTTAAATTATTAAAAGATTAAGATATTTAATTAGTTTTAATTAAAAGGCCAAGTGATGCTGAGTACTGAACTAGTAAATTTATTTTATTTGTATGATTGTTTATTTGATAGTTAAATAACCGACTATCAAATCTAACCCATACGATTGTTGGTACGGAAAGACCAGGATCGAATCATATTTGAAAACCATTCCGACCAGCAAATACAAAATTGAGAAGATATCAGATGCTGATAAAGACGGAGCCATTGAAGACCATAGATCTTCATGAGACGGAAGGATTACTTTTATCTCTGGTCAACTCCTATATTTTTCAAAGTCTATTATATATGAACTTAATCTAAAATTTATAACCAGAGATATATTGTGGTTGTAATAACCTGGAAATCTGAGCCAATTTAAAATTTTTATTTTGGCAATTTTATCGAATTTTGAATATTTAAAATGAATTGTTTTAAATAATAACGACGAAAAATATATTTTTGATGAAGTTAAAACGAATAAATTTATTTTAATTATATAACGAGCCTGAAATGGTACTTTATGGAATTCAGAATAGTCGCTATGGAATTCTGGCCCTTAAAAAAAGCCATTTTGCAAACAATCTCGGTTTTCGACGAAACCACTTTTGTTGGATCTGTGATGTCAAGTTATTGCTAGGTTTCAAAATTCGTAATTTTCTGAATCAATATGTGAGCGTGGCAAAGTTAAACGTGTTTTGAACAGTTTCAGTCAATTTCGATCAACCAGAAAATGGCCATTTTTCAAACGGTCTCGGAATTTGATGAAATTAGTTTTGTTAGGGCCGTATCGTCCATACGAAGCTAGAAATAAAATTTCTAAAATTTTGAGTCCGTAGGTGTCCCGGTAATTTAAAATGTGCATTCAAATTGAATATATACAGATTTATATTTTAAATTCAACGGAAATGGATCTAACGATCGAATTGGCCTACGATACATATCCCATGGTGTTCGGAACGGGGTTAATACGCTAGGGATGACAGTCATCAGGTTTGATTTCGAGTTCGAATAGAAATGGTACTTTATAGAGTTCAAGATTTAAAATAAATAATAAATAAAAAATATAAAACCTTTACAAATACCCCCCTCTAAACCTAAATCAGAAAAGGGAAAACCCGATTCCTTCTTGGCCGTCACTCCCTTTCACCCGCGCCCCCTCCCTGCGCTCTTCATCGCGCCGCCACGATGGGGGACCGCCGCGGTTCATCACCTCCGCCACCTCTCTCCTTCTCTCCCCCTTGTCTCTCTCTTCTTTAACTCGAGAAACCCCCCTTCCGATCTCCGAAGCCTGACGCACCGCACCCTCTCAGGCCACCGCAACCCCACTGACGCACCGCCACCACTTCATTGGCCCACCGCCTCGCTGGAGAAGCCACCCCACCTCAGTCACGACATCAGCTCCCCCTTCCAATAGAACCGTCCAGCCTCCTCTCCCTCCCCTTTCTCCGAACCAAATGGCCCGAAGCCCTAGGAAACCCCGCTGTCTTGCTGTAGCCGATCGCCATTGTCATCCCCGACCATCTCCGACCCCACAAACCCCATCCTCAGCCCACAACTCCGCTGTGGGAGCTTTCTCCAACAAGGCTTCAATTTTAAAAAGGAAAAAAGGTGTGTTTTATTTCTATTTATACTATATAATTTCTTTTATGCAATCAATTTTTTTTATAAACAACCATGAGTATAGATATGAATTTTATGAAAATAAAGTCGTAAAAAATACGATTTTTATGAATATAAAAATAGGATTTTTATCATATGGTTAGCATTAGAAAAGAGGGTATTTTTGAAAGTAAAAAGATGATATTTAAAAAATATATATAAAAAGGTTAGATCTTTATAAATATAAAGAAAATATTTTTTTATAATATTATCGCGAGATGAAAATATAATCTTTATAATATAAACATCGGGTTAAAGATTAGATTTTTAATCAATGAAAAGGTTAAAATTTTCTATGTGAAAAGGCTAGATTTTTCTTTATGAAAAGATCGGATTTTTAATTTAGAAAAGATCGGATTTTTTATTTAGAAAAAGATTGGATTTTTAATTATATAAAGATATAATTTTTTCGTAGGGAGGAAATATTTGGCAAGTTAAAAATACAATTTCTAACTAGGGTATAATATGATTTTTATATAATAGAGATTATAAAAAAATGATTTTTATATACTAGAGAATATAAAAATATGATTTTTTTATATGTAGTGGATACGGACAACGAAAGTGACAAAAGGCGAGCGTGGCGAAGATTTTCTACATATGAAGAGTCGTGGCATTTGGTTTAGCTCTCGGTGAGAACTCCTCACTTTTATTTTATTTTCTAGTTGAAATATGTACTAGGATGCCGACGGTGCTTAGCAGCACCCGACACCCGTTGTCCACAGACCATGGACGACTTGTGTGATTGGTTGTGTTGTGAAATTTGACTGTTGATTGTGATGTGTAAAATATATATTCATGTGTTGAAATAAAATATATACTCATGTGTTGAAATAAAAAATATATATTCATGTGTTGAAATAAAATAAATATTCATTTACAAATTGAACGATATGTTTATGTACACCGATTTGACTGATATTGATTGGGGCGATAAATTTTACACATCGCCCAACTGCAAAAATAAGATATGTGTTTGATTGATTGAAACCCCACATGGGTGTTAGGATGATATTGACGTACACTAATCCCAATTGTTTAGTAGTATGTCGACCGATGGGTTGACAGACTGTGTAAGCTTACTTATCTATATTTAATGCTTATGCAGTGGTGTGGTGCACTCTGGATGATGGTTGATGATTTATTGTTGCTATTATATACATGTGTTGTTGGGAATCCATATAATTAACATTAAACGGTAATTGATTGGGCCTCATTCTAATTTGGAAAATAAAGAATAGAATGAAAATTCATGTGTTGAATAATATAAATTCATGTGTTGAATAGAATGAAAATTCATGTGTTGAATTATATAAATTCATATGTTGAATAGAATGAAAATTCATGTGTTGTATAACATAAATTCATGTGTTGAATAAAATAAATATTCATGTGTTGAATATTATAAATTCATGTGTTGAATAGAATGAAAATTCATGTGTTGAATAATATAAATTCATGTGTTGAATAGAATGAAAATTCATGTGTTGTATAATATAAATTCATGTGTTGAATAGAATAAATATTCATGTGTTGAATAAAATAAATATTCATGTGTTGAATAGAAGAAAACATTCATGTGTTGAATAAAAGCCGATTTGATTAGATTGACGCCATTTTGACGTGAACGATATTTATATCGATTTTATTCATTTTTATAATGAATAACGAATAGGAATTGATTTCAAAATATAACATTTTGAAAATATTATCATTTATAGATTAATGATATGGAATATTCAATTTTTATTTGAAATTGAATATGAAGTTGAAATCGTTTTGAAAACGAATTTAAAACGATTTATAAAATACGTTTTGAAAGGAAATCGACGAAATATACATAATATATATATTATATATATAATGGCCTGAATAGAACGCGCCGCGCTGCGGCAGTTCGTGAATTTCGACCATTGTCTTCGAATGGATATTACGGGAGATCCGACCGTCGGATTCTCCCAAAACCGGAACTGTTGGGTTCGTATCGTAAAGAGCTTTCTAACGAATATTAAAGATTTGAAATCTAACGGTTGGATTTGGAATTATGTCCAGATCAAATTTGGAAAAGGTCGATGTAAGTGCAGCTCGGGGGCCGTTGATGGAAATCGACTGTACGGCCCTTGGTAAAATTATTAAAAATAGTAATAATTTGTGTAAAATCATAAGAAATGATTTGGAAAGAATTGGGATGAAAAACTCCATATTTGAAAAGATAAAAATAGATTTTTATCTAAATTAACTAATTTTGAACTAGAATAATAATTTATTTATTTTTAAATAAATAAATTGGATTTAAAAGGGTTTTAAAAGTAACCAGAAGTTTCAATAATTGAATTGGAATGGAATGTGATTTTGGGTTTAGAGTGAACCGTGTTTTAAATGACATTGGTTCTTTAACCTAGTTAAAGACAGGATATGATTTCCCAAGTTAAACAATCACTGATATTGATTTTTGGGAAGATTAAAACCAACTGGAGTTCTAATGAATCTTTAATTAGATTGAAATGATCGAGAATAGAGTATCACCAGTTTTGCTCCAGGCGATAGTTAAATCTTTAATTAGATTTGAACGTGAAATGGTAATTGAATTTACCGATAACACCGTGGAGTTAGATATGAAGTATTACCAGTTTTAATTCATGGGTTGAATAGGTTGGGATTGGGAAATAAAATAAATGATTACTTCGTGTGGTTCGCTAATCCCGACTAGTTTGGATATACCATAATTTGGTTTGAATCGATATTCAAAGGAAGATTAAAGAATAAATTTAAAGAATTTATCTTTGATAAAATTAATGGGAACTTTTCCCAAAGAATAAGAATATTTGAATAAAAGAATATTCTGAATTGGAATGAGGCGTATGTTGTGTTTGTGTAACACTTGTTTATTATATATGCGAGTTATTCAAAAAGACCGGGTTTATCCCATTCTGAATAACTGATTCGACGTGGTGTCGAGGATGAAGACGGTGGTTGAAGACTGGGGGTCTTCACATCGTTTGGTTGATTACTGATGATCTTGATTGGGTTGTACACCCAAGAGGAGGGAATCAGTTGGTGATCGTCCAGACGTACTTGGAGATCGATGGATATGCGAGGTACAAGGTGCCTCCGGTTTTGTTCAGACCCAGAACGAACTTGTAAATGGACTGTGTGTCTGACATTGGATTTTATTCTGTGTGGTTGATTCGTATTAAATATATATCAGTTTGACGCCGGAGAATTTATTCTCTTGCTTAACGCCCTTCTCTGAGACGTACGAGCTCAGGGGTTATATATTGATGGATATCAATCGCATGGAGTGAACTGCCTATGTGGCATGCCTAAGTGGCAATTGATCAAGGCTTCTGTTGAAACGCAAAGTCTTGTGGTTGATGATCAAAGCACCGCCTGTGTGGCATAGCTTTGTGTAACGTTGATTCGCGAGCCTCACACCCCGGTTGTGAAATAGAAACGGGAGAGGACATCGGGGAGGGCATGCGTTTCCTTCTAGCTAGGGTGGTGTCAGTGACCTACCAGCCCTGACATTTATATTATTTTCACCTGTGTGGTTGTTGTTGTTGCAAGGTGCCTCAGATATATCGGGGACTATGTGGAGCCAATTGAGTCATTTGGCTCATTGACGCCCCAAAGGGTGGGGAAACGCAGTGTTCAGGCATTTTAATCCACATCTGTGGACCGGCCCTGACGATCCAAGGGCCCACCTGAGTTTGGGTCCTGAGACATGGGCTAGAGCATCTCGAATCGGTAGAGGACTATCTTTTGCCTCTGTTCACAGATGGAAATCCAACTTCCAATACGTGACTTTGTGGTTTTGATTGTAGAGCCTAGTATGGCGACATAGTGGTATAGGGCACTTATGCCGTCTATGATTGATACTTATGATTTGAAGTTGTTTTATACACTATGCACTTATTATAGTATCAAATTATTTGTTTTAAACGTATCAAGCATTCTTGGCTATTATAAGGTAAAAACCCTATCCTCTGGCTTGTGTTGCATTGTGTGATGGGACCTGGGTCTTATAGTAGCTTCATTGTCCTTTATTTAGCATTGCGCTGTTGTTTTATGCACTGGTATTCTTGGGAGGAAACCCGTTCCGTGTTATACGACGTGGTCCCTTGATTTACCTAACTTTAAAATAAAGATTAATAATTGTTTTAGTTCTCACACCAGTCACATGACTGACCTGCTGTTTATTGTTTTAACCTAAACTCTGGGTGCCCTTATTTTGACACGGGCAGCTAGTAGTTTTGGTTTTGCAGATTTATATTCACAGGATCCTGTTTACAGCTGGAACGATACTCAGAAAGCTCTGTATCCATATATTACTTTCAGTTGTGTTTTGTATTGTTTTTCCGCTGCTATATAATTTATTGTGATCTCTAATATTTTCTGTTGTATTATAATTATTCATACTTTGTATATTCTTGTATTCTGATGGAATTGTTGTAATAAGCAATGAAATGTTCTTCTGTTTGCATTCTGATTTGTCGTGTTCTCAAAACGATCAGGGGTTTTCGAACGGTCTTGGTCGGTTTAGCGACCGATTCAGATCGAGCGAAATTCATTGACGTCACATTTGGTATCAGAGCTTTGGTTTACAGAGCTCGGAGAACAAGACACATTGGAACCATACGAAAGAATTCATCAGAGATTGGATTAGTGATATCCAGTGAGCATGACTCGTTAGAGATGGGATCAGTAGTATCCTACAACAAGTGTGAAGGGTGATGTTTTTAACATAAAATTTAAAACAAGTTTTGTTTTGAAAATTTAATTCGACTATTCGTATTTGAATATTTATTTATATTGATTTGGACAATCCAATATATAAAGATTTTGCATATACGTCTGATCCACGTGTATTCGAAATTTTAATATACTGGATAGATATAGAATCACACTCTAGTCGCCCGGAGATGGTTCTGATGATCGCTATAGTACGTACATCATCAGAATTTATATTCGAGTTTCGAAAGTGGGATATTTATATATTTCCAATTGACTGGTGTGAGAACCGAAACTAGAAAGGGATTATTGTTGTGGTTTGGCATCAAAAATCTGATTTTTTGACTATGTATCAAAGTTATGAAGTTGAAAAGATAATCAACTAATTGATTGCTAATTGTGTTGTTTGATTAATTAAATGTTGAACCTTTAGCCAAATTGAACCAAAAAGTGAATTGTATTGAAAATTTATTGCATTTGCATGCATGTACATGTACTTACATTGAACAGGTCATAGCAATGAGGCTAGAGCAGAAGAATAAAATTGTTTGCCTGACAAATAGGTACATGTTTATTGTATTTCTTGGGTTTTTGATTATTTTATGAGCCGATTGGTTGTTTCTTTTTCTTTTTGGATTGGTGAGGGCCATGTGAGGCTATTTGAAATATCCCGAAGCTCCCGGTGCAGGGGAGGTTATGGCGAAATTTTTCGAAAATTTAGGGTGTTAGCCAAATTTTTGAAAAATTTGAAAAGTTCATAGAAACTGAAAAGTTGAAGAACTTAAGCCATAATGGAAATTATGGAAGTTGAGTTGATTAGTTAAACAACTTTCGGCTTCGTTCCTTTTCGGGGACGAAAAGTTTTAAGTGGGGGAGATTGTAATAACCCGGAAATCTGAGCCAATTTAAAAATTTTATTTTGGCAATTTTAGCGAATTTTGAATATCTAAAATGAATTATTTTAAATAATAACGACGGAAAATATATTTTCGACGAAGTTAAAACGAATAAATTTATTTTAATTATATAATGAGCCTGAAATGGCGCGGAAGTTCGAAAATTCGATTTCAAATTTCAAATGAATGTACAGGATTCAAAATAAATCGGATTTTAGCGAAACCAAAAATATTAGAATCTATTTGAAAATATCTTTCCAACGAATCCGAAAAATCAAAATTTCGTAGTGGGAATAAAAAGTTATGTCCAGTTGAAAATTCAGAATAGTCGCTATGGAATTCTGGCCCTTAAAAATAGCCATTTTGCAAACGACCTCGGTTTTCGACGAAACCACTTTTGTTGGATCCGTGATGTCAAGTTATTGCTAGGTTCAAAATTCGTAATTTTCTGAATTAATATGTAAGCGTGGCGAAGTTAAATGTGTTTTGAACAGTTTCATTCAATTTCGATCGACCAGAAAATGGCAGAAAATCGGTCTCGGAATTTGATGAAATTAGTTTTGTTAGGGCCGTATCGTCCATACGAAGCTAGAAATAATTTTTATAGAATTTTTAGAGTCCGTAGGTGGCCCCGGTAATTTAAATTGTGCGTTCAAATTGAATATATACGGATTTATATTTTAAATTCAACGGAAACGGATCGTAACAATCGGATTGGCCTGTGATACATATCCCATGGTGTTCGGAACAGGGGTAATACGCTTGGGACGACAGTCGGCGGGTTCGATTTCGAGCTCGAATGGAAATGGTACTTTATAGAGTTCAAGATCTAAAATAAATAATAAATAAAATATATAAAACCTTTACAAATACCCCCCCCCCCTCTCTAATCCTAAATCAGAAAAGGGAAAACCCGATTCCTTCTTGGCCGTCACTCCCTTTCACCCGCGCCTGTAATGACCCGAAAATCCGGTCCAATTTGAGCTGACCAAAAACACAAGTCCAACCCCAAATTAAACTGAAAATACCAGTCATTAATGAAAGAAATTAGAGGGTGAGGATAGATAAGAAAGAAACTTAGAATACAAGAAGAAGGAGAACACAACATCAGAGTAACACGAACCTCACAGCGGAACAAATAACATATAATATATAACATAACTTTGAAATATACATCTGTACTTGAATATACATCATTATCAAAGTACAACACTTACAACACAACGGAAATAACTATAGCTATATGATCCTGAAGCCTCCTGCTCCAGCTCTTCAAATATCTGTAAATCTCGACTACTTGACTGCCTGTACAAAATTGGGCACCCAAGAGTTTAGGGAAAACAAAACAAAATAAACTCCGGGTCAGTCATGGGACTGGTATGAGTAAAACAGTTTAAAACAGTTCAAGCAGGTGAATGATATCTCATAAGACCACGCCGTATAACGGAACAGGTTTTTCCCTTATGAGAATCCAAATTATCTTTATATCAAAAACCTTTTGATATTATAATAATGTCTATCAACACAATATAACAATCATCTAGCAGAAACGCTTTCATCTCACGTTCTACATATATAGTATACAATCAAAACCGCAAGCACGTATTGGGTAATGGATTTCCAACTATGACAAGGTATGGAACCACCTTTCGCTAGTGTACCTCTAGAGAGGAATACACTGGGTTCAACAAGAACATCTTGCAACCCGGCCACACATGATCGACCACTCATTTCGCTTGAGTGTATCGAATGTATATCACCAACGGTTGGGATCAGCAACCGTTTCCCGAATGGGACAGCATCAACAATAGATTTTTTAGAAGTAAATGAAACTCTAGATCAGGTGATTATACACACTACTTCGGTGCGACCGACTTAGCCATGTTGCCCGCCCGATTTCTGTCATTTACCGGTTGTGAGGCTAGAAGCTACGCTTTATCATCACACCATATTCACTTTGAATGCCACTCGTCAAATCCATCAAATCACTGATTGACGTCCTCAACCATACATTATGTGTTAGCTAAAAGAATTTTCCTTCTCCGCTTCCACTCTTGGTACGGTTGGAGAAATCAATATACGTGATCGTCTGGAAATACTCTGTCAGACATCCGTCCATACAAGTCATCCAGGAACAGGATGAACCGAAGGCACTATTCTGTAAACAGGATAGCCCTTGCATAACTCCGTCTTCAATTTTCTTTGGCATATATGATTCGCAACGCTTATGCCAATACAGAGTTGTTCTTTGGATAATAATCCAACCGGTCTCTCCATATTAACAACGTTAAAATGGTCAAAACTTCGATAGTCTGTGATTTAACTATCAAAGAAAAACAGGTGTGCAAAAATGATATTATTTTCAGGAGGTAAATTATATCGATCAATCTTCATTCAGCATTTATCTCTCTATTTCATTAATTTACTTATCTCCTGTTTCCATATATTCAACATTTCTTATTTTCTAAATTTAGAAAATATATGTTATTACCATTGGAAAACATTTCCATTTCTTGTTTTTCTATATCAGAAAACATTTCTGGTTCTTAGGTGGAAAACATTCCCAAAAATCCTTCATTGGACTTTGACAGATGTTTAAACTAACCATCGCGATGCCAACTCAAACCATTACTCTTATTAACTAATTTCCTTTAACCCACCTTCACTATCGAACCTTAACCATTCCTTAGTTAAAAATGAAGTCAAACAAGTTGGGGGTAATACTACCTCTCAGACCTTAACTGTACAACGTTTCTAACCTTGAAATAGACAAAGTTCACCTTTTAATTCTTTAACAAACTTCCTTACGTAACTGTAATAACCCGGAAAATCCGAGCCAGTTTAAAATTTTTATTTTGGAAATTTTAATGAATTATTTTAAATAATATAGACGAAAATTTTATTTTAAATATAATTCGAACGTATATATTTATATACGTCGTCGTTAGAATTTAAATAATTATATATAATTATAAATATAATTGAAAATGGCGCGGTAGTTCGATAATTTGATTTCAAACTTCAATTGAATGTACCGGGTGCAAAATAAACCGGATTTTAGTGAAACCAAAAATAATAGAACCTATTTGATGATATCTTTCCAACGAATCCGAAAAATGGAAATTTCATTGCGGGGATCAAAAGATATGTCCAGTTGAAAATTCAGAATAGTCGCTATGGAATTCTGGCCCTTAAAAATAGACATTTTGCAAACGACCTCGGATTTCGACGAAACAACTTTTGTTGGATCCGTGATGTCAAGTTATTGCTAGATTCCAAATTTCATAATTTTCCGATTCAATATGTGAGTGTGGCGAAGGAAAACGCGTTTGACCAGTTCCAGTTGATTTTAATCGACTAGAAAATGGCCATTTTTCAAACGCACTCAGAATTTGACGAAATTAGTTTTGTTAGGACCGTATCGTCAATACGAAGCTAGAAGATATTTTTATGGAATTTTTCGAGTTGGTATGTGGCCCCGGTAAATTGAAATGTGCGTTAAAATTGAATATATAAAGATTTATATTTTAAATCCAACGGAAACTGATTCAAACGATGGAATCAGATTACGATACATATCCCATTGTGTTCGGAATGGGGGTAATTAGCTATGGACGACAGGCGGTGGGTCTCGTTTTGAGTTCGAAAAATAAAGGTTACTTTTTGAAATTAAATAAAAAATATATAAAACCCCTATACCTACCCTTCTCTCTCCTCATTCAGAAAGTAAAAAAAACCTCGCTTGCCTCGTCGATCCCCCAGGCCCGTCGCCGCCTGTGGCCACCATCGCCAGACCTCCCCCTTCGCCTCGATCTCCTCCTTCTGTCGCGCGTCTCCCCCTCTTGCTCGTGCTGGCCTCCTCTCCTCTTCGAACGACGACAGCATCAACCCCCCCAAAACGCGAACCCGTCGCTCCTTCCCACCTCCGACAGTCCGCCTCCGCCACCTCTTCTCTCCTCCCTCCACTCGATTCCAGTGCACGAGCCCCAGAACCCAGACCCAGACACGATGTCCGCCGCTGCCATGTACACTCCCCTCCTCAACAACTCCGACAAACTCATCTGCCCCTCTCCTTCTGCTCTCGTTCACGAACGCAGCACCCCTCCGTTGATCAGAAAAGTGAGTTTTCTGATTTCTTTTATTGTAGAAAATTCGATTTTTATTTTAAAGCAAAGTTCGATTTTTATTTAGAAGAAAGGTCAGATTTGTAAAAGAAAGACGATATTTTTGTATAAGAAAGACGATATTTTTGTATAAGAAAGACGATATTTTTATATGGAAAAATGTTGAATTTTTAACAAAGAAAAGAATGGATTTTTAATCAAAGAAAGAATGGATTTTTAATGATATAAAGAAGTGATTTTCATATGAACGATATTGATATAAAATTATAATTTTTATAATATGTGAAGGTTAAAAATATAATTTTTATACTATAGAAAAGGTAAAAATATGATTTTTATATTATGGAGATAGCAAAAATATGATCTTTATTGTTTGAAAGGCGATGTAAAAATATAATTTTTATTATATAGAAAGATTAAAAATATAATTTTTATCAAAAATATGATTTTTACATTATAGAAGTGTTAAAAATTTAATCTTTATGTAAGTAGTGAATCAAAAATATGATTTTTACTTGTGTAGAGTATTAAAAATATGACCTTTATATAGTAGAAGATATAAAAATACTATTTTTATATAAGTAGTATATTGAAAATAAAATTTCTATATAATAGAGAATATAAAAATATAATCTTTATATTTGAAAAGGCGAAATCTTTATATAGAGAATAGCGATGTAAAAATAGAATTTTTATCTATATAATAGCGATGTAAAAATAGAATTTTTATCTATATAGTAGCGATGTAAAAATAGAATTTTTATCTATATAGTAGCGATGTAAAAATAGAATTTTTATCTATATAGTAGCGATGTAAAAATGTGATTTTTATATACATAGCAACAATATAAAAATGTGATTTTTATATACATAGCAACAATATAAAAATGTGATTTTTATATATGTAGTGGCTACGGGCAACGAAAGTGACAAAAGGCGAGGACGACGATGATTCCCTACATAAGAAATGTCGTGGAATTGGGATAGCTTTGGTGAGAATTTCTCACTCTTCAATCTCTTTTTCTAGTTATATATATATATATACTAGGATGCAGACGGTGCTTAGCAGCACCCGACACCCGTCATCCACAGACCATGGATGGCTTGTTTGTTTGATTGATGTGTTGTGAAAATTGTTTGTGATGTTGATGTGAAATCGGTAATAAATTGTAAATGTGTTGAAATGAATCATTTGGTCGTTAAAAATATAATTTTTAACGTGAATGTGAATAAATAAATATTTGTTTACAAACTGGACGGTTTGTTTATGTACACCTATTTGAAGGACATTGATTAGGACGATAAATTTTACACATCGCCCAACTGCAAAAATAAAAATCTGTGTTTGTTGGTTTGAAACCCCACACGGGTATTGAGATAATATACGACATACACTAATCCCAATAATTAGTTGTATGTCGATCGATCGATTGACAGGCTGTTATAAGCGTTAGATATCTATATTTGATGCTTATACAGTGTAGTGCACTTTGGATGATGGTTGATTATGTATCGTTGCTATTATATACATGTGTTGTATGGAATCCATATAATTAACTTTGTATGGTAATTGATTGGGCCTCATTCCAATTTAGAAAATAAAGAATATTATAAAATAAAGGTTCATGTGTTGACCGTACTCATCCGTTGAGATTAGTCATGTATTGAACGAAATATTTTACCAATAAAATTTACATCTTTATCATATATAAAATTAGAAATTAACTGGAAAATAGATGAGAAGAGTGGTCTCCTAGATATTGATCTGATGTTGGTTTCGGTCTTCGGGGTTAATATTTAGGGAATCGTTCTCTTACTAATTTACGGTTGGAGTCTGATTTGAAATCAAACGATAGATACCATAATTTTTATAAAATATATTGAATAACAAAAATAGTCACATGTGGACAGTACTATTTCGTTAAGATTAGTCATGTGTTGACAAAGATATAGATTCACGTATTGAATAGAATAAATATTCATTTGTTGAATAGAATAACGGAATTTTTGAAATATATAAAGCCGTGTTGATTAGAGATGCGCCATTTTGACGTGAACGATATTTATATCGATTATATAAGAAATTTGAATAGAATTGAATATGAAAGAAATTTGAATAGAATTGTGTATGAAAGAAATTTGAATAGAATTGAATATAAAACGAATTCGAATTGAATTGAATATAAAAGAATTTTGAATTGAATTGAATAGAAAACGAATTCGAATTGAATTGAATATAAAAGAAATTTGAATAGAATTGAATATATAAGAAATTTGAGTAGAATTGAATATGAAAGAAATTTGAATAAAATTGAATATAAAACGAATTCGAATTGAATTGAAAACGAATTGAAATAGAATAGAAATCAATTTGAAATGAATTCAAATTGAATAGAAATTTGAATTAAATTGAAACGAATTCAAAACGAATTTATAAGGAAAAATTCAAATTTGATTTGAATTGGAAATGGAAGTTGAATTGTTTTTGAAACAAGTTTGAAACGAATTATAAAATAAATTTTAAAAGGAAATCGACGAAATATATATAATATATATATAATGGCCTGAATAGAACGAGTCGCGCCGCGGCAGTTCGTAAATTTCGACCATTGACCTCGAACGGACATTACGGGAGATCCGACCATCGGATTCTCCTAAAACCGGAACCGTTGGGTTCGTATCGAAAAGAGCTTTCTAATGAATATTAGAAATTTGAAATCTAACGGTTGGATTTGGAATTATTTCCAAATCAAATTTGGAAAAGGTCGCTGTAGGTGCAGTTCGATGGCCGTTGTTGGAAATCGACTGTACGGGCCTTGATAAAATAATTAAAAATAGTAATAATTTGTGTAAAATCATAAGAAATGATTTGGGAAAAATTGGGATGAAAAACTCCATATTTGAAAAGATAAAAATAGATTTTATCGAAATGAACTAGTTTTGAACTAAAATTAAAACCCATTTATTTTTAAATAAATAAATTGGATTTGAAATGGGTTGTAAATAGAATTGATTTATGGGTTTATTATGAAGGGTTTTTTAAATAACACTTGTTGTTTAACCCAGTAATAAATAGAATGTGATTTGGGTTTATCGTGAACTGTGTTTTAAATGACATTAGTTATTTAACCTAGTAAAAGGAGTTTTAATGAATCTGCAATTAAATTGAAATGTGAATTGATAATTTAAATTAGCAAATTTGGAAAATGAGCGGGAATGGAGTATTACCAGTTTTTCTTCATGGGATGAATAGGTTGGGATTGGGAAATAAAATAAATAATTACTTCGGTGTGGTTCGCTAATCTCGACTAGTCTGGAAAACCATAATTTGGTTTGTTATGACATCCAATGGGAGATTAAAGAATAAATTTTAAAGAATTTATCTTTGATAAAATTAATGGGAACCTTTCCCTAAGAATTGAAATTTAGAAACTAGTTGTAGGTTAGTTAAGAAGAATGGTTTCCTGTGTATTGATCTGATGTTGGTTTCGGCCTTTGGGGTTAATATTTGGGAAATTGTTCTCTTGCTGATTTACGGGTAGTGGCTGCAGAATTGGAATGAGGCGTATGTTTTGTTTGTGTAACATTTGTTTACTATATACGCGGATTGTTCGGAAAGGCCGGGTTTATACCCATTCTGAATAACCGATTCGACGATAAGTCGAAAATGATGACGGTGGTCGAAGACCGGAAGTCTTCACATCGTTTGGATGATTACTGATGATCTTGATTGGGCTGTACACCCAAAATGAGGGAATCAGTTGGTGGTCGTCCAGATGTACTTGGAGATCGATGGATATGCGAGGAAAGTGCCTCCGGTTTCGTTCAGACCTAGAACGAACTTGTAAATGGATTGTGTGTCTGATATTGGATTTTATTCTGTGTTGATTGATTTCTGTTAAATATATATCTGTTTGGCGGCGGAGAATTTATTCTCTTGCTTAACACCCTTCTCTGAGACGTACGAGCTTAGAGGTTATATATCGATAGATATCAATCGCATGGCATGAATTGCCTGTGTGGCACGCTATGTTGCATGGATCAAGGCTTCTGTTGAAAAGCAAAGTCTTGTGGTTGATGATCAAAGCACGGCCTACGTGGCAGCTTTGTGTATAACGTGAATTCGCGAGCCTCACACCTCGGTATGAGTTAAAAACGAGATAAGGACTGCAGGAAGAGCACGACGTTTCTTTTTAGCTTTGGTGGTGTCAGTGACTTACCAGCCCTGACATTTATATACTTTTCACCTATGTGGTTGTTGGATGAGGCGCCTCGATTTTAGGTCTGTAAGGACCGGGAAACGTGTGTTCAGGAATAATTAATCATCAAACGTAAGAGAGGACCAGCCCTGAAGCATCCAGGGGTTACCCAGAGTGTGTAGTCCCGAGGCATTTGCTAGAGTGTCTTGAAGCGGAGAGGAGCTTGCCTCTTGCCTCGACTCATGACGGAAATCTAATTTCCAATACGAGATGTTTCGGTTTTATTTGCATAGCCTAGTATAGCGACATAGTAGCATGGGATGCTATGCCGTCTATGATTGATATTTATGATTGAAATTGTTTTGACACTATGCACTTATAATAGTATCAAATGATTTGTTTTAAACGTACCAAGCATGTTTGGCTATTATAAGGGAAAACCCTATCCTCCGGCTTGCGTTGCATTGTGTGATGGGACCTGGGTCTTATTATAGCTTCATTTTTCGAAAAACATTGCGTTGTCTTTTCTATGCACTGGTATTCTTGGGAGGAAACCCGTTCCGTGTTATACGGCGTGGTCCCTTGAATTACTATCCTTTAAAGTAAAGTCTTAAATAACTGTTTTAGTTCTCACACCAGTCACATGACTGACCTGGAGTTTATTGTTTTAACCTAAACTCTAGGTGCCCCTATTTTCCGCACGGGCAGCTAGTAGTTTTGGTTTTGCAGATTTATATTTACAGGGTCCTGATTTACAGCTAGAACGATGCAAAGCTCTGTATCCGTGCATTACTTCTAGTTGTGCTTTTGTATTATTTTCCGCTGCGATGTATTTAAATGTAATTTAAATCTCTGATATTTGTTGAATGTAATTTATTCATTTATACTCTATATATTCTTGTATCTGATGGAATTGTTGTAATAGCAATGAAATGTTCTTCCGTCTGCGTTCTGATTTGTCCTGTTCTCAAACGATCAGGGGTTTCGAATGGTCTAGATCGGTTTAACGACTGATTCAGATCGAGCGAAATTCCTTGCCGTTACATTTGGTATCAGAGCTCTGGTTTACAGAGCTCGAGAACAAGACACATTAGAACCATATGAAAGAATTCATCAGATATTGGATTAGTAATATCCAATTAGAATGACTCGTTAGAGATGGGATCAGTAGTATCCTAGAACGAGTGTGAAGAGTATATTTTTCAAATGTAAACAATTTTGTTTTGAAATTTAAATCGTTTTATACGTATTTGAATAATTTATTTATATTGATTTGGACAATCTAGTATATAAAGGTTTTGCATATACGCGTCATGAACGTATATTCGAAGTTTAATATACTAGATAAATATAGAATCATACTCTAGTGGCCCGAAGATGATTCTGATGGTTGAGTACTCGTCGTCAGAATTTATATTCGAGTGACGAAGGTGTGATTTCTATATATTTCCATTAGACTGGTGTGAGAACCAAAATATAGCTAGAATTTATTGTTGTGATTTGGCATCAAAAACATGATTTTCTGTATATATATATCAAAATTATGAATTTGAAACTCTAATTCACTAATTGATTGATGGTTGTGTTGTTTGTTTATTTGTTTGATAATTTTGAACCATTATGCCTAATTGCATCAAATATTGAACTATATTGAAAATTAGACGCATTTGCTTGCATATACATGTACTTATATTGAACAGGTCATAGCAAGGAGGCTAGAGCAGGGAATAAAATTTGTTTGCCCGACAAATAGGTACATGTTTACTATAATTTACTTTTTTTTTGGGTGATGATGATTTTATGAGCCTATTGGCTAGCCGCTTGGCTTTTTCTTTTTCTTTTTGAGATCAGAAGGCCTGTATGGCAATTTCGGGATTTTCCCGATGCTCTCGGTGCTGGGGAGGTTATGGCGAATTTTTTCGAAAATTTTGGGTATTAGCCAAATTTTTGAAAAATTGAAAAAGTTCTTAGAAACTGAAAAGTTGAAGAACTTAGGCCGTAATCAAAATAATGGAAGTTGAGTTGGTTTGTAAAACAACTTTCGGCTTCGTTCCTTTTCGGGGACGAAAAGTTTTAAGTGGGGGAGATTGTAATAACCCGGAAAATCCGAGCCAGTTTAAAAATTTTATTTTGGCAATTTTAATGAATTTTGCATATTTAAAATGAATTATTTTAAATAATGTCGACGAAAAATTTATTTTGAATATAATTCGAACATATATATTTATATACGTCGTCGTTAGAATATAAATAATTGTATATAATTATAAATAGAATTGCAAATGGCGTGGTAGTTCGATAATTCGATTTCAAACTTCAATTGAATGTACCGGGTGCAAAATAAACCGGATTTTAGTGAAACCAAAAATAATAGAACCTATTTGATGATATCTTTCCAACGAATCCGAAAAATGGAAATTTCATAGCGGGGATCAAAAGATATGTCCAGTTGAAAATTCAGAATAGTCGCTATGGAATTCTGGCCCTTGAAATAGCCATTTTGCAAACGACCTCGGATTTCGACGAAACCACCTTTGTTGGATCCGTGATGTCAAGTTATTGCTAGATTCCAAATTTTATAATTTTCCGATTCAATAGGTGAGCATGGCGAAGGAAAACGCGTTTGACCAGTTTTAGTTGATTTTAATCGACTGGAAAATGGCCAATTTTCAAACGGTCTCAGAATTTAACGAAATTAGTTTTGTTAGGACCGTATCGTCAATACGAAGCTAGAAGATATTATTCTGGAATCATTCGAGTTGGTATGTGGCCCCGGTAAATTGAAATGTGCGTTAAAATTGAATATATAAAGATTTATATTTTAAATCCAACGGAAACTGATTCAAACGATGGAATCAGCTTACGATACATATCCCATTGTGTTCGGAATGGGGGTAATTAGCTATGGACGACAGGCGGTGGGTCTCGTTTTGAGTTCGAAAAATAAAGGTTACTTTTTGAAATTAAATAAATAAAAAAATATATAAAACCCCTATACCTACCCTTCTCTCTCCTCATTCAGAAAATAAAATAAAATAAAAAACCTCGCTTACCTCGTCGATCCCCCAGGCCCGTCGCCGCCTGTGGCCACCATCGCCAGACCTCCCCTTTCGCCTCGATCTCCTCCTCCTGTCACGCGTCTCCCCCTCTTGCTCCCGCTGGACTCCTCTCCTCTTCGAACGATGACAGCATCAACCCCCCCCCAACGCGAACCCGTCGCTCTTCCCACCTCCGACAGTCC
Organism: Allium sativum; assembly: GCA_030737875.1. Lineage (NCBI taxonomy): Eukaryota > Viridiplantae > Streptophyta > Magnoliopsida > Asparagales > Amaryllidaceae > Allium > Allium sativum. The sequence goes on from CM060922.1 coordinate 960,346,809, forward strand.
GCCTCAGCCACCTCTTCTCTCCTCCCTCTACTCGATTCCAGTGCGCGAGCCCGAGAACCCAGACCCAGACGCGATGTCCGCCGTTGCCATGTACACTCCCCTCCTCAACAACTCCGACAAACTCATCTGCCCCTCTCCTTCTGCTCTAGTTCACGAACGCAGCACTCCTCCGTTGATCAGAAAAGTGAGTTTTCTGATTTCTTTTATTGTAGAAAATTCGATTTTTAATTTAAAGCAAATTTCGATTTTTATTTAGAAGAAAGGTCGGATTTGTAAAAGAAAGACGATATTTTTGTATAAGAAAGACGATATTTTTGTATAAGAAAGACGATATTTTATATGGAAAATGTTGAATTTTTAACAAAGAAAAGAATGGATTTTTAATCAAAGAAAGAACGGATTTTTAACGATATAAAGAAGTGATTTTCATATGAACGATATTGATATAGAAATATAATTTTTATAATATGTGAAGGTTAAAAATATAATTTTTATACTATAGGGAAGGTAAAAATATGATTTTTATATTGTGGAGATAGCAAAAATATGATCTTTATTGTTTGAAAGGCGATGTAAAAATATAATTTTTATTATATAGAAAGATTAAAAATATAATTTTTATATTATAGATATATCAAAAATATGATTTTTACATTATAGAAGTGTTAAAAATTTGATCGTTATGTAAGTAGTGAATCAAAAATATGATTTTTACTTGTGTTGAGTATTAAAAATATGACCTTTATATAGTAGAAGATATAAAAATACTATTTTTATATAAGTAGTATATTGAAAATAAAATTTCTATATAATAGAGAATATAAAAATATAATCTTTATATTTGAAAAGGCGAAATCTTTATATAGAGAATAGCGATGTAAAAATAGAATTTTTATCTATATAATAGCGATGTAAAAATAGAATTTCTATCTATATTGTAGCGATGTAAAAATAGAATTTTTATCTATATAGTAGCGATGTAAAAATAGAATTTTTATCTATATAGTAGCGATGTAAAAATGTGATTTTTATATACATAGCAACAATATAAAAATGTGATTTTTATATACATAGCAACAATATAAAAATGTGATTTTTATATATGTAGTGGCTACGGGCAACGAAAGTGACAAAAGGCGAGGACGGCGATGATTCCCTACATAAGAAGTGTCGTGGAATTGGGATAGCCTTGGTGAGAATTTCTCACTCTTCAATCTCTTTTTCTAGTTATATATATATACTAGGATGCAGACGGTGCTTAGCAGCACCCGACACCCGTCATCCACAGACCATGGATGGCTTGTTTGTTTGATGATGTGTTGTGAAAATTGTTTGTGATGTTGATGTGAAATCGATAATAAATTGTAAATGTGTTGAAATGAATCATTTGGTCGTTAAAAATATAATTTTTAACGTGAATGTGAATAAATAAATATTCGTTTACAAACCGGACGGTTTGTTTATGTACACCTATTTGAAGGACATTGATTGGGACGATAAATTTTACACATCGCCCAACTGCACAAATAAAAATCTGTGTTTGTTTATTTGAAACCCCACACGGGTATTGGGATAATATACGACATACACTAATCCCAATAATTAGTTGTATGTCGATCGATTGATTGACAGGCTGTTATAAGCGTTAGATATCTATATTTGATGCTTATACAGTGTATTGCACTTTGGATGATGGTTGATTATGTAACGTTGCTATTATATACATGTGTTGTATCGAATCCATATAATTAACTTTGTATGGTAATTGATTGGGCCTCATTCCAATTTAGAAAATAAAGAATATTATAAAATAAAGGTTCATGTGTTGACCGTACCCATCCGTTGAGATTAGTCATGTGTTGAACGAAATATTTTAATAATAAAATTTACATCTTTATCATATATAAAATTAGAAAACTGGAAAATAGATGAGAAGAGTGGTCTCCTGGATATTGATCTGATGTTGGTTTCGACCTTCGGGGTTAATATTTAGGGATTCGTTCGTTCTCTTACTAATTTACGGTTGGAGTCTGATTTGAAATCAAACGACAGATACCATAATTTTTATAAAATATATTGAATAACAAAAATAGTCACACGTGGACAGTGCTCATTCGTTGAGATTAGTCATGTGTTGACAAAAATATAGATTCACGTATTGAATAGAATAAATATTCATTTGTTGAATAGAATAACGGAATTTTTGAAATATATAAAGCCGTGTTGATTAGAGATGCGCCATTTTGACGCGAACGATATTTATATCGATTATATAAGAAATTTGAATAGAATTGAAAATGAAATAAATTTGAATAGAATTGAATATGAAAGAAATTTGAATAGAATTGAATATAAAACGAATTCGAATTGAATTGAATATAAAAGAAATTTGAATTGAACTGAATAGAAAACGAATTTGAATTGAATTGAATATAAAAGAAATTTGAATAGAATTGAATATAAAAGAAATTTGAATAGAATTGAATATGAAAGAAATTTGAATAGAATTGAATATGAAACAAATTCGAATTGAAAACGAATTAAAATAGAATAGAAATCGATTTGAAATGAATTCAAATTGAATAGAAATTTGAATTAAATTGAAACGAATTTATAAGGAAAAATTCAAATTTGATTTGAATTGGAAATGGAAGTTGAATTGTTTTTGAAACAAGTTTGAAACGAATTATAAAATATGTTTTAAAAGAAAATCGACGAAATATATATAATATATATATATATATATATATTACATATATAATGGCCTGAATAGAACGCGCCGCGCCGCGGTAGTTCGTAAATTTCGACAATTGACCTCGAACGGACATTACGGGAGATCCGACCGTCGGATTCTCCTAAAACCGGAACCGTTGGGTTCGTACCGAAAAGTGCTTTCTAACGAATATTAGAAATTTGAAATCTAACGGTTGGATTTGGAATTATGTCCAAATCAAATTTGGAAAAGGTCGCCGTAGGTGCAGTTCGATGGCCGTTGTTGGAAATCGACTGTACGGGCCTTGATAAAATAATTAAAAATAGTAATAATTTGTGTAAAATCATAAGAAATGATTTGGGAAAAATTGGGATGAAAAACTCCATATTTGAAAAGATAAAAATAGATTTTATCGAAATGAACTAGTTTTGAACTAAAATTAAAACCCATTTATTTTTAAATAAATAAATTGGATTTGAAATGGGTTGTAAATAGAATTGATTTGTGGGTTTATTGTGAAGGGTGTTTTAAATAACACTTGTTCTTTAACCCGATAATAAATAGAATGTGATTTGGGTTTATCGTGAACTGTGTTTTAAATGACATTAGTTCTTTAACCCAGTAAAAGGAGTTTTAATGAATCTGCAATTAAATTAAAATGTGAATTGATAATTTAAATTAACAAATTTGGAAAATGAGCGGGAATGGAGTATTGCCAGTTTTTCTTCATGGGATGAATAGGTTGGGATTGGGAAATAAAATAAATAATTACTTCGGTGTGGTTCGCTAATCTCGACTAGTCTGGAAAACCATAATTTGGTTTGTTATGACATCCAATGGGAGATTAAAGAATAAATTTTAAAGAATTTATCTTTGATAAAATTAATGGGAACCTTTCCCTAAGAATTGAAATTTAGAAACTACCTGTGGGTTAGTTAAGAAGAATGGTTTCCTGGGTATTGATCTGATGTTGGTTTCGGCCTTCGGGGTTAATATTTGGGAAATTGTTCTCTTGCTGATTTACGGGTAGTGGCTGCTGAATTGGAATGAGGCGTATGTTGTATTTGTGTAACATTTGTTTACTATATACGCAGGTTGTTCGGAAAGGCCGGGTTTATACCCATTCTGTATAACCGATTCGACGATAAATCGAAGATGATGACGGTGGTCGACGACCGGAAGTCTTCACATCGTTTGGATGATTACTGATGATCTTGATTGGACTGTACACCCAAGATGAGGGAATCAGTTGGTGGTCGTCCAGACGTACTTGGAGATCGATGGATATGCGAGGAAAGTGTCTCCGGTTTCGTTCAGACCCAGAACGAACTTGTAAATGGATTGTGTGTCTGACATTGGATTTTATTCTGTGTTGATTGAATTCTGTTAAATATATATCTGTTTGGCGGCGGAGAATTTATTCTCTTGCGTAACGCCCTTCTCTGAGACGTACGAGCTTAGAGGTTATATATCGATAGATACCAATTGCATGGCATGAATTGACTGTGTGGCACGCTAAGTTGCATGGATCAAGGCTTCTGTTGAAAAGCAAAGTCTTGTGGTTGATGATCAAAGCACGTCCTACGTGGTAGCTTTGTGTATAACGTGAATTCGCGAGCCTCACACCTCGGTATGAGTTAAAAACGGGATAAAGACTACAGGGAGAGCACGACGTTTCTTTCTAGCTTTGGTGGTGTCAGTGACTTACCAGCCCTGACATTTATATACTTTTCACCTATGTGGTTATTGGATGAGACGCCTCGATTTTAGGTCTGTAAGGACCGGGAAACGTGTGTTCAGGAATAATTAATCCTCAAACGTAAGAGAGGACCGACCCTGAAGCATCCAGGGGTTACCCAGAGTGTGTAGTCCCGAGGCATTTGCTAGAGTGTCTTGAAGCGGAGAGGAGCTTGCCCCTTGCCTCGACTCATGATGGAAATCCAATTTCCAATACGAGATGTTTCGGTTTTATTTGTAGAGCCTAGTATGGCGACATAGTAGCATGAGATGCTATGCCGTCTATGATTGATATTTATGATTGAAATTGTTTTGACACTATGCACTTATAATAGTATCAAATGATTTGTTTTAAAAGTACCAAGCATGTTTGGCTATTATAAGGGAAAACCCTATCCTCCGGCTTGCGTTGCATTGTGTGATGGGACCTGGGTCTTATAATAGCTTCATTTTTTGAAAAAGCATTGCGTTGTCTTTTCTATGCACTGGTATTCTTGGGAGGAAACCCGTTTCGTGTTATATGGCGTGGTCCCTTGAATTACTATCCTTTAAAGTAAAGTTTTAAATAACTGTTTTAGTTTTCACACCAGTCACATGACTGACCTGGAGTTTATTGTTTTAACCTAAACTCTGGGTGCCCCTATTTTCCGCACGGGCAGCTAGTAGTTTTGGTTTTGCAGATTTATATTTACATGGTCCTGATTTACAGTTGGAACGATGCTCGGAAAGCTCTGTATCCGTGCATTACTTATAGTTGTGCTTTTGTATTATTTTCCGCTGCGATGTATTTAAATGTAATTTAAATCTTTGATATTTGTTGAATGTAGTTTATTCATTTATACTCTGTATATTCTTGTATCTGATGGAATTGTTGTAATAGCAATGAAATGTTCTTCCGTATGCGTTCTAATTAGTCCTGTTCTCAAACGATCAGGGGTTTCGAATGGTCTAGATCGGTTTAACGACTGATTTGGATCAAGCGAAATTCCTTGCCGTTACAGTAACTCTCTTTCGAATCATCTCTATTCGATAATTCTTTCCTTCTAATAAGGTATATTCGATAACTCTATTCAATTTACTCTATTCGATTAACCCTTTTCGGTTAACTCTATTTGACTAACGCTATTGGATTAACTCTATTGGACTAACGCTATTGGATTAACTCTATTGGACTAACGCTATTGATTAACTCTATTGGACAAACGCTATTGATTTACTCATTTCACTTAATTCCTTTCGAATAAACTATATTCGATAACTCCTTTAACTCTGTTCGAATAAACTATATTCGATTTACTTAATTGATTCTATTCGAATAAACTATATTCGATTAACTCCTTTTACTTTCTATTCGAATAAACTATATTCGATTAACTCATTTGCTTTAACTCTAATCGATTAACTCCTTTTAACTCGATTCGAATAACTAATATTCGATAACTCCTTATTCGACTAACTCTAATCGATTTATTCTAATTCGATTAACTTTATTTAATTACTCTATTGGTTAACTCAACTTTAACTGGTTTACTCTAACTGATAAACTCTAACTGATCTACCCTAATTGATTAACTCTAACTAGTTAACTCTAACTCATACTCGATTCGATTAACTCCTATGAATTTACTCCTTTTCTATTAGTTTACTTAACAAATAACTATTCCCTTTTCAATTCTATTTGTTTAACAAATAAGTATTTCTTTTATCTTTTCTATTTATTCTAACCAATAATATTTCCATTTATTCTAACTTATCCTTCGACTTTATAAATATTTTCTTTTATGAAAATCCTTTTCCTTTTCTATATAAAATCCATCGATTTTATATAAATAATTCATTTTCAAAATTCACTTTGAAAATCCCCTTTCCCACATCCAGTATCCCTTATGGTATTTAACATACCATATAACAACGATAACTATCGCCCAAACACACATAATCAACAACAGATTATATATCACATCATATATCACAATATATGAATCACAGTAAAATAAATGTTGAGGAATCCAGTTGGATTCCTCCAACCTGTTTCCCTGCATCACAGATGTTAAACAATATAGATAACATCACTTTCAGTTCCATATGATATATTCTGTTAAACAGAATCAATATAGAAAATTCAACTAACTGACTAGCAGTTCAATCAACCAACACACATCAATCAACATATGATTAACAGTTCTAAAAATACATTATAAAAATATAACTGTACAGAGTTGGTGAGTTTTACTCACATTGGACGATCATTGTTAATAACGATAAACATCACTCGGTTTGATTCAGGCGGACAATTTATTTTGCAATAAATTGTAATGAGCGTCGATTCACTCCCAGTCAGTCTCATTGTGTTGCTCCCGTCCATACGGTCCCAACGCAACTTACGGTTCGTGATTCTGATTTCATATGAGATAGATACCACATTAATAAGTTCTAAATACCCTTTTGAATTTTTTAAAAACTATTAATTCACTAAAATGGGCTCACCCCTCTTTATACTTGGCCCATCCACTCTTTAAATCCCACGGCCCATTCTTCCTTTCGCAAGCCCAAAACCGAAGTCCCTCTTCCCTGTTGGAAAATACGGTGACCTGCTCCCAAACACAGCCATTACCTCAAATTTCAAACTCCCTTCGCACCTCATTTCCTCAACCGAAACCCAAATAAGAATTTCTGTCGAACTCCCCATTTCCTCCTCCATCACCACGTCACAACTTCGTTCAACTCGCGCTCTATCTAGGACTCGCAACTTCCAGGCTCTCGGCGATCACTTACAGAGATCGAATGATCTCTTTCAGCCCCAAAAACTCCCCAAAATCATCGTAGGTTGCCAAACAAGATGCTAAAACCCAATATAGCACTCAAAGCCTAATCGATGCACCAAAATCGTACAAAATCGAAAACCTAGGATTTTCTGAAAAATGGTAGTGCACGGGATGACATCAAACTGGGAAAAACCAACATAGAAATGAAGCCCTCCCCTTGTTGGATCCACATACACAACTCATTTGATTTTAGGATTTTTTCTGATTTTCTTTTGATTTTTTTCCTCTCATTTTATTTTTGTTGAGGATAAAACCGTCGGCGCAAAAATGAGAATGAAATTAGGTTTAAGATGGTTAAATGGGGGTATTTATAGGCAATCTAGATATTTTAGATATTTTATTTATATCGTTTTTTATATCCGTTTTTGTACTCTAAAAATTCCTATGACTACATACGATATTCAAAAATCATCAAACCGGACATGTAGCTAGAGTTCGACATTGCGGACCCAACGAAACTGGTTTCGTCGAATTCTGACTTCGTATGCTCATACAATGTATTTTTAACCATCAAAATACTGACTGTTCTTCACATTAAAATCCCATACGGCCACATACGGACTCTAAAAATCACGAAACTTGATATCTAACAATAATCTGACATTGCGGATCCAACAAAATTAGTTTCGTCGAATTCTGAGGTCGTTTGCAAAACTGGCTATTTTTAAAGCTCTGGATGACCCATTTAATTATATAAATATATTTAAATTAAATTAAATTAAATATTTATAAATAAATATTATCGTATATATTCACATACGATATCATACAGCTTCAGAATATTCCTATATGAATTTCTAACTTAATATTTCAAATCTGGGTCAACCCGATATTCGATTTATATTGAAATTCCTTTTTAAAATATAAATAATTCCTTTATAAATTATAAAGGAATTCCACAGCGACTTTTCTAAAATTTGATTTGGACATAAATCAAAATCTACATGACGAAACCCCGATTTTTCTCTTCCACTAGAAATATATACTCCACCAGCTCCATACGTTTGTTGTTTCACAGAAATCCGGCTTAAAACGGCTTCTGTATAATCGTTTAAAGTTCGAATCGCCAAATCGCGAACTGTCGCGTCATTTCGAGCTCGATTATAATTATAATATAACTCTACGTTCAAACTATCGTTTATATAATATATTCGTTATTCTAATTCAATTCCAAGCTGAATTAAATATCACAGATAATCTGGTTCACACCATATCGTCATTTCAGCCAATTTTGATTATTTCAGAATTAAATATATTATTTAATTTATTATTTTAATTAAATATTCATCATTATTTAATTCCACGACCATTTAATTCACTATATCACTATTAATATAATTAGATAAATTAATTATAATACCTCAGCCAATGCGGGTCATTACAATCTTTCCCACTTAAAATAATTTCGTCCTCGAAATTGCTAAAAGGTAGAGGACCCTATCGACTGGTTAGAACATATTTGTTCACTTTTTAACTTCAATTTCAACTGAACCAATTTAATTTCAATTAAATTATTAATTTTTCTTATTAACGAAAATTTTCAAAAATCCGGAAAATTTTCTAACGCCTTAACTCTTCGAAAAATTTCGCCAGCACCTCCTTTGTACTGGTCAATCAGTCAAACTCCAACTCGCCTCTCTGGGCCATCTCCAACCCAAAAGAAAATATAGCAGCCAATTCGGCTCATAAATCTTATATCCAATATAAATTTGTACCTTTTTTTGTCGGGCATATCAACCTTATCACTTTCATATGCTATCAACTCAGCATATACCAAAGTTATCCCAATCAAATTCCAATCTGCTTTTATCCCCAACACAACCATTCGCTTATATCCGAGCCAAATATCATTTCACCTCGAGTGTCTTCTCGATTCCCAACTCTTAACTTGATTATCACATTACACTTCAAATTTGAATCTCACAATCCAATTTGTCTTGATATCATTCTAATTCAATCTCAGTTACCACTTTACTGGCTTTAATTCAATTTTGCTTTCACAAATTTCTGTTAAATTTGTTTTTAATTCAAACAGTCTTTCCCTGGGAGTTTTCAAACAGTTTACTCTTTTCAAAAATCAAATTTTCCTTTTGAACATGTCGCTGAGCCCTTAATTAATATTTTATTAGTTAAATCACTTCCCTATTTCTTTATCAATATTTGTTAACCAAATATTTTCAATAACCATATTGGCCTTTTATGTTATTTGGAAAACATCTCCGAATATCGCCTTCCTTTATTTTCTAAACTTTAGAAAATATATGCTATTTATAATTGGAAAATATTCTAATTACTTATCTCTTTTCCGATCTCGTTTATTTCTATACTTAGGAAATATTATTTATTATATTTCCAAGCTTACACTTATTTGGGTTAAAACGGATGTCGTGTAAAACATCGTTACAACAATCCAAATACTATATTCAACTAACTCTTATTCAACATTGATCTTCGAGCCTGAAATCTTACTATTTATTTGTAAATAATGAAATCAATCAAGTTGGGGTATAACTACCTCTCAGACCTTGACTGAATAACATTTATAATGTCAAAACAGATATGACTACTTACTCGAATAATCATTACCATACAACTACTTATTCACTTTTGAACACGTGAACGCTTCCTCTTTCTATTCTTACTAGATTTTATTCTTAGTCTTCCTTTTTGATTTTACTATTCTATTTCTAAGTTCGTTTCCTTATCGACTTCTATATATATATATCGATACATTGATTTCTAACTATCAAATTATCTTAAAAATATTCTAACTTCTTAAATTCCCGGAAAAATTCGCCATAACCTCCTTTATACTGGGAGCATCGGGATATTTCAAATAGCCTCCCATGGCCCTCACCAATCCAAAAGAAAAAGAAAAAGCCAAGCGGCTAGCCGATACGGCGCATAAAATCTCATATATGAATTAAATACATACCTTTTTGTCGAGCATTCTATTTATATACCTTCATACCTTATCCATACCTATCTCATGTATATTTATACTTGCCCAATCTATTTTAACTATACCTGATCGTTTTAACTCAATTCGTTAATTAACTCTTTAGTCTAATTCACTTTAATATTTGAACATGACATGTTCAATTATATTTTAACTTGCTTATTAACTAATTTGAATCCAAATTTCAAATTTAAGTTCTATATTCGATTTCGAATATCCATTTACAAATCCAATTCACCTTTCAAAATTCAACTTCAAATTCAAAACTCGATTAACCAATTCCTCTTCGACTTAGTTAATTCTATTCAATTTCTATTCAAATTTTATATCACTTCTATTATTCAAATCTATATATCAAATTCTATTATTCAGATTCTATATAATAAATCCCATTTGAATTTTATATTCAAATTCTATATATTCAAATCCTATATTTGAATTCCATTTGAATTCCATTTGAATTCTATATTCAAATTCTATTTGAATTTCTATATTCAATTCTATTTCAATTCCATTTTGAAATTCAACACAACTTGTCTTTCCCAAAACAAATTCAAAACAGTATCTCTGGTAGTAATTCGTCACTTACAACTCGAAAATGAATACTGATGATGCAACTGTCATCATCAGAATCTATTTTCCAGCGATCGAAGTGAGTTCAATACTATAAAACCATATTTAAACATTTCCACTTTGAAATTCATTTCAAAATATAATTCACACTGCTTGTAAAACAATTTAAAATCTACCAGGATCTTAAATTTTCCTTATTTTTAATCCAAATTCATTTACAAACACTTATCCAATTTTCCAGAATTTTAATCCAATTCCTGGTTTAAATTTCAGATTTAACTCATCTGATTCCACGTTTTTTTAACTTATATGAATTCTGATTGGTTAATTACATAACCATTTAATTTGTAATCTTACTCGATTATAATAACAACCAATATATCCACTACATTATAATTTTGATATATATCTTCTCTATATCAAGATATACCTTGGGTAAACTTATTTTAATTTACCTCTTTTCAAAACATACCGTGTCGACCCATCGTATTTGAGTGTTTATAAACTCCTACCGATACAGCGAATCAAACTGATCGACCAGAACTCATAAACGACTCAACCAACAAATCTCCACAATAGAAAACAAATTTTTATATAAATAACAAATATTTTCACTCATATATATACACTCAACTCAATCTAGGGTATTACTAACCCTATCTCTACTGAGTCACGCCACAGAGCCAAGGTAATACTTAACTTAAGCTCTGATACCAACTGTAATGACCCGAAAATTCGGTCCAATTTTAGCTGACCAAAAACACAAGTCCAACCCCAAATTAAACTGAAAATACCGGTCATTAATGAAAGAAATTAGAGGGTGAGGATAGATAAGATAGAAACTTAGAATAGAAGAAGAAGGAGAACACAACATCAGAGTAACACGAACCTCACAGCGAAACGAATAACATGTAATATATAACATAACTTTGAAATATACATCTGTACTTGAATATACATCATTATCAAAGTACAACACAGCGGAAATAACTATAGCTGTATGATCCTGAAGCCTCCTGCTCCATCTCTTCAAGTATCTGTAAATCCCGACTACTTGACTGCCCGTACAAAATTGGGCACCCAAGAGTTTAGGGAAAACAAAACAAAATAAACTCCGGGTCAGTCATGGGACTGGTATGAGTAAAACAGTTTAAAACAGTTCAAGCAGGTGAATGATATCTCATAAGACCACGCCGTATAATGGAACGGGTTTTTCCCTTATGAGAATCCAAATTATCTTTATATCAAAAATCTTTTGATATTATAATAATGTCCATCAACACAATATAATAATCATATAGCAGAAATGCTTTCATCTCATGTTCTACATATATAGTATACAATCAAAACCGCAAGCATGTATTGGGTAATGGATTTCCAACTATGACAAGGTATGGAACCACCTTTCGCTAGTATACCTCTAGAGAGGAATACACTGGGTTCAACAAGAACATCTTGCAACCCGGCCACACATGACCGACCACTCATTTCGCTTGAGTGTATCGAATGTACATCACCAACGGTTGGGATCAGCAACCGTTTCCCGAATGGGACAGCATCAACAATAGATTTTTTAGAAGTAAATGAAACTCTAGATCAGGTGATTATACACCCTACTTCGGTGCGACCGACTTAGCCATGCTGCCTGCCCGATTTCTGTCATTTACCAGTTGTGAGGCTAGAAGCTACGCTTTATCATCACACCAGATTCACTTTGAATGCCACATCGTCAAATCCATCAAATCACTGATTGACGTCTTCAACCATACATTATGTGTTAGCTAAAAGAAGTTTCCTTCTCTGCTTCCATTCTTGGTACGGTTAGAGAAATCAATATACGTGATCGTCTGGAAATACTCTGTCAGACATCTGTCCATACAAGTCATCCAGGAACAGGATGAACCGAAGGCACTATTCTGTAAACAGGATAGCCCTTGCATAACTCCATCTTCAATTTTATTTGGCATATATGATTCGCAACGCTTATGCCAATACAGAGTTGTTCTTTGGATAATAATCCAACCGGTCTCTCCATATTAACAACGCTACAATGGTCAAAACTTCGATAGTCTGTGATTTAACCATCAAAGAAAAACAGGTGTGCAAACAACGATATTATTTCCAGGAGGAAAATTATATCGATCAATCATCATTCAACATTTATCTCTCTATTTCATTAATTTACTTATCTCCTGTTTCCCTATATTCAACATTTCTTATTTTCTAAATTTAGAAAATATATGTTATTACCATTGGAAAACATTTCCATTTCTTGTTTTTCTATATCAGAAAACATTTCTAGTTCTTAGTTGGAAAACATTTCCAAAACTCCTTCAACTCCTTCATTGGACTTAGACATATGTTTAAACAAACCATCGCGATGCCAACTCAAACCATTACTCTTATTAACTAATTTCCTTTAACCCACCTTCACTATCGAACCTTAACCATTCCATAGTTAAAAATGAAGTCAATCAAGTTGGGTAATACTACCTCTTAGACCTTAACTGAACAACGTTTCTAACCTTGAAATAGACAAAATTCACCTTTTAATTCTTTAACAAACTTCCTTACGTAACTCTCTTTCGAATAATCTCTATTCGATAACTCTTTCCTTTGAATAAGTTATATTCGATAACTCTATTCAATTTACTCTATTCGATTAACCCTTTCCGATTATCTCTATTTGACTAACGCTATTGGATTAACTCTATTGGACTAACGCAATTGGATTAACTCTATTGGACTAACGCTATTGATTAACTCTATTGGACTAACGCTATTGATTTACTCATTTCACTTAACTCATTTCGAATAAACTATATTCGATAACTCCTTTAACTCTATTCGAATAAACTATATTCGATTTACTCAATTGATTCTATTCGAATAAACTATATTCGATTAACTCCTTTTACTTTCTATTCAAATAAACTATATTCGATTAACTCATTTGCTTTAACTCTAATCGATTAACTCCTTTTAACTCGATTCGAATAACTAATATTCGATAACTCCTTATTCGACTAACTCTAATCGATTTATTCTAATTCGATTAACTCTATTTAATTACTCTATTGGTTAACTCTACTTTAACTGGTTAACTCTAACTGATAAACTCTAACTGATCCACCCTAATTGATTAACTCTAACTAGTTAACTTTAACTCATACTCGACCCAATTAACTCCTATGAATTAACTCCCTTTCTATTTGTTTACTTAACAAAGAACTATTCCCTTTTCAATTCTATTTATTTAACAAATAAATATTTCTTTTATCTTTTCTATTTATTCTAACCAATAATATTTCCTTTTATTATAACTTATCCTTCGACTTTATAAATATTTTATTTTATAAAATCCTTTTCCTTTTCTATATAAAATCCATCGATTTTATATAAATAATTCATTTTCAAAATATACTTTGAAAATCCCCTTTCCCACATCCAGTATTCCTTATGGTATTTAACATACCAAATAACAACGATAACTATCGTCCAAACACACATAATCAACAACAGATTATATATCACATCATATATCACAATATATGAATCACAGTAAAATAAATGTTAAGGAATCCAGTGGGATTCCTCCAACCTGTATCCCTGCATCACAGATGTTAAACAATATAGATAACATCACTTTCAGTTCCATATGATATATTCTGTTAAACAGAATCAATATAGAAAATTCAACTAACTGAATAGCAGTTCAATCAATCAACTAACACACATCAATCAACAGATGATTAACAGTTCTAAAAATACATTATAAAAATATAACTGTACAGAGTTGGTGAGTTTTACTCACATTGGACGATCATCGTTAATAACGATAACCATCGCTCGGTTTAATTCAGGCGGACAATTTATTTTGCAATAAATTGTAATGAGCGTCGATTCACTCCCAGTCTGTCTCATTGTGTTGCTCCCGTCTATACGGTCCCAACGCAACTTACGGTTCGTGATTCTGATTTCATATGAGATAGATACCACATTAACAAGTTCTAAATACCCTTTTGAATTTTTTAAAAACTATTAATTCACTAAAATGGGCTCACCCCTCTTTATACTTGGCCCATCCACTCTTTAAATCCCACGGCCCATTCTTCCTTTCGCAAGCCCAAATCCAAAGTCCCTCTTCCCCGTTAGAAAACACGGTGACCTGCTCCCAAACACAACCATTACCTCAAATTTCAAACTCCCTTCACACCTCATTTACTCAACCGAAACCCAAACAAGAATTTCCGTCGATCTGCCTGTTTCCTCCACCATCACCACGTCACAACTTCGTTCAACTCGCGCTCTATCTAGGACTCGCGACTTCCAGGCTCTTGGCGATCACTTACAAAGATCGAGCGATCTCTTTCAGCCCCAAAAATTCCACAAAATCATCGCTGGTTGCCAAACAAGATGCTAAAACCCAATATAGCACTCAAAGCCTAATCGATGCACCAAAATCGAACAAAACCGAAACCCTAGGATTTTCTGAAAAATGTCAGTGCACGGGATGACATCGAACTGGGAAAATCCAACATAGAAATGAAGCCCTCCCCTTGTTGGATCCACATACACAACTCATTTGATTTTAGGATTTTTTCTGATTTTCTTTTGATTTTTTTCCTCTCGTTTTATTTTTGTTGAGGATAAAACTGTTGGCGCAAAAATGAGAATGAAATTAGGTTTAAGATGGTTAAATGGGGGTATTTATAGGCAATCTAGATATTTTAGATATTTTATTTATATCGTTTTTATATCAGTTTTTGTACTCTAAAAATTCCTACGACTACATACGATATTCAAAAATCACCAAACCGGACATGTAGCTAGAGTTCGACATTGCGGACCCAACGGAACTGGTTTCGTCGAATTCTAACTTCAAATGCTCACACATCGTATTTTTAACCGTCAAAATACTAACTGTTCTTCACATTAAAATCCCGTACGGCCACATACGGACTCTAAAAATCACGAAACTTGATATTTAACAATAATTTGACATTGCGGATCCAACAAAACTAGTTTCATCGAATTCTGAGGTCGTTTGCAAAACTGGCTATTTTTAAAGCTCTGGATGACCCATTTAAATATATAAATATATTTAAATTAAATTAAATTAAATATTTATAAATAAATATTATCGTATATATTCACATACGATATCATACAGCTTCAGAATATTCCTATATGAATTTCTAACTTGATATTTCAAATTTGGGTCAACCCGATATTCGATTTATATTGAAATTCCTTTTTAAAATATAAATAATTCCTTTATAAATTATAATGGAATTCCACAGCGACTTTTCTAAAATTTGATTTGGACATAAATCAAAATCTACACGACGAAATCCCGATTTTTCTCTTCCACCAGAAAGATATACTCCACCAACTCCACACGTTTCTTATTTCACAGAAATCCGGCTTAAAACGGCTTCTGTATAATCGTTTAAAGTTCGATTCGTAAAATCACGAACTACTGCGCCATTTCGAGCTCGATTATAATTATAATATAACTCTACGTTCAAACTGTCGTTTATATAATATATTCGTTATTCTAATTCAATTCCAAGCTGAATTAAATATCACAGATGATCTGGTTCACACCATATCGTCATTTCGGCCAATTCTGATTATTTCAGAATTAAATATATTATTTAATTTATTATTTTAATTAAATATTCATCATTATTTAATTCCACGACCATTTAATTCACTATATCACTATTAATATAATTAAATAAATTAATTATAATACCTCTGCCAAAGCGGGTCATTACAGCGCCCCTTCCATGCGCTCTTCGTCGCGCCGCCACGATGGGGAACCACCGCCGTTCATCACCTCCGCCACCCCTTTCTTTCTATCTCTCCTCTCTCTCTTCTTCAAATTGAGCCACCCCCTTCCAATCACCGAAGCCCGACGCACCGCGCCCTCTCAGGTCACCGCACCCCCACTGACGTGCCACCACCACTTCATTGGCCCGCCTTCTCGCCGAAGAAGCTACCCCCTCAGTCACGACGACAGCTCCCCCTTCCAATAGAATCTTCCAACTTCCTCTCCCTCCCCTTTCTTCGAACCAAATGGCCCCAAGCCCTAGGAAACCTCGTTGCCTTGCTGTAGCCGACCGCCATTGTCATCCTTGACCATCTTCGACACCACAAACCCCCTCCTCAGCGCACAACTCCGCTGTGGGAGCCTTCTCCAACAAGGCTTCAATTTTAAAAAGGAAAAAAGGTGTGTTTTATTTCTATTTATACTTTCTAATTTATTTTATGCAATCAATTTTTTTTTATAAACAACCATGAGTAAAGATATGACTTTTATGAAAATAAAGTGGTTAAAAATACAATTTTTATGAATATAAAAATAGGATTTTTATCAAATGGTTAGCATTAGAAAAGAGGATATTTTTGAAAGTAAAAGGATGATATTTTAAAATAAAATATAAAAAGGTTAGATCTTTATAAATATAAAGAAGAGATTTTTTATAATATTATTTTGAGATGAAAATATAATCTTTATAATATAAACATCGGTTTAAAGATTAGATTTTTAATCAATGAAAAGGTTAAAATTTTCTATGTGAAAAGGCTAGATTTTTCTTTATGAAAAGATCAGATTTTTAATTTAAAAAAGATCGGATTTTTAACTAGGGTATAATATGATTTTTATATAATAGAGATTATAAAAATATGATTTTTACATACTAGAGAATATAAAAATGTGATTTTTATATATGTAGTGGATACGGACAACGAAAGTGACAAAAGGCGAGCACAACGAAGATTTTCTACATATGAAGAGTCATGGCGTTTGGTTTAGCTCTCGGTGATAACTCCTCACTTTTATTTTATTTTCTAGTTGAAATATATACTAGGATGCAGACGGTGCTTAGCAGCACCCGACACCCGTTGTCCACAGACCTTGGACGACTTGTGTGATTGGTTGTATTGTGAAATTTGACTGTTGATTGTGATGTGTAAAATACATATTCATGTGTTGAAATAAAATATATATTCATGTGTTGAAATAAAATATATATTTGTATGTTGAAATAAAATATATATTCATGTGTTGAAATAAAATATATATTCATGTGTTGAAATAAAATATATATATTCATGTGTTGAAATAAAATAAATATTCATTTACAAATCGAACGATTTGTTTATGTACACCGATTTGACTAATATTGATTGGGACGATAAATTTTACATATCGCCCAACTGCATAAATAAGATATGTGTTCGATTGATTGAAACCCCATACGGGTGTTGGGATGATATTGACATACACTAATCCCAATTGTTTAGTAGTATGTCGACTGATGGGTTGACAGACTGTGTAAGCGTTACTTATCTATATTTAATGCTTATGCAGTGGTGTGGTGCACTCTGAATGATGGTTGATGATTTATCGTTGCTATTATATACATGTGTTGTAGGGAATCCATATAATTAACATTATATGGTAATTGATTGGGCCTCATTCTAATTTGAAAAATAAAGAATAGAATGAAAATTCTTGTGTTGAATAATATAAATTCATGTGTTGAATAGAATGAAAATTCATGTGTTGAATAATATAAATTCATGTGTTGAATAGAATGAAAATTCATGTGTTGTATAATATAAATTCATGTGTTGAATAGAATAAATATTCATGTGTTGAATAATATAAATTCATGTATTGAATAGAATGAAAATTCATGTGTTGAATAATATAAATTCATGTGTTGAATAGAATGAAAATTCATGTGTTGTATAATATAAATTCATGTGTTGAATAGAATAATATTCATGTGTTGAATAAAATAAATATTCATGTGTTGAATAGAAGAAAACATTCATGAGTTGAATAAAAGCTTTGTTGATTAGATTGACTCCATTTTGACGTGAACGATATTTATATCGATTTTATTCATTTTTATAATGAATATCGAATAGGAATTGATTTCAAAATATAATGTTTTGAAAATATTATCATTTATAGAATAATGATATGGAATATTCAATTTTGATTTGAAATTGAATATGAAGTTGAAATCGTTTTGAAAATGAATTTAAAACGATTTATAAAATAAGTTTTGAAACGAAATCGATGAAATATATATTATATATATATAATGGCCTGAATAGAACGCGCCGCGTTGCGGCATTTCGTGAATTTCGACCATTGTCTTCGAATGGATATTACGGGAGATCCGATCGTCGGATTCTCCTAAAACCGGAACCGTTGGGTTCGTATCGAAAAGAGCTTTCTAACGAATATTAGAGATTTGAAATCTAACGGTTGGATTTGGAATTATGTCCAAATCAAATTTGGAAAAGGTCGTTGTAAGTGCAGTTCGATGGCCGTTGATGGAAATCGACTGTACGGGCCTTGATAAAATTATTAAAAATAGTAATAATTTGTGTAAAATCATAAGAAATGATTTGGAAAGAATTGGGATGAAAAACTCCATATTTGAAAAGATAAAAATAGAGTTTATCGAAATTAACTAGTTTTGAACTAGAATAATAATTTATTTATTTTTAAATAAATAAATTGGATTTAAAAGGGTTTTAAAAGTAACCAGAAGTTTCAATAATTGAATTGGAATGGAATGTGATTTTGGATTTATAGTGAACCATGTTTTAAATGACATTGGTTCTTTAACCCAGTTAAAGACAGCATATGATTTCCCAAGTTAAACAATCATTGATATTGATTTTTGGGAAGATTAAAACCAAGTGGAGTTTTAATGAATCTTTAATTAGATTGAAATGATCGAGAATGGAGTATCACCAGTTTTGCTCCAGGCGATAGTTAAATCTTTAATTAGATTTGAACGTGAAATGGTAATTGAATTCACCGATAACACTGTGGTGTTAGATATGAAGTATTACCAGTTTTACTTCATGGGATGAATAGGTTGGGATTGGGAAATAAAATAAATGATTACTTCGTGTGGTTCGCTAATCCCGACTAGTTTGATAAACCATAATTTGGTTTGAATCGATATTCAAAGGAAGATTAAAGAATAAATTTAAAGAATTTATCTTTGATAAAATTAATGGGAACCCTTCCCAAAGAATAAGAATATTTGAATAAAAGAATATTCTGAATTAGAATGAGGCGTATGTTGTGTTTGTGTAACACTTGTTTATTTTATATGCAAGTTATTCAGAAAGACCGGATTTATTCCATTTTGAATAACTGATTCGACGTGGTGTCGAGGATGAAGATGGTGGTTGAAGACCGGGGGTCTTCACATCGTTTGGGTGATTACTGATGATCTTGATTGGGCTGTACACCCAAGAGAAGGGAATCAGTTGGTGATCGTCCAGACGTACTTGGAGATTGATGGATATGCGAGGTACAAGGTGCCTCCGGTTTTGTTCAGACCCAGAACGAACTTGTAAATGGACTGTGTGTCTGACATTGGATTTTATTCTGTGTGATTGATTTCTATTAAATATATATCTGTTTGGCGGCGGAGAATTTATTCTCTTGCTTAATGCCCTTCTCTGAGACGTACGAGCTTAGGGGTTATATATTGATGGATATCAATCGCATGGAGTGAACTGCTTGTGTGGCATGCCTAAGTGGCAATTGATCAAGGCTTCTGCTGAAAAAGCAAAGTCTTGTGGTTGATGATCAAAGCACCGCCCGTGTGGCATAGCTTTGTGTAACGTTGATTCGCGAGCCTCACACCCTGGTTGTGAACCAGAAACGGGAGAGGACATCAGGGAGGGCATGCGTTTCCTTCTAGCTAGGGTGGTGTCAGTGACTTACCAACTCTGACGTTTATATTATTTTCACCTGTGTGGTTGTTGCTGTTGCGAGGCGCCTCAGATATATCGGTGACTATGTGGAGCCGATGGAGTCATTTGGCTCATTGACGCCCGAAAGGATGGCGAAACGTAGTGCTCAGGCATTTAATTCCACATCGGTGGACCGGCCCTAACGATCCAAGGGCCCACCTGAGTCTGGGTCCTGAGACACGGGCTAGAGCGTCTCGAGTCGGTAGAGGACTATCTTTTGCCTCGGTTCACAGATGGAAATCCCACTTCCAATACGTGACTTTGCGGTTTTGATTGTAGATCCTAGTATGACGACATAGTGGTACAGGGCACTTATGCCGTCTATGATTGATACTTATGATTTGAAGTTGAGTTATACACTATGCACTTATTATAGTATCAAATGATTTGTTTTAAACGTATCAAGCATTCTTGGATAAGGTAAAAACCCTATCCACCGGCTTGCGTTGCATTGTGTGATGGGACCTAGGTCTTATAATAGCTTCATTTTCCTTTATTTAGCATTGCGCTGTTGTTTTATGCACTGGTATTCTTGGGAGGAAACCTGTTCCGTGTTATACGGCGTGGTCCCTTGATTTACCTAACTTTAAAATAAATATTAATAACTGTTTTAGTTCTCACACCAGTCACATGACTGACCTGGAGTTTATTGTTTTAACCTAAACTCTGGGTGCCCTTATTTTGGCACGGGCAGCTAGTAGTTTTGGTTTTGCAGATTTATATTCATAGGATCCTGGTTTACAGCTGGAACGATACTCGGAAAGCTCTGTATCCGTGTATTACTTTCAGTTGTGTTTTTTATTGTTTTTCCGCTGCTATGTAGTTTATTGTGATCTATGATATTTTTCTGTTGTGTTATAATTATTCATACTCTGTATATTCTTATATTCTGTTGGAATTGTTGTAATAAGAAATGAAATGTTCTTCTGTTTGCATTCTGATTTGTAGTGTTCTCAAAACAATCAGGGGTTTTCGAACGGTCTTGGTCGGTTTAGCGACTGATTCGGATCAAGCGAAATTCCTTGACGTCACAGTGGTTCTGTCATGGTTGAAATTTATGGATTTGCAAGGACTACTCGCTACTGATCTATAAGGTGATTCCTAGGATGTGGTAGGAGAGTACCTTTGGTTCATCCTGTTCCTAGATGACTTGTATGGACGAATGTTTGACAGAGTATTCCTTAAGAATAACGTACATTGATTTTTACAAACGTATCTCTGTAGGTAGCAGAGAAGACACCTTCTCTTAGCATAAACACCCAGAGTATTTTTATGGACATCAATTAGTGATTTGGCAGATCTGACGATGTGGCACTCAAAGTGAATGATGGCCAGATATTCTGAAGATAAATTCTAACCTCAAGCCTCACAACTGTGAAATGACAAAAATCGGGCAAGCAGCATGGCTATGTGGTTCGCACCCATTAGGGTGTATAATCACCTATCTAGAGAAATTCCAATTGCTTCTTTAATCTATCGATGCTGTCCCTTTTCGGGAATCGGTGGGTGGCTCCCAACCGTTGTCGTGCACTCAACCTGGTTTTTGTAATGCTCGGATTAGACCGAGGTGTACAGGTCCAGGTTATCGGATGCTGCGAAGTCCAAGAACGAGCTGGAGGAGTTCAGGCATGTTTATATTTATTCTTCTATGTGTTGAAAATGAGGACAGATATTTATAACTGATCAGTTGAGATTGATGTACTTTGATGATTGTAAGTATTTATTTCCAAGCTCTCAATAAAGTTTTATTTCTATATCCTATTTTGTTCCTCTGCGATGTGAGACTCTGATGTTGATATGTTGTTCTGCTACTTCTTCTATTCTAATATTCCTTTCTTTCTTATCTCACCCTCTAATTTCTTTCATTAACTATCTGGTGTTTTCGATACTTGAGTTCTGACAAGTAAAACGGGTTTTGAGTATTATTATTGGAATCCAGGCGTCGAAATCCCCAGGTCGTTACAGACGGGCATTACATAATACCCATCGCAATAAAGAGTATATTGCGACAGTTTTACAACCGTCACAATAAATTTACAACTGTTGCGACGGTCGCATATCCTACAGTATTAAAACAGTCATAAATAGGCTTAAGAAACCGACGCAAATGACATGTTTTGTACTAGTGCTTGCATATATGTTTTATGGTTGAAATGCATTATGCACACTGTGCACACGTACACATTGTTGCAAAATAGATGTACACAAATTTGTTGTGTAGGATAGGACAATAGGTGTCAGAATTTTGGGACAAAATTACATTTAAGAAGGGAAGTATGTAACAACCCAAAATTTTGACCATAGAAATTAACTATTAGAATCTCAGAAACAGGAATTTCTGCAAACAAAGAAATTTGACAACGAAATTTTAACCGATGCGTCCGTCTCAGAATTCTGGTCATCTTTCAAGTTTGGAGCTTCGAACGAACGGAGTCCATATGAAAAAGTTACGGATGAAATACGAAAAACGGACTGAAATAAATAAACGTAATAAATATAATATATATTCCCATATATAACCAGGCCTCACTGGGCAAATCGGCTAGAGGGCGATCGACCACCCCTAGGGGGTTGTCGACCGTTTCGGGCCTGAAATGCCCAGTGACGGCTAGGTTTCTAAGTGTATTTTTGTTGTACTATGTAATATAAATAGATGGGTGTTTATTTAAATAAATCAACAGCTCAGGGCCAATTTCACTCGTATAAATAAAGGGGTAAAGCCTCACCCTTTTTATCGTACAAATCTGTAGGCAACAACGAAGCTCTGCAATTTCCCTTTCTCTTCAAATCAAATTCTTAATAAAAATTATATTCTTATAGAATCAATCAAACATAAATCTTATAAATTTGAAAGGGGTTATCATATATAAATGTTAAAGAGTATGAATTGACATCTAGGCTGTTCTACTTCAGACTCTCCGCACTCTTTCTATTTTCTTGCAAATCTACAGATCTGAAAGTAACCCCTTTTCAGAACAATTGTAGATCTGTAAGAATCTGGGAATTGTAGGCCTACAAGATTATTCATATTTCAGAGTTGGATGCTTTCAGTAAGTGCGAAATTTACATACAAAGTAATAATAGCCTATTTATCTCGTTTGAATTAGATCTCAAAATACATGACTAATATAATCAGATCTGTTTATAATATTGTTGAATTTGAAATGATACCCATCAGATCTGCTTATAAATATTGTCAAAAATTGGAATTATCAATTTGTGGTTGTTGCAAAACACTATAGATTTGGAAATCAGTCCCAGTTAATACCATTTAGATGTAGTTGTATAATAGATCTCTAGTCCAGTGTTAATATATGAAATATGTGATTTTAATTTAAAAGAAATATGCCTATTTGTGTTCAATGTTGTTAAGGTTTTGTCTTAGTTGTTGTAAATATGCTGTTTTCTCCTTCTTGAACAAAAAGACATTATTTTGAACTCATAAGAGATATGACAAAAAGTGTAAAAAGGGAAGAGTTGTGTAAACATACACATATAACAGGCATAATTTAGAATAACTTAGCTAATGGTCTTTTTATAAGTTTTGGAACTTTATGGCAAGATTGAATAAAAAAGAAACGTTAGGCTATCGATTAAACTGTAACGAACTGTCATTTAACCATGCTGAAATCGACAAAACTTGTCAATTTGAAACATCCAAAACAACAGATTGTTATTTGCTTCTGGGGTAAATAGAATAAATCATAGAATTATAGATCACAGACACAGATACAGTGCAATAAATATCGCACAATGTAGCGTGGTGGGCCCATAACCCACTACATTTCACATATAAACAAAAGAAAAGGAATAACATCCATTCTTGTTTCCAAACCATTCCACAGTACTGACAATAGCTTTCCTTCTTCACATACAAAGGCTTCCCCACTGCTTACCCTTCCCCATCGTGACCATCAACTGAGCCCTTCAGTCCGTCTCGCGGGACCATCTCTTCGACAAGAACCCATCCGCTCTCCATTTCGATCTCAAACGAGATTCCCTCCTCTTCTTCGCTATATGAAGCCGCCATGACCCCTGTATTTCGACCCGTTGCCACGCCTTCCACCACCAACGACGATCCTCCGATTTTCTCTCTGACCGAGGCCTTCCTCTTGCCTCACCCATATCGTAGTCCTCCTACCTGTCTTCCCTGCTGTCGTACCCGAACCCGCAAGCTCCGTCGTCCGAACCTGCAGTTCTCCACCCAAGCCAACCTCTCCAAACTTTTTTCCCCCTTTGCTTCTTTCTCATCTGCCAAACCCCTTTGCGTGCATATTTATGTGTGATTGTAAGTGCGTGATAGTTTTCTAGCGTGAGTTAATGTGCGTATAATATATATATACACATAATATATATATATAAATACTGTATGTGTTTTGAGGTGTTAATTTTGTATGTAAGTGATATTGTATGAGTGATTTTACTGTCTTGTGTGTGTGAATGATGGTGTGAGTTGTGTGAAATTATTAGTTTTGAAAATCAATATTTATATATATTTTGTGTAAAAGTTTTATATATATATATATCTATATATAATGTTTTGTTTGTGTTTTCTCGTTATGTATTCATATATGTACAATTTATATTATATATATAGTTTTCGGTGTGCTTTGAAATTTAAATTATATATATTATAATTTCAATGTGTGTATATATATAAATATATATTATTTTTATATAAAAAAATTATTGTTTTTATTTTTGAGTCGGGTTCGGTGTTGAGTTCGAAAACAGTTCGAACACCAAATAGCTATACCGATCCATTGAAATTTCGTGGCCTTTTCTTAAAATAAATAAATAAATATGGAGTGATTATCTGGCTGAATCTATTTCAACTCGTGCTGGAATGTTGCCATCCCAGTTAGTGTCCATCCATCTACGGTCTCCATTTCTGTGCTATGAAAGGTGAGTTTATCTCACACACAACTCACATTTATTTCATGGATGTTAGATCATCTATTTGAACTGTTATGAAATGTATAGGACTGCTAGTAGAAATTGTTTGTTTAATATGTACACTTTCATATATGACATAATATTTATATGACATGTAGGTTCACTGATTTTATATTACTATGATCTGATTGATGCTATGTGATGATTTATCATGTTGTTGATACCCTAGTTTAGGAAACAATCACTAAGGGTTGAAATGATACATACCCGAACGGACATTAGATTAGGAAAAATCACTATGGGTTGAAATGGTAGACCTGAATGATTTTTACTGAATTTGGGATCGCAGGTTGAAATAATAGACCCATAGAAATTTTATAAATTGCTGATTGAAATGATAAATATCAGTATCACTTGACCATAGGGTAGAAAACTATATACGGACACCGTTTGTCGTATCTTCAAAGTATTTTGATTTGAAAATTTGATTTTTTTTAAAATAATAACTTAATATTTTATATTTTATATTTATATTTATTCTAAACTTAAATTTTGTAAATGTTGAATTATATGTTAATATATATATATATATATCAGAATTTCAATATTATATCAAGAGAATTATAATACCTATTTCAAACCAATATTTAGATAGAAATGAACTCGCTGGAAGACTTATACTCTTCTTTAACTTCTTACCTTGTTATGGACAAGGATAAGTTATAGAATTCGAGTTAAAGCTGAACGAAAGAACTTAATCAAAGGTGATCTACGAAGGAAGACAGATTCAAATGGAAAGGTAATTTCAGAAGAGATTTAAATATTAAACAAAATTTTATATTCGAAAATATTTGTTTTAAAACATTTAAAACCATTTATACTTTAAAAATACACTTTCTCTCAAGAAGGATTCTGCGATCGATTCCACTCATTTTAGGGTATCACTACCCTATCTCTAATGAGCTTTTACCCCCATAGGCTAAAGCTTTGATAAACCTCTCTGATACCACATGTAGCAAACTGTCATTTTGACCATGCCGAATCAACAAAACATGTCAACTCAAAATGTCCAAAACAATAGATTGTTATTAGCTTCTGGGGTAAATAGAATAAATCACAGAATCACAGATCACATACACAGATACAGAGCAATAGAATATCTCACAGCAGAAAATTTAAAATACAATAGTAGTTCGTGAAGCTACTAAATAAATTTTACATCAGAGAGTACATAAATAATACAGCGGAAGTCTAATACAATAAATAAATGATAACAGACTGAAACAAAATGACAGAAATAACTGGATGACTGTGTAATGACCCGCATTCTATTTATCGGAGGATCGTAGAATATTTATTTTATTTTCATACGAAATCGTATGGTCATGTAACTTTGGGGAACGACTATTGGGGTCGTTTCCCATTTTCACGATTTTTGTCGAATTTTAAATAACCATTTTGCCCCTGGCAAATCTTGTTTTAGTTATAACTTTTGATTGGTAAGGAGTTTTGACCTGAAACCACTTCCATTGGATTCAGATGATGGTTTACCTTTATGTAGAGTGGTCACATTTATTAAGCGGACTTACTGTTTGGGAGATATGGCTGAAATAAGATTTGAAGATGGAAAGACAACCTAACTGGGCATGATAGGGTAATTAGTGGCTAGGCCCATAACCCATTTCGGGATTAGGGTTATGAGAGGGCTGAAAGGGGTTGGAAAATCATCTCCTTTCATTTCTCTAACCTCCACAAACATTTCTTTAACCGTAGCAATGGCCTCCACCTTCTAAATTCATCTTTAATCACTTTCTATTCACATATTGGCCAAATCTACATCAAATTAAGGCGGATTAGAATAGAAATCGAGATAGAGCTGCTGGAATACATTGGAATCCATGCCAAATCAGTTAGAGTTTCAGATCTGAAATTTATCTGTGACTAAGGTGAGTGATTTGCACTTTTATTCACTAGTTACGGCTAATTAGGGGTGATTAGTGATAATTAGTGAAATTATGCATCAGAAAAATATGAAAAAATATGTAAAAATTCTAAAATACTATTTTATATCACTGATATAAATTTGGGTTAATTTAGGGGATTAAGGGGGAAACTATATATATGGGTATGTTTGATCATAAATAACACATGTGATTGATGTTTTAATGTTTTTGGTTGATTTCATATGTTTCTACTGCTGTTTCGTATGATCCATGATTGCATAGGAAAGTTAGAATGGTGGAAAACGCCGTCGAGAGGCGATAATGGTTTGTTGGAAATAGCTACAGGCTATGGGTCGAACAACCGACCCATAGATGCGTGTTCGACCGACCCCTATGGTGCATGTTCGACCAACCCTTATGGGCAGGCTCGACCGACCCTTATATACATGACCGACCCGACCCTATATGTAATGGTGTTCGATCGACCCTATGTAATGATGTTCGACCGACCCTGGTGATGGTGCTCGATCGACCGACCCATGGAGGATGAACGAACGACGATTGTGATCTCTTCTGAAGAATGATTCCAATTCAACTAAACCCGAGATGCAAAGGAAGTCCAGATGAGAAGTGATGGCTCAAGATCCAAATGGGGATCGGCGGGTTTACTTCTAAAGTTGGGCTTTGCTATGGGACGTGTGCAAAGGGGTTACAGATATCTATAACTTTGGTTCACTATTGAGAGGGGGGCATTGACTATGGACCAGTGCGGTGGGGTCATAGGTTGTATGGAGTCGAACTCCATCAGGTCCCCCAAGGGAAAAGTGGTCATAGTGATAGTTGGACGGGGTGGGACTTCGTCATGGCCCCAATAGTTCTGGTGATCAAAGTGGTGGATATCGTATGCTTTACGCACTGAGTGAGAGATGTGAGGATGATTGCTATGTTTGATGTTTGCTATCACCATGACATGCACACTACTATTTTACACTTTATGTTAGTGTTACCTTAGAGTATTGTACATCTTGTTGTGCTAACTCTTTGGTTGCAGGTCCAAGTTCAGGTATGATTATTTATACCTATCATAACTTTATTTTGCTACTATCGCTCATGTCATACTTTCGTATGTCCTAGAGTTTTATGACTCTTCTTATTACTCTGGGTGCCCCTAAACAAGCAGACTAGAGACGGGTTAGGTGGTTACGGGTAGTCGTCCAGAGACGAGCAGGAGACTTCCACGTACTATTTACATATATTCTGCCTGTGTTGTTAATGGTCACTGCTTTGGGCATTAGTAGTGTACCTTCTCTATTTTGCTTTAGAGACAGTGTTTTGAAGTTGTAATAATGGTTTGGATCATAAGCTGTATTTTAGATTCCACGGCTATGATGGTTTAGTTTTCAGCTTATGCATTGTCTCGCCTGTTTTATATCAAGTTATGTTATTATTATATTTTTATTCCATGCGATGTGAGATATACTACAGGTTCTTAATGATTCATAGTTTCAAATCCCTTTCTTTTGACGACCTGTTTTGTGCTAGTTGGATATTGGCACAGCGCATTTCGTAGAAATATCGGCTGGTTCGGGGTGGGCCGTCACACTTGGTATCAGAGCCTAAGTTGCGTAGTTTAACCTAGGGGAAGACATCATGGAGAGATAGTAAACATATATGAGAGCGCGTATTTGTGATATTTTGGTTTTCAAAAACTATGTATATACTATTAGTATATCTAAGGATGAAGTCGCACTGCACTGGCACTACTAAGGATATGGCTAATCATTTTCTCTTTTCAGATTAGATGATGAGCCGAAATACGAGTAGAACGGGTTCAGGGGCCAACAATGAGAATGCCATTGATATGAGGACGATGTTTACTGCCTTTATGGAGAGATGCTTATGGATGCTCAAGGAGCAGTTCCTAATGCTGCTAATGGTGGTGATGCAGTAGTGAAGGCGCCTAAAGCCAATTTTGCAAAGCTCAAAAAGGATTATACTAATCTTGATGGAAAGCCGTTCCACGGAATGAAATCTACTACGGATGTTCAAGATTAGCTTGATAGCTGTGAGCACATCTTCGAGGATTTAGGAATCTATGATGCAATGAAAAGAAAGTTAGCATCGTGTCAACTTCAAGGACGGGCTATGAATTGGTGGAATGCTATTAAAGCAGCTACTCCTAAGGATCAAGTTACTTGGAATCAGTTTAAGACTCACTTCAGTAACAAGTTTATCCCAGCTGCTCAGAAATCAGAATTGTTTAGGAAATTCTTAGAGCTTAAGCAGAATGGTATGACAGTCTTGGAATATATTGTTGAGTTCGATACTTTATCGAAGTATGGATCATCTCTTATCGATACTGCCAAGAAGAAGAACGAGAAGTTCATAACTGGCTTAGATGAGTATTTAGGGGAAAGACTAATAAACCACATTGATGAGACATTCAAATCTATTGGGGGGAAAGCATTGAGATCAGAGAGCCTTTACCCTAAGACAAAGACCAAGATTGTTATGGCATCTACAGGAGAGCCAAAACCGCAGGCAAGCGGTGGATGCAAGAATAATTCCCAGAATAAGAGAAAACAGATCAGACCAAAGATGGTCAGAAAAAGGACAAGAAAGATGTAGAGTGCTATAACTGTGGCAAGAAGGTCCACTATGCCAAAGATTGTCGATCAAAGCCAGTGGACAGGAAGTGCTTCAATTGCGGCCAAGTGGGACATCACGAGGATAAATGTCCACAACTTCCTAAAGAGATGCAGATTGTGAAAGCATATGCTATCAATGATGTTCCTTCTTCGTCGAATTCCCCAACTGCGGCGGAGAAGGGAAAGGGTGTCGTTATTCAAGGTATGCCTTCTGTTTATGATGTTCCTGTTCAAGTACGATTTGATACCGGGCTTCCCATTCCTTTTTATATAGTGACCTGGTAGATAGGTTGGAATTGGAACCCGAAATTGTCGATAGACCTCTAGTTATGACGAACCCGATCGATGGTTCGACTAGCCTTAGTATGACTTGTCGTAATTTGGTCTTATCGAGTCATGGACACATGTTTGTTGTGATTGCTTTTTTAGGCTTTGCTGGGTTTAGCATTATTTCTGGAGTCGATTGGCTCCAAAGATATGGGGTGGTGGTAGACTGTGAGGGGGTCTTCGGTGACCATTATAGCGGATGATGGGCGGAGGGTACTGTTTGGTTGTCTACCTAGTGATGGGGTGATGACTAGTTTTCTAAATTTCCTCGACATCCCACATGATGAGTTGTCAGATGTGCCTATTGCTGGCGAGTATCCGGACATCTTCAGGGAAGTGACCGGATTTCCACCACACCGAGAGATCGAGTTTCGTAAGCGAAAGATGTCAGCCCCATAGTGAAGCCTCTTCGTCGTATGGCGCCAAGGGAGCAGCGAGAGCTTAGGGTGCAAGTAAGCGATCTTTTGAAGAAGGGATTTATCCAAAGAAGTGTTTCCGAGTGGGGAGCACCAGTTGTATTTGCTACCAAGGCCAATAGTTCCCTTCGATTGTGTGGGGACTACAGCAAGTTGAATAAGGTGACGAGGAAGAATAAGCATCCTCTTTCGCAGATAGAAGATTTGTTCGATCAATTGAATGGAGTGAGAGTGTTCTCCCAGCTAGA
Organism: Allium sativum; assembly: GCA_030737875.1. NCBI lineage: Eukaryota > Viridiplantae > Streptophyta > Magnoliopsida > Asparagales > Amaryllidaceae > Allium > Allium sativum. Next base: position 960,377,904 of record CM060922.1, read on the forward strand.
TCTGGAGATAGGTTTTCATCACCTCCGAATAGCAGTTGAGAGTATACCTAAAACGACATTTCAGACGCCATCTGGATTATATGAGTTGTTTGTCATGTCATTCGGGTTAACCAATGCACTATCATATTTTGTGGATCATATGAATAGGATATTCGGGGATCAATTGAATAAATTTGTTCTTGTATTTGTGGATGATATCTTAGTTTATTCGAGGACAAACAAAGAACACAAGGAACATTTGAGGACAGTAATGGAGGTGTTGAGGAAACACCAATCGAAAGCGAAATTTTCTAAGTGTCACTTCTGGAGGAGGGAAGTGAGGTTCTTGGGCCATGTTGTTTCAGAGAATGGTATTGCCGTGGACCTTGCGAAGGAGGCTACGGTGCAAGATTGTCCTACGCCAAAGAATGCAGCGAACGTGAGAAGTTTCTTGGGGTTAGCTAGATATTAGCGTAAGTTTATCCAAGTCTTCTCCAAGATAGAGGCACCGTTAACTTAGTTGACCAAGAAGAATCTAGTTTTTGTTTGGAATGAAAGGTACGAGAATACATTTGAGAGTCTAAAGGAGAAGTTAACATGTACACCAGTGTTATTTATTCCTAAGGGGAACGAAGAGATGACGGTATACACGGATGCTTGTGGTACCTGACTAGGTGCCGTACTGATGCAAGGAGGTAGGTTTGTAGATTATGTTAGTCGGCAAAAAATCGCATGAGAAAAGATAACCTACCCATGATCTGGAATTGGCAGCGATTGTGTTCACGTTAAAGATGTGGAGACACTATCTCTTGGGAGAAAGATTCGAGTTGTTTACCAGTCATAAGTCATTAAAGAATCTTTTCTCTCAGAAGGATTAAAATCTTTGTTAGTAGAGATGGTTAGAGTTCTTAGCTTCATATGACTGCAATATTGCATACACACCGGGAAAGGGAAATGCGGTAGCTGATGCATTGAATGGGAGACATGCCAATTTGCGGACTATGTTTCCAGAATGGAAGCAACTGTAGTATATCGCGGGATATGATTTCAGACCTAAGTGCGAATGGATCCAGAAATGTTAGCAAGCTTGACGGTTAGACCGACTTTGATTGGGCCGATCGACTCCAATCAGAGGGACGATCCTAACCTATTGGAAATCATCTCTGAGATGGAGACGAGTACCGACGGTGAGGAGATGAATAAGTATGGACTTCATCGAGAAGAATAGCTCCGAAAGAATGGGATACTAGTTATACCAACGTTAATGGATTGAGAAATGAAGTGCTTAGAGAATGTCATCACTCAAAACTGACTCTACATCCCGGTGGTAACAAAATGTATCGAGACATGAAGTAGACCTACTACTGGGAAGGGATGAAGAGAGACGCTAGGAAGTTTATATCCAAGTGCATGAACTACCAGCTAGTTAAAGCCGAGCAAAAGAAGCCTACTGGTTTGTTACAACCGCTGGAAATTCTAGAATGGAAATGGGAATAAGCCTCAATGGATTCATTGATGGTTTGACAAGGACTAGATCGGGTCATGATAGTATATGGGAGATTGTGGAATTTAGCGTATAAAATTGGATTGCCTGACAAGATGGCGGGAGTTCACAATGTATTTCATGTTTCCCAGTTAAGGAAGTTCTTACACAATTCTAATATTACTATTTCACTAGATCAGTTTGATGATATCGAGGTAGAATCCAAGGCAACTGGGAGTCGCAGGACAATACGTATAGTCGGACACGATACGAAATAACTTCGAAGGAAGATGGTGGAACTAGTCAAAGTCCAGTGGGGGGATAGTGAGAATGACCGTACTTGGGAAACGGAGAACATAAGGAAGTCGTATCCAGAACCCTTTTCCTGGTAAGATTTTAATCGTGGTATAGTTTTTCCCTTGTTGGTAAACCACATGCTAGGATAAGCTTGTTGTGTTATTGTGTATGTTTGATTGTTGTAAATGGTTGATAGGCAAGCGGGACACCATTGATGTTTCTTGGTTAAGGAATTTCGTGGGCGAAATTTCTTGGGGGTGGGGGGGGGGGGGGGAGTGTAATGACCCGCATTCTACGTATCGGAGGATCATAGAATATTTATTTTCATACGAAGTCGTATGGTCGTGTAACTTTGGAGAACGACTATTAGGGTCATTTTCCATGTTCACGATTTTTGCCAAATTTTAAATGACCATTTTGCCCCTGACGAATCTTGTTTTGCCTATAGCTTTTGATTGGTAAAGAGTTTTGACCTAAAACCACTTACATTAGATCCAAATGATGGTTTAACTTTCCGTAGAGTGGTCACATTTATCAAACGGACTTATCGTTTGGGAGATATGGTTGAAATAAGATTTGAAGATGGAAAGACAACCTAACTGGGCTGAATAAGGTGATTAGTAGCTAGGCTCATAACCCATTTCGAGATTAGGGTTATGGGAGGGCTGAAAGGTGTTGGAAAATCATCTCCTTTTATTTCTCTAACCTCCACAAACATTTCTCTAACCCTAGCAATGGCCTCCACCTTCTAAATTCATCTTTAATCGCTTTCTAATCACATATTAGCCAAATCTACATCAAATTAAGGCGGATTTGCAAAGAAATCGAGATAGAGCAGCTGGAGTACATTGGGATTTATGCCAAATTAGTTAGAGTTTCAGATCTGAAATTTATTTGTGGCTAAGGTGAGTGATTTGCACTTTTATTCACTAATTACAGTTAATTAGGGGTGATTAGTGATAATTAGCGAAATTATGCATCAGAAAAATATGTTAAAATTCTAAAATATTGTTTTATGTCACTGATTTAAATTTGGGTTAATTTGGATTAAGTTTGCTAATCCCAGAATTTAGGGGATTAAGGGGAAAACTATGGATTTGAGTATGTTTGATCCTAAATAACACATGTAATTGATGTTTTAATGTTTTTGGTTGATTTCATATGTTCCTACTACTGTTTGGTATGATCCATGACTTCATAGGAAAGTTGGAATGGTCGAAAATGCCGTCGAGAGGCGATAATGGTTTGCTGGAAATAGGTACAGGAAATGGGTCGAACGACCGACCCATAGATGCATGTACGACCGACCCCTACGGTGCATGTTCGACCGACCCTTATGGGCAGGCTCGACCGATCCTTATATACATGTCCGACCTGACCCTATATGTAATGGTGTTCGATTGACCCTATATAATGATGTTCGACCGACCTTACGATGATGTTCGACTGACCCTGGTGATGGTGCTCGACCGACCGACCCGTGGAGGATGAATGAACGACGATTGTGAACTTTTATGAAGAATGATTCCAATCCAACTAAACCCGAGATGCAAAGGAAGTCCAGATGAGAAGTGATGGATCAAAATCCAAATGGGGATCGATGGGTTAACTTTTAAAGTTGGGCTTTGCTGCGGGACGTGTACAAAGGGGTTATCGATATCTATAACTTTGGTTCACTATTGAGAGGGGGGCATTGGCTATGGACTAGTGCAATGGGGTCAGAGGTTATATGGAGTCGAACTCCATCAGGGCTCCCAAGGGCAATGTGGTCATAGTGATAGTTGGATGGGGTGGGACTCCGTCATGGCCCCAATAGTTCTGGTGATCAAAGTGGAGGATATCGTATGCTTTACGCACTGAGTGAGAGATGTGAGGATGATTGCTAGGTTTGATGTTTGTTATCACCATGACACGCACGCTACTATTTTACACTTTATGTTAGTGTTACTACAACGACCCACATTCTACGCATCGAAGGATCGTAGAATATTTATTTCATTATCATATGAAGTCGTATAGTCGTGTAACTTTGGGGAACGACTATTGGGGTCATTTCCCATATTCACGATTTTTGCCGATTTTTACATGACCATTTTTGCCCCTAACTGATCTTGTTTTGGCCATAACTTTTGATTGGTAAGGAGTTTTGCTCCGAAACCACTTCCATTACATCCGGGTAATGGTTTACATTTCCGTAGAGTGGTCACTTTAGCCAAACAGACTCACCATTTGCGAGATATGGTTGAAAAAAATGTTTAGAAGGTGAAAAACAGGCTTAATTAGGCTTAATTGGGGGATTTCAGGATTAGAGCTATATGAGGCTGATTAGGGTTAGAGAAACCTTTTCCTTGTCATTTTCCAGCCGCCACTTACCTCTCTTCAACCCTAACAATGGCCTCCAACTCCTAAAACACCTAATCACCGTTTAATCGAAGTTTTAGCCTAATCTACATATAATCAAGGCAAATTAGCATCAAATTGGGAATAAAGTTGTTGTGCTGCATAGAGGTTCAACCCAAATCAGAGATACTTTCAGATCTACAAGTAATTTGTGGCTAAGGTGAGTGATTTGCATTGTTTTTCACTAATTACGGCTAATTAGGGGTGATTAGTGATAATTAGCGAAATTATAACACAGAAAAATCAGGAAAGATTTTAAAATTCTAAAATACTATTTTAGGGCTCTAATAGAAATTTGGGCTAATTTGGATAAGTCTTTCTAATTGTATGCTTAAACATGATTAAGGGGGAATAAGGGAAAAACATGGGTTCTAGGTATGTTTGATCCATTTTGGCATGTTATATGGTTGTTTTGGTGTTCATGGTTGAATATACATGTTGCCATTGCTGTTTGGAATGTTTTGTGATTGAATAGTTTGGTTATAATGGTCGAAAACGTCGTCGTATAGCGTAAACAACTCGCTGGAAAACTTGCAGGAATTTGACCCAAACCGAATCGGAGGAAGGGGCACGAACCGATCCGATCGTGACACCCTACTAGTGGCCAGTGACCACGAATCGACCTGATGATTTGGAAGACGCAAAGTGCCATTGACCAGAAGCTCACGACCGATCCAAGCACCCCGACCCAGTGGAAGAAGCTCGAACCCGGATCGATGAAGGCTTGATCGACAACCAATGGAGAATCCTGACCCAAAGAGACTCACGATCTGGAGTTGGAGCCATGACCTGACGCTCCGGAGAGGACATCACGAACCAAGGAGCTCGACCCGACCCGATGGGGGCAATCACTATCGAACTGAACCGAAGGTGGAAGAGAGACCGATCTGAATGGAAGCTTGTTCCAAACCGATCCGGAGGAGACCCAAACCCGAGATGCAAAGGTAGTCCAAATGGGAAGTTTGTACTCAAGATCCAGTTGGGAACCAACGAGTTAACTTCATGAGTTGGACTTTGTTGCGGGACGTGTGCTAAGGGGTTATCGACGTCCATAACTTTGATTCACCACCAAGACGGATGTTAGGCTACGGATCAGTGCAGTGGGGTAGTTATCACTCCATGGGGCAAAGTGATTGTAGCATGGCTATGAGCCAGTGCAGTGGATTCGTCATGACTTCATGGGGCAGAGTGGACATAGCAAAGGATTAGTGGCTATGGATCAGTGCAGTGGAGCCATCATGACTGCATGGGGCAGGTTGATCATAACAAAGTATCTGGGTGGTCAAAGCAGTGGATATCGTATGCTTTATGCACTAAGTGAGAGTTGTGAGGATGGTTGCTATGATAGATTGTTTGATATCACTATGACGTGCACACTCTTTCCCCTTATCTTTACATCATATTTTAATGTCACCTTAGATTATTGTACATCTCGCTGTGCTAACTCTTTGGTTGCAGGTCTAGGATCAGGTATGGTTTAGTATACCTGTTATTGTTATGTTTTGCTACTTATTACTCATACCAGACTTTTGTCTGACCCAGAGTTTTATATCTCTTCTTATTACTTTGGGTGCTCTTAAACGAGCAGACTAGAGATAGGTCAGGTGATTATGCACGAGTAGTTGTACCGGAGACGAGCATGAGGCTTCTACTTATTATATATATAATCTCCCTGTGTCCATGCTGGTCACTACTTTGGGCATTAGTAGTGTACCTTTCCTATTTTTCTTTGTAGATAGTTTTTAAAAGTTGTAATAATGATGATGTAGAACATAAGCTGTATTTTGGATTTTCCGCTGCTATGATGGTTTAGTTTTCAGCTTATGCACTGTCTCACCTGCTTTATGTTAAAGTTATGTTGTAATTATATTCCATGCGCTATGAGATATGCTATAGGTTCCTTGCTAGTTCAAATTCCTTTCTTTGGCGACCGTCCCGTGCCAGTCGGGCATTGGCACAACGCACTTTCATTGGAAATGTCGGCTGGTGCGGGGCGGGCCGTCACACTTGGTATCAGAGGACTAGGTTGCGTAGTTGACTTAGGAAAAGACACCACGAAGAGATAGTATACACATATAAGGTTTCGTATTTGTTATATTTTGGTTCTTGTAACACCCCGTGAATTCTATAACAATAAGCTTCACAAATTAAAGTGTAATAAATTCTAAATGAAAGAATTAAGGGAAACGGGTTACGCCATTGCGTTCGTCTCGGAATTCTGCTTGAGATAGAGTTCGAGTTTGCGTGAATCGGACTCCGTATGAAGGAGTTATGACCTTCGGAAGTTTCAGAATAAAATTTAAAATTCAAGCAGCTCGGTTTCATGTTCAAAATTTGAAAAATAAGCTCAAACTGGGTTGGGCGGGAAAATTCCCGCCCAGGGACCAGGTCGACCATAGGGTCGACCATGGTGTCGACCTGGTCACCCCAGGTCGACCATAGTGTCGACCTGGGTGTCGACCTGCCAGTCGACCTACCTGGTCGACCTGGCTGGCTGGGTCTGGCTCTGGCTCGAATTTCTATGGCTCGGTGTGTCATTAGGGCTGACATGTCACCTCTTGATTGGCTCTTTGGACTTTGAATGGTCTAGATTCGTCTATGATCATCCGACGGCTCAAATCAATCTAAAATTCTATAAATACAACCTAAGACTCCAACCTAAATTAACATAAGAAATTAGAGACGGAGCTGCCATGTTCTCGGTAAGAAATTGAGAGGAGCCTCCACTTGTAGAAAAGCTTAGAGACGAGCCAAGTTAGAATTAAAACACGAATCTAATCAATGTTAGTCTATCCAAAGGAACGCATCTCAATTTCAGAACTCAGAATCCAGAATTCAAGTTCATCGATCGTTATAAGTCTAGTTACTATTGAGATGTGAATCGAAAAAGAACGTGATTTGATATGAATTGGGAATTGGAATCACATTATGTTATATAATGTTTACGTTGTGAAATGTTAACAATGTATATATGTTGCGATGATTTTTATTGTGAATGGAATTAGGATGTTTGTGGTATAAATTGATGTGATGTGGACTTGTTTAACGTTTGTAATTGAAAACAACATCACTTGCAAGTTTATGGTCAATATTAGAATTTACACCTTTATGTTTATGTGGTTAACATGGATTGTATGCATTTTGCTAAGTCCAAGTTTAGACTTATATACACATGTTTTATGTTAAGACCGTTATGCCAACATGATTAAAATCCTTGTATATATATATATTCTTATGCTCATTTCAAGTTGTAATTGGATCAATTTGGGTTACGCAATTAATACAAGTTTCATGTTGAAATGGGCTACATGATTTGAGTTAGTTCACATCTTTCTGTAAATACCAAAATTTAACATTTTTATGAACATGTAATAACCTTGTCACGTGCTAGTTTTGTGTTTGAAGTTATGCCTAGATAAATATGGTTAGGCCTATGTCTATGCAAGTCAAGATTATGCCATTTTATGTGACACCTATTTAGATTTAGTCATTTTGCAAGTTCACCCCTATTATGTTCATAATGGCTAGGCCAAAATACCAAGTTCACACCTATGACATTCATGGTGATCATTTTGCAAATTCACCCCTATTATGTATAAGTTTACACTTATGACATGTTATGTAGACGGATTCCTTTATGAAAACTTTGTGCGCTAAATTAGGCTAAGTTTTTAGCCTAATATCATATGCTAAAATCATGCGAACGGAAATTAGGCTAAGAGTTGTTAGCCTAATATTTAGACGGGGTAACGTTGGGTAAAATGGGTAGGAAAACTTGGCATAAAATATATGAAATTGGCATGTTTGTCACATGCCAAAATTTGTGACGTTTGAAGGGTATAAATTCTTATACCAAAAATGTTAAACTTGGAATGTGGGCCATAACCTTTAATGGTTAACAAACTTACATATAACAGGTAATAAAGACAAATATGTAAATTTAGAAAACACGGTATGCTTAACCCGAGGTTGGATTGAGTTGTGACGTAAACCTGGCCGGACCCGCTCGGCTGTCCAGTAGTCACAACAATACCTATCCAATGTGGGTGGTTAAGCATTGAGCCCAATAAGGACCCGAGGTTAGACTGAGTTACGGTGTAAACCTGCCCGGAACCGACCGGCACATCCAGTAACCGTAACAATATCTGTCTAATGTGAGTGGTCGGTGCTTTAAAAGGCTAAGGACAGATGGTAGGGTTAAGTTAACTAAAACACTTAACCAATTCAACATGTTAATGAAATTGATGGGTGGGGTTATGTAAATACAGACACTTAACCACTTAGCATGTTTGACTAGAAAACCCTAGTAACGGGGACCCATTTCAGCAGTAACCCAATTAGGTATCATGGTACCCTGAAACTAGGTAGGGTGGGGCACAATTACTGGGCTGATTGTAAGCGGTCAAAGCGACGACGGTGGTGCAACAGTGTGGGTTCTAACAGAGTGCGGGCGTGTACGCACATCGGAGCAGACAAACAGGGCTCTGGGGGCACCAGTAGTATAACCTATGCATTCTAAGGTCTGTGTCGGGTCGCCACCATAGGTCTTGATACACCCCATGGTGGAGCCAGCATAGGTATCTACAATTTCTGGGGGCCGTAAGACACAGATGATTATGCGAGTAGGAGCCTGTCTTTAAAATAAGGGGATCACTTTACCCTCAGCATAGGATGCATCTTTAGAAATGGTATCACTTTACCCTCAGCATAGGGTGCATCTTTAAAATAAGGGGATCACTTCACCCTCAGCATAGGGTGCCAGTCGGAATAAATACAAGTAGGTGCAGAGATATAGTGTGGGTGCGATAGTACATTCGATTCTAAACAACACTTCCTTAGCTTGTGATACTTTCCTGCTTTCAGTTTATATCTATCATGCCCCTTTTTCTTATTCACATGCTGAAGAGTCACTAGATTTGCTCAGGCTTTATGTCTGAATCTATTTTCTTTTCGTCTTCTTTTCGTTCGTCCCCCCCCTCCAGGTCCACATGGAGGAAACAACCCAGCTTAGTCAGACTCTTTGCAAGCTTCAAGACTGTAGATGTATGGTTTGGATCTCTTTTGCTCGGATTATGGCTTTGGATATCACTATGGGGATTTTTGTTACTTTATTTATGTTTTATGCTTCTTTAATAATCAAGACAGTAATGAGGTTGTAATGTTGGAAGTATTTTGAGACAATTATGGAAATGTTTTGTATGAACACGTATTGATGAAATAAAAGCCTGTTTGTTTTCCGCTGTTTAAAAAAATGTGTATTTATATCTATCTTGTTTTTATCTGTGACTTTTACTTATAAACCTCCACCAAAGTTAAGGCATTCCCTTTGTGAGCGACCTTAACGGAGGTGGGGTGTTTAAGTTGGTATCAGAGCATAGGTTTACCATATAAGATAAAAAAAATTGAAACTATTTTTAAAAAGAAGTTTAAAGAAGCATCTTTTTCAAGAAAAATGTTGTTTTTAAAAGGCATAATTCCCCAAAAAGCCATACACACACTCTCTCTATCCTTTTGTCTTGAATTTTTCCTTTTCGTTTGAGCATGTCTGAGGACCTTACTCCCCGGCTACAGACGCTTCTACTCCTCCTCCTCTATGTGAAACAGCAAGCGGAAGAATCGCAGAACAAGAAAACAGATAATAGTCAAGGAGGAAAGGACCACAACAATAATAACAAGACACGTGAGAAAAGGAAATTTTATTTATGTGGCATTGTTGGGCATATAGTCCAGGATTGTAGAAAGAAGAAGATGAAGATGGGGGCATGCTTTTAGTGTGGTGATATTGGACATATCATCAAGAACTGCCCTAAGAAGCAAGGGCAAGGCCCGCAAGCAGGACCTTCTGGGGGTACCTCTTTAACTTTTTCTCCTAGATGCTTTACTTTATCTTGCTTATCTTCTCAATCCTATCTTGATAACCTTAGGTAGAAATATTTCTGTAGAAAGCTTAGTTTATCTATATGATCATTAGTTCGCACTCTCTTTGATTCAGGTGCATCACACTCCTTTATTTCATCTGCTTTAGTAGAATCTCTGCACCTAGGCACTAGTATGGTAGAAGATCCCTTGGTTGTTTCAAATCCAATTGGGGGCTCGGCTTATTTGTCGATGGTTTGCTTGGATTTGAAAATCTCTATTCTAAGTGTTGAATTTAGATGTAGTGCCTTTGTTTTAGGCTTCTCAGGGTATGGACTGATCTTAGGCATGGACTGGTTATCCAGTAATGGTGCCATTCTTGATTGTGAGAAAAGAGTGGTTAGGCTCTTGACTCGGCTCGGTAACACTATAGAAATTTCTTGTAATCCCTTGAATGCTGTTAGGCTTAGTTATCTAGAGTCACTTGATGCTTCTGTTGAGAATTTGCAGTCGGTTAGAGTAGTCCGGGAATATCCGGATGTCTTTGAAGAGGCGAAAGGCTTACCTCTGAAGCGGGAAATAGACTTCCTCATATATCTTGTTGATAATGCAAAGCCCGTAGCTCTGCCTGTTAGACACATGGCTCCAAAGGAGAGAAAGGAGCTCAGTAAGCAAGTTAAGGAGCTTCTCGAGAAGGGGTTTATAAGAAGGAGTATCTCGGAATGGGGTGCTCCAGTGGTGTTCGCCACCAAAGCAGATGATTCACTACGCCTTTGTGTGGACTATAAGGAGCTAAATAAGTTGACTAAGAAGAATATACACCCGCTTCCCCGAATAAACGATTTGTTTGATCAGCATGTTGGTGCGTCGGTCTTCTCCCAACTTGATCTGGCTACTGGGTTCCATCAGCTAAGGGTAGCTGAAGATAGCATTGATAAAATGGCGTTCAGAACCCCAGACGGTTTCTTCGAGTGGCTTGTCATGCCTTTCGGTTTAACAAACGCACCTGCTTATTTCGTAGACCTGATGAGCAGAGTGTTCAGAGAATTCCTCAATAAGTTCGTGGTGGTCTTCGTAAACGATATTTTGATCTTCTCAAAGAATGAGGAAGAACATGCTCAGCATCTGAAAGAGATCATGGATACTCTCCGTGCACATCAGCTAAAATCCAAATTCTCCAAGTGCCACTTTTGGAGAGAAGAAGTAAGATTTCTTGGACATATAGTGTCCAAAGAGGGGTTGGCTGTGGACCCCGCGAAAGTGGTGGCAGTGCAAGATTGGAAGACACCAAGAAATGCAACCGAAGTTTGAAGCTTTCTTGGGCTAGCCAATTTTTACCGAAAATTCATTAGGGATTTCGCGAAAATCTCAGCTCCACTCACAAGGATAACAAAGAAGAATCTGGCGTTCACTTGGAACTTGGATTGCGAGTTTGCTTTCCAACGCTTGAAAAGGGCTCTCACAACAGCCCCAGTTCTGACTTTGCCAGATGGAAGCAAAATGTTCACAGTATATACGGATGCTTGTGGTATGGGGCTAGGCGTTGTTCTGATGCAAGAAGGGAGGGTAGTAGCTTATGGTGGAAGACAATTGAAAGTGCATGAAAAGAACTACCCAACCCACAATCTTGAGTTGGCCGTCATCGTCTTTGCGCTTAAGTCGTGGCGCCATTATCTCCTAGGTGAGAAGTTCGAATTATACACTGACCATAAATCGTTGAAGTATCTTTTCTCGCAGAAAGATCTTAACTTAAGGCAACAGAGATGGATGGAGTTTCTTGCCTCGTATGACTTTGAAATTTCCTATACTCCTGGCAAAGGCAACGTAGTAGCAGACGCGTTGAGCCGAAAGAAACTGGCCTTAAGCACTCTCTTTGTGGAAAGGCAAAGCTTGGAGTACATAGCTAGTTTTAACTTTAGGCCCTCCTCGGATTTTGTACCGGGTTTGTTAGCATCTCTCGAAGTATGCCCTACTCTCTTGGACTCAATAGGGGCTGCACAACGTGAAGACCCTCGGCTTGTGGATGTGATTGATAAACTAATTAGGGGTGAAACTTCCAGTCACCTCAATAGATATTACATCGATGATAAGGGTTGGCTGAGGCGAGATGGAAGACTATGCGTCCCACAAGCAAGGGAGTTGGTAAAGAAGGTTCTTGAGGAAGCACATCATTCCAAGATGACAATACACCCAGGCGGAGACAAAATGTACAAGGACATAAAGGGAGTTTTCTTTTGGATCGGCATGAAGAAGGACGTGGCAGATTTCGTTTCTAAGTGTATGATATGCCAACAGGTCAAGGCGGAACAGAAGAAACCTGGAGGACTACTACATCCTCTAGAAGTCCCGCAATGGAAGTGGGATAGCATTTCAATGGACTTCATTGACGGGTTGCCTAGGCCAAGAAGAGCCAATACTAGCATTTGGGTAATAGTGGACAGGCTTACTAAAAGCGCCCACTTCATACCTATCAAGAGTAGAAGAACTGCTTCGTCTCTAGCTTCTCTTTATCTCAAGGAAATAGTTCGACTCCATGGAATACCCTCCAGCATAGTTAGTGACAGAGACCCCATCTTCACGAGCGAATTTTGGCGGAGTCTGCAAGAAGCTGTCGACACACAGTTATGTTTGAGCATGACCTATCACCCCCAAACTGATGGTCAGACAGAAAGGGTGAATAGAGTACTAGAAGATCTTCTAAGACTGTGCATTCTTGACTTCGGAGGGTCTTGGGAGGATCACCTTCCTTTAGTGGAATTCTCCTATAACAACAGTTACCAAGCCACCATCGGTATGTCGCCCTTCGAAGCTTTGTATGGAATACCTTGTCGATCACCAACTTGTTGGTGGGAGTCCACTGACAAGATTATACTTGGGCCAGACTTGATTAGAGAGACTTCAGAAAAAGTGGACTTGATACGAAGGAGAATGAAGACTGCCCAAGACAGACAGAAATCCTACGCCGACAAAAGAAGGACCGACCTTGAGTTTGAGGCTGGGGACAGGGTTTTCCTTAAGGTATCTCCTTTAAGGAACTTCGTTCGCTTTGGATCCACAGGAAAGTTAGCACCAAGATTTGTAGGGCCGTTTCCTATCATCGAGAAGGTTGGGAAGATGGCCTATAGATTAGAGCTACCCGAGAGACTGGCCGGAGTTCACAACATCTTTCATGTTTCTCACCTCCGGAAGTGTTTGCATGAGTCTGCGGAAGTGGCGGAACCTAGCATTCTAGAAGAAGCCAAAGTGGAACGTGAAGCAACTGTGAGGAGAGTTCCAACCCGCATTTTAGGAACTGAAGTGAAAAAGCTACGCAACCGCGAAGTCAAACTCGTTAAAGTTCAGTGGAGCGACGCCGAGGAAGACACGACTTGGGAAACTGAGGATAGAATACGCGCTGCCTACCCTTTTCTTTTTGAGGGTACATCTTTGATCTCTCTTTTTCCTTAAGTTATGCTTTATCTATCTTTTTAGGTATATCTCCTCGGTCACTTTCCTAACTCCTTAGGTAGAAAACAAATGGATGCAAACATGTATTTGAAAACATGTTATGGATGATGGCTACAAATGGTTGCTAGTGGTTGCTCGTGGATGCATACACACACACACCCTAGGTTTTAAATCGGCTCAGTCACTTCATATTGCATATGCATATATGTATTCTCATTTGTATATGGTTGAAACTTGATATGCTGTCATATAGTTGTCGCATTTGTATGAATAGTTGTGCACTCATGTAGAATTATGAGTAGGAAAAATTTGCATACATAATGGATTCATGACACTTACATGATTCGCATTAAGGTGGTCAACTGAATCAGTAGACCTCCTGATTTCTGCATTAGATAAGGACATGTACACACACTATGCATATGATCATGAAGCATTAGAAGTCTTTTAAGGACAGTAGACGCCTGTGTTTGTTGGTTAAGTAGATGGACGACTGGATGATAGAATATACATTCTTCCTAACTTGAAGATTTCGGGGACGAAATCCTTTTAAGAGGGGGAGAATGTAACACCCCGTGAATTCTATAACAACAAGCTTCACAAATTAAAGTGTAATTAATTCTAAATGAAAGAATTAAGGGAAACGGGTTACGCCATTGCGTTCGTCTCGGAATTCCGCTTGAGATAAAGTCCGAGTTTGTGTGAATCGGACTCCGTATGAAGGAGTTATGACCTTCAGAAGTTTCAGAATAAAATTTAAAATTCAAACAGCTCGGTTTCAAGTTCAAAATTCGAAAAATAAGCTCTAATTGGGCTGAGCGGGAAAATTCCCGCCCAGGGACCAGGTCGACCATAGGGTCGACCATGGTGTCGACCTGGTCACCCCAGGTCGACCATAGTTTCGACCTGGGTGTCGACCTGCCAGTCGACCTACCTGGTTGACCTGGCTGGTACGGTCTGGCTCTGGCTCGAATTTCTGTGGCTCGGTGTGTCATTTGGGCTGACATGTCACCTCTTGATTGGCTCTTTGGACTTTGAATGGTCTAAATTCGTCTATGATCATCCGACGGCTCAAATCAATCTAAAATTCTATAAATACAACCTAAGACTCCAACCTAAATTAACATAAGAAATTAGAGACGGAGCCGCCATGCTGTCGGTAAGAAATTGAGAGGAGCCTCCACTTGTTGAAAAGCTTAGAGACGAGCCAAGTTAGAATTAAAACACGAATCTAATCAACGTTAGTCTACCCAAAAAAACGCATCTCAATTTCAGAACTCAGAATCCAGAATTCAAGTTCATCGATCGTTGTATGTCTAGTTACGTTTGAGATGTGAAAAAGAACGTGATTTGATATGAATTGGGAATTGGAATCACATTATGTTATATAGTGTTTACATTGTGAAATGTTAACAATGTATATATGTTGCAATGTTTTTTATTGTGAATGGAATTAGGATGTTTGTGGTATAAATTGATGTGATGTGGACTTGTTTAACGTTTGTAATTGAAACCAACATCACTTGCAAGTTTACGGTCAATATTGGAATTTACACCTTTATGTTTATGTGGTTAACATGGATTGTATACATTTTGCTAAGTCCAAGTTAAGACTTATATACACATGTTTTATGTTAAGACCGTTATGCCAACATGATTAAAATCCTTGTATATATATATATATATATATTATGCTCATTTCAAGTTGTAATTGGATCCATTTGGGTTACGCAATTAATTCAAGTTTCATGTTGAAATAGGCTACATGATTTGAGTTAGTTCACATTTTTCTGTAAATACCAAAATATGACATTTTTATGAACATGTAATAACCTTGTCACGTGCTAGTTTTGTGTTTGAAATTATGCCTAGATAAATATGGTTAGGCCTATGTTTATGCAAGTCAAGATTATGCCATTTTATGTGACATCTATTTAGATTTAGTCATTTTGCAAGTTCACCCCTATTATGTTCATAATGGCTATGACAAAATTCCAAGTTCACACCTATGACATTCATGATGATCGTTTTGCAAATTCACCCCTATTATGTATAAGTTTACACCTATGACATATTATGTAGATAGATTCCTTTATGCAAATTTTATGCACTAAATTAGGCTAAGTTTTTAGCCTAATATCATATGTTAAAATCATGCGAACGGAAAATAGGCTAAGAGTTGTTAGCCTAATATTTAGATGGGGTAATGTTGGGTAAAATGGGTAGGAAAACTTGGCATAAAATATATGAAATTGGCATGTTTGTCACATGCCAAAATTTGTGACATTTGAACGGTATAAATTATTATACCAAAAATGTTAAACTTGGAATGTGGGCCATAACCTTTAATGGTTAACAAACTTACATATAACAGGTAATAAAGACAAATATGTAAATTTAGAAAACACGGTATGCTTAACTCGAGGTTGGATTGAGTTGTGACGTAAACCTGCCCGGACCCGCCTGGCTGTCTAGTAGTCACAACAATACCTATCCAATGTGGATGGTTAAGCATTGAGCCCAATAAGGACCCGAGGTTAGACTGAGTTACGGTGTAAACCTGCCCGGAACCGACCGGCACATCCAGTAACCATAACAATATCTGTCTAATGTGAGTGGTCGGTGCTTTAAAAGACTAAGGATAGATGGTAGGGTTAAGTTAACTAAAACACTTAACCAATTCAACATGTTAATGAAATTGATGGGTGGGGTTAGGTAAATACAGACACTTAACCACTTAGCATGTTTGACTAGAAAACCCTAGTAACGGGGACCCATTTCAGCAGTAACCCAATTAGGTATCATGGTACCCTGAAACTAGGCAGGGTGGGGCACTATTACTGGGCTGATTGTAAGTGGTCAAAGAGACGGCGGTGGTGCAACAGTATGGGTTCTAATGGAGTGCAGGCGTGCACGCACTTCGGAGCAGACAAACAGGGCACTGGGGGCACTAGTAGTATAACCTATGGATTCTAAGTTCTGCGTCGGGTCGCCACCATGGGTCTCGATACACCCCATGGTGGGGCCAGTATAGGTATCTACAATTTCTGAGGGCCATAAGACACAGATGATTATAAGAGTAGGAGCCGATCTTTAAAATAAGGGGATCACTTTACCCTCAGCATAGGGTCCATCTTTAGAAACGAGGTCACTTTACCCTCAGCATATGGTGCATCTTTAAAATAAGGGGATCACTTCACCCTCAGCAAAGGGTGCCAGTCGGAATAAATACAAGTAGGTGCAGAGATATAGTGTGGGTGCGATAGTACATTCGATTCTAAACAACACTTCCTTAGCTTGTGATACTTTCATGTTTTCAGTTTATATTTATCATGCCCCTTTTTCTTATTCAAATACTGAAGTGTCACTAGATTTACTCAGGCTTTATGTTTGACTCTATTTTCTTTTCGTATTCTTTTCTTTCGTCCCCCCCCCCACTAGGTCCACAGGGAGGAAACAACCCAGCTTAGTCAGACTTTTTGCAAGCTTCAAGACCGTAGATGTATGGTTTGGATCTCTTTTGCTCGGATTATGGCTTTGGATATCACTATGGGGATTTTTGTTACTTTATTTATGTTTTATGCTTCTTTAATAATCAAGACAATAATGAGGTTGTAATGTTGGAAGTATTTTGAGACAATTATGGAAATGTTTTGTGTGAACACATATTGATGAAATAAAAGCCTGTTTGTTTTCCGCTGTTTAAAAAAATGTGTATTTATTTCTGCCTTGTTTTTATCTATGACTTTTACTTATAAACCTCCACCAAAGTTAAGGCATTCCCTTTGTGAGTGACCTTAACGGAGGTGGGTTGTTTCAGTTCTCAAAAGCTATATATATGTAGTATTAGTATATTTAAGGATGAAGTCTCACTACATTGGCACCACTGAAGAGATAGTTAATCATCTTCACCTTACAAATTGAACGATGAGCCGATATACGAGGAATACTGGTAGAGGAAACAATAACGGGGATGCTCCTGATATTTGGACGATGTTCACAGACTTCATGAGAGAGATGCTTAGGGATGTTCATAGGGCAGCTCCTAATGCTGCAAATGGTGGTGGTGCAGCGGTGCAGGCACCAAGGGCCGATTTCGACAAGCTCTGTAAGGACTACACTAGTCTTGGTGGGAAGCCGTTCCACGGAACAGAATCGGCTACAAAAGTTTAGGATTGGTTGGATAGCTGTGAGCATATCTTCGAAGACTTGGGTATCGAGGATGTGATGAAGAGGAAGCAAGCATCCCGTCAGCTGCAAGGACGGGCAATGAATTGGTGGAATGCTATTAAGGCAACTGCTCCTGAGGATCAAGTTACTTGGGATCAGTTTAAGATCCGCTTCAGTGATAAGTTTATCCCAGCTGCTCAGAAATCAGAGTTGCTTAGGAAATTTTTGGAGCTTAAGCAGAACAGTAGGGCAGTCTTGAAGTACATTGCTGCATTCGATACATTTTCGAAGTATGGATTATCTCTTATCGACACTCCCTAGAAGAAGAATGAGAAGTTCATAACAGGCTTAGATCAGTACTTGGGGAAAGGCTTATAAACCATATTGATGAGACTTTTGAATCGATTGTTGGGAAAGCATTGAGGTCAGAGAGTCTTTATCCTAAGCCCAAGAGTGAAGTCGTTGTTGCATCTGCAGAGGGACAAAGCCGCAAGCAAGCGGTGGAGGCAAGAATAATTCTCAGAACAAAAGGAAATAGAATCGGACTAAGGTTGGTCAGAAGAAGAGCAAGAAAGATGTTGAGTACTTTAGCTATGGCAAGAAGGACCATTATTCTAAAGAATGTCGAGCAAAGCCAGCGTACAGGAAGTGCTTTAACTACGGCCAAGTGGGACATCACAAATATAAATGTCCACAGCCCTCTAAAGAGAAGCAGATTGTGAAAGCATATGCTATTAATGCTGTTCCTTCTTCGTCGAATGCCCTAACTGTGGCGGAGAAAGGAAAGAATGTTGTTATTCAAGGTATGCTTTCTGTTTATGATATTCCTATTCGAGTACTATTTGATACTGGGGCTTCTCGTTCCTTCATATCTAGTGACCTGGTAGATAGGTTGGGATTGGAACCCGAGATAGTCGATAGACCTTTAGCAGTGACAAACCCGGTTGGTGGTTCGACTAGCCTTATTTTGATTTGTCGTAATGTGGTCTTATAGAGCCATGAATATATTTTGCTTGTGATTGCTTTGTTCTGGGCTTTACTGGGTTTGGCACTATTTTGGGAGTCGATTGGCTCCAAAGGTATGGGGTGGTGGTAGACTGTGAGGGCTTTTTTGTGACAGTTAGTGCGGATGATGGGCAGAGGGTAGTGTTTGGTGGCCTACCTAGTGATGGGGTAATGGCTAGTTTTCTAAATTCCCTCGACATCCCGCATGATGAGTTGTCAGATGTGCCCGTTGATGGCCAGTATCCGGATGTCTTCGAGGAAGTGACCGGACTTCCACCGCACTGAGAGATTGAGTTTCGTATTGATTTAGTGAAATATGCCAGACCGATAATGATGCCACTTCGTCGTATGGTGCCAAGGGAGCAGCGAGAGCTCGGGGTGCAAGTAAGAGATCTTTTGAAGAAGGGATTTATCAGAAGAAGTGTTTCTGAGTGGGGAGCACTAGTTGTGTTTGCTACCAAGGCAGATGGTCCCTTCGATTGTGTGTGGACTACCACGAATTGAATAAGGTGACGAGGAAGAATAAGTATCCTCTACCACAGATAGATTATTTGTTTAATCAATTTAGTGGTGCGAGAGTGTTCTCCCAGTTGGATCTCGCGACAGGTTTTCATCAGCTTAGGGTGGAAGCGGAGAGTATAGCTAAAACGGCCTTTCGGACGCCGTCTGGATTTTATGAGTGGTCGGTCATGCCATTCGGGTTGACCAATGCACTAGCATATTTTGTGGATCTTATGAATAGGGTATTCAGAGATCAATTGAATAAGTTTGTTCTTGTGTTTGTAGACGATATTTTGGTTTATTCGAGGATAGAAGAAGAACACAAAGAACATTTGAGGATAGTGATGGAGGTGCTGAGAAAACACCAATTGAAAGCAAAGTTTTCTAAGTGTCACTTCTGGAGGAGGGAGGTGAGAATTTTGGGCCATGTGGTTTCAGAGAATGGTATTGTCATGGATCCTGCGAAGGTGACTATGGTACAAGATTGGTCTATGCCCAAGAATGCAACAGACGTAAGAAGTTTCTTGGGATTAGCTGGATATTATCGGAAGTTTATCCAAGACTTCTTCAAGATAGTGGCACCATTAACTCCATTAACGAAGAAGAATCAAGCTTTCATTTGGGATGAAAGGTGTGAAAATGCATTCAAGAGTCTTAAGGAAAAATTGACAAGTGCACGAGTGTTAGTCATTCCTAAGGGTAATGAAGAGATGACGGTATATACAAATGCACGTGGTACTGGGCTAGGTGCTGTATTGATGCAAGGAGGTAGGGTTGTAGTTTATGCTAGTCGGCAACTGAAACCGCATGAGAAAAGATATCCTACCATGATTTGGAATTGGCAGCGATCATATTCGTGTTAAAGATATGGAGACATTATCTCTTGGGAGAAAGATTCGAGTTGTTTACTGATTATAAATCATTAAAGTACCTTTTCTCCCAAAAGGATCTAAATCTCTGACATCATAGATAGTTAGAATTCTTGGCTTCTTATGATTTCGATATCGCATATACACCAGGAAAGGGCAATGTAGTAGCTGATGCATTGAGTAGGAGGCATGCCAGTTTAGGTGCTATGTTTCTTAAATGGAAGCAATTAGAGTATATCGCAGGGTATGATTTCAGACCTAAGTGCGAATTAGATCCAGCAATGTTAGCAAGTTTAACGATCAGACCCATTTTGATTGAGCGGATTGATTTTAGTTAGAGGGACGATCCTAACCTATTGGAAATCATCTCCAAATTAGAGATGGGTATCGACGAGGAGATGAACAAGTATGGGCTTGATCGAGATGGATGGCTTTGAAAAAATGGAAGATTAGTTGTACCCAATGTCAATGGATTGAGAGATGAAGTGCTTAGAGAATGTCATCACTCAAAACTGACTATACACCCCGGTGGTAACAAAATGTATCGAGACATGAAGCAGACTTACTACTGGGAAGGGATGAAAAGAGACGTTGGGAAGTTTATATCCAAATGCATGAACTGCCAATTAGTTAAAGCTGAGCAAAAGAAGCCTAGTGGTTTGTTGCAACCATTAGAAATTCCAAAATGGAAATGGGAACAAGTCTCAATCGATTTCATTGATGGGTTACAAAGGACTAGATCAGGTCATGATAGCATTTGGGTAATTATGGACCGATTGACAAGAGTGCAAGGTTTATACCCGTCAAGTCGAATAGAACAGCAGCTAAGTTAGCAAAACTGTATATGAAATGGGTAGTGAGATTTCATGGAATACCCAAAGGCATTGTAAGTGACCGAGATCTGTTGTTCACTAGTGGATTTTGGAAGATCTTACAAGAGTCATTAGGATCAGAATTACATCTCAGTACCGCATACCGTCCTCAAACCGACGGTCAGACAGAGAGGGTGAATCGAGTACTAGAGGATCTCTTAAGAGCTTGCATGTTAGATTTTGGTGGATCATGGGATGACCATTTACATTTAGTGGAGTTCGCACATAATAATAGTTACCACTCCAGTATTGGTATGGCTCCATATGAAGCTTTGTATGGAAGACTGTGAAACTCACCGTCATATTGGTTAGAAACCGGTGAGAAATTTATGCTTGGACCGGATGTGATAAGAGAAACATCAGACAAGATCAAGATTATACGATAGTGAATGAAGGCTGCCTAAGATAGGCAGAAGAGTTATGCTGATAAGAGGAGAAGAGATTTAAAATTCTCCATTGGCGACTTGGTGTTTGTAAATATTTCTCCATTAAAGAGCTTGATACGATTTGGTAGGAGAGGCAGGTTAACACAAGATTTGTTGGTCCATTCCCAGTTCTCGAACAAGTTGGGAATTTAGCATATAAAGTTAAGTTGCTGGACAAGATGGCGGGAGTTCATAACGTATTTCATGTTTCCCAGTTAAGGAAATTCATGCATGACCCGATGTGGCTATTTCACCTGATCAGTTAGATGATATCGAAGTAGAACCCGAGGCGGTTGGGAACCGCAAGCTGATTCGTATTGCCGAGCACGATACGAAGAAACTTCGAAGGAAAGCGGTGATTTAGTCAAGGTTCAGTGGGGCGAGAATGAGAATGACTGTACTTGGGAGACAGAGGAGAGCATTAAGGAGACGTATCCAGAAATCTTTGCCTGGTAAGGTTTTCATTTCGATTTAGGTTTTTCGTATGCTAGGATAGGTTTGTTTTGTGTGTTTGATTGTTTGTGAATGACTGATAGGCATGCGGAACACCTTTGTATGTTTTTGGTTAAGGATTTTCAGGGGCGAAATTTCTTAAGGGGGAGAGAGTGTAACGACCCGCATTCTACTCATCGGAGGATCGTAGAATATTTATTTCATTATCATATGAAGTCATATAATCGTGTAACTTTGGGGAAAAACTATTGGGGAATTTGGCGATTTTTAAATGACTGCTTTGCCCTTAGTTGATCTTGTTTCATCCATAACTTTTGATTGGTAAGGAGTTTTGACCTGAAACCACATCCATTAGATCCGGATGATGGTTTACGTTTCTATAGAGTGGTAACAATAGCCAAACGGACACACCGTTTGGGAGATATGGCTGAAACAAGGTTTAGAAGATGAAAAAACAGCTTAATTGGGCTTAACAGGGTGATTAGCAGCTAGGCCCATTGGGGGATTTCGGGTTAGAGCTATTTGAGGGCTGATTAGGGTTGGAGAAACCTTTTCCTTGTCATTTTCTAGCCGCCACTTACCTCTCTTCAACCCTAACAATGGCCTCCAACTCCTAAAACACCTTCTAATCAATGTTTAATCAAGTTTTTGCCTAATCTACATCTAATCAAGGCAAATTAGCATCAAATTGGGAATAGAGTTGCTGTGTTGCATAAATATTCAACCCAAATCAGAGATACTTTCAGATCTATAAGTAATTTGTGGCTAAGGTGAGTGATTTGCATTGTTTTTCACTAATTACGGCTAATTAAGGGTGATTAGTGATAATTAGCGAAATCATAACTCAGAAAAATATAGAAAATTTTGTAAAATTCTAAAATATTATTTTAGGGCTCTAATAAAAATCGGGCTTATAAGTTTTGCTAATTGTATGCTTAAACATGATTAAGGGGGGATTAAGGGAAAAACATGGGTTTTGGGTATGTTTGATCCATTTTGGCATGTTATATGGTTGTTTTGGTGTTCATGGTTGAATATACATGTTGCCATTGCTGTTTGTAATGTTTTGTGATTGAATAGTTAGGTTAGAATGGTCGAAAACGTCGTCGTATGGCGTAAACAACTTGCTGTAAAAGTTGCAGGAATTTGACCCGAACCGGATCAGATCGGAGGAAGGCGGCACGAACCGAACTGATCGTGACACCCTACTCGTGGCCAGTGACCACGAACCGACCTGATGATTTGGAAGACGCAAAGCACCATTGACCAGAAGCTCACGACCAATCCGAAACACCCCGTCCCAATAGTAGAAGCTCGAACCCGGACCGATTAAGGCTTGATCCACTAGCCAATGGAGAATCCCGACCCGAAGAGACTCATGATCCGGAGTTGGAGCCATGAACCGACGCTCTGGAGAGGACATCACGAACCAAGGAGCTCGACCCGACCCGATGGGGACAATCACGACCGAACCAAACCGAAGGTGGAAGAGAGACCGATCCGAATGGAAGCTTGTTTCGAACCGATCCGGAGGAGACCAAAGCCTGAGATGCAAATGTTGTCCAAATGGGAAGTTTGTACTCAAGATCCAGTTGGGAACCAACGAGTTAACTTCATGAGTTGGACTTTGCTGCGGGACTGTGCTAAGGGGTTATCGACGTTCATAACTTTGATTCACCATAAAGATGGATGTCAGGCTACGGATCAGTGCAGTGCGTTAGTTATTACTCCATGGGACAGAGTGATCGTAGCATGGCTATGAGCCAGTGCAGTGGAGTCGTCATGACTCCATAGGGCAGAGTGGACATAGCAAAGGATTAGTTGCTATGGATCAGTGTAGTGGAGCCATCATGACTCCATGGGGGCAGAGTGATTATAGCAAAGGATTTGGGTGGTCAAAGCAGTGGATATCATATGCTTTACGCACCGAGTGAGAGTTGTGAGGATGGTTTCTATGCTTGATTATTTGATATCACTATGACATGCACACCCCTCCCCCGTATCTTTACACCATATGTTAGTGTCACCTTAGAGTATTGTACATCTCGTTGTGCTAATTCTTTGGTTGCAAGTTCAGGTTCAGGTATGGTTTAGTATACCTGTTATTGTTCTGTTTTGTTGCTAATTGCTCATACCGGACTTTTGCCTAACCCAGAGTTTTATGTCTCTTCTTATTACTCTGGGTGCTCTTAAACGGGCAGACTAGAGACAAGTCAGGTGATTATACATGAGTAGTTGTACCAGAAACGAGCAGGAGGCTTCTATGTATGATATATATATATATATATATATATATATATATATATATAATCTCCCTGTGTCGCTGCTGGTCACTACTTTGGGCATTAGTAGTGTACCTTTGTTATTTTGCTTTGGAGACAATTTTTAAAGATTGTAATAATGATGATGTGGAACATAAGCTGTATTTTGGATTTTCCTCTGCTATGATGATTTAGTTTTCAGCTTATGCACTGGCTCACCTGCTTTATATCAAAGTTATGTTGTAATTATATTTTGTTCCATGCGCTGTGAGATATACTACAGGTTCCTTGCTAGTTCAAATTCCTTTCTTTGGCGACTGTCCCGTGCTAGTCGGGCATTGGCACAATGCACTTTCATTGGAAATGTCGGCTGGTGCGGGGCAGGTCGTCACAGTTACCTTGAAGTACTGTACATCTTGTTGTGCTAACTCTTTGGTTGCAGGTCCAGGTTCAAGTATGATTATTTATACTTGTTATTAGTTTATTTTGCTACTATCGCTCATACCAAACTTTTGTCTGACCCAGAGTTTTATGTCTCATCTTATTACTCTAGGTTCTCCTAAAAGAGCAGACTGGAGATAGGTTTGGTGGTTACGCGTAGTCATCCGGAGACGAGCAGGAGGCTTCCACATACTATTTACATATATTCTCCCTATGTTGTTGCTGGTCACTTCTTTGGGCATTAGTAGTATACCTTCTCTATTTAGCTTTAGAGACAGTATTTTGAAGTTTTAATAATACTTTGGATCATAAGATGTATTTTGGATTTCGCTGCTATGATGGTTTATTTTTAGCTTATGCACTGTTCTCGCCTGTTTTATATCAAGTTATGTTATTATTATATTTTTGTTCCATGCACTGTGAGATATACTACAGGTTCTTAATGATTCATAGTTTCAATTCCCTTTCTTTTGACGACCGTCCTGTGCTAGTTAGATATTGGCATAGCGCATTTCGTAGAAATATTGGCTGGTGCGGGGCGGGACGTCACAAACTGGGACGACCGATCAACAGGTAGATATAGGTGAGCAAAAATTCAATATAAGCTCCAGACTCCAAATGTGAATCTCGAAAATGGAACACTCGATAAAATAAATCAAATAGATAACATCTGAAATAGCAAATACTAATTTGCATTATTAAAATATATTCATATCAAAATAAACATCATTTGTTATATGAAAATAAATTTAATTTTAAATAAAAATCAAAATAGTTATTTCAATACAAACAAATTGAGTTGTAAATGAATAAAAAAAACATAATCAAAAATTTAAATTAAATTATTAAATAAAAATACACTTAAAAATTCGGGTTGTTACATTCTCCCCTACTCAAAACTTTCCGTCCCCGAAAAGGAACAAGGTAGAGAAATAGTAATTAAATCATTTATATATATGAACCGATGGTTCATATTTATCCTCATACATCAAAATATATATATATATATATATATATATATATTATATATATAATTTTGGAATATATATATATCAAAAGATTAAATATTTTCAGACGTATTTCAAAATAATTTTAAGTATTCACTCGACGTCACGATTGGCAATATATATCTATCCCACTTTTGAAACCTGAAAATAAATATCAATGATGGCGCGGTCATCACCAGAATCATTTTCAAGCAACTAGACTGTGACACTATATCTATATAATAAACATAGGATTTAACATGTACGTTGATAAGACGTATACCCAAATCACTAGGTATGCCAACTTTAACGTCAAATAAATACTCAAAACGTCTTTTCTTTATTAAAACAGTATATATACTAAATTCCAAATCATATATTATAATATTATATTTCAAATCATTAAAATTTAAGTAAGGAAAAATTATATCTCGAATAGGATTAAATTGTATGATTTAAAATTATTTTATGAGTAAATATAGATTTAAATGTTTATTTAAGATTTTACTTATAATTTTATTTATTTTAAACCATATATTTAATACAATAAGAGATATAATTTTTCCCTACTTAAATTTTAATTATTTGAAATATAATATTATAATATATGATTTGGAATTTAGTATATATTCTGTTTTAACAAAGAAAAGATGTTTTGAAAATTTATTTGACGTTAATGTTGGCCTGTCGAATACCTAGTGATTTGGGTATACATTTGATCAATGTATATTTTAAATCCTATGTGTATTAGATAGACATAGTGTCACACTCTATTCGCTTGAAAATGATTCTGGTGGTGACCGCGACTTCTTCGATATCTATTTTCAGGTTTCGAAAGTGGGATAGATATATATTGCGAATCGAGACGTCGAGTCAATACTTAAAATTATTTTGAAATACGTTTGAAAATATTTAAACTTTTGATTTATATATATATATATATATATATATATGCATGAGGATAAATATGAACCATCGGTTCAAATATATAAATTATTTAATTACTATTTCTTTGCCTCGTTCCTTTTCAAGGACGAAAAGTTTTGAGTAGGGAAAAATGTAACAACCCGAATTTTTATGTGTATTTTTATTTAATAATTTAATTTAAATTTTTGATTATGTTTTATTTTATTCGTTTACAACTCAATTTGTTTATATTGGAATAACTATTTTGATTTTTATTTAAAACTAAATTTATTTTTATATAACAAGTGTTGTTCATTTTGATATGAATATATTTTATTAATGCAAATTAGTATTTGCTGTTTCAGATCTTATCTATTTAATTTATTTTACTGAGTGTTTCATTTTTGAGATTCACCTTTGGAGTCTGGAGCTTATATTGGATTTTTTCTCACATATATCTACCATTGACCGATTGTCCCATTCATCCTGTTATTTCTGTCATTTTATTTTAGACTGTTATCATTTGTTTATTGTATTAGACTTCCGCTGTATTTTTTATGTAAACTCTGAAGTAAAATTTATTTAGTAGTTTCATGAACTACTATTGTATTTTAAATTTTTTGCTGCGAGATATTATATGGCTCTATATCTGTGTCTATGATTTGTGAATCTATGATTTATTCTATTTAACCAAAAAGTTAATAACAATCTGTTGCTTTGGACATTTCGAGTTGACATGTTTTGTCGATTCGGCACGGTCAAAATGACCGTTCGTTACATAAATTAACATATTAAATTAACAATAACAATAATAAAAAAGACGATAACAACATTAACCGCACGAAAATATAAATAAATTTATATATTATCCGTCCGAATCTACATAAACGATGAAATATACACTGTATTGAAAGTTTGAACGGTATTCAATTATGGAACTATACATGTAAATGTAATCCATATTAAATTAATATATTTGTGGTGACCATTGTAGCAACTAATATGATTGGTTACTATAAATAGGACAATAAATAAATAAACATTGTAAGAAATGTTGGTTTTGGGGAAGGTAAACTCTATGGGGAAATTAAGTAAATCTGTTACAATTCATAAGATTTATTAGGATTAATGTTGTAAACCCCAATAAGGGAATTTAAATTAAATTCGCATCTAGATGCGAGGTTAGGCTCAACTTATGGTAAAATTCTGCCCGGAACCAATCAACAAATCCAGCATCCACAAATGGTCAGCTTAATGTGCAGGGTCTAGTGCGTAAATATAACTGTACTAAGACACGAGGTTAAGTTCAACTTGTGGTAGAAGTCTGCCCGGAACCAACCGACAAATCCAGCATCCACAAGTGGTCATCTTAATGTGAGAGGTCTGGTGTATAATATATATATATATATATATATATATATATATATATATATATATAACAGACAATAAATAAAAAAAATAAAATTAGTAATGTCTATTAGGGTACAACAAATATATATATTTCGGGATGGATAAGATAGGGATATCCATTGTGAATTAATATCCTAGGAAAATTATGGCCATTAGGCTCATAAATGAGATTAATTATAATCAATGGAAATAAAAGGAAATTAAAGATTAATTGTTGCCTTAGGAAAATATGACTGACTATTATGGTTATAAAGGGCAATAAAAACATGAACATAAATAAATGAAATAAGATGGGGTCTAAGGGTATTGATTGCCGTTTAAATTACCAAGTCCAATAATTATTCAATTATTCGAGGATAACGGGGATATAACTTTCCTCATTTACAGAAACTAATATAAAACCTATAATTAAAGTTAGAATTAGTCTTGGTAGGTTAATGGTGTAAAACAATATTAACCACAGGAACTCATGACGATAATTAACCGTGTGCATGTTGTATTTCCGTGAAGAGAAACTAAACAGGAATAATTTGATAACATAGCCCACTTTATCCCTATAGGGAAGAGCATTAAAGGCTAATGGGGGTATGAACTTGATAAGCTTCGCTTATAGTTTGCTTCCTTGGGTATTAAGTGGCTTGGGTCGAGGACTGGGAGTAGGTCTTTCAGTCTAAGGGTCTTAAATGGTGTGCGTGTGTGTGTGAGAGGGCTACCCAAACCTGGAAATCTAAAAATGTCAGATATTGCTACCTATCCTAGGGAAAGTAATAAGCGACTAAGAAGATTATCCAATAAGGTCATCTAGATAGTATAACAAGCGATAAGACACTATCTCTCACCTTACTCGAGGTAAGGGTATATGCGTGAATGACGGAAGCGTTAACTTGTAGGGCTCATGGTTGTGCCCTCTAGTTTATGTAAACGTTGAATAAATCATCAAGGAATATTAAGTGACCAATACGTCCGCCTAGGGTCTTAAGTGATCAGGAGAATCCACGCTATCTATCACTAATAGTGAGACATTAAATAACTAAGGATGTACGTGTGAATAAATTTGAAGAAACTCCGTAATTAGGGCTCTACTCTCGATTAAGGAGCCATGCTATGGTATATAGGCTTCATATGTGTGTGTGTATGTGTGTGTGTGTATATATATATATATATATATATATATGTGCATAAACGTTATATCTCAGTATTATATTTTGGGTATACTATCTTGGATAGGGTAGTTAAAGTCGTGCATAAATATTTACAAGGTTAGGCTAGAATCACTAACCTTGGTAGGCATGCATCTTGGGTTGAACCAAACGGGATAAATCTGTCCGTTATAATCTGTGTTGTACCTTTCATGTTCACCAAAATCTTGTTGTTCTGACTCCCTCATTACAACCACCTAGGTTTTCTAGAGAAGGATGGGTTCTCACAGGTGTTTAGGTTTGGCTTTCAGTCCTCGTTCTCTCTCATGCTCGGTATTGGCAAAGTAACTTACTTTGAAAAAGGTGGTTACTTGAGTTAATACTAATCTATCCTACTTTGTTTCCGCTGTGAGTTTCTCTATCGTACTCTGATTATGGTCAAGCTCATTTGTTTGCAAGTACCATATTTACATGCTCCATGCTTGAATGTGTTTGAGTTTCGATTTTTATCGAAATTTGAGCTTAGATAAGTGTGGGGTGTTACATTTGGTATTAGAGTCTAGGTTAAACGATAAGTGGAATTAGCTAAATTAGGACTCGCGAGAGAACATAACTTGATTTTCTTTCTATTTTCTTCGTCTTTCCTACTCGACTTTAATTTATTTAGACGATGAATTTGTCGTGGGCCTATATAAAATAGGCTTTAAACGACTAAGAGTTGAAATATGATAAGTTCGGGTTTCTAGCCAATTCTGTCTTACCCCACAGTACGTTGGCGATCTCGTCATGAAGAGCATGAGGACGACATATAGTTGATTCCATTAATTTGAGTTTGGAGACTGGGAGAAAAATCTTGCTACAACCGAGGTAGTCGCGATCTCTAGTTTTGTAGGTAGTTTCAGTTATAGACCATTGCTCGATCTAAAACGGAAAAAGTTCACGTTAGTATGTCATATCCATTTTGAAAATATAATTACGAGGTATATCCATTCGTTACTTCATTGAATTTCCAAATCTACCTTTACTGAAATACTCATTTGAGTTCTTGGCCATGTATTTGAAGAAATGTATTTTTAAAAATATTTGGAAAATAAAAATGGGTTTTGAAAGCTTTGAAATATGGTTTTGCGAAATAATTTCATAATGACCTAGTTTTGTAAAGATATGGTTTTTAAGTATTAATCTATTAGTGTTTCAAAATTGTTAGAGCTTTATGTAATTTTAATAAATATAATCCGATTGGTAGAAAGGAAGGACTTATAAATGACAAGGAATATGCCACTGTACTTAAGAATAATAAATACCCATTCCTTGTAATTTTTAGTATCCCTCTTTCCATATATATTGTATAATTTAAAGAAATTATCACAACTAATCCTTGATATTTCAAACCTCTAACATTTTTAACACATAAAGGTTTTTTAGTTCATAATATGAACTGAAATAATAATAATAAATTGGATTTATAAACACGAGACCATTAGTTTATAATAAATTTCATTTTGGAATTTTTTTTTCTAAAAGGCTAAGAAAAATCCTTCATCCAAATTTTTGGTGTATTTGATTCTGAATCATTTAGTTTTATGTCTCTAGTTAAGGGGAAAATCTAATTAATTTTTATTTCGGATTTCTAGCTGAATTCCTGTTTTAATTTCGTTCGTTCGGTGGTTACAACCTTTTGGAGGCAGGGAAAAGTCATTGAAAATTTTAATTTATCGACTCCACAAGTGGTGGAAGTCAATACGAGAACTCGGTTGAGGCCAGAAGTTGTTTCAACGTATTGTGGATTTCATTTTAATTTTTATATAATTTATTTGGGTCGTGGTTCATACCACACCCTTCAAGGGCTAGCGGTCGACCGCCCGTCGTAGGCAAGGATGAGCACTCCACTTGAAGGGGCGCGGCCAATACCCAACCCGATTCAGATGAAATGATATATGTATATATATATATATATAGTGACAACCCAAGTCCGTTAATGTCACTCTTTAACAGAATGCATTAAGTTTCGTGAAGCATTATTGGTAAACAGAAATAGAAACATCACAAGACAGATATAAAATAACAGCGGAATTTAAAACTTTACTAAACAAAAACCTCGTGGTCCAAAACAAAGTTACAACATATGTCTGAAATACAGAAAACTTATTACATCAATTTAAAACTTCTGTCTTGTACTAAAATCATCATAGTACAATAATATATAAAAAGCATTGTCCCCAAAATATAGCCATACCAGAGAAGACAGGAATCAAAGCGGTAAATCTAAGCAGCTCCAAGCAGAGTGAAAGAGAAAATCCAAATCAAGCTTGAGTATTCCCACCATAAGAACCGGGGTGGGGGGAACGAAAGAGAGAGAAGGGGAAACAAAACGGGTCAGACATAAAGTTTGGCGAGTCCAATTACTTTTAGCATATAAATAAGTAAAAGCATCACGACAGGCATATAAAATGGATGAGAGAGATAACAGTATCATAAGACAAGTATAACAGACTGAGAATGGTGTGCAGAATAAACAAAACAGGATATATTGCGCTTCTCTATTACTTTTCTCTGCACCAATACTAGTATAATAGAAACAAGATGATCCCTACAGAAACAGATGGTAGACTTAGGTGTACTTCTAGTGACGGGTTTTACCCCCAACAAGAATAACAGACAACCCAACAGAAATGACAGGTGTTACCCCTAACAAGAATAATGGGCTTTTAAACAAGCAGGACTAGATGTACCCTAATTGATACCCCCAATCGATCGGCTTCCTACCCTGTAGACACCCTATGCATGGCCTACGGTAGGATGTATCACTTCCTAAAGTGGTAATCCCTTTATTAACGAGATGTACAGCTATCTACTGATGTCACAGCGTCTTAATTTTCCTCAGCAAGCCGTACCCATGCACACCCATGACTCCGTTGGCTCCCACGCTTTCGACACCTCCACCTATATAAACCTCTTATAATCAACTCAGTAAGCATGCCCTGACCCCGACCTAGTTCGGGGTTCCCCGTTTGATACCAAGATGGGTTACTAACTGATACGGGTCCCACATAACAGATGATACAAGCTACCCCCTGGATTTGCATCCCAGCTACTAGGATTTTGACAGGTTATGCCTAACAATTTAACAAGATTGCATAACCCCAACATGTAATACAAGTTAAGTTTGTCGGGCTTTAATAAGATTAACTTAATCCTCCACTGATTCAAACAAGTTTACTTAACCCCTACCCAATTCGACAGGTTCATGTAATTCCCACAGATTTTAAACAGGTTAAGTATTTCAGGTTAATGAGTTCTTATCATATTTCCATTTAGGGCTATTAATGGACTAGACCTCTCACATTAAGTCTACCACTTGTGGATGTTGGATATGCTGGGCAGTTCCGGGCAGACTTCTACCTCAAGTCGGACTTAACCTCATGTCTTACCACCGTTGCATGTACATTTATTGTAACAACCCGTATTTTCAATAACCTGTTATAACGTAAATCGAGGCAGAATTTAATTCTAAAATCTGAATCAAGGGAAACGGGCTATGCCATTGCGTTCGTCTCGGAAAAATACGCGAAATAGAGTCCGAGTTTTCGAAAATCGGAGTCCGTATGACCCGATTAAGGCCCAACGAAGTTTTCAGAAAAATTCAAAATAAAAACAAATTTCAAATTCAAGTTCGAATTTGAAAATTAGGGCAGATTGGGCCAGGCGGGAGAATTCCCGCCAGAGCACCCCAAGTCGACAGCCCTGTCGACTTGGGAGTCGACTTGGTTGGACCAAGTCGACAGCCCTGTCGACTTGGCTGTCGACTTGGCTCAGCCGGGCAGTCTTGCCTGGTGCACCATTTTGAGATTGTGTTGAGCTTTGGGGCCAGATTCGGTTTTAAGGGCTGAGATTGGAACTAGGGTTTAATCCTAAGGCTAGAACTAGTCCTAATCTCTATAAATAAGGCCCTAACCTAACCCTAAATCATCATTAAACAATCCTACAACTAAACTATGGCAAAATTTTACCTCTCATGGCCTCCACTCTCTTCATAAAATTCCTAAGTAAATTTCTAAGTGATTTTCCATGCATACAAGTGTTTTCAAACTTGTATGAGCATCATTAGCTTGCATTCAAGTCAAGTTTCTATATTTGCATCATAAAGAAAGAGTTTTGATCATTTTGGCTCAAGGGTTTTTATGTTAGAGCTTGCATTTTGGGTCTAATTGGTTGCATAAGGGCTTTGTCATATTTTTGTGTGTCTTCATAAGCATTGTAAGCCCTTTTCTACTTTCATACTTAAACTCTAAAGTTAAATGTATGATATGCAAGTTTGCCATGATATACAAGTTTACTATGATGTGTTATGCAAGTTTACTATGATGTGTTATGCAAGTTTACTATGATGTGATATGCAAGTTTACTATGATGTGTTATTCAAGTTCATAAAGTTATGTTATGCAAGTTTGATATGCAAGTTGTCATATGATATGCAAGTTATGTTATGCAAGTTTGGTATGCAAGTTTGTCATATGATATGCAAGTTATGTTATGCAAGTTTGGGTTGATCCTTTTGTTCATGTTATCATGTTATGCAAGCTTATCTTGAGTATGTGAACATAAAGCTTCAAGCTTTATGCTAAAGGTTGCATTTTGGCAACATGTAAGTTATCATATCCCTTATGATAACTTGCATGTGAGGCTAAATGCAAACTTATGGCCATTTCTACATGTCATTTATCACCATGTATCACCAATATGCTAAGTTTGGTTTTATGCATACTTTTGAGGCCTAAAAATGTAATATGCAAGTATATGAACACATGTACATTTCATATGCCACCATGTTGAACTTGTGGCTTCAACACCTTTATGTCATGATTATGCCAAGTTCCCTCTTTCTATCCTTTATGCGCTATTGCGATATGTAAGCGATGGGATTGCGTTTGGGGTTGGGTAAACTTAAAAGACATAAAAACATAAGCTTGGGAATTTACCTATTAAGTTAGGTCTACCCTTTGGGAATTTACCTATTAAGTTAGGTCTACCCAAATGCTTGAAAACTTGTAACATGTTTTGGAAACATGATGGACATGACACTTAGAAAAGATAAGTGTGACCAACTCGAGGTTGGGTTGAGTTTGTAGCGTAAACCTACCCGGAACCGACCGGCTTAACTAGTTGCTACAAACAATAGGACCCAATGTGAGAAGTTGGCCATGTTGTACCTTGAACCCGAGGTTAGACCAAGTTGTGGTGTAAAGCTACCCGGACCCGCCCGGCTTAACTAGTAACCACAACAAGGTCTAATGTGATAGGTTAAGGCGCATTAAATTAATTAATGCCTCGTGATTAGGGTTAAGTCATGGTCCATTTAATACTTAACCAATTTGGGCTTGGTAGATTAATCAGGGTTAAGTCGTGAACTCATCGTTACACTTAACCAAGTTAATCTATGATTAGCAAGAGGGTTAAACCGTACTTAACCCACTAGAAAAATCCTAGCAATGGGGGTCCACTCCAGCAGTAATCCCAAGTTCGTATCATTATGGCCCTAGGGTCTAGGCTAGGGTGTGGGGCACGAATTACTGAACTGGAGGTTAGTGACCAAAAGCGACGGCAAGTGGTACGCCAGTGTAGTTCCGGGCGGACTTTTGGTCGTGCACATAGTCCGAAGCCGGGGAAATCATGCACGGGTACCAGTAGATCGAGACTGTGCATTCATGTTTATGGTGTCCAGGGGTTGCCACCCTAGGGCTTGATACACCCGACGGGAGACCCTGCACAGTCTGACTACAATTACGTTTGGGCCGTATTGACACCAACACGTGACGAGTTAGGCTTATAGGGAGCCGATCGACTAGACCGTTTGATTGGACCTCATATGAGGGTCACTTCATGTTATTGGGCCAAAGCTTGGGCCAAGGGATCAATACTTGTTTATTCAAGTCATGTTAGTTTGCTAGTACACCTGTGGTGCAAAACCTTAATCCTGATTATGCGATGACACCTTTATCTACCTTGTTAGTAAATCATCATGCTAGTATCCTTATGATCATACCTGCTGCTCATGCCAGTTAACTTTATCAGTTTACATTGATTGTAGTAGGGCTTACTCAGTCTTTTTGACTGACCTGTTTTCTTTCGCCTCTTTTCTTCCGTTCCCCCCCCCCAGGTTCTCAGGGAGGGAATATTGGAGCTTAGCTTGGATTTCTGACCGCTTGCTTGTGGGATTTAGCTCATGTACGGTTTGACATGAAGCTAGCTATGGCTATCACTTCTTTTGGGGATTAGTACTTATGTATTTCAGTTTTTCAGTTGATGTTGTTTTATCTAGACTTGTTTATTTGGAAAGCTATGTTGTACTAGACTTGTTTTGAAATGGTTTAAAATCTTCCGATGTTTTATCTATGTTGTTTACTCTGTTTATATATATACATATGTTCTTGTTCTGCCTTGATATATCATTATGCATGTTTACCTGATTCAAACGCCCCTCCAAAGTCAGAGTGCTTGCAAGAGTCACCCTGGCGGAGGTGGGGTGTTACATTTGGTATCAGAGCATATGGTTTACGAGAAGGAACAAAAAGGTTTTTAGAAAACTTTTGAAAAACTATTTTCAAAACCAAGTATAAAGTATTTTCCAAAGAAAAGTCTAGTTTATTTTAAAGGCTATTCCCCAAAAAGCCATTAGCAAAATTCCTTCGTTTTTTCTCCATTCTGAATCTGTCTTTTTCTTCGTTTTCAGTATGGCCGATAACTTTGCTATTCAGGAGGGCAAGTTCATGCTCTCAATGTCGCTCCAGTTCCCGATCGAGGTAGTATTTCTGTTGAGAGCCTTGTATATATATTTCTGATTTTCCAGTTCGTACCTTGTTTGATTCTGGTGCATCGCATAGCTTTATCTCATCTGATCTTGCTGATAGTTTGCACCTTAGTACTAGCTTGGTAGATGATCCCGTCTGTGTCTCAAATCCTATTGGGGGTTCCGCCCATTTGTCTATGATAAGTGGGGATTTGAGGATCTCTATACTGAGTGTAGAGTTCTTGTGCAGTGCTTATGTTCTTGGTTTTAGGGGATACGGATTGATATTGGGCATGGATTGGTTGTCCAGATATGGAGCCATCCTTGATTGTGAGCATAGGGTTGTGAGGCTTGTGACTCGCCTCGGAAACACCCTAGAGATTTCTTGTAATCCGAAAGGTCCCGTCATGTTGTGCTATCTTGAATCACTCGACTCGTCAATGGAAACTCTTCAGTCTGTGAGAGTGGTTCGAGAGTATCCGGATGTTTTTGATGAAGTTAGGGGGTTGCCCCCTAAGCGAGAGATTGATTTCCGCATTTATCTGGTGGATAATGCAAAGCCGGTTTCTTTGCCCGTTCGGCACAAGGCTCCGCGTGAAAGGCGGGAGCTAAGTAAGCAAGTGAAAGAGTTGCTTGAGAAGAACTTCATTAGACGAAGTATATCTGAGTGGGGAGCGCCTGTGGTATTTGCTACCAAGGCAGATGGTTCTCTCCGACTCTGTGTTGACTATCGAGAGTTGAATAAGCTGACTAAGAGGAACATACACCCGTTACCGAGGATTGATGATCTCTTTGACCAACTTGTCGGTGCTTCTGTTTTCTCTCAGCTTGATCTTGCTACTGGATTCCATCAGCTCAGGGTAGCTGAAGATAGTATAGACAAGACTGCGTTCAGGACTCCAGATGGATTCTTCGAATGGCTTGTCATGCCGTTCGGCTTGACTAATACACCCGCATATTTCGTGGACTTGATGAGTAGGGTGTTCAGGGAGTTCTTGAACAAGTTTGTCGTGGTCTTCGTAGATGATATTCTGATCTTCTCTAAGGATGAGGAAGAGCACGCAAGGCATCTCGTGGAGGTGATGGATACGCTTAGAGCACATCAGTTGAAAGTCAAGTCCTCCAAATGTCATTTTGGAGAAAAAGGAGTTAGATTTCTTGGCCACATAGTTTCTAAGCAAGGCTTAGTGGTGGATCCTGTTAAAGTGGTCGCGGTTCAAAGCCGAAAAGCTCCGACGAGGACAATTAAAGTAAGAAGTTCTCTTAGTTTAATTAGTTAGTTAGCGTCCCTGGAGCTTAGACCTACCCTTCTGGATCAAGTAGGGACTTCACAGAAAGAAGACCCGCAGTTAGTCGAGATTATGGACAAGTTGATTCGAGGCGAGATGGTAAGTCACCTCGATATAGATGACAAGGGATGGCTAAGACGCGATGAGAGAAAGAAGATTCTTGAAGATGCGCATCACCCGAGGAGGTGGCCGAGTTTGTCCCAAGGTGCATGTTGTGCCAACAGATTAAAGGCCGAGTCATAGAAGCCCGGTGGGCTGTTATATCCATTGGAGTTCCCCGCAATGGAAGGGGGAAAAGCGTCATGAAGGATTTCGTGGATGGACTGCCTAGATCAAGAAAGGGAATAAGAGCATGTGGGTCGTAGTAGGTAGACTCACGAAGAGTGCTCATTTCACTCCAGTAAAGAGCGAAAGGACTGCATCATAACTAACGACAGTTTACTTTCAAGAAATAAAGCGGTTGCACGGGGTCCCCTAAAGTATAGTTAGTAACCATGACTCAATTTTCACTAGCCAGTTTTGGGATAGTCTACGGGAAGTCATGGGCAAGCGACTGAATCTAAGTACGGCCTATCATTCACAGGCGGATGGTTCATTTCGTTCAATCATGAGTTATAGAAAATCACGTTAGTAAGAGCAATTGGCAACATGGATTGGTATTTCCAAGAAAAGTTCTGCTGCATGGAATACTTTATAGTAAGTAAACGAGATCCAGGATTCACTAGTGAATTTTGGAGAGCTTGCATGAAACCATGAGGTCATATTTATGTTTAAGCCAAGAATGATGGAAGAGTAAGTGAAAAAGGAAGACGAGAGGCGAGAATGAAATGGGTTCCAACTCATATTTGGAAATAAGAGTTAAGAAGCTAAGAAATCATGAGGTAAAAGATGGTCAAAGCACAGTGGAGTTAAGCTCAAGGAAACATGACTTAGAAGATTGAAGGCTAGATACGCGCATCATATCTCTTTCTAAGAGTATATCCTTGATCCTTGTTTTCCTGTGGAACTTGCTCGCATGTTATCTTTTTATGTATATCCTCTCGGTCCCATTCTCGGTCCTATTTCTGTCGGGAGGTATGACTTATTGACTAGTAATACATGTCAAGGTTTGAAGGGGTCCGTTAGGTTGACTAAACCTTTTGGGCTTTTATAGAATATGGGTTGGGTTAGGAAGGGATTTCTTGTAATCCGAAAAGAGTATATCCTGCTTATCTTCCCGATCTCTTTGTAGCATATCTTTTGCTATCCATCTTGTCATGAGAACCTTAGGTAGAAACCCTTTGGATGAAACATGTGTTTGAAACATGTTATGCTTGATGGTTGCAAGTGTTTGCAAGTGTTTGCAAGTGGTTACTCGTGGATGCATTATACACGTTAGGCACTAGATCGGCTCACACACTCCTCATATTGCATATGCATGAGTGTTTATGCTTATTCATGGATGAAAATTTTTGTGTTATCACATGGATGTTGCATAGGGATGTATGTGATGTGCACACATATAGATGTTATACATTATGTTAGGAATTGCATACATATGGATTCATTTCACTAACATAATTTGCATTGAGGATATTTGCATTAGATAAGGACATATACACACACCTTTGCATATGTTCATACAACATTTAGAATCTTGTAAGGACAATGATTGCTCATGGATGATGTTTTGAGTAGATGGATGTTGGATGGTAGGATACGTTCTTCCTAACTTGAAGATTTCGGGGACGAAATCCTTTAAGGATGGGAGAATGTAACACCCCGTATTTTCAATAACCTGTTATAACGTAAATCGAGGCAGAATTTAATTCTAAAATCTGAATCAAGGGAAACGGGCTATTCCATTGCGTTCATCTCGGAAAAATACGCGAAATAGAGTCCGAGTTTTCGAAATTCGGAGTCCGTATGACCCGATTAAGGCCCAACGAAGTTTTCAGAAAAATTCAAAATAAAAACAGATTTCAAATTCAAGTTCGAATTTGAAAATTAGGGCAGATTGGGCCAGGCGGGAGAATTCCCGCCAGAGCACCCCAAGTCGACAGCCCTGTCGACTTGGGAGTCGACTTGGTTGGACCAAGTCGACAGCCCTGTCGACTTGGCTCAGCCGGGCAGTCTTGCCTGGTGCACCATTTTGAGATTGTGTTGAGCCTGGGGGCCAGATTCGGTTTTAAGGGCTGAGATTGGAACTAGGGTTTAATCCTAAGGCTAGAACTAGTCCTAATCTCTATAAATAAGGCCCTAACCTAACCCTAAATCATCATTAAACAATCCTACAACTAAACTATGGCAAAATTTTACCTCTCATGGCCTCCACTCTCTTCATAAAATTCCTAAGTAAATTTCTAAGTGATTTTCCATGCATACAAGTGTTTTCAAACTTGTATGAGCATCATTAGCTTGCATTCAAGTCAAGTTTCTATATTTGCATCATAAAGAAAGAGTTTTGATCATTTTGGCTCAAGGGTTTTTATGTTAGAGCATGCATTTTGGGTCTAATTGGTTGCATAAGGGCTTTGTCATATTTTTGTGTGTCTTCATAAGCATTGTAAGCCCTTTTCTACTTTCATACTTAAACTCTAAAGTTAAATGTATGATATGCAAGTTTGCCATGATATACAAGTTTACTATGATGTGTTATGCAAGTTTACTATGATGTGTTATGCAAGTTTACTATGATGTGATATGCAAGTTTACTATGATGTGTTATTCAAGTTCATAAAGTTATGTTATGCAAGTTTGATATGCAAGTTGTCATATGATATGCAAGTTATGTTATGCAAGTTTGGTATGCAAGTTTGTCATATGATATGCAAGTTATGTTATGCAAGTTTGGGTTGATCCTTTTGTTCATGTTATCATGTTATGCAAGCTTATCTTGAGTATGTGAACATAAAGCTTCAAGCTTTATGCTAAAGGTTGCATTTTGGCAACATGTAAGTTATCATATCCCTTATGATAACTTGCATGTGAGGCTAAATGCGAACTTATGGCCATTTCTACATGTCATTTATCACCATGTATCACCAATATGCTAAGTTTGGTTTTATGCATGCTTTTGAGGCCTAAAAATGTAATATGCAAGTATATGAACACATGTACATTTCATATGCCACCATGTTGAACTTGTGGCTTCAACACCTTTATGTCATGATTATGCCAAGTTCCCTCTTTCTATCCTTTATGCGCTATTGCGATATGTAAGCGATGAGATTGCGTTTGGGGTTGGGTAAACTTAAAAGACATAAAAACATAAGCTTGGGAATTTACCTATTAAGTTAGGTCTACCCTTTTGGAATTTACCTATTAAGTTAGGTCTACCCAAATGCTTGAAAACTTGTAACATGTTTTGGAAACATGATGGACATGACACTTAGAAAAGATAAGTGTGACCAACTCGAGGTTGGGTTGAGTTTGTAGCGTAAACCTACCCGGAACCGACCGGCTTAACTACTTGCTACAAACAATAGGACCCAATGTGAGAAGTTGGCCATGTTGTACCTTGAACCCGAGGTTAGACCAAGTTGTGGTGTAAAGCTACCCGGACCCGCCCGGCTTAACTAGTAACCACAACAAGGTCTAATGTGAGAGGATAAGGCGCATTAAATTAATTAATGCCTCGTGATTAGGGTTAAGTCATGGTCCACTTAATACTTAACCAATTTAGGCTTGGTAGATTAATCAAGGTTAAGTCGTGAACTCATCGTTACACTTAACCAAGTTAATCCATGATTAGCAAGAGGGTTAAACCGTACTTAACCCACTAGAAAAATCCTAGCAATGGGGTCCACTCCAGCAGTAATCCCAAGTTCGTATCATTATGGCCCTAGGGTCTAGGCTAGGGTGTAGGGCACGAATTACTGAACTGGAGGTAAGTGACCAAAAGCGACGGCAGAGTGGTACGCCGGTGTAGTTCCGGGCGGACTTTTGGTCGTGCACATAGTCCGAAGCCGGGGAAATCATGCACGGGTACCAGTAGATCGAGACTGTGCATTCATGTTTATGGTGTCCAGGGGTTGCCACCCTAGGGCTTGATACACCCGACGGGAGACCCTGCACAGTCTGACTACAATTATGTTTGGGCCGTATTGACACCAACACGTGACGAGTTAGGCTTATAGGGAGCCGATCGACTAGACCGTTTGGTTGGACCTCATATGAGGGTCACTTCATGTTATTGGGCCAAAGCTTGGGCCAAGGGATCAATACTTGTTTATTCAAGTCATGTTAGTTTGCTAGTACACCTGTGGTGCAAAACCTTAATCCTGATTATACGATGACACCTTTATCTACCTTGTTAGTAAATCATCATGCTAGTATCCTTATGATCATACCTGCTGCTCATGCCAGTTAACTTTATCAGTTTACATTGATTGTAGTAGGGCTTACTCAGTCTTTTTGACTGACCTGTTTTCTTTCGCCTCTTTTCTTCCGTCCCCCCCCCAGGTTCTCAGGGAGGGAATATTGGAGCTTAGCTTGGATTTCTGACCGCTTGCTTGTGGGATTTAGCTCATGTACGGTTTGACATGAAGCTAGCTATGGCTATCACTTCTTTTGGGGATTAGTACTTATGTATTTCAGTTTTTCAGTTGATGTTGTTTTATCTAGACTTGTTTATTTGGAAAGCTATGTTGTACCAGACTTGTTTTGAAATGGTTTAAAATCTTCCGCTGTTTTATCTATGTTATTTACTCTGTTTATATATATACATATGTTCTTGTTCTGCCTTGATATATCATTATGCATGTTTACCTGATTCAAACGCCCCTCCAAAGTCAGAGTGCTTGCAAGAGTCACCCTGGCGGAGGTGGGGTGTTACATTTATGCACTCGACCCCTCACATTAGATTGAGCACTTGTGGACGCTAGATTTGTCGGATGGTTCCGGGCAGACTTCTACCAAAATTTTAATCGTGTCTAAGTATGGTTATAGTTCTAATAACTATAAATCTAGGCATGTTCATTATTAAACCATTTTTCATATTTATCCAAAGTTATGCCACAAATCCCAATCTGATAAGTTATGTCCTAAATTAAAGTTATAGATCAAGGTGCAGATTATGCCCTAAATCCCAATCATGTTTTACCATATAAGTTATGCCCAATTTATCATCCCCAACCGTTCCCAATTTCGTACGTTCTCATATTTCGGCGATAGTCCTAGGCTCGAAGATAGCCTGGCTATAAAAATAAAAAAAGGAAAGGAGAGAGAGAGAAGAGAACAGGAATAAGCATAATAACAAAACAGGCATACTACATCAGAAATAGGCATACTAACTGAATAAGCATATGGTGATAGAAATAGGCATAATAGTAGAACGGGCATATGATGATAAAATTAGGCATGATAACAGAACAGGCATGTCAG
The DNA here is from genome assembly GCA_030737875.1 of Allium sativum. Taxonomy (NCBI): domain Eukaryota; kingdom Viridiplantae; phylum Streptophyta; class Magnoliopsida; order Asparagales; family Amaryllidaceae; genus Allium; species Allium sativum. The sequence continues at coordinate 960,420,244 of CM060922.1, forward strand.
GAATAGGCATATGAAATCAATAAATTAGGTGAACAAGTAATAGCATATCTGGTTAGTCATGACTCAAGCTATTAACAAGCACCAATTTAGATCCAACTTATAAACATGTCAGGATTGCTTTTTACATGTTTATATCTAAAAATAACAAAAACTCAATATGAATGGATTTAAAGAACAGAGAAATGATTGTTGATGTAGTAGCAGAGATTCTTCAATACTTATACCTTGTTGTTGCAGATGAATAGGCTAGTTTAATTTGAGTTGGGGATACACCTCATTATCTCAATTGTTTTTGGTGAATAAAACATTGAGAATAAGGTTCTATTTATAGCCTAAGGTCAACGAATCTCGCTCAAAAATGCGTCCAAGTACACAGAAAAGGATCTGCCCAGATCCGACTGGTCGACCCAAGGATCGACCCCTTTGTGTAGGGGTCGACCCATAGGGCACGGGGCAACCCCAAACGGGTCGGTTTCCCCCCTTTTCTCATTGTTTTATTACGATTTCTGGATTAGTTTTATTTATATTTAAATGGATTATATGTATATAAACTTCAAACCTTAATATCTTCTTCATACGATGTCTATTTTACGCAAACTTGTAGTCTATCTTAAGAAGAATTCTGAGACGAACGCAATGGTGCAGTCCATTTTACTTAATTCCCAATATTTAACTAAGTATTCTTTAGTTTATCATTATAGTGTTCTTTAAAATTATGGGGTGTTACTTTCTCCCCTACGTAAAAGATTTCGTCCCCGAAATCTCCAAGTTAAGAAGAATGTATATCCTAACACCCATCTACTCATCCACCAATCACAGACATCCATTGTCCTTAAAAGATTTCTAATGCTTACATGAACATATGCAAAGGTGTATGTATATGTCTCTATACTAATGCAAAAGAACAAGCGGTCTACTGATTTAGTCAACCTCCTTAATGCAATGCATGTTAATGCCATGAATCCAACATGTATGCAAATAATCCTAGTATATCATGTAAACACTATATGTGTGCACAACCATCCATCCAAATGCCACATCCTTATGATGATACAATCATTTCCATCCATAAAAAAGAAAAAAATATGAACATCTATCCATATGCAGTATGAGAGTGATTGAGCCGATCTAGTGCCTAATGTGTTTGTATATGCATCAACGAGCAACCACCAGCAAACAATTGCATCCACTTGCATCCATCAAACATAACATGCTTCAAACACATGTTTGCATCCATGGATTCCCTACCTAAAGGTCGAAGATTCGATAGATAGGATATACTTAAATAACAGAAACAAGTACGAATGAAAGCGTTGGAAAAAGAAGTTAAGAACATACCCTTGAAAAAAAGGGCACGAAGCGCGAATCTTGTCTTCAGTCTCCCAAGTTGCATTCTCGGGGTCTTCTCCCCATTGAACTTTCATTAACTTGACCTCGGTTGTGTAACTTCTTGACCTCTGATCCAAGAATACGGGTAGGAACTCGTCTAACTATCGCTTACAGTTCCACCTCTACTTCCTCAAGCATGCTCGGCTCCACTACTTTTGCAGTATCATGTAAGAACTTCCGTAAATGAGAAACGTGGAAAATATCATGAACACCGGCCAGTCTCTCTTGTAACTTCACTGTATAAGCCATCTGACCAATCCTTTCTATTATGGGAAATGGCCCTACAAATCTGGGTGCCAATTTCCCTATAGATCCAAAGCGAACCACATTCCTCATAGGTGATACCTTGATGAAAACCATGTCTTCTACTTCGATATCGTTTCTTCTCTTATTTGCATAGGACTTCTGCCTATCCTGAGCTGTCTTTATGCGTTTGCGAAAAGATCAATCTTTTCTGAAGTTTCCCTAATCATCTCAGGTCCAAGTAGAAGCCTTTCTGTAGACACCCACCAACAAGTTGGTGATCTACAGGGTCATCTGTATAATGCCTCGAAGGGTGCAATGCCAATACTAGCCTGGTAATTGTTGTTGTATGCGAACTCTACCAATGGAAGATGCTCTTCCCAAGTCCCTCCGATGTCTAGAATACACAGTCTTAGAAGATCCTCAAGAACTCTATTCACCCTTTCCATCTATCCATCGGTCTAAGGGTGATAGGCGGTGCTCAAACACAACTGTGTACCTGATTCCTCTTGCAAGCTCCTCCAAAACTCACTAGCGATTATGGGGTCATGATCACTTACTATACTGGAAGGTACTCCATGTACTTGGACTATCTCATGAAGATAAACTGCGGCCAACCATGTTGTCGTCCTCTTACTCTTAACAGTAATGAAATGAGCGCTCTTAGTAAGCCTGTCAACTATGACCCAAATATTGTGTAACACCCCACGTCCATTAATGTCACTCACAAAGGGAATGCATTAACTTCCATGGAGGTTATAAGTGAATATAGAATAGAAAAATTACAACAAGACAGATAATAAATAGTACTTGGAAATCTAAAACTTAATTTTATTGCAGCGGAAATTAAACATGTTTGTTACATCATAAAACCATAGATCATAACCAAGTACAATATCCAACTTCATAAAAACAAAATACATAATCCCATTACATAAATAGCCATTAAAAAGATAACAAGCTGGACTTTACTTCAACGGTCCAAGCTTTCCAAAGAAAGAAAAAGCAATTCAATCAAACTCCACTAGAGCTGGGCCCAACCCGAGGACCTGGAGGGGGAAAAAGGATAGAAATAGAGGGGGTCAGACATAAAGTCTGGCGAGTATGATAATTCTAACAATACTATTATCAAAATAACTAGACTAAGGCATAAGCTGGAAGACAAGTAAATGTCTATGAACTCTTAGGAAGATAAAGATAGCGTTTAAGATAACGTTAAAGATAACGGTAAAGGCACACCTAATTACTAACGGATGATTACTACACTGCACTGCACATTACTACACTGCACCACACCAGTCACCCTATTGTTTGATCCCACTTGCTTCACACAGAAACTTTATAAATAGCCTTACGTACCCCTAGCTGACTACATAGGTGTCGTATGCCCCTATCTCCACTAGGTGTACCCCACTACCCACTTTTGATCGGCTCCCTACTCGTAGATACCCGTGCTGGCCCCACAGTGGGGTGTATCACTCCCCTAAAGTGGCAACCCGATACAACTTGAGAATGCACGGCTTATACCTACACGATGCAACAACGTCTTATCTACCAGCCCGGGTCCACAAACGCATATGAAACCCGTTAGACTTGCATTGCCACTGCTCCCCGTTTTGGCCTCTTACAGTCAAACCCAGCATGCGTGTCCCGTCCTCGACTTGGGTCGAGCCCAAAAAGATACGTTTGGGATACTGGTCGAAATGGGCCCCCACAAGCTACCCACCTAAGCTTGTCACTAGTATATCCCACTTAACCCTCTAAGTCATGTTCATTTACATGTGTGTTTGGTTAAGTCTTACTAATCGTATTTCACATGCCACTAAGGGCACCCCCTAGATCCCTCATGCCACCCAAGGCACCTACTTAACCCCCATGTCCCACCTTACATGTTTATCTGGTTAAGTATTTCTTAATTCATTCAGGCCATAAACTCATAAAGACCTCTCACATTAGACTGGCATTTATGGCAGCTGGATTTGCCGGGCGGGTCCGGGCAGTCTTACACCATAAAAGAGTCTAACCTAGTGTCTTTACAACCGTTATGCTTTAGTTTAGGCCTAGGACCTCTCACATTGGACTGACATTTGTGACCACTGGATTTTTCGGGCGGGTCCGGGCAGGTTTACGTCACAAACGAATCCAACCTCGTGTCCTAAGCATTGATTAACACTTAAAATCTTTTACCCCAGTTTTAATAATTCCCTATTCAAATTATTAATTAAGTCAACTTTTAATGATGTCCATAATTGACTCAATTATGTCCATCCACTTATGGCATGCAAAATCATATCAATTGCACCCCAACTTTTTAATATTAAATCCTTAATATTACCCCTACACCACGTTTATACGTTCGCTTATTCAACGCATAATATAGGCTAGACTTGTATAGTCTAACACCTAGCACAAAGATAAATTATCACAACATATAGACAATTAAAATAAATCTAATCATAATAGGGGTGAAACTTGCATAAACCACACATGTTAAGGATCAAAAGGTGTCAACTTGTTAAATGTCTCAATTTACATGATATGATCATAGCCCAAATCTATACATAAACTTGCATATGGGGTTTTTAGGCAACATAATGATGGTGTGAACTAGCATAGGATATCACATATGTCATAGCATAATTCTAGATGTCATAATAGATGTCTTGGTATATGTTCATAACTTTTCTAATCAATCTAACTTGCATATGTGACTTGTCATATAGATCAACATAACCCAAACATGATGATTTAATTAATATGAACTAACTAGCATAGATGGTAACATCATGGACTTTTTAACATGTATGATTCATCACAACTTAGCATATAAACTTTCAACGTGCATAACATCATCATAGCATGATTTACAACATATAAGATATCATCATCACATAACATTGGATTTACAATATACATGATAGCAAAAGGGGTTTACAACAACATATATGATAATTCACATCATCTACTCATAATCCATTCATAACTTAACCTAATTAAAATGATAATAATCTTGTTAAGATCATTATACTCACAATTTAGAGACGAAAAGAGAGGGTTTTGCTTTGCTTTAGGGTTGAGAGAATTAGAATTGAATTTGCTTTTCTTCTTTCTTAGTTGGCGGCGACTCCATTGATTCCCATGGCGACGGTAACTATTCTATTTTAATTAGGTTTAGGGTTAGCATTAGGATGTATTTATAGGTGTAGGAAGTTATTTAGGACCATTAGATTAACCATGAACCATGAGAACCAATCAAATGCAAAATCTGCATTTGAGCGAATCGTCCCACGGGTTGACAGCCAAACACCCTGGATTAACCCCTAGTCGACCCAGCGGGGCTTGGGTCGACCTCAAAAATGGGCCGGTTCGGTTATTCCCCCTCCCAATTCGCTGTTTTGAACTTTTTCACATATTTATTTATTTAATTTTTAATTTTTATATATATATATATCAATATATATATATATATATATATATATATATTTCTCTGCGCAACCCATTTCACTTAATTCTTTTCTAAAAATTAAGTATACTTTAATTTGTGAATTTTAATGTTATAAAATTACGGGGTGTTACATTCTCCCCTCCTTAAAGGATTTCGTCCCCGAAATCTCCAAGTCAAGAAGAATGTATATCCTACCATCTAATCGTCCATCTACTCAACCATCAAACACCAGCATCAATTGTCCTTAAAAGACTTCTAATGCTTTAATATTTATATGCACAGTGTGTGTATATGTCCATATCTAATGCAAAATTAGGCGGTCTACTGATTCAGTCGACCTCCTTAGTGCAATTCATGATAGTGCCATGCATCCAATATGTATGCAAAAGATTCCTAATGATACATATTAATTCTATATGCGTGCACAACCATCCACCCGAATGCAACAACTATATGATAATACAACCATTATACATCCATTTTACTAAATACATCCATATATATGCAATATGCAATATGCAGTGACTGAGCCGATCTGGTGCCTAATAGTGTGTGTATATGCATCCACGAGCAACCACTAGCAAACACTTGCATCCACTTTGCATCCACCATACATAACATGTCTCAAACACATGTTTCAACCATAGGATTATCCTAACTAAAGGTCAAAGATACTAGCGAGGGGATATACTAAAGATAAGATAAGTACAAGCTAAGCGATAAAGGAGAAATTAAAAGACATACCCTCAAAAAGAAAAGGGTATCGTGAATGCATCTTCTCTTCTGTCTCCCAAGTAGCGTTGCTCTCATCATCTCCCCATTGCACTTTGACTAGTCTGACCTCTCGATTCCTCATCCTCTTGATCTCCGACCCAAGAATGCGCGTAGGAGCTCATCGAATTGTCGCATCACGCTCTATCTCCACCTCTCTAAGAAAGCTCGGCTCTATCACTTCCGCAGTCTCGTGCAAGCACTTCCTCAAATGTGACACATGGAATACGTCGTGTACACCACTAAGTTTCTCGGGCAACTCCACTCTATACGCCATCTGTCCAATTTTCTCCTTAATAGGAAACGGCCCTACAAACCTTGGTGCTAATTTCCCAACGGACCCAAAGCGAACAACGTTCCGTAATGGAGACACTTTGACAAAGACCATGTCCCCAACTTCAAACTCGAGATCTGTCCTCCTCTTATCCGCATAAGATTTCTGCCTATCCTGTGCTGCTTTCATCCTCCTTCGAATCAAGTCGATCTTCTCCAAAGTCTCCCTAATCATATCAGGCCCAAGTAAGATCTTATCAGTAGATTCCCACCAACATGTAGGTGAACGACAAGGTCATCCATAAAGAGCTTCGAATGGTGCCATACCAATGTTGGACTGAAAGCTGTTATTATATGCGAACTCCACCAATGGAAGATGTTCTTCCCACGTACCCCCAAAGTCTAGGATACATAGCCTCAACAGATCCTCTAGAATGCGATTCACCCTCTCGGTCTGGCCGTCCGTTTGAGGATGATATGCGGTGCCCAAATATAAATGAGTCCCTACCGCCTCTTGTAAGCTTCTCCAAAATTCGCTAGTGAAAATAGAATCGCGGTCGCTCACTATGCTAGAAGGAACACCGTGCAAACGAACTATTTCTCGAACGTATACGGAGGCTAACCATGGAGCAGTCCTCTTACTCTTTACGGGAATGAAATGGGTGCTTTTAGTAAGTCTATCTACTATAACCAAAATTCCCGTATTACCCTTCCTTGATCGCGGTAACCCATCCACAAAATCCATCGAGACACTTTCCCACTTCCATCGTGGAACCTCCAATGGGTGAAGCAACCCACCAGGTTTCTTTTGCTCCGCTTTTACTTGTTGGCACACCAAGCATCTAGCGACATACTCGGCCACATCTTTCTTTATGCCGGCCCAAAAGTAAACTCTCTTCATGTCTTTGTACATCTTGTCCCCGCCGGGATGAATGGTCATCTTCGAATGATGTGCTTCGTCAAGAATAGTCTTCCTTAGGTCATCGTCTTTTGGTACACAAAGTCTACCGTCCCTACGTAACCAACCCTTATCGTCTAGGGTATACCTACGGAGATGGCTTGATGACTCCCCTCCTTTGAGTTTTTTCTACTAACTCAACTAACTGTGGGTCGTCTCGTTGTGCCTCGCCAATCCGTCCCAAAAGCGTAGGTCTGACCTCCAAGGATGCTAGCAAACCGGGTACAAAGTCAACGGAAGGTCTAAAGTCAAACATCGAAATGAATTCTAAACTTCGCCGCTCTACAAACAAAGGACTTAAGGATAATCTTTTTCTACTTAAGGCGTCTGCCACCACGTTACCCTTGCCAGGGGTATAGGCTATTTCGAAGTCGTAGGACGCTAAGAACTCCATCCACCTTTGCTGCCTTAAGTTCAAGTACTTTTGAGAGAATAGGTATTTTAAAGACTTGTGGTCAGTGAATAATTCGAATTTCTCGCCAAGAAGATAATGACGCCAAGACTTAAGCGCGAAAACAATAGCGGCCAATTCTAGGTCATGTGTAGGATAATTTTTCTCATGCGCTCTCAACTGCCTTCCACCATAGGCTATTACCCTACCCTCTTGCATTAAGACTGCGCCTAGTCCTGTCCCACAAGCATCAGTATAAATGGTAAACGACTTACTCCTGTCTGGCAATACTAAGACTGGGGCTGAAGTCAAAGCTCTCTTCAAACGTTGGAATGCATCATCACAATCTACATCCCATGTGAAAACTAGGTTCTTCTTCCTCAAGCGTGTCAATGGAGCTGATATCTTTGCGAAGTCTTTGATAAACTTCCTATAGTAGCCAGCCAACCCCAAGAAACTTCTCACTTCGGTAGCATTTTTAGGGACCTTCCAATCTTGGATGGCCACCTCCTTCGCGGGATCAACGGCTATCCCTTCTTTGGAAACCACGCGCCCCAAGAACCGTACTTCCTTCCTCCAGAAGTGACACTTAGAAAATTTAGCCTTAAGGCTATGCGCTCGTAGGGTCTCCAACACTTCCCTAAGATGTAGGGCATGCTCTTCTTCATCCTTAGAAAAGATCAAGATGTCATCTACAAATACTACCACGAATTTGTTAAGGTACTCCCTAAACACCCTACTCATCAAATCAATAAAGTATGCGGGGGCGTTTGTCAAACCGAAGGGCATCACTAGCCATTCATAGAAACCGTCCAGAGTCCTGAAGGCAGTCTTGTCTATGCTATCCTCAGCCACTCTCAACTGATGGAACCCAGTGGCTAAGTCCAACTGCGAAAACACTGAGGCACCAACTAACTGATCGAAGAGATCGTCAATCCTCGGCAGTGGGTGTTTGTTCTTCTTAGTAAGTTTATTAAGTTCTCTATAGTCCACACACAGTCTAAGGGACCCATCCGCCTTCATGGAAAATACTACTGGAGCACCCCACTCCGATATACTTCGTCTTATGAACCCCTTCTAAAGCTACTCCTTCACTTGCTTACCGAGTTCCCTCCTTTCACGTGGAGCCATGTGGCGTACTGGCAAAGATACTGGTTTCGCATTATCCACAAGATATATTCGAAAATCTATCTCCCGCTTCGGAGGCAAGCCCTTCACCTCCTCAAACACATCCGAATATTCTCGGACCACTCTAACAGATCGTAGATTTTCCTCAGACGCGTCAAGCGATTCTAGATAACTTATCATAACTGAATTGACGGGATTACAGAAGATTTCGAGAGTGTTGCCAAGGCGAGTCACGAGCCTAACTACTCTCCTTTCACAATAAAGAACGGCCCCATTTCTGGATAACCAATCCATTCCTAAAATTAGCCCATAGCCCGTGAAGCCCAACACATAAGCATCACATCTAAACTCAACGCTAAGTATAGAAATTTTCAAATCCAAACACATCATGGACAAATGAGCTGAGCCCCCAATTGGATTCGAAACAACTAAGGGATCCTCTACTAAACTGGTGTTTAAGTGCAGTGATTCAACTAATGATGTAGAGATAAACGAATGTGATGCGCCCGAATCGAATAAGGTACGGACATGATGATCAAACAGAAAAACTAAGCTTTCAACAGAAATGGTTCTACCTCGTTCTTGCAGCGGTGGGACCGCGAGAGCCTGAACTTGTCCCCTAGCCTGCCCTGGTGCCATAAGAGCCTGCACCTGTCCTCCCGATGTAGCTCCTGCCCTCTGCCCCTTCTTTGGGCAGTCCTTCACTAAATGTCCCGCATCGCCACAATGAAAACAGCCTGTCTTCTTTTTCTTTTGGCAATCCTTGCTGAGATGGCCTGGGGTTCCACAGTTAAAGCACTTCTTCTTTCCCTTTCCATTATTGTCTTTTCCACCCTTCTTGTTTTGCTGTTGTGGTTTCTTCTGATCCCCCTTCTTCTCGGGTGCCTTATCGGCTTTAGCTCTTTTCTCCTCATGCATGAGCGCCATTTCTACTAACTTCTCAAAGGTGGCCCCCATCGGGATGTGGGTCATAGCCAACCCTTGCAATGGTTCATTCAAGCCATTCACGAACCTCAGCGCCTTCTTCTCCGGCGTGTTCACTAAGTCCAAGCCAAACCTTGCTAACTGATTAAATTTGTTAACATATTCTTTCACTGATGAGCTTCCTTGCTTCAATGTCAAGAACCTTTCCATATATAGATTTTCTTCCGCCCTTGAGAGAAACTTCGCCTCGAACCTACGTCTGAAATCCACCCAAGAGTCAACAGGACGCTCCCCATTAGTGACCTCCCACCAAAACGAGGCCTCTCCCTTCATCAACCAAGCTACTAATCGAACTCTCCTCCCTTCTTCTACTTCAAAGATTTCTAGCAATTCTTCCCCCTCCTTAAGCCAATCTCTAGCTTCCACAAACGTTTCCGACCCTTGAAATGGTTTTCCACCCATAGCCTTGAATTCCTTGCACGTCTTTCCAAAAGTATCTACGCGAAGAGGAGGAGGAGGAACGGGTGCAACTGGTGGTGGAGGAACATTGGCTGGACCTGCAACGGCCCTAGCCTCCAATAGCCTCCTATACCATCCTGGTATCATTACACCGTCAAGTAGATTAAGATCATCAGCCATGCTGAAACGAAAAAGGAAAGATTCAAAATGGAGAATTCGAAAGATAAAGATATGTGGCTATTGGGGATTATGTTTTTCTTAAAAAAACTTTTCTCTTTAAATTTCTCATTAAAACATGTTTTTGAAAACACTTCTTCCAAAAATAACTATTTTTCTAAAGTATTTTTATCTGTTTTGGTAACCTTAAGCTCTGATACCACGTGTAACACTCCACGTCCATTAATGTCACTCACAAAGGGAATGCATTAACTTCCATGGAGGTTATAAGTGAATATAGAACAGAAAAATTACAACAAGACAGATAATAAATAGTACTTGGAAATCTAAAACTTCATTTTATTGCAGCGGAAATTAAACATGTTTGTTACATCATAAAACCATATATCATAACCAAGTACAATATCCATCTTCAGAAAAACAAAATACATAATCCCATTACATAAATAGCCATTAAAAAGATAACAAGCTGGACTTTACTTCAACGGTCCAAGCTTTCCAAAGAGAGATGAAGCACTTCAATCAAACTCCACTAGAGCTAGGCCCAACCTGAGGACCTGGAGGGGGAAAAAGGATAGAAATAGAGGGGGTCAGACATAAAGTCTGGCGAGTATGATTATTCTAACAATACTATTATCAAAATAACTAGACTAAGGCATAAGCTGGAAGAGAAGTAAATGTCTATGAACTCTTAGAAAGAAAAAGATAGCGTTTAAGATAACGTTAAAGATAACGGTAAAGGCACACCTAATTACTAACGGATGATTACTACACTGCACCGCACATTACTACACTGCACCACACCGGTCGCCCTATTGTTTGATCCCACTTGCTTCACACAGAAACTTTATAAATAGCCTTACGTACCCCTAGCTGACTACATAGGTGTCGTCTGTCCCTATCTCCACTAGGTGTACCCCACTACCCACTTTCGATCGTCTCCCTACTTGTAGATACCCGTGTTGGCCCCACAGTGGGGTGTATCACTCCCCAAAAGTGGCAACCCAATACAACTTGAGAATGCACGGCTTATTCCTACACGATGCAAAAACGTCTTATCTAACAGCCCGGGTCCACACACGCATATGAAACCCGTTGGACTTGCGTTGCCACCGCTCCCCGTTTTGGCCTCTTACAGACAAACCCAGCATGCGTGTCCCGTCCTCGACTTGGGTCGAGCCCACAAAGATATGTTTGGGATACTGGTCGAAATGGCCCCCCACAAGCTACCCACCAAAGCTTGTCACTAGTATATCCCACTTAACCCTCTTAGTCATGTTCATTTACATGTGTGTTTGGTTAAGTCTTACTAATCGTATTTCACATGCCACTAAGGGCACCCCCAAGATTCCTCATGCCAACCAAGGCACCTACTTAACCCCCATGTCCCACCTTACATGTTTATCTGGTTAAGTATTTCTTAATTCATTCAGGCCATAACCTCAAAAAGACCTCTCACATTAGACTGGCATTTATGGCAGCTGGATTTGCCGGGCGGGTCCGGGCAGTCTTACACCATAAAAGAGTCTAACCTCGTGTCTTTACAACCGTTATGCTTTAGTTTAGGCCTAGGACCTCTCACATTGGGCTGACATTTGTGACCACTGGATTTGCCGGGCGGGTCCGGGCAGGTTTACGTCACAAACGAGTCCAACCTCGTGTCCTAAGCATTGATTAACACTTAAAACCTTTTACCCCAGTTTTAATAATTCCCTATTCAAATTATTAATTAAGTCAACTTTTAATGATGTCCATAATTGACTCAATTATGGCCATCCACTTATGGCATGCAAAATCATATCAATTGCACCCCAACTTTTTAATATTAAATCCTTAATATTACCCCTACCCCACGTTTATACGTTCGCTTATTCAATGCATAATGTAGGCTAGACTTGTATAGTCTAACACCTAGCACAAAGATAAATTATCACAACATATAGACAATTAAAATAAATCTAATCATAATAGGGGTGAAACTTGCATAAACCACACAAGTTAAGGATCAAAAGGTGTCAACTTGTTAAATGTCTCAATTTACATGATATGATCATAGCCCAAATCTATACATAAACTTGCATATGGGGTTTTTAGGCAACTTAATGATGGTGTGAACTAGCATAGGATATCACATATTTCATAGCATAATTCTAGATGTCATAATAGATGTCTTGGTATATGTTCATAACTTTTCTAATCAATCTAACTTGCATATGTGACTTGTCATATAGATCAACATAACCCAAACATGATGATTTAATTAATATGAACTAACTAGCATAGATGGTAACATCATGGCCTTTTTAACATGTATGATTCATCACAACTTAGCATAGAAACTTTCAACATACATAACATCATCATAGCATGATTTACAACATATAAGATATCATCATCACGTAACATTGGATTTACAATATACATGATAGCAAAAGGGGTTTACAACAACATATATGATAATTCACATCATCTACTCATAATCCATTCATTACTCAACCTAATTAAAATGATAATAATCTTGTTAAGATCATCATACTCACAATTTAGAGAAGAAAAGAGGGAGTTTTGCTTTGCTTTAGGGTTGAGAGAATTAGAATTGAATTTTCTTTTCTTCTTTCTTAGTTGGCGGCGGCTCCATTGATTCCCATGGCGACGGTAACTATTCTATTTTAATTAGGTTTAGGGTTAGCATTAGGATGTATTTATAGGTGTAGGAAGTTATTTAGGACCATTAGATTAACCCTGAACCATGAGAACCAATCAAATGCAAAATCTGCATTTGAGCGAATCGGCCCACGGGTTGACAGCCAAACACCCTGGATTAACCCCTAGTCGACCCAGCAAGGCTCGGGTCGACCTCAAAAATGGGCCGGTTCGGTTATTCCCCCTCCCAATTCGCTGTTTTGAACTTTTTCGCATATTTATTTATTTATTTTTTAATATATATATATATATATATATCAATATATATATATATATTTCTCTGCGCAACCCATTTCACTTAATTCTTTTCTAAAAATTAAGTACACTTTAATTTGTGAATTTTAATGTTATAAAATTACGGGGTGTTACATATTGGTGTTGCCTTTTCTTGATCTTGGCAAACCATCAATGAAATCCATAAAGACGCTCTCCCACTTCCACTGTGGGACCTCCAAAGGATGAAGTAAACCACCGGGCTTCCTTTTCTCCGCCTTTACTTGCTGGAAAATGAAACATCGAGAAACAAACTCCACTACATCTTTTTTCATCCCAGCCCAAAAGAAAACCCTCTTCATATCTCTATACATCTTAATACTGCCTAGATGGATAGTCATCGTAGAATGATGGGCTTCCTCAAGGGTTGTCTTCAACACACTCCTAACTTGGGGAACACAAAGCCTTCCGTCTCGTCGCAACCACCCTCTATCATCCGTGGAATATCTACCGAGGTGACTAGAAGTCTCCCCTCTAGTGAGTCTATCCAAGATGTCTGCTATCTGTAGGTCTTCTCGCTACAAAGTTCCTATTTGATCCAACATAGTAGGTCGCACCTTTGATGATGCCAATAAACCAGGTGTGAACTCGGTGGAGGATCTAAAGTCAAAAGTCGATATAAACTCTAAGCTCTGCCTCTCTACGAATACTAGACTCAAAGTCATCCTTTGCCTACTCAGTGCGTCCGCTACCACATTACCCTTGCCAAGGGTATAAGCAATCTCAAAATCATAGGACACCAGGAACTCCATCCATCTTTGTTGCCTCAAATTAAGATCCTTATGCGTGGACAAGTGCTTGAGAGATTTATGATCGATGTACAACTCGAACTTCTCTCCAAGTAGATAATGGCGCACAGTCTTAAGCGTGAATACTATGGCAGCCAACTCTAAATCATGGGTGTGTAGTTCTTCTCATGTACTCTTAAGTGCCTACCTCCATAACACACTACCCTTCCCTCTTGCATCAGAACCGCACCACGCCCTATACCACATGCATCAGTTTATACTGTGAACACTTTGTTCCCATCAGGCAAGGTCAAGACTAGGGCTGTTGTTAAACCCTCTTCAATCACTGAAAAGAATCTTCACAGTCAACACTCGAAGAAAAATTTAGATTCTTCTTTGTCAGTCTGGTGAGTGGGGCTGATATATTTACGAAGTCCTTAATAAACTTCCTATAATATCCCACTAAACCAAGAAAACTCCTCACCTCTATAGAATTCTTTGGAATCTGCCAATCTTGAACTGCAACTATTTTGATCTACTGCTATCCCATCCTTAAAGATCACATGACCTAGAAATCCCACTTCCTTTCACCAAAAATGACATTTGGAGAATTTTGCCTTTAGCTGATGCGCACGGAGAGTTTTCAAAACCTCTCTTAAATGCGGGGCATGCTCTTCCTCGCTCTTCAAGAAAATCAAGATGTCATCAACAAAGACCACAACGAACTTATTTAGAAACTCCCGAAACACACTACTCATTAGATCCACGAAATAGGCGGGTGCATTCGTAAAACCAAAAGGCACGACGAGCCACTCGAAGAAACCATCTGGAGTTCTAAAGGCAGTGTTGTATATACTGTCCTCGACCACCCTCAACTGATGAAACCCCATGCCTAAGTCTAACTGGGAGAAAACAGATGCACCAACAAGCTAGTCAAACAGATCATCTATCCTCAGAAGTAGGTGCCTATTCTTCTTGGTGAGCTTGTTCAACTCCCTATAACCCACCCATAAGCGAAGCAAACCATCTGCCTTAGTGGCGAATACTGTTGGAGCACCGTATTCAGATATGCTTCGCCTAATAAATCCTTTCTCAAGTAGCTCCCCTACTTGCTTACTGAGCACTCTCCTTTCTCTCGGAGCCATATGGCGCATAAGCAGTGCAACTGGCTTTGCATTATCCACCAAGTATATTCGGAAATCAATCTCACGCCTCAGAGGTAAACCCCGAACCTCTTCAAAAATATCAGGATACTCACAGACTGCTGGTACAAATCGTAAAACATCGATAGATGCATCAAGCGACTCTAGGAAACTAAGTATGCAGACCCTTTAGGGTCACAAGAAATCTTGAGGGTCCTCCCATAGCAAGTTAAAAGTCTAACGACCTACCTTTCACAATCCATAATGGCACCATACATGGCTAGCCAATCCGTCCCTAGAATCAAATCATAGCCCATGAAACCAAGCACGTATGCATCATACTCAAACTCGACGCCTAACACAGATATTCTCAAACCCCGCAAATCATAGACAAATGAGTCGTACATCTAATGGGGTTTGAGACAACAATCGGATCCAAAACCATACTGGTACTAAGGTGCAAAGACTCAACCATAGAATCAGATATAAAAAAATGCAAAGCGCCAGAATCAAAAAGAGTTCTAACAGGATGATTGGAAATAGAAATCAAACCTTCAACAGAAACTTTCCTATCTCTATCCGGTACACCGGCTACGAGAGCATGCAACTGCCTTCCAGAAGATCCTGCCCTTTGTCCCTGTCCTTGCTTCTTCGGGAACCCCCTAGTGTAGTGTCTGACTTTGCCACAGTTGAAACAAGTGTTATTCCTTCTTCTGCATTGCTTGACCAAATGACCTAAGTGCTTATGACATTTCTTCTTGCCCATATTTGAACTTTATCTATGTTCCCTTCCTAGGCCACCATGCATTTTTCTCATCCTTTGGCTGTGCTCCTTAGCCCTAAATCCCTTATTCTCCTCTTTTCCATCCTTGTACAACATGTTAACAGGTCTCTCGAAAGCTTCCCCTATAGCATAGAAATCTTTACGAAGTTTGAGAGAAAATTAGCCACAGGTGGAACTACTGCGGCTACAGATGGAGGTTGGGCACTTCCTTACCCTTCGACATGTGTCGTAGTTTTAACATGCCTATGGAACCATGCCACAATGGGGACACCTTTCGGGAAGAATCGCTTCCCAGACATGCTGAAAAGAACAGGAAAAGGGATTCAAAAAGAGAATCGAAAGATATTTCAAATGGCTTTGGGGAATACGTTTATCAAAATAGACTTTTTCTTTTGAAAATGCTTTCTTTTAAATCCCTTTTGAAAACAATTTTCAAAATATTTTATCCGATCTGGTAACATTCCACTCTGATACCAAATACGACACCCCACGTCCACTAATGTCACTCTTTAATAGAATGCATTAAGTTTCGTGAAGCATTATAGGTAAACAGAAACAGAAACATCACAAGATAGATATAAAATAACAGCAAAATTTGAATTTAAAACTTTATTAAACAGAAAACGTCGTGGCAGTTACATCATAAGTCTGAAATACAAAAAAACCATTACATTAATTTAAAACTTCTGTCTTGTATTAAAATCATCAGAGTACAATAACATATAAAAAGCATAGTCCCTAAAATATAGCCATATCAGAGAAGACAGGAATCAAAGCGGTACATCTAAGTAGCCCCAAGAAGAATGAAAGAGAGAATCCAAATCAAGACTGAGTATTCCCACCCTGAGAACCTGGGGGGAGGGGGAAACAAAAGAGGGAGAGGGGAAACAAAATGGGTCAGACATAATGTTTGGCGAGTCCAGTTACTTTTAGCATATAAATAAGTAAAAGCATCATGACAGGCATATAAACTGGATGAGAGAGATAACAGTATCATAAGACATGAATAACAGAATGAGCAGGGTAAGCGGAATAAACAGAACAAGATATATTGCGCTTCTCTAATACTTTTCTCTACACTAATATTAGTGTAACAGAAACAAGATGATCCCTACAGAAACAGATGGTAGACTTAGGTTTACTTCTAGTGACGGGTTTTACCCCCAACAAGAATAACAGACAGCCCAACAGAAATGACAGGGGTTACCCCCAACAAGAATAACATGCTTCTAAACAAGCAAGATTAAATGTACCCTAATTGCTACCCCAATCGATCGCTCCCTACCCTGTAGACACCCTATGATGGCCCCACAGTAGGATGTATCACTTCCTAAAGTGACAACCCCTTTATTAACGAGATGCACAACCATCTACAGATGTCACAATGTCTTAATTTTCCTGAGCAAGCTGGACCCATGCATGCACATGACTCTATTGGATCCCGTGTTGTTGACACCTCCACCTATATAAACCTCTTATAATCAATTCAGTGAGCATGCCCTGACCCTGACCTATTTCGTGGTTCCCCGTTTGATACCAAAATAGGTTACTGACAGATGCGAGTCCCACACGACAGATGATACAAGCTACCCCCTAGAATTGCATCCCTACTACTAAGATTTTGATAGGTTTTGCCTAACAGTTTAACAAGATTGCATAACCCCAACATGTAATACAAGTTAAGTTTTTCGGGCTGTAACGTGATAAACTTAACCCTCCACTGATTCAAGCAAGTTTACTTAACCCCTACCCAATTCAACAGGTTCATGTAACTCCCACAGATTATAAACATGATAAGTATTTCAGGTTAACGAGTTATTATCATATTTCCATTTATGGTTATGGACTAGACCTCTCATATTAATTCTACCACTTGTGAATGCTAGATATGCCAGGTAGTCCGGGAAGACTTCTACCACAAGTCATACTTAACCTCGTGCCTTAGCACCATTACGTGTACATTTATGCACTCGACCCCTCACATTAGATTGAGCACTTGTGGACGCTGGATTTTCTGGGTGGTTCTGGGTAGACTTCTACCACAAGTGTAATCTAACCTTGTGTCTAAGTGCGGTTACAGTTTCTAATTACAGTAAATATAGGCATGTTCATTATTAAACCGTTTTTCATGTTTATCCAAGGTTACGCACCAAATCCCAATCTAATAGGTTATGCCCCAAACTAAAGTTATAGACCAAGGTGTAGATTATGCCCCCAAATCCCAATCTTGTTTTACCATATAAGTTATCCCCCAATTTGTCATCCCCATCCATTCCCAATTTCGTACGTTCACATATTTCAGCTGTAGACCTAGGCTCGAAGGTAGCCTAGCTATAAAAATAAAAAAAGGAAGGAGAGAGAGAAGAGAGCGGGAAGCTTGGAGCATATTTATCTTTCTACTCTCTGCGCCACTAATGCTATTCTTGGTGGTATAACAGTAAAATGGGCGCATGTGCTTATGATTCATCTTCATGAGCCTTTCATCAGCACCCCGCGGAGCCACTTTCCTTATAGCCATTTGCTCACCCGTCTCTTCCGAAACTTTCAAGTGAGACTTTCTAGGGAGACTGCTATGAAGTTGGCATCGACTGCTAGTAACTGCACCATTCTCCGAAAGATGGGCATTCAACTGCCTGATGCTCCTGTCCCTGCTCTGCCCGCTCCAACTCAGTAGCCTCGCAACCCCAGCAGCCATGCCAGAAAAGCCCAGAGCCCGCCTCCCTCCGCAACATCTAGGCCGAGCTCCGTGAGGAGCAGCACCGTCAGGCATGTCAGTTGGTTGCATCTTGGCCATACTATGTTCCTGGCGCAGATGTGGTAATGGATTAGGCTCCAGCTATGGAGCTCGACCGGCCTACAGCGGGTAGTCATTATGTAACAACCCGGATTTTGAAAAGGTAATAGGAATGACTTATATATTTTGATGTTTAAAATTCTAAATTAAATTAAGAATTAACGTAAAAAAATAAGTAGTTATATTTGGATTTCGACATAAAATTTGGAGTATAAGTATTTAAATTTTGTATGAATGATTTGGGAAGGGAAAAATTATTATAATAAATCTGCATAGGATTCCCGTCTTGAATTTAGTTTTAATATAACCGTTATGTCAAATAAGCAAGATTTACAATATTAAGTAAACTGTATATTTAAATTTGAAATTTTGTATAGTTTGAAACTTAAACAGTGTAATTTATTTAGAAAATTGAAGGATATGTCGACATATGAAACAGGATGTATTCACAAATCTAAGAGCTAACATGGTGAATTTGGTTTAAATAAAAAATTTGGATAAATGTAAATTCTTTGTATTATGTTGTGTACATAGTGGATAATGGCACACATTTAAAAACAAAATTTGTTATTTGGTTTTACGCTTGTTTTAACATTGTTGAAGTGGTTGCCATGTGTCCGTTCGGTTCTGAGATTGGGTAACGCGTGTCCTCGTTGTCCGTATTTGATTTCTACTGCCCTCTTCTTTTATCGACTCTCCCCATTCCCATTACTTCAAGGGAAGAACAAGAGGAAAAAACCCGGCCTTTCCCTTTTATTTCAGGAAGCAGCCGATTGGGTTTGGCCATTCTCCCACAAATAACTTCCATTCCTAAATTGATTTCTCTCCAAGATCTCCCGTGCCCTATTTTCCAAATGAAAGCCGTGAACGTTGCCTTCCTTTCAGGAAGCCATCATCTACGTTTTCTTTGCGCTTGAAGTTCAATGATGGCTGCTACTGCACCGTGAATCGACGTCGTCGGCTCCTTCACCATTTGCGAATTGGCCTCCACCTTCTTCCAGCCGAGTGTCTCCTTCCCTTTCCCTTACCGTCGACGCTCCTATCTTCCCTAATAGAGACAGAAACTCAGCTCGTAGCCACCCGTCGAGCCACCGCGCCCCGGTTGAGCTCCAGCACTACTTAAGACCTTGTTGAACAACCGCCAACCACTGGTTACTGAGTCCCAAGATTTTCCTTTTGCGGAACCTAGATCGTCAGCTTCAGAATCTTCCTACCCATTAACTAAAGCTCATGACGATGGTAGCTATGATTGGCGAAGCGGCTGGTGCATGAGTGAGTACCGGTAGGAGCTGTGAATTCAGGACAGGAAGAAATCTTCAATTTTAGTGAGTGTTTTACTTTCGACTCTATATCTAAGTTACAGTATTTACAGTATTTGATGCCTCATTGCCTATATTACGATTTACTTTGGGTTAGTGGACTGAATTATTGCATGTTAATGGATTGGGATGTCCGTAAATGATTTCTGGATATTTGATTGAATTGGGTGATATTGTTTGAAATTGGATTGTTAATGAACTTGAACTCAAACACATTTATGCTGCTTTCATTTCACTGTGTGGTGCGAAACCAAGTTACTCTCATGCCTATTTTAAAGCTGTCCTAAGTTACACGTGTTTGTAGTTGCATGTTACGACTTCCCAATTACATAAAATCTAGCTGCTGTATAATTTGCATATAGCATAGTTGAGGTTTGACCTTCCCTTTTGCTAAGGTATACCGTGAATCCCCATAAATATATGGAAATGGGAAGCTTGTTTGCACCTACCATGTAGTTACCAGACTTTTCTTTTGCCAACTACAGAGGAGATTTTACCATGACCGTATGTTTGCATGATTGAATTACGAATGGCACCTTTCCTTCCAAAATCTAATCCACTTATTATTGCATTCAAAAAGGTTTTGCTATTAGAACCTGAATGTTCACTTATATTCTTAAACCATTTTTGTGTCTACATCAAATTTACTAATACCCAAATGTCAACTTACGAAATTAAATGTGATGAGAATTATCTTTTCCGATTGAGTACATAAATTTTACTTTAGCTCTTGTAACCTACTTATAATTATGGATTAGGATCAAATACTTGGCATTTTACTTATAAATGTTATCAATCGAAGGCAAGACAATCCAATGGTTATATTAGGTTGTGAACTAAACTAGTGATATGTGTATTTTAGAAAGACGTTGCTTATTTGGTGTTGTCCTGAAAGGGGAGAAAGGCCATGATTTTCGTGGAACACAGGTTGATGGACCTTATATTGTTATGTATTTAAGTTCATTTGAAATATTAGCTTACCTTGAAATATTTTATCTTAAACATATGTTCCACTTTATACATGTGTGGTTATTATATGTGTTGCTATAACTTTCATTTGACATTTGTGTGCATGACCATGAGGTCCTGCTGTGTTTCTATGTCATCAAAACATGAAGTGTGTGTACATATACGTTGGTATTCTTGCAAACCAGTGACCATGACAATTTGAATATTTTCTTACCTCATTTCAAGTAATGAGACAGTACTTGATTTAAACATATACTATTGTTTCTAAAATATGCAGTAACCACTTTATATATATTGTTTTATCCTTATATATTTGAAAAAAAAAAATCGTATGTACACAAGCTTCATAAATTACTATGTTGTCTTAAGTCACACAATTTGGTCATAATTTAGTTGGAAACTGGTAGCCTGTTAGCTTTCAAATACCCTTTTTATTTGTATTCCATCCCAAACATATGACGCATTCTATCTTGCATGCATAGGGACATGGGTCCTTTAATTGTCTATTTAAGAATTCATGTCCTTTGATTGTGTGTAGCTTTTGTAGAAACTATCATGCCTTGTGTTCAAAACATAGAAATTAACAATTAGTTCGAGCCAATTAAACTGTGATTCGTTTTTTTAGCATTTGTTATAGCATGCAATTTACGCATGTGTCCATTTTCTAAGTGCATGGTAACGGGTGAAAGGTCAATCTTGTTGTCTCATATTATGTAGCATGCAATTGTGTGAAACATTTGTTAATTGCTGGAAATGATAGTGCCATGTATATAGTTTTGCATTCTTTTGTTCTCTTTTACTTTAATTGCCTGCAGCTTGATTTGCATGGCACCATTCCCTGCACACGCTAGTAGCCAAATTCACACTACATCTACCAGTTGATATATTAAGGGTGGTAATCAAACTTGCGACTAACAGTTGCTTATAGATACAACTTTATTGTAATATAAAGCAAATGGAGAGACTCAACCTAAAGATTCAAACAGTAGAATTGTAGCATTGTTGACAACATGAAGAGGGGAGCGCATAGATGAATGTGCGTATAAAGCTCGACAAAAGCTGTAATTTATTAAAAGAAATTATGTGTAAATTTATATATATATTTTTCCGCTTTATAAAATGTTGGAAACTCTGATATTGGAATAAAATTTTATTCTGCTGCTATTATTGAACACTGCGATTCTATGTTAAATTCCATTTTTAAACCCTGTAAGTCAATAAAAATCCATCGTTTTGAATGCTTCAAATTTGTTTAACTACCGACTTAGGGCGGCCATAATGGCGGGCTGTTACATTTGGTATCAGAGCGAGGTTTATACCAAACTTGGCTTATTGGGTTTAAAACTCGTTAGAGATTGGGTGGGGATACCCTAGAATGAGTGGAATTGACACTAGAATTGCTTTAAAGCGAGCACATTTTGGGAAGAATAAAATATTTTAACAAGATTTTGAGAAAAATAAATAAATATAAATTATTATTTTAAGAGATTTTGAAGATATATATATATATATTATGAGGGAAATATTTTCAAAATAAAAGCTTTCTTATTGGAATTCTCGTTTTGAAGTCCTTTGCAACGAGAATTTCTGAAGTTACCATCAAGGAAAATATATAAGTGACCCTAAAAATGGAGTTTTGGTTGAAATTCGAAATAAATAAGTATGGGTTTTTGAAGGAATAGTAATTTGTCAAAGCGGAAACCCGAATGATGTCCGATTTAAGAATGACTGTTAAATAAGAACTAACTCAGTTTTGAAATTTGACTCGGATCAGATTGGGGTCGGTATTAGTCGCTTTAACATAATGTTTGGTTGTTTTTAGAAATAAAGAGTATCGGTGATAGTTAGTAATATAAACAACCAAGTGTAAACTAATCACTTTCCCTTTGATTAATTAAAGGCTTTGACATGCATATATATATATATATTGAATTTAATACAATCTTTATTGAGATTTGTGGGAAATTCTGTACGATGAGGGTTTTGAGTAAATTGTTTAGCAATGTCAAACGGTATGGGACGTTTTTTAGTACTTTACTGATTACTTCTCTTGACTTCTCATACGGAATATTCGTTTGTCTTGTACTCCTAGTTAGTGCAATTTGTTTCTCTTCTCATTAATATTAAAGGAATGTAATATGGGATGCATGTGTAAATACTATTTGAGAGTATACCCATTTATGAATTAAAGTGTCTTGGGCCATCTTTAATGACATGCATGTTTTTATGTCATTTGTATGATGATGATTTTTATTACGAATGGTATGGCTTATTTTATTAATGGAGAAGCCTAAATTATCACTAATGCATAATTTGGTTTTTATGTATTTAGAGATGAGTTTTGATGAGTTTTGAGCACACATAGCACACTTTAAACTAGTTTTCTGATATATATAAATTAAGTTTTCATTATAGTTTTGAGGTTAAAGAGAGCTAAAAGGCCTCAAAACAATAGTATAAAGTTATTTTCAGGAATATATGGACTTTATTAGTTTCATAAAATATTTCATAACTTGTTTCGAAACCAAGTATTTTCTTATATATATAAACTACACAATCTTGCACCCTTCAAGATAACGTATTGGATTTTAAACGATATCATACACTCTGTGGTATGGGACACGAAAGTATATGAAGTCGGTTAATTCCAATATAGTTAGATTGAAGCTAATATCATATTAATGATGATTTGGTGTTTTCGATGTTTTCAATTGCGAAGTTGATAAGCAGCTAGTGAACCAGTAGTGAGAACGTGTGGTATGGGACGCACTGTTACCACTACTTGGGTTACTGACAGTGAGTCGGCGACGCATATTGTGTTTGTTGAGCCAGTACTTTGCTTTGTAGGGAAGCCAAGACTCGGGGGGAGTCGCATATACATATTCACTTGACCGGGGGGGTCAAGATACACTCGCCCGGGGGGGGGGGGACGCAGTGGAAGCCGAGACTCGGGGGGAGTCGCATATACATATTCACTTGACCGGAGGGGTCAAGATACACTCGACCGGGAGGGTCGCAATGATAGGCACCTAACTTGAATACGTATAAGTACTGACCTAAGCTCGGGTGGAGCTATATTAGCATGTGGTTGCAAGTGCACAATTATTTCTAACGAATCCATACTGTGATGATATTTTGTTATTTGATCTATACGATCACACACTAAGGATTATTGGATTTTAAATTTACATAAACGTTTTGTGATTTTATATGTTGAAGTGTGATGCTCCTTCCGTGATATTTGACTCGCTCGAGTTATGTGATAATTTTCATTTGATAATACATGGCTATTGCTCGGGATGAGCAATACTATATCTCGGGATGGGCTTTATTGTCGCATGCGCACATTTCTTATGATTTCTTTTATAAGTTGGATCTGACGATTTTAACTCGGTCGGGATGATCATACATTTGCAGAGTGCATTTGGATTTCTAATCCATCATGTTGTATGAGATATTTGTTATGAAAATCATATTGGTTTATATATGATATCTTATCTAACTTTATCCTATTTTCTAAAATTATTATTGTTAGAATCATATTAATTTATATACAATTTCTCTATATTGGAAACGGATAGTGGGCGTCCCAAAATATGTATTATATGGGATAAGAGTTGGAATTCTTATAATTGAATAATCAAAGTTGGAAATTTTCCGTTGATACAATCTAAATAAGTCGGGGAAGATTACAAAAATTTCAAACTCTATAGGTTGGATACTTAAGATAATGGGGAAAAAGTTGAGACGAGACATTGGAATTTGTTGATGAGGCATTAATCCAAGTAAATTGCGAGGACGCAATTTCTTTAAGGGGGGGGGTCTGTAACAACCCGGATTTTGAAAAGGTAATAGGAAAGACTTAGATATTTTGATGTTTAAAATTCTAAATTAAATTAAGAATTAACATAAAAAATAAATATTTATATTTGGATTTCGACATAAAATTTGGAGTATAAATATATAAATTTAAATTTTGTATAAATGATTTGGGAAGGGAAAAATTATTATAATAAATCTGCATAGGATTCTTGTCTTGAATTTAGTTTTAATATAACCGTTATGTTAAATAAACAAGATTTACAATATTAAGTAAACTGTATATTTAAATTTGAAATTTTATATAGTTTGAAACTTAAACGGTGTAATTTATTTAGGAAATTGAAGGATATGTCGACATATGAAATGGGAAGTATTCATAAATTTAAGAGCTAACTTGGTGAATTTGGTTTAAATAAAAAATTTGGATAAATGTAAATTCTTTGTATTGTGTTGTGCACATAGTGGATAATGGTACACATTTAAAAACAAATTTGTTATTTGGTTTTACACTTGTTTTAACTTTGTTGAAGTGGTTGCCATGTGTCCGTCCGGTTCTAATTGGGTAACGCGTGTCCTCGTTGTCCGTATTTGATGTCTACCGCCCTCTTCTTTTATCAACTCTCCCCATTCCCATTACTTCAAGGGAAGAACAAGAGGAAAAAACCAGGCCTTTCTCTTTTATTTTAGGAAGCAGCCGATTGGGTTTGTCCATTCTCCCAGAAATAACTTCCATTCCTAAATTGATTTCTCTCAAAGATCTCCTATGCCCTATTTTCAAAATGAAAGCCATGAATGTTGCCTTCCTTTCAGGAAGCCATCATCTGCGTTTTCTCTGCGGTTGAAGTTCGGTGATGGCTGCTACTGCACCGCGAATCGACGTCGTCGACTCCTTCACAATTTGCGACTTGGCCTCCACCTTCTTCCAGCCGAGTGGCTCCTTCCCTTTCCCTTACCGTCGACACTCCTCTCTTCCCTAATAGGGCCAGAAACTCAACCTGTAGCCACCCGTCGAGCCACCGCGCCCCGGTTGAGCCCCAGCACTACTTAAGACCTTGTTGAACAACCGCCAACCACTGGTTACTGAGTCCCAAGATTCTCCTTTTGCTGAACCTAGATCATCAGATTCAGAATCTTCCCACCCATTAACTAAAGCTCATGACGATGGCGGCTACGATCAGCGAAGTGGCTGGTGCATGAGCGAGTGCTGGTAGGAGCTGTGAATTCGGGACAGGAAGAAAGCTTCAATTTTGGTGAGTGTTTTACTTCTGAATCTATATCTAATTTACAGTATGTGATGCCTCATTGCATATATTACGATTTACTTTGGGTTAATGGACTAAATAATTGCCTGTTGATGGATTGGGATGTCCGTAAATGATTGTTTGGATATTTGATTGAATTGGGTGATATTGTTTGAAATTGGATTGTTAATGAACTTGAACTCAAACACATTTATGCTGCTTTCGTTTCACTGTGTGGTGCGAAACCAAGTTAATCTCATGCCTATTTTAAAGTTGTCCTAAGTTACACGTGTTTGTAGTTGCATGTTACGACTTCCCAATTACATAAAGTCTAGCTGCTGTATAATTTGCATATAGCATAGTTGAGGTTTGAGCTTCCCCTTTGCTAAGATATATTGTGAATCCCCATAAATATATGGAAATGGGAAGCTTGTTTTCACCTACCATGTAGTTACAGGCCTATTCTTTTGCCAACTACCAAGGAGATTTTGCCATGACCGTATGTTTGCATGATTGAATTACGAATGGCACCTTTCCCTCCAAAATCTAATCCACTTATTATTGCGTTCAAAAAGGTTTTGATGTTAGAACCTGATTGTTCACTTATGTTCTTCAACCATTTTTGTGTCTACATCAAATTTACTAATACCCAAATGTCAACTTACGAAATTAAATGTGATGAGAATTATCTTTTCCGATTGAGTACATAAATTTTACTTCAGCTCTTGTAACCTACTTATATTTGTGGATTAGGATCAAATACTTGGCATTTTACTTATAAATGTTATCAGACGAAGGCAAGACATTCCAATGGTTGTCCCTATATATTAGGTTGTGAACTAAACTAGTGATATGTGTATTTTAGAAAGATGTTGCTTATTTGGTGTTGTCCTGAAAGGGGAGAAAGACCATGATTTGCGTGGAACACAGGTTGATGGACCTTATGTTGTTATGTATTTAAGTTCATTTGAAATATTAGCTTACCTTGAAATATTTTATTTTAAACATATGTTCCACTTTATATATGTGTGGTCATTATATGTGTTGCAGTAACTTTCATTTGACATTTGTGTGCATGACCATGAGGTCCGGCTGTGTTTCTATGTCATCAAAACATGAAGTGTGTGTACATATACGTTGGTATTCTTGCAAATCAGTGACCATGACAATCTGAATATTTTCTTACCTCATTTAAAGTAATGAGACAGTACTTGATTTAAACAAATACATTGTTTCTAAAATATGCAGTAACCACTTTATATATATTGTTTTATCTTTATATATTTGGAAAAAAAATCGTATGTACCCAAGCTTCATAAATTACTGTGTTGTCTTAAGTCACTCAATTTGGTCATAATTTAGTTGGAAACTTGTAGCCTGTTAGCTTTCAAATGCCCATTTTATTTGTATTCCATCTCAAACATGTGACGCATTCTATCTTGCATGCATAAGGACACGAGTCCTTTAATTGTCTGTTTTAGAATTCATGTCCTTTGATTGTGTGTAGCTTTTGTAAAAACTGTCATGCCTTGTGTTCAAGACATAGAAATTAACAATTAGTTTGAGACAATTAAACTATGATTCGTTTTTTAGCATTTGTTATAGCATGCAATTTACGCATGTGTTCTATTTCTAAGTGCATGGTGACGGGTGAAAGGTCAATCTTGTTGTCTCATATTATGTAACATGCAATTGGGTGAAACATTTGTTAATTGTTGGAACTGATAGTGCCATGTATATAGTTTTGCATTCTTTTGTTCTCTTTTACTTTAATTGCCTGCAGCTTGATTTGCATGGCACCATTCCCTGCACATGCAAGTAGCCAAATTCACACTACATCTACCAGTTGATATATTAAGGGTGGTAATCAAACTTGGACCAACAGTTGCTTATAGATACAACTTTAATGTAAATATAAAGCAAATGGAGAGACTCGACCTAAAGATACAAAGAGTAGAACTGTAGCGTTGTTGACAACATGAAGAGGGGAGGCGCGTAAATGAATGTGCGTATAAAGCTCGACAAAAGCTGTAATTTATTCAAAGAAATTATGTGTAAATTTATATATTTTTTCTTCTTTATAAAATATTGGAAACTCTGATACTGGAATAAAATTTTATTTTGCTGCAATTGTTGAACACTGTGATTCTGTGTTAAATTCCATTTTTAAACCCTATAAGTCAATAACAATCTGTCATTTTGAATGCTTCAAACTGGTTTAACCACTGACTTGGGGCGGTCGAAATGGCAGGCTGTTACACATTGTTACTTTATGCCTTGTGCATGTTATATCTTGTATCGTGTGTTTCCCTTTCCAGCATTATCTTTGTCTTGGTTGTTGTAGTGTTTGTAACTCATAGTGTTGAAAAAAATCGCATGACTTGGTTAATGAGATTTCTACATTTGAAAATGTTCATGTCATTCATGCATATTTATTTGAATGAAATCTCATTTTCTTATCTAAACTAGCATTAGTCCTAGAGCTGGAAAGAATAGAATTCTATTTTGGGTAAATTTTAGAAAATGATCGGTTTTTGTGTCACGGGTATAAATAAATATATCATCGTTCCTTGCTAAGCTAAGATTTATCATGTCCTTTTTTGTGGTTCCTGTTTTTCGCATTTTTGCGTGACTGACTTCCTTCTTCGCCAACATGTAACATGAATCGTTAAAGTTTCCTCAAATTGCATTTGTGAAACTTTTTGAAAACGTTGTTTGAAAAAAAAAGTATTTTATCATTTTTAATTTTTACTTAGTTACTTTCTTTTATTTCAGTTCACGCAAAAACAAAAAACTTGGATGTAGCAATTTATGCATATTTGAACGTCTATTTTACATTAAAATGGACGATTTGAATGGTGCAAACCACACTTTCCGAATTTGTGATTTTTCATACGAATCTTATATGGAAAGTGAAAAGGTACTGAAAATGAATTTTCAAAATAAACATAAGAAGATTTCAAATGGAGATTTATTTTTATGAAAAATTTCGATTTTTGGTCACACGAATATCGTAAGGAAGATGTTTGGTTGGTTTGTGAGCGTGTTTTAGCAGTGTAGTAAGACCGACAATACAATAAGGACGATAACGATAACAAGAAAAAAGTTGTTTTAGTCTTGGAAACGTTGTTTCCATACCTTGTCAACGAGATAACGATAACAAGAAAAAAAACTGTTTTAGTCTTGAAAACATTGTTTCCATACCTTGTCAACGATGCGCGCGAGCTATCAATTATCTCGTTCTACATTTTAGAGCTTGTTTTAAGCCTCATTTACAGTCTACAGTTGGAAATTTTTGGAGTATTTAGGTATCTGAGGTGAAAATTCCACTATAGGGCGAGAAATGGAATATTTATAAATGGAGGAAAACATTAAAATTCTTCGCTTTGATTTCCTTTTTCCAATTTAGCAGAAATTAAATAGGAAACAATTAGATTGCATGACATTTTGGATGGTAGGATTTAGATACAATAATTGGTTGCTTCACACTTTTATTCGTAATAGTGTGAGGGTTATGGATGAAAAAGAATTTTCAAAATTTGCATTCATATAGAACTGACAGTATATTTAGGATGTTTTGCATCATGTTTTCAAAAGTGTTTTAAAAAGTTAATGCATACATATATAGGGCCCGATTTAGAGTCGTCTTCACTAGTACAAAACTGGTCATTTGCGACACCTTATTTGCGTCGGTTTAGCTAAAAACAGTACCACATACGGTTATGTGTGACTGTTTTAGTTACAAACTGTAGTAGGTTGTCAAGATAAAGATGTAGAAGACAAATTTGCGATGGTTTTTTTAAAAACAGCAGTAAATATTTACAACTTGCGACCGTTATATTTAAATCCGTGGCATATAAAATGGGGTTGGAAATATTGAAGTTTTATTTTGCGATGGTTAAATATTTTATTTCAACATATGAAATAGCACGAATTTCTGACTCCAACTATTTTACGTTCACATTTCTCATGCACAACTCAATACATCACACAATCAGTTTTACATTGCCACCTCACTACAACACTCATCATTCTAGCTAGAAGAAATTCGAGATCCAGTACCACATATCCCTACCGATTTTCTAAGTACTGCATCATAGCCAAAAATGCAGCCTTTAGAAGCAAACATATAAAGCAGAAACCATTATCATCTAAAAAGAAATGAACCCGACACTGTTATTACCAACATCACAATTGGATAATTCAATTTGTGATCAATAACATGCGATACACAATAAAATCAACAGGATCCTTAAGTTTCAGGAATTATTTGTTAACTTTTCTACCATCCTATTGGCACATTCAACTAGTGAATGAATGAATAATGACTCAGTTCAAGATTTCATGATAACTCATGCTTCAAGTACAAGAACTTATAAATTGTCAAGAATTCTGCAATAGAAAATATATTATACAATAAATTATACAAAATACCATTTTTGCTTTAATGTCAAGAAGAGGGAAGGTGTCATCTGTTTTCTGCTTATGGGTAATATTTCCTGTATTTTTCCTATAAGAAGAACCCATGGAGTTGGATAAGTTATTGCAAAAAATAATGAATATAGACTATATTGTTAATAAATTATGATTTAATGTCAGAAACTACAAAAGATATTGAAAATATATTGCATTTCAGCAACTGATATCGACATTAGACATACAATAGTAGGATGTGATCTTATTTAGCAATATGAAGTGAATACACCTACTGATATCGGCATTAGACATCCAAATCATTTTCTTTTTTGTCCTTTTCAACGGCTTTAACAAGCCAAGAAGGATCCTCTTATTCCATCAAATCAATTTTTTTTTTGTTATTGTTTTGGCCTGTAAAAAAATGGAAAATAAAATTAAAGTTCACATCTAAAGTGAATGACCATTTATTATTCATTCAGTCATCTTCAAACAAATAAAAAGATGCCATAAATAGACCAATAACCAGATATTAGCATTTAAGAGTTAGCAGCTTAGCATCCAAAATATATGTTAGCAAACATATGCAGTGGAAAATGAATCTTGAAGCCAATTGGAAGATGACAATCCTAATCCATAGGCTGCAAATAACTTAGCATCCTGAGAAAGAATTCCCAATTCTCCATATCTTTTTAAGTATCTTTACTATGTTTACAAACTAAATTTGAATTATAGCGAAAGAATAATAAAAATAAAGGTAATGGACATTAGAACACCTGATTCAAGCTTTTTACAACACAATAGAGAAATACAAATTTCATTGGGCACTAAAGTATTATGAAGTTCACTGTGCACAATTAAACAATCAAATACGAATTCTAAGCTCATGATTATGTCCACAACCGTGGCCGAAACATTATTACTAGCAGTAATGCATGAAAACCAAGGAACTGAAACCGTCTGAAGTATCAACGGGAAACGAGACGATGCTGCCGCCGAGGCAGACAGGAGTAGCAGCAAGCGAGATGGTAAGGATTAACCATGGCTCATTGAAAACGAATCTGAATGATGTAATCTTAAATGAAATTGTAGTTATTCGTTGAAGGGGAGTTCGATTGGCTGTGGCTATTTGAGAACCAATCTAGGGTATCTCTACTATGCTTCTGACAGGGTGGTTGCAGTGATTTGGAGGAGCAGTGGTGGTGATTTTTGGCGGTATTTTGATTTGGGGATTTTTGAGGGATGAATATCGATTTGTGTATCAAGAGGAAAGGGATTTGGTCTATGATGAAAAATAAAACGAGAAAGGGGTAAAGTGAAGCGGGAGTGTGAAACGTGAGGTGGGAAATAATTATTACGTGGAAGAAGCGGGTTGGCCAGTTGCTATGCACATGGATCATGAGAATGGATGACTAGATGGAGATGCTTGGAAGCGTGCGGACGGGATGGAAGCGGATTGTGGGATGCGGATCATGAAACCTTTAACATCCGCTTGAAGCTAATGTAAAATGATGCATAAAAACTGAAGGTCGATCCCCATCCGGGATGTCAGCCGTTAAGTTTTTTCGGTACAATCAATCTCTGCAATAATACATAATTTCACTATAAAATATAATTAATAAATAATAACTATAATTAATAAATATTAACTACAATTACTAAAAAAATATTAACTATAATTTACTAATTATAATATTAACTATAATTAATAAATATTAACTATAATTACTAAAAAATATTAACTATAATTTACTAACTATAATATATTAATGAATATTAACTATAATTAATAAATATTAACTATAATTACTAAAAAATATTAACTATAAAATATTGGGAATTAAGTAAAACTGACTATAACAACAAGATTCTGGTGAAAAGGAAATGTACAACATAGATTATTATAGACAGATGTATCTCGTTCGGTTCAACCCAAGATGTATGCCTACCAAGGTTAGTGATTCTAGCCTAACCTTGTAAATATTTACGCACGACTCTAACTGCCCTACCCAAGGTAGTATACCCAAAATATAATACCGAGATAGAACGTTTATGCATATATATATATATATATATATATATATATATATATATATACATGAAGCCTTTATACTAGAGCATGGGTGCTTAATCGAGAGTAGACCCCTAATTACGGAGTTTCTTTAAATATATTCACACGTACATCCTTAGTTATTTAATGCCTCACTATTAGTGATATATAGGGTGGATTCTCCCAATCACTTAAGACCCTAGGCGGACCTATTGGTCACTTAATATTCCTTGATGTTTTATTCAACTTTAACATAAACTAAAGGGCACAATCACGGGCCCTACAAGTTACGGCTTCCGTCATTCACGCATATACCCTTACCCTGTGTACCCCGTGTAAGGTGAGATATGGTATCTTATCGCTTGTTATACTGTCCAGATGACTTTATTGGACAATCTTCTTAGTCGCTTATTACTTCACGTAGGATAGGTAGCAATATCTGATATTTTTAAATTTCCAGTTTGGGTAGGCCCATACACCATTTAAGACCCTTAAACTGAAAGACCTACTCCCAGGTGGACTCCTCGACCCAAGCCACTTGATACTCAAGGAAGCGGACTATAAGCAAAGATTTTCAAGTTCGTACCCCATTAGCCTTTAATGCTCTTCCCTATAGGGATAAAGCGGGTTATACTATTAAATTATTCCTAGTTAGTTTCTCTTCCCGGAAATACAATATGCACACGGTTAATTATCGTCATGAGTTCCTATGGTTAATATTGTTTTACACCGTTAACCTACCAAGACCAATTCTAACTTTAATTATAGGTTTTATATTAGTTTCTATAAATGAGGAAAGTTATATCCCCCTTATCCTAGGATAATTGATTAATTATTGGACTCAGTAATTTAGACGACAATCAATACCCTTAAACCCCCATCTTATTTTATTTATTCCTGTTCATGTGTTTATTTCCCTTTATAACCATAATAGTCATATTTTCTTAAGGAAACAATTAATCTTTAATTTCCTTTAAATAACCCAACTACTGTTGTAATCTAAAAGAGAACTGAAAAACCTTTTAAAAATGGAGACCATGAAATCCTCTCCTTCTTCCTTATCCTCCTCCTTCACCTTCGACACCGCCTTCCCTACTCTTCCCTCCCGTTCTGCTCCGCCTACCCCTTGATCCATCCTCTCCTGTTGTCAATTCCTCGTCAGACAAACCTACTGACGCTAATCTCGGATCTAATCCTCCAATTCCAAAAAAATTCTATTCTAGACCTAATACCTCTTCTGTAGCTAATTGTTCAGATATCAATTTGATGAATCCCCCATTTTCTGCAAATCAATCAACGTCAACTTCTCCTTTCCATTCTTTACGAAAAAGGAATATGCATCACTTTTCAATTCTATCCCATGAAATGCTGGTGCTTTCCAACCTCAGCACTTCGACATTCCTAGGGATGGCGTGCCAAAGAGGATTCTAGATTCTGTTCAATCTGAAGGTATAAAATACTGGAGTAACTTCTTGGTGGGTTTTTTCCTGGACGACACGTCTTCGTATCCCATGGTGGTAAATTTCTTAAACCGATTTTTGGAAATTAGATGGCGAAGTAGTATTAAATTAGATGGAGTTCATTTCCTTTTAATGTTCTCTAATGAATTAGACAGAGATAGAATTTTGAAATCCGATCCAATTTTCATTAAAGGACGCATGTTTATCATAACTAGATAGGATCCGTCTATAAGAAATTCACAGGCACAGATCAAAAAAAATTCTGTTTGGGTTCATTTTTATTGCATTCCAACTATACTTTGGACTTTACTTTGGACTTTATTGGATATAAATTGGCTAGCTTGTCATGTGGGGAGATTGATATGCTTTGATAGTAACACTAAGAAGCTGCAAAGATTTAGGTATGCAAAAGCTTGAATCGAGATTTCCTCGAAGTTTGATCTCCCTGATAAAATAGTGGTAGGTGGTCTAGGTACAGAGTTCCCTTTAGTCAAGTTAACATACGATTAGAGACCCAAAATTTGTACTGTTTGTAAGGTACTTGGCCATGCAACTAGTAGTTGCGAGTTTAATATCAAGGCAGATGTTGATTGTGAGAAGCATGATGATGATATTAATAATGATCATGTCAAATCTTATGACCATCCTCGACAGTTGAATAGGAACACCACTTCTAATATTAATCAGGGAAATTAGACTTCTATTAACACAAAAACTACAAAGTCTTGGAGAAAGAAAGGAGTACATAATGATAAGGCAGATAATATTGAAACTTGTAACACCCCGTGTTTTTATAACATGCAATAACCATATATCAAGGAAGAATAAATTTTTAAAATAAGAATCAAGGGAAATGGGTGGCGCCATTGCGTTCGTCTCGGAATTCTACTTGGAAACGAGTCCGAGTTTTCGAAAATCGGAGCCCGTATGACCAAGTTATGACCTTTCGAAGTTTTCAGAAGTTTTCAAGTTCAAAACAGCTCAATTCGAATTCAAAATTCGAAATTCAAACCTCAGAATGGACTGGACAGGAAATTTCCCGCCCAGGACTTGGTCGACCTGGGGGTCGACTATGTAGTCGACCTACCCAGGACCAGGTCGACCATAGTGTCGACCTGGGGGTCGACCTGATGGCCGAGCCCACTTTTGAAGCTGGATTCACTTTGATGCTCCTGGCCTCGTTTCTGTCTACATTCGTTGACCTGACCCTGTATATACAACCCCTAACACTAGTCTCTCTACACAAAATTCTTTCTGACCTTATGCTGCTCTAATTCTGGTTGAAAAGTTATAGAAAGGGACTACTTCTTCTACGTCGAAACTACGTTGCTGATTTGGGGATTTCTGTTAGGACTTGACTAAGCATATAAAGATTGAACATCGACTCTCTTTTTCTTATTCTCGAACCACGATCTGTAAGCCCCAGTTATTTTTAGATTTAAACTGTAAATGTGATATAAATATGATGTAAATTTAAATTGGACCTATGTATGATGACTGTTTTACATCCATTCTTGTTCACCTTGGATCTTGACTTTGGGTATATTACTATGACATTGATTTGGGGCCTAATCATGTTGTAAATCAAAAACCCCTCATATTATCATGTTGAATCTGCTATTAGTCACAAGTTTATGACTATCACCTTATGTCAATCGTTACCATGACTATGCTATCACCTTATGTCAATCGTTACCATGACTATACTATCACCTTATGACAACTATTATCTTGATTAGTACCTTTTTTTGCTAGATTTGGAATCTTTATGTTTGAGGCCAATATTCTATATGCCAGTAATGTTATAATCATTTATCTCAAGTCATACCATGATATGCTAGTAATCACTTTTTCCACCTTATACCCGTCCCCTTTTATGTTATTCCCTAATTAGATTTATTTGTATCGATTCGAGCTTATGTGCGATGGGAATACGATTTGGGTAGATTAGGTAAATCATAAATTGGCTTTGAACATGAACGTTATTATAACTTGAACCTGGATACGGACATGAACTTGACACGATTTGACATGAAACATGACATGAAAACTCGACATGAATTTTGACATGAAAACTTGAATGTGGGCATGACAATTATATAAACTTGAAAATGGCCAACTCGAGGTTGGGTTGAGTTTGGAGTGTAAATCTGCCCGGAACCGCCCGACAAATCCAGTGACTACAAAAATAGGATCCAATGCGGGTAATTGGTCATATCGCATGAAAAACCCGAGGTTAGACTATGTTGTGGTGTAAATCTGCCCGGAACCGCCCGGCAAATCCAGTGACCACAACAGTTAGTCTAATGTGAGAGGTTGGGGTGCATTAATGAATTAATGCCACATGATAGTGTTAAGTCATGAACCACTTGAATATACATAACCAACTTGACATGATGATTTGATAGGGTTAAGTCATGAACCGCTTGAACACACTTAACCAACTTGATACATGATTTGGATAGGGTTAAGTCACGAATTTGAATGACAACACTCAATCCATTAGAAACCCTAGTCACGCGGTCCTTTTCAGTAGCAATCCACTTTGATGTATCACGATACCTTGGGACTAGGCAGGGTGGGGCACGATTACTGGGCTGATTGTAAGCGACCAGAACGACGGCTGAGTAGGTGCGCCATTGTAGGTTCAGGCGGACAACGGTCGTGCACGTAGTCCGAAGTTGAAAAAGCAGGCATTGGGCACCCGTAGATTTACACTGTGCGTGCTTGATTCTTATCGATGGTTGGCACCATAGGGCTTGATACACCCTATGGTGGACCTAGCACAGGTAACTACATTTCAGGATAGGGCCGTATGACACAGACACATGACGAGCTAGAACTTGTAGGGAGCCGATCGATTAGTAGATCGTATCGTAGGACTCTGTAATGGGTCACTTCATGATACTGGGCCAAGGGATCATTTCATGATTAATACTTGACATGGGTTAGAACACTAGTACAGTTGGTGCAGTGAATCTCGAATATGCGATGCTAGACTTGACTTATCCTGTTATCTTAATTATCCTACCAGTTCTGTTATCATCCTTATGTTTAATTCCAGTTTTCACATATCATGTTACCTTTACTAGTTTTCATACTGAAAGTCACTAGGGCTTACCAGTCTTTATGGCTGACCCTTTTTCTTTCGTCCCCCCCCAGGTTCTTAAGGAGGAAACACTAGCTCTTAGCTTGGATTTAGCTTGCTTTCTGACAGCTCATGTACGGTTTGGTCTTGGGCTATGCTATGGCTGCCTCTGCTCTTTATGGGGAATAATTTACTTTTGTTATCTTAAGTTTATGCTTCTTTATTTGGAACTTGATGTAATGGAATAATTTGTACCTTGGATATATGGGGTTTTGACTCTTTTCTTGAAAGTAATAAATTTGGTTTTTAATTTCTACCACTGCTTTATTTATGTTCTGCCATGTGATATCTCTGTGTATGTTTACCTAGATAATACTCCACCAAAACTAGTGCATTCCCTTTGAGAGTGACCCTAGCGGAGGTGGGGTGTTACATTTGGTATCAGAGCAGAAGGTTACCAAGCTGGGAAAAAGTTTAAAAACCTTCTGAAACTATTTTCAAAACCATTTACAAAGAAGCATTTTTCAAGAAAAGTTTTATGTTTAAAAAAGGCTATTCCCCAAAAAGCCATTAGCACTTTCCTTTGTTTCCTTGTTTGAATCTTTTTCTTTTCGTTTTTCAGCATGGCTGATCTTAACCTTCTTGAGGGAATGCCCGTGCCTGGATGGTTCTGAAGGTACTTAGAAGCCAAAGCCAACGACGCGGGCACGGTAGACATCCCTCCTCCTCCTCCCCCAGTGGTCGCGGTTCCTCCTCCTCCTGGTACCGCCTTTGCCAAAATATGAAAAGACTTTAAAGCAATGGGCGGCAAGAACTTTGTTGGAACTGAAACCTTTGTTGAGGCACGAAACTGGCTAAAGGAGACTGAAGATTTGTTTATTATCTTTGATATGGAGGACCATAGGAAAGTTCAGTTGGCGGCATGGTTGTTGAAAGAGGAAGCTGCATTTTGGTGGGAAGTCACCAACGCTACCAGGCCAGTTGAGACTTGGGCAGACTTTAGAGAGAGGTTTAGGCTTAAATTCTTATCGTTAGCAGAAGAGAATCTTCAGATGGAAAGGTTCCTAGCACTCAAGAAAGGGGACATGTTTGTTAGGGAGTATGTGAATAAGTTTAATCAGCTTGCTCGGTTCGGTTTGGATTTGGTCAACACGGCCCAGAAACAGGCTGTACGCTTTGCTCGAGGATTGAACGAGCTACTACACGGTTTGGCCATAACTCATATACCCATGGGGGCGACCTTTGAAAGCTTGGTGGACATGGCTCTACTTCATGAGGAAGACAAGAATAACAAGAAGGAGGTTAAGCCTAATGAGACTCAGAATAAGAAAGCTGACTTCAAGAAGGGGGCAACAAGAATAACAAGAGCAACAACAAACCACATGAGACGAGGAAGTGCAACTTTTGTGGTATTACTGAACATCTAGCTAAAGACTGTAGAAAGAAGAAGAGGAGTTGGGTGAATGCTTTCATTGTGGAGATACTGGACACATCAACAAGGATTGCCCTAAGAAGCAAGGGTAGGGGCAAGGGTAGACCCAGCGAGCAGGACCTTCTGGAGGGCAGTTGCATGCTCTCAACACCACTCCAGCCCTTGACCGAGGTAGTAATATTTCCGTAGAAAGCCTTGTTAACATTTTTGACTTTCCTGTTCGAACCTTATTTGACTCTGGCGCATCGCATATTTTTATTTCTTCTGGTATTGTTGAAAATCTGCACCTAAGTACTAGTCTGGTTGAGAATCCCGTTATAGTTTCAAATCCAATTGGGGGCTCCGCCCATTTATCTATGATGTGTGTGGATTTGAGGATCTCTATCTTAAGCGTAGAATTCACGTGTAATGCTTATGTTCTCAGATTTATGGGATACAGTTTGATCCTAGGTATGGATTGGCTGGCCAATTAGGGAGCCATTCTTGATTGTGAACAAAGGGTAGTGAGGCTCATGACTCGCCTCAGTAATACCCTTTAAATTTCTTGTAACCCTAAGGGTCCGGTCATGTTGTGTTATCTTGAATCCCTTGACTCGTCCGACGATAATTTGCAATCTATAAGAGTGGTCCGAGAATATCCAGATGTCTTTGATGAAGTAAGGGGTTACCTCTTAAACTCGAGATAGACTTCCGAATTTATCTTGTTGATAATGCCAAGCCAGTTTCATTGCCCGTTACGCACATGGCCCTGCGAGAAAGAAGAGAGCTTAGTAAACAAGTTAATGTGTTGCTTGAAAAAAAATTCATAAGGCGAAGCATTTCTGAATGGGGTGCTCCGGTGGTATTCGCTACTAAGGCGGATGGGTCGCTTCGTCTATGCGTAGATTATCGTGAGTTAAACAAGCTGACAAAGAAAAATAGGCACTCATTACCAAGAATCGATGATTTGTTTAACCAGCTTGTGGGAGCATCTGTTTTCTCTCAACTCGATCTAGCCACAGGATTCCATCAGCTTAGAGTGGCTGAGGATAGCATTGACAAAACTGCATTTAGGACTCTAGATGGGTTCTTCGAATGGCTCGTCATGCCATTTGGGTTAACGAATGCACCCGCATACTTTGTAGATTTGATGAGTAGGGTGTTTCGAGAGTTCCTTAACAAGTTTGTGGTAGTTTTCATGGATGATATTTTGATCTTCTCAAAAGATGAAAAAGAGCATGCTAGACATCTCAAAGAAGTCATCGAAACACTTAGAGCACACCATCTAAAGGCTAAGTTCTCCAAATGCCATTTTTGGAGGAAGGAAGTTCGGTTCCTTGGACATGTAGTTTCTAAGCAAGGCATAGCCATGGACCCAGCAAAGGTAGTTGCGGTACAGGACTGGAAAATTCCCAAGTATGCAACGGAGGTGAGGAGCTTTCTCGGTTTGGCGGGCTACTACAGGAAGTTCATTAAGGACTTCGCTAAGATT
The DNA here is from genome assembly GCA_030737875.1 of Allium sativum. Taxonomy (NCBI): domain Eukaryota; kingdom Viridiplantae; phylum Streptophyta; class Magnoliopsida; order Asparagales; family Amaryllidaceae; genus Allium; species Allium sativum. Next base: position 960,460,091 of record CM060922.1, read on the forward strand.
TCAGCCCCTCTTACTAAGTTAACAAAGAAGAACCTAGCTTTTGCATGGGACATAGAATGTGATGCTGCTTTTCAGAGACTTAAGAGAGCCTTCACCACAGCTCCAGTTTTGGCATTACCCGATGGAGGTAAGATGTTTACGGTGTACACAGATGCGTGCGGCACGGGATTAGGCGCTATCCTAATGCAAGAAGGAAGAGTAATATGCTACGGGGGAAGACAACTTAAAGTTCATGAGAAAAACTATCCCACGCATGACTTGGAGTTAGCCACGATTGTTTTTGCACTTAAAGCTTGGCGCCATTATCTTCTAGGAGAGAGGTTCGAGCTGTATACCGACCACAAATCGCTTAAGTACCTCTTCTCACAGAAAGATTTGAATCTGAGACAACAGCGGTGGATGGAGTTCTTGGCATCATATGACTTCGATATAGCTTATACCCCTGGCAAGGGTAACGTGGTGGCGGACGCGCTAAGTAGAAAAAGGTTGACTTTGAGCCCCTTGTTTGTTGAAAGGAAAAGCCTTGAGTTTATAGCAACCTTTGATTTTACACCTGCTGTTGAGTCATTGACTGCTACGTTAGCATCTCTTGAGTTAAGACCTACACTTCTAGATCAAGTTGGGACTTCACAGAAGGAAGACCCACAAATAGTCGAAATCATGGACAAGCTGATTTGTGGTGAGACATCAAGTCACCTCAGTAGGTATGCCATAGATGACAAGGGGTGGCTAAGGCGCGATGGAAGGCTATGTGTCCCAGAAGTGGGAGACCTAGTAAGGAAAGTTCTCGAAGAGGCGCACCACTCGAAGATGACTATACATCCCGGAGGGGATAAGATGTACAGGGATATGAAACGCATGTTCTTTTGGGCTGGAATGAAAAAGGACGTGGCAGAGTTCGTTTCGAAGTGCATGGTGTGCCAACAATTAAAGGTCGAGTCGAAGAAGCCTGGTGGGCTATTACATCCTTTGGAGGTTCCGCAATGGAAATGGGAGAGTATCTCGATGGATTTCGTGGATGGACTGCCTAGGTCTAGGAAGGGAAATACTAGCATATGGGTCATAGTTGATAGACTCACGAAAAGTGCTCATTTCATTCCGGTGAAAAGCAAGAGGACCGCATCATGGCTAGCGTCTATTTACCTTCGAGAGATAGTACAGTTGCATGGAGTTCCTTCTAGTATAGTTAGTGATCGTGACCCGATTTTTACTAGCCAGTTTTGGAATAGTCTACAAGAAGCAATGGGTACATGACTGAACTTGAGCACGACCTATCACCCGCAGACGGATGGACAAACCGAAAGGGTAAATAGGGTACTAGAAGATCTCCTGAGGCTATGCATTCTTGACTTTGGGGGCACTTGGGAAGACCATCTTCCTCTCATGGAGTTTGCATATAACAATAGTTACCAAGCTAGCATCAGAATGGCACCGTTCGGAGCCCTGTATGGAAGACCGTGCAAATCGCCAACTTGTTGGTGGGAGACGACAGACAGACTTATACTTGGGCCCGACATGATAAGGGACACTTCTAATAAGATTGAGTTGATACGAAGACGGATGAAAACGGCCCAAGATAGACAGAAATCTTATGCGGACAAGAGAAAGACAGACCTAGAATTCGAAGTCAGAGATATGGTCTTTATAAAAGTTTCTCCGTTACGCAATGTAGTTCATTTTGGAGCAGTTGGAAAGCTAGCACCAAGGTTTGTAGGACCGTTCCCTATCACTGAGAGGATTGGACGGATGGCCTATAGGGTCGACTTACCCGAGAAGCTGGCTGGGGTGCACAATGTCTTTCACGTCTCGCATCTCCGGAAGTGCTTGCATGAGTCAGCCGAAGTGGTTGAGCAAAGCATCCTTGAAGTCGTAGAAGTGGAAAAAGAAGCAATACTGAGGCGAGTTCTGATTCGTATCTTAGGAACGAAGATTAAGAAGCTAAGGAATCGAGAAGTCAAGCTAGTTAAAGTGCAGTGGAGTGAAGCCCAAGAAGACACAACTTGGGAAACCAAAGAGAAGATACACGCGATTTACCCATTTCTTTTCGAGGGTACATTCTCGATCTCTTTTTCCTATAAACTTGAAAACCTTTTCGTATCATGCTTCTACTACCTACATTTGTCTTGTTTTCTTCTCGATCTTATCTTGAGAACCTTAGGTAGAACCATATGGATGTAAACATGTGATTGAGACATGTTATGGTTGATGTTTGCAAATGGTTGCAAGTGGTTGCTAGTGGATGCATGACACACATTAGGCACTAGATCGGCTCAGTCACATTTTCATGTTGCATATGCATGAGTGCTTATACTTGTACATGGATGGAACTTATTATGCTATCACTTGGATGTTGCATATGAATGAATGTTTGTGCACTCATGTAAAGATTATAAACTATGTTAGGAATTTGCATACATGTTGGATTCATGACACTAACATATTTTGCATTAAGGAGGTCTACTGAATCAGTAACCGTCTGATCTTTTGCATTAGATAAGTGCATATACACACACTTTCTGCATATGTTCATACAACACTAGAAATCTTTTAAGGACAATGGTTTCCTGTGGATGATGCTTTGAGAAGATGGATGATGGATGGTAGGACACATCCTCCCTAACTTAGAGATTTCGGGGACGAAATCCTTTAAGGGGGGAAGAATGTAACAACCCGTGTTTTTATAATGTGTAATAACCATAAATCAAGGCAGAATTAATTTTTAAAATAAGAATCAAGGAAAACGGGTTGCGCTATTCGTTCGTCTCGGAATTCTACTTGGAAACGAGTCCGAGTTTTCGAAAATCGGAGCAAGTATGACCAAGTTATGACCTTTCGAAGTTTTCAGAAGTTTTCAAGTTCAAAACAGCTCAATTCGAATTCAAAATTCGAAATTCAAACCTCAGAATGGACTGGGCGGGAAATCTCCCGCCCAGGACCAGGTCGACCTGGGGGTCGACTATGTAGTCAACCTACCCAGGACCAGGTCGACCATAGTGTCGACCTGGGGGTCGACCTGGTGGTTGAGCCCACTTTTGAAGTTGGATTCACTTTGATGTTCCTGGCCTCGTTTCTGTCTACATTCGTTAACCTGACCCTATATATACAGCCCCTAACACTAGTCTCTCTACACAAAATTCTTTCTGACCTTATGCTGCTCTAATTCTGGTTGAAAAGTTAAAGAAAGGGACTACTTCTACGTCGAAACTACATTGCTGATTTGGGGATTTCTGTTAGGACTTGACTAAGCATATAAAGATTCAACATCGACTCTCTTTTTCTAATTCTCGAACCACGATCTGTAAGCCCCAGTTATTTTTAGATTTAAAATGTAAATGTGATATGAATATGATGTAAATTGAAATTGGACCTATGTATGATGACTGTTTTACATCCATTCTTGTTCACCTTGGATCTTGACTTTGGGTATATTACTATGACATTGATTTGGGGCCTAATCATGTTGTAAATCAAAAACCCCTCATATTATCATGTTGAATCTGCTATTAGTCACAAGTTTATGACTATCACCTTATGTCAATTGTTACCATGACTATGCTATCACCTTATGTCAATCGTTACCATGACTATACTATCACCTTATGACACTGTTATCTTGACTAGTACCTTATTTTGCTAGATTTGGAATCTTTATGTTTGAGGCCAATATTCTATATGCCAGTAATGTTATAATCATTTATCTCAAGTCATACCATGCTATGCTAGTAATCACTTTTTCCACCTTATACCCGTCCCCTTTTATGTTATTACCTAATTAGATTTATTTGTATCGATTCGAGCTTATGTGCGATGGGAATACGATTTGGGTAGATTAGGTAAATCATAAATTGGCTTTGAACATGACCATTATTATAACTTGAACCTGGATATGGACATGAACTTGACACGATTTGACATGAAACATGACATGAAAACTCGACATGAATTTTGACATGAAAACTTGAATGTGGGCATGACAATTAGATAAACTTGAAAATGGCCAACTCGAGGTTGGGTTGAGTTTGCAGTGTAAATCTGCCCGGAACCGCCCGGCAAATCCAGTGACTGCAAACAATAGGATCCAATGTGGGTAGTTGGTCATATCGCACGAAAAACCCGAGGTTAGACTATGTTGTGGTGCAAATCTGCCCGGAACCGCCCAGTAAATCCAGTGACCACAACAGTTAGTCTAATGTGAGAGGTTGGGGTGCATTAATGAATTAATGCCACATGATAGGGTTAAGTCGTGAACCACTTGAATATACTTAACCTACTTGACACAATGATTTGATAGGGTTAAGTCACGAACCGCTTGAAGACACTTAACCAACTTGATACGTGATTTGGATAGGGTTAAGTCACGATTTTGAATGACAACACTTAACCCATTAGAAACCCTAGTCATGCGGTCCTTTTCAGTAGTAACCCACTTAGATGTATCACGATCCCCTGGGACTAGGCAGGGTGGGGCACGATTACTGGGCTGATTGTAAGCGACTAGAACGACGGCTGAGTAGGTGCGCCATTGTAGGTTCAGGCGGACTATGGTCGTGCACGTAGTCCGGAGTTGAAAAAGCAGGCATTGGGCATCCGTAGATTTACACTGTGCGTGCTTGATTCGTGTCGATGGTTAGCACCATAGGGCTTGATACACCCTATGGTGGACCTAGCACAGGTAACTACATTTCAGGATAGGGCCGTATGACACAGACACATGACGAGCTAGAACTTGTAGAGAGCCGATTGATTAGTAGATCGTACAGTAGGACCCCGTGATGGGTCACTTCATGGTACTGGGCCAAGGGATCATTTCATGATTAATACTTGACATGGGTTAGAACACTAGCACAGTTGGTGCATCGAATCTCGAATATGCGATGCTAGACTTGACTTATCCTGTTATCTTAATTATCCTACCAGTCCTGTTATCATCCTTATGTTTAATTCCAGTTTTCACATATCATGTTACCTTTACTAGTTTTCATACTGAAAGTCACTAGGGCTTACCAGTCTTTATGACTGACCCTATTTCTTTTGCCTCTTTTTCTTTCGTCCCCCCCCCCCCCCAGGTTCTGAGGGAGGAAACACTAGCTCTTAGCTTGGATTTAGCTTACTTTCTAACAGCTCATGTACGGTTTGGTCTTGGGATATGCTATGGCTGCCTCTTCTCTTTATGTGGAATAATTTACTTTTGTTATCTTAAGTTTATGCTTCTTTATTTGGAACTTGATGTAACGGAATAATTTGTACCTTGGATATATGGGGTTTTGACTCTTTTCTTGAAAGTAATAAATTTGGTTTTTAATTTCTACTGCTGCTTTATTTATGTTCTGCCTTGTGATATCTCTGTGTATGTTTACCTAGATAATACTCCACCAAAACTAGTGCATTCCCTTTGAGAGTGACCCTAGCTGAGGTGGGGTGTTACAAAACTGATGTGTCTAAGGTAAATGAAAATTCTTTTAATGTATTGGAATCTGAAATAGATGGTAATGGCACCACTGAGGAGTTTAATACAGAGGTACAAACTAGTAGCAAGAAAGCTGCTCCGTTAAATGGAAGTATATTTGATACTGCAGCTGGGTTTGAAGCTCAAGAGAACATAAACAACGATTCTGAAGTTCAAAATATTGTGGACAATAGTGGAACATAGTTTATGGAAGGAGAAACTTTGATGGGTAATATCTTTGATGGAGATACAGACAATGTTGATAATTCAGCAAAATCTGGTAATTGCACCTCTGATTTTACCGATTTGTGCACTACAGTTATTAATGCAAATTCTTCTAGCTCCTCTCCAAACACCAACATGTCATGTTCACCAACCATTAGTCTCACTATACCTTCATTTGCTAGCAACAATGTGAAGAAATCACCACCACTCTCAGCTCATACACCTGGCTCTATGAAGAATTCTTCGACACCTTCAACTTCTACTCATACAAAAACTTCCACATATGTGAGCTTGAGGCCTCATCAAAGTGTTCAACTACCTCCTCCAAATGTCACTGGCCGTGGGTTGACATTCCCGCAAGTTAATACTTCTTCTTTGTCATTTGTAGTGCCTACAATTTCTCTACCATCATCTAAACCCAAGAGTAATAGATTGAAAGGAAAATTCTGGGATGACTCTGATTTAGATGATGGTAAAGATTACATGCCAGAGGATGTGCTACCCCTCGGCAACAAGATAAAATCCTCTAAAAGACGCACCAGGAAAAATCCTGGCCCCTTGTATGATCCATTTTTTTACTTGATATTGCATTTATCTATTGACATTAATTGTAAGTATCTTCTCTGATGGCTGCAAATAGGTTCATGAAAGATTGTGTTTTTGAGATTTCAAAAAGTTCACGTGCCCTGAGTAAGTGCATACCTAGTCTTGGCATGAGCCAGTGGTGGACAGATGTTGTTGTGATTTTTAGGTCTGCTCTTCTTTTAATTTTTTTGGATATCGAAAGTTTTAACTAGGTGTTGTTGTTATGGTCATTGGCCGTAGCGATTTTATCTTGATAAGCAAACTGTTGTATTAATGTTTTCATTTTTTTATAGTCTGTTTTAGTAATTCTAAGGCTAGGAATCGTAAAGAGCCTGAATTGTTTTAGATGTACTTTTGGTTGTAACTCTTGAAGTTGTGAATAAAAAAATCACTTGCCTTTCATTTTTTTTACTAATTATAATATTATTAATAAATATTAACTATAATTACTAAAAGAAATATTAACTATAATTTACTAAATATAATATAATTAATAAATATTAACTATGATCAATAAATATTAACTATAATTACTAAAAAGAATTAATTATAAAATATAATCAATAAATATTAATTATAATTTACTAATTATAATTTACTAATTATAATATTACTAAAAAATACTAACAATAAAATATAATTAATAAATATTAACTATAATTTACCAATTATTGATCATTAATAATTATACATTTAACAAGTGATGTAACAGACGACAACTATTTTAATAAGTGATGTAATAGCCAAGATTTTTGGTATGGCCTATTAGTTTAATTTTTTAGAAGTGTATTTAAGACATCAGTCTTTCAATAAATCGATGTCTGAGAAACCAACATGTAACAACCCGGAAATGCGAGCCAATTTAAAAATTTTATTTTGGCAATTTTAATGAACTTTGAATATTTAAAATGAATTATTTTAAATAAAAACGATGAAAAATTATTTTGAATGAATTCGAACTAATATATTTATATATATCGTCGTTAGAATATAAACAATTATATATAATTATAAAAGGAATAGAAAATGGCGCGGTAGTTCGATAATTCGATTTCAAACTTCAAATGAATGTACATGGTGCAAGATAAACCGGATTTTAGCGAAACCCAAAATATTAGACTCTAATTGAGAATATCTTTCCAACGAATCCGAAAAATCGAAATTTCATAGCGGGAATCAAAAGATACGTCCAGTTGAAATTTCAGAATAGTCGCTATGGAATTTCGGCCCTTAAAAATAGCCATTTTGCAAACGACCCAGGATTTCGATGAAACCACTTTTGTTGGATCCGCGATGTTAAATTATTCCTAGATTCCAAATTTCATAATTTTTCGAATCAATATGTGAGCGTGTCAAAGGAAAACGCGTTTGACCAGTTTTAGTTGATTTTAATCGAGTGGAAAATGACCATTTTTCAAACGGTCTCAGAATTCGATGAAACTAGTTTTGTTAGGATCGTATCGTCAATATGAAGCTAGAAAATATTTTTTGGGAATTTTTAGAGTCCATATGTGACCCTGGTAAATTGGAATGCGCGTTCAAATTCAATATATAGAGTTATATTTTGATTTTGACGAAAACTGATCGAAACGGCTGAAGTGGCTTACGAAACATATCCCATTGTGTTCGGAATGGGGGTAATTAGCTAGGGACGATAGTCGGTGGGTTTGATTTCGAGTTTGAATTTTAAAGCTAATTTTTTGGAATATTAAATTATAAAATTTAATTCAATAAAAAGGGGCCAACCCCTTTCCCTCTTCTCTCACTTCAGAAGGAAAAAAAAAGGAAGAACTCGTCGACCCCGTGGATTGTGCGCCCCCTTGCTTCGCCTCCCTCCTCCACATCGCCGCTGCCCCCTCTTCCCGAACCTCCTCCTTCTCCGTCCATCTCTTCCTCCCTACGTCCTCCGAGAGCCACACGCCCCAAACCCTACCGCCGCCAAACCCTAGTTCGCCACCAGCAGCTCCTGGATCCGCCACCCCCCTGCAGTCCGACGCTGCTCTCCCACCGTCGATCTCCCAGGCCTGCTGCCGCCGACTGGAGCGCAAGCCCCCCCTGTGACGCCAGACACTGAAGCCTTCCCCCTTTTTAAAAAAAAACGATGTAAGTCTTTCTTTTTTCCATTCATTTTATTTTATTTTCTTTTGCCTAGTTAATGTAGGGATAAAACCTTGTTTAATTTCAGTTTTAAACAATAAAAGATTGGATTTTGCTAACTAAAAAGGGTTGAGTTTATACATGAAAAGATTATATTTTTCTATGTGATAAGATTTGGTTTTTAAAAATAAAAAGACGAGTTCTTTAAAAATAAAAAGGTTGATTCTTTAAATATAAAAAGGCGAGATTTTTTAAAGAATAAAAATATGATCTTTATATAATAGAAGATATAAAAATAGTATTTTTATATATGTAGTGTATTGAAAATAGAATTTCTATATAATAGAGAATATAAAAATATTATCTTTATATATGTAGCAAAATAAAATCTGATTTTTATTATATATATGTTGAAATAAAAATGTAATTTTTATAGTGATGAAATGAAAAGACGAAATCTTTATATTTGAAAAGGTGAAATCTTTATATTTGAAAAGGCGAAATCTTTATACTGAGAATAGCGTGATAAAAATATAATCTCTATTATATGAGCATCGATGTAAAAATAGAATTTTTATCTATGTAGTAGCGATGTAAAAATAGAATTTTTATCTATATAGTAGCGATGTAAAAATAGAATTTTTATCTATATAGTAAGGATGTAAAAATAGAATTTTTATCCATATGGAGTGATTATAAAAATATGATTTTTATATACATGGCAACAATATAAAAATGTGATTTTTATATATGTAGTGGTTACGGGCAACGAAAACGACAAAAGGCGAGAACAGCGATGGCTTCTACATAAGTTGAGTCGAGGCGTTTGGATTAGCTAATTCTGTGAGAACTCCTCACTTTAAATTCCTTTTTCTAGTTATAAATATATATACTAGGATGCAGACGGTGCTTAGCAGCACCCGACACCCGTCATCAACAGACCATGGATGACTTGTATGTTTGATTGTTTGTGGTGGTGAAAATTGATTATGTGATGTGAAATGAAATAAAATATTTATATAGTTAAAAATATTTTATCGTTAAAAATATAATTTTTAACGTGAATATGAATAAATAAATATTTATAAACAAATCGGCCGATTTGTTTATATACACTGATTTGACTGATATTGATTAGGACAATAAATTTTACACATCGCCCAACTGCACAAATAATATTCAGTTTTTGTTGATTTGAAGCCCCACACGGGTGTTGGGATGATATTTGGCGTACACTAATCCCAATTATTTAATTTTATGTCGATCGATTGGTTGACAGGCTGTGTAAGCGTTAATTATTTATATTTAATGCTCATTCAGTTGTGTGGTGCACTTTGGATGATGGTTGATTGTTTATAGTTGCTATTATATACATGTGTTATATGGAATCCATATAATTAACATTATATGGTGATTGATTGGGCTTCATTCCAATTGGGAAAATAAGGAATATTAGAATATAAAAATATTCATGTGTTGAAACTATTCATGTGTTGAGTAAAATATTTTAATAATATAATTCACATTTTTATCATATTTACGATTAGAATCTACTTTACGGTAGGAATCTAATTAAAAATCAAACGATAGATACCATAATTTTATAAAATATATTACATAACAAAAATAGTCGTGTGTCGACAGTACTCATGTGTTGAGATTAGTCGTGTGTTGAATAGAATAAATATTCATTTGTTGAATAAAATAACGAATTTATTGAAATATATAAACCCGTGTTGATTAGAGTTGCGCTATTATGACGTGAACGATATTTATATCGATTATATTCGTTTTTATAATGAATATAGGAAAGGAAGTGATTTCAAAATATAACGTTTTGAAAATATTATCATTTATATAGTAATGATATGAAATATTCAATTTTGATTTGAAATTGAATATAGAGTTGAAATGGTTTTGAAATTGAATTTAAAACGATTTATAAAATAATTTTTAAAAGGAAATCGACGAAATATAATATATATATATATATTATAAAAATAATGGCCTGAATAGAACGCGCCGCGCTGCGGTAGTTCGTGAATTTCGACCATTGACTTTGAATTGATGTTACGGGAGATCCGACCGTCGGATTCTCGTAAAACCGGAACCGTTGGGTTCGTATCGAAAAGAGCTTTCCAATGAATATTAGAAATTAGAAATCTAACGGTTGGATTTGGAATTATGTCCAAATCAAATTTGGAAAAGGTCGTTGTAAGTGCAGTTCGATGACCGTTGATGGAAATCAACTGTACGGGCCTTTTAATTTTTTTTAAAAATATCAATAATTTGTGTAAAATCATAAGAGATGAATTGGAAAGAACTGAGATGAAAAATTCCATATTTGAAAGGATAAAAATAGATTTTTATCGAAATGAACTAGTTTTGAACTAGAATTAAAATCAATTTATTTTTGAAATAAATAAATTGAATTTGCATTGGTTTTGAAAATAACCAGAATTCCCAATATATATAAAGTGGAAGTGGATTTGAATCGAAATTGTCATTGGAATATTTCGATGTTGGATTCTGTGATTCTACAGATATTGTTATGGGAATTTGAAAGATATATTTATATCATTATTTCCAATACGATATTTGTTGGTTTCAGAATTTGATATTGAATATAAGTCGGTATATTTTCTATTCAGAGCTTTGTATTTAATATCAAATGTGATTTGGGTTTGTCGTGAATCGTGTTTTAGATGACATTGGTTCTTTAACCCAGTTAAAGACAAGATATTGATTTTTGGGAAGATTAAAACAGAGTGGAGTTTTAATGAATCTTTAATTAGATTGCAATGTGAATTGATAATTTAAATTATCAAATCTGAAAAGTGATCGAGAATGGAGTATCACCAGTTTTTCTCTAAAGCGATAGTTAAATCTTTAATTAGATTTGAATGTGAAATGGAAATTAATTTAACCGATAACACCATGGTGTTAGATATGGAGTATTACCCGTTTTGCTCCATGGGACGAATAGGTTGGGATTGGGAAATAAAATAAATAATTACTTCGGTGTGGTTCGCTAACCCCGACTAGTTTGGAAAGCCATAATTTGGTTTGAAATGATATCCAAAGGAAGATTAAAGAATAAATTTAGAAGAATTTATCTTTGATAAAATTAATGAGAACCTTTCCCTAAGAATGTGATTTCGTGAATAAAAGAATATTCTGAATTGGAATGAGGCGTTTGTTGTGTTTGTGTAACATTTGTTTATCATATACGTGGGTTATTCAGAAAGGCCGGGTTTATACCTATTCTGAATAACCAATTCGGCGATAGGTCGAAGATGAAGACGGTGGTTGAAGACCGGAAGTCTTCACATCGTTTGGGTGATTACTGATGATCTTGATTGGGCTGTACACCCAAGATGAGGGAATTCGTTGGTGATTGTCCAGACGTACTTGGAGATCGATGGATATGCGAAGAAAGTGCCTCCGGTTTCGTTCAGACCCAGAACGAACTTGTAAATGGATTGTGTATCTGACATTGGATTTTATTCTGTGTTGATTGATCTCTATTAAATATACATCTGTTTGGCGGCGGAGAATTTATTCTCTTGCTTAATGCCCTTCTCTGAGACGTATGAGCTCAGAGGTTGTATATCGATGGACATTAGTCGCATGGAGTGAATTGCCAGTGTGGCACGCGTAAGTGTCAATTGATCAAGGCTTCTGTTGAAAAGCAAAGTCTTGTGGTTGATGATCAAAGCACAGCCTGTGTGGCGTAGCTTTGTGTATAACGTGAATTCGCGAGCCTCACACCTCGGTATGAGTCAAAAACGGGATAGTGACTGCAGGGAGAGCACGATGTTTCTTTCTAGCTAGGGTGGTGTCAGTGACCTACCAGCCCTGACATTTATATACTTTTTACCTGTGTGGTTGTTGGAATGCGAGGCGCCTCGGATATAGGTCTGTTAGGACCGGGAAACGTGTGCTCAGGAATAACTAATCCCCTAAAGTTAGGTGAGGACCGGCCCTGAAGATCCAAGGATCATAGTGGGGTCCTGAGACTTTTGCTAGAGTGTCTCGAATCGGAGAGGGGCTTGCCCTTTGCCTCGACTCATGACGGAAATCCAATTTCCAATACGTGATATTGCGGTTTTATTTGTAGAGCCTAGTATGGCGACATGATAGATGGTACCCGTGCCGCCTAGGATTGATATTTATGATTGAAATTGTTTTGAAACTATACACTTATTATAGTATCAAATGATTTGTTTTAAACGTACCAAGTATGTTTGGCTATTATAAGAAAAAACCCTATCCTCCGGCTTGCTTTGCATTGTGTGATGGGACCTGAGTCTTATAATAGCTTCATTTTTCCAAAAAGCATTGTGCTGTTTTGTTATATGCACTGGTATTCTTGGGAGGAAACCCGTTCCGTGTTATACGGCGTGGTCTCTCGAATTACTCTCTTTTAAAGTAAAGGTTTAAATAACTGTTTTTGTTCTCACACCAGTCACATGACAGACCTGGAGTTTATTGTTTTAACCTAAACTCTGGGTGCCCTTATTTTCCACACGGGCAGCTAGTAGTTTTGGTTTTGCAGATTTATATTCACAGGATCCTGGTTTACAGCTGGAACGATACTCAGAAAGCTCTGTTTCTATGTATTACTTTCAGTTGTGTTTTGTATTATTTTCCGCTGCGATGCATTTAAATGTAATTTATTGTAATCTCTGATATTTATCGAATGCAATTTATTCATTTATACTCTGTATATTCTTGTATCTGATGGAATTGTTGTAATAACAATGAAATGTTCTTCTGTTTGCGTTCCGATGTGTGTTGCCCTCAAGGCAATCCTGGCTTTCCTTCACGGGGAAGTTCAGGTCGCTACAGTTTGGTATCAAAGCTTTGGTTTACAGAGCTCGAGAACAAGACACATTAGAACCGAACGAAAGAATTCATCAGATATTTGGTTAGTAATATCCAATTAGAATGACTCGTTAGAGATAGGGTCAGTAGTATCCTAGAACGAGTGTGAAGAGTATATTTTTTTCAAATGAAAACAAACATTGTTTTGAAAATTTAAACCTTATTCAAAGTATTTGAATATTTTATTTGTATTGATTTGGACAGTCCAATATATAAAGATTTTGCATATACACGTCATGAACGTATATTCGAAGTTTTATTATACTGGATAGATATAGAATCACACTCTAGTCGCCCGGAGATAATTCTGGTAATGCGGCCGCATTATCAGTATTTGTGTTCGTGTTTCGAAAGTGTGATTTCCAAATATTTGTGAGAACCAAAACTAGATAGATTTATTGTTGTGAATTGGCATCAAAACATGATTTTCTATATATGTATCAAAATTATGAATTTGAAACGTTAATCCACTAATTGATTGATGTTTGTGTTGTTTATTTATTTGTTTGATAATTTTGAACCATATAGCCTAATTGAACCGAATATTGAATTGTTTGAAATTAGTCGCATTTGCATGCATATACATGTACTTACATTGAACAGGTCATAACGAGGAGGCTAGAGCAGAGAATAAAATTTGTTTGCCCGACAAATAGGTACATATTTACCATAATTTACTGTTTTGTTTGGGTGATGATGATTTTATGAGACGATTGGCTAGCCGCTTGGATTTTTCTTTTTCTTTTTGAGATCAGAGGGCCTGTATGGCAATTTCGGGATTTTCCCTGTGCTTCCGGTGTAGGGGAGGTTATGGAGAAAATTTTCGAAAATTTAGGGTGTTAGCCAAATTTTTGAAAAATTTGAAAAGTTCTTAGAAACTGAAAAGTTGAAGAACTTAAGCCGTAAAGAAAAAAAAGGGAGTTAAGTAGGTTTGTAAAACAAATTTCGGCTTCGTTCCTTTTAGGGGACGAAAAGTTTTAAGTGGGGGAGAATGTAACAACCCGGAAATGCGTGCCAATTTAAAATTTTTATTTTGGCAATTTTAATGAATTTTGAATATTTAAAATGAATTATTTTAAATAAAATCGGCAAAAATTTATTTTGAATGAATTCAAACGAATATATTTATATAGATCGTCGTTAGAATATAAACAATTATATATAATTATAAAAGGAATAGAAAATGGCGCGGTAGTTCGATAATTCGATTTCAAACTTCAAATGAATGTACCGGGTGCAAAATAAACTGGATTTTAGAATCTAATTGAGAATATCTTTCCAACGAATCCAAAAAATCGAAATTTCATAGCGGAAATCAAAAGATACGTCCAGTTGAAATTTCAGAATAGTCGCTATGGAATTTCGGCCCTTAAAAATATCCATTTTGCAAACGACCTCGGATTTCGACGAAACCACTTTTGTTGGATCCGCGATGTCAAATTATTGCTAGGTTCCAAATTTCATAATTTTTCGAATCAATATGTGAGCGTGGCAAAGGAAAACGCGTTTGACCAGTTTCAGTTGATTTTAATCGACTGGAAAATGGCCATTTTTCAAACGGTCTCAGAATTCGATAAAACTAGTTTTTTAGGACCGTATCATCAATACGAAGCTAGAAAATATTTTTCGGGAATTTTTAGAGTCCATATGTGACCCCGGTAAATTGGAATGCGCGTTCAAATTCAATATATAGAGTTATATTTTGATTTTGATGTAAACTGATCGAAACAGCCGATCTGGCTTACGAAACATATCCCATTGTGTTCGGAATGGGGGTAATTAGCTAGGGACGACAGTCGGTGGGTTTGATTTCAAGTTCGAATTTTAAAGCTAACTTTTTGGAATATTAAATTATAAAATTTAATTCAATAAAAAGGGGCCAACCCCTTTCCCTCTTCTCTCACTTCAGAACGAAAAAAAGGAAGAACCCGTTGACCTTGTGGATCGTGCGCCCCTTGCTTCGCCGCCCTCCTCCACATCGCCGCTGCCCCCTCTTCCCGATCCTCCTCCTTCTTCGTCCATCTCTTCCTCCCTATCTCCTTCGAGAGCCACACGCCCCAAACCCTACCGCCGCCAGACCCTAGTTCGCTACCAGCAGCTCCTGGATCCGCCACCCCCCTGCAGTCCGACGTTTCTCTCCCACCGTCGATCCCCCAGGCCTGCTGCCGCCGGCTGAAGCGCAAGCCCCCCCCCCCCCCCCCGGTGACGCTGGACAATGAAGCCTTCCCCCTTTTAAAAAAAAAAACGATGTAAGTCTTTCTTTTTCCCATTCATTTTATTTTATTTTGTCCAGTTAATGTAGGGATAAAACCTTGTTTAATTTCAGTTTTAGACAATAAAAGATTGGTTTTTGTTAACTAAAAAGAGTTGATTTTATACATGAAAAGATTATATTTTTCTATGTGATAAGATTGGGTTTTTAAAAATAAAAAGACGAGTTCTTTAAAAATAAAAAGGTTGATTCTTTAAATATAAAAAGGCGAGATTTTTTAAAGAATAAAAATATGATCTTTATATAATAGAAGATATAAAAATACTATTTTTATATATGTAGTGTATTGAAAATAGAATTTCTATATAATAGAGAATATAAAAATATTATCTTTATATATGTAGCGAAATAAAATATAATTTTTATTATATATATGTTGAAATAAAAATGTGATTTTTATAGTGATGAAATGAAAAGGCAAAATCTTTATATTTGAAAAGGCGAAATCTTTATATTTGAAAAGGCGAAATCTTTATATAGAGAATAGCGTGATAAAAATATAATCTCTATTATATGAGCATCGATGTAAAAATAGAATTTTTATCTATATGGTAGCGATGTAAAAATAGAATTTTTATCTATATAGTAGCGATGTAAAAATAGAATTTTTATCTATATAGTAACGATGTAAATATAGAATTTTTATCCATATGGAGTGATTATAAAAATATGATTTTTATATACATGGCAACAATATAAAAATGTGATTTTTATATATGTAGTGTTTTCGGGCAACAAAAGCGACAAAAGGCGAGAAAACGATGGCTTCTACATAAGAAGAGTCGAGGCGTTTGGATTAGCTAATTCTGTGAGAACTCCTCACTTTAAATTCCTTTTTCTAGTTATAAATATATATACTAGGATGCAAACAGTGCTTAACAGCACCCGACACCCGTCATCCACAGACCATGGATGGCTTGTATGTTTGATTGTTTGTGGTGGTGAAAATTGATTGTGTGATGTGAAATGAAATAAAATATTTATATAGTTAAAAATATTTTATCGTTAAAAATATAATTTTTAACGTGAATATGAATAAATAAATATTTATAAACAAATCGGACGATTTGTTTATATACACTGATTTGACTGATATTGATTGGGACGATAAATTTTACACATCGCCCAACTGCACAAATAATATTCAGTGTTTGTTGATTTGAAACCCCAAACGGGTATTGGGATGATATTTGGCATACACTAATCCCAATTATTTAATTGTATGTCGATCGATTGGTCGACAGGCTGTGTAAGCGTTAATTATTTATATTTAATGCTTATTCAGTTGTGTGGTGCACTTTGGATGATGGTTGATTGTTTATCGTTGCTATTGTATACATGTGTTGTATGGAATCCATATAATTAACATTATATGGTGATTGATTGGGCTTCATTCCAGTTAGGAAAATAAGGAATATTAGAACATAAAAATATTCATGTGTTGAAACTATTCATGTGTGGAGTAAAATATTTTAATAATATAATTTACATCTTTATCATATTTACGATTAGAATCTACTTTACGGTAGGAATCTAATTAAAAATCAAACGATAGATACCATAATTTTATAAAATATATTACATAACAAAAATAGTCGTGTGTCGACAGTACTCATGTGTTGAGATTAGTCGTGTGTTGAATAGAATAAATATTCATTTGTTGAATAGAATAACGAATTTATTGAAATATACAAAGCCGTGTTGATTAGAGTTGCACTATTTTGACGTGAACGATATTTATATCGATTATATTCGTTTTTATAATGAATATAGAAAAGGTAGTTATTTCAAAATATAACGTTTAGAAAATATTATCATTTATATAGTAATGATATGAAATATTCAATTTTGATTTGAAATTGAATATAGAGTTGAAATGGTTTTGAAATCGAATTTAAAATTATAAAATACGTTTTAAAAGGAAAACAACGAAATATTATATATATATATATTATTTAAATAATGGCCTGAATAGAACGCGCCGCGGCAGTTCGTGAATTTCGACCATTGACTTCGAATTGACGTTACGAGAGATCCGACCATCGGATTCTCCTAAAGCCGGAACCATTGGGTTCGTATCGAAGAGAGCTTTCCAAAGAATATTAGAAATTTGAAATCTAACGATTGGATTTGGAATTATGTCCAAATCAAATTTAGAAAAGGTCGTTGTAAGTGCAGTTCGATGGCCGTTGATGGAAATCGACTGTACGGGCCTTGTTAAAATTATTAAAAATATCAATAATTTGTGTAAAATCATAAGAGATGAATTGGAAAGAACTAAGATGAAAAATTCCATATTTGAAAGGATAAAAATAGATTTTTATCGAAATGAACGAGTTTTGAACTATAATTAAAATCAATTTATTTTTGAAATAAATAAATTGAATTTGAACTGGTTTTGAAAATAACCAGAATTTCCAATATATATAAAGTGAAAGTGGATTTGAATCGAAACTGTCATTGGAATATTTCGATGTTGGATTCCGTGATTCTACAGATATTGTTATGGGAATTTGAAAGATATATTTATATCGTTATTTCCAATACGATATTTGTTGGTTTCATAATTTGATATTGAATATAAGCCGGTATATTTTCTATTCAGAGCCTTGTATTTAATATCAAATGTGATTTGGGTTTGTCGTGAATCGTGTTTTAGATGACATTGGTTCTTTAACCCAGTTAAAGACAAGATATTGATTTTTGGGAAGATTAAAACAGAGTGGAGTTTTAATGAATCTTTAATTAGATTGCAATGTGAATTGATAATTTAAATTATCAAATCTGAAAAGTGATCGAGAATGGAGTTTCACCAGTTTTGCTCCAAAGCGATAGTTAAATCTTTAATTAGAATTGAACGTGAAATGGTAATTAATTTTACCGATAACACCGTGGTGTTAGATATGGAGTATTACCAGTTTTGCTCTATGTGATGAATAAGTTGGGATTGAGAAATAAAATAAATAATTACTTCGGTGTGGTTCGCTAATCCCGACTAGTTTGGAAAACCATAATTTGGTTTGAAATGATATCCAAAGGAAGATTAAAGAATAAATTTAGAAGAATTTATCTTTGATAAAATTAATGGGAACCTTTCCCTAAGAATGTGATTTCGTGAATAAAAGAATATTCTGAATTGGAATGAGGCGTTTGTTGTCTTTGTGTAACATTTGTTTATCATATACGTGGGTTATTCAAAAAGGTCGGGTTTATACCCATTCTGAATAACCGATTCGGCGATAGGTCGAAGATGAAGACGGTGGTTGAAGACCGGAAGTCTTCACATCGTTTGGGTGATTACTGATGATCTTGATTGGGCTATACACCCAAGATGAGGGAATCAGTTGGTGATCGTCCATACGTACTTGGCCGCGGAGAATTTATTCTCTTGCTTAACGCCCTTCTCTGAGACGTACGAGCTCAGAGGTTGTATATCGATGGACATCAGTCGCATGGAGTGAATTGCCAGTGTGGCACGCGTAAGTGGCAATTGATCAAGGCTTCTGTTGAAAAGCAAAGTCTTGTGGTTGATGATCAAAGCGCAGCATGTGTGGCGTAGCTTTGTGTATAGCGTGAATTCACGAGCCTCACACCTCGGTATGAGTCAAAAACGGGATAGTGACTGCAGGGAGAGCACGACGTTTCTTTCTAGCTAGGGTGGTGTCAGTGACCTAACAGCCCTGACATTTATATACTTTTCACCTGTGTGGTTGTTGGAATGCAAGGCGCCTCAGATATAGGTCTGTTAGGACCGGGAAACGTGTGCTCAGGAATAGCTAATCCTCCAAAGTTAGGTGAGGACTGGCCCTGAATATCCAAGGATCATAGTAGGGTCCTGAGACATTTGCTAGAGTGTCTCGAATCAGAGAGGAGTTTGCCCCTTGCCTCGACTCATGACGGAAATCCAATTTCCAATACGTGATATTGCGGTTTTATTTGTAGAGCCTAGTATGGCGACATGATAGATGGTACCCATGCCGCATAGGATTGATATTTATGAATGAAATTGTTTTGAAACTATACACTTATTATAGTATCAAATGATTTGTTTTAAACGTACCAAGCATGTTTGGCTATTATAAGGGAAAACCCTATCCTCCGGCTTGCGTTGCATTGTGTGATGGGACCTGGGTCTTATAATAGCTTCATTTTTTCAAAAAGCATTGCGTTGTTTTGTTATATGCACTGGTATTCTTGGGAGGAAACCCGTTCCGTGTTATACGGCGTGGTCCCTCGATTTACTCTCTTCTAAAGTAAAGGTTTAAATAACTGTTTTAGTTCTCACACCAGTCACATGACCAACTTGGAGTTTATTGTTTTAACCTAAACTCTGGGTGCCCTTATTTTCCACACGGGCAGCTAGTAGTTTTTGTTTTGTAGATTTATATTCACAGGATTCTGGTTTACAGCTGGAATGATACTCGGAAAGCTCTGTATCCGTGTATTACTTTCAGTTGTGTTTTGTATTATTTTCCGCTGCGATGTATTTAAATGTAATTTATTGTAATCTCTGATATTTATCGAATGTAATTTATTCATTTATACTCTGTATATTCTTGTATCTGATGGAATTATTGTAATAACAATGAAATGTTCTTCTGTTTGCGTTCCGATGTGTGTTGTCCTCAAGGCAATCCGGGCTTTCCTTCACGGGGAAGTTCGGGTCGCTACACAACATCACTTTTAAAATGAGCGATGTTAAAAATATGTTTTGACATCGGCTGAATTTATGACGATGTTAAAACTGTGATGTGTATTCTACTTTTTCTTATAGTGGCAGCTGGAATCAGGTAATTTTTATTTCTTCCTAGCCTTTTTTCCGCTAAGAGGTATAGACCGAATCCGGTTTGACTAGTTCTTCAAGCATCTTCAGTTGCTGGCAAAGATTATACTCATAATATTTAGTGATTTTTGTTTTCTTTTTCCGATATGTGTTTATTCTTGTCAGTCTTATCTTCTTACTCTAGTTTTTAATTTTTTTTTAGCTATCTAAAATGGTAAAGTAACTGCAAATCTTATAGCTGGTTATTTATTGTTACTTTAAAATAAACAAAACTCCTTCATCAAAAACTGAAAAAAGAACAAAACATCTCTGGGATTTCGAAGCCGAATGAAAATCATAAAACAAGTGTTAAAGAAAAGATATATTCGTTTACCTATTTATCAAATAATACTCTGTTATGATTAGAGAAATATTAAATAAATAGTCAATTGCAAAGTTCAAAATTCAAATTCAAAATTCAAATGTAGGCATTTATCATATTTCCTGATAATTTTGGCCTAATTAGTAATTAGTGAGGGAAAACACTTGCTGATCAAATCAGACATATAAATGAGTCGACAATGTTTTCCTTGCAAATATTTTAATCTGGTTCATGGTTGAAAATGAAAGGATCTAAAGCCTGCTTTTCCTATACAAATGTTCATAGTTGCGATTTTCCATGCCTAGTGTAATCATGAGCAGAAGTCCATCAAATTTACACATACAAAATATTAATCATTACAATTAGGATGTTTATGATAAAGAATAGATTGATCCTTGTACTAAAAATATTATTAGTTAATGCTTATTACATGATTTTGTTGCACTACCAAAATTTAAGTTTGTGTGATGCTAAAACAAAAGTAATTATATTTACTGTTTACTTTCCAAAACTAGTTTTTCCAGATGTTATAATTGCCTTTTTTTTAAGTGCATTTCATCCCAAAAAGTTATGGCTTTGTATGTAGGTTTTGTTTATTCAATAGTACAATGTTAGCATACATCGCAACAGTTTATTTTGGATAAAATGAATTGAAAGCTATCTTTACCTGTTTTCCAAGTGAACTAAAATTACTCTTAGCCATTTAGTTTTCCAAATTTTCCATAGCCAGTCATCTTTTTATCCCCTCAAACATCATAGCATATAGACTACCTAGGCAGCAAGTGCATGTGCGTTTGAAGCTGAGTGTCATGTTTTGATGGACGAGGTTATAGTGGTTTCCTTTAGGCTTGCTTGTGTATTTATTGCTATTAACATTAGCTACTGAAAAGCCAACTTTGTAAATTTGATACTTGGTGTTGGCATTTTTAAGGATGTTCTCATCAAATTATCTATTATGATTAACTATTTTTTTACTTACAGAACAGCAGGAGTAATAATTTTCATTGTTGTGGGATCAAGTTGGAAAAAACAAGTTGTGAGTTCATTACATTATCTATTAGTTCAGTGTTCATTACATTTTTTATACTTTTTTGCCTAGTTTGGCGGTTAACCACCGACGGAACAAGGTTATTTCGGTGGTAGTGTGGTAGCCCCTAGCACGAACAGGAGTGCCCTTTAGCATTACACTTTTTAATTGTATTTTGGAGTGCATAGCTTGTTGCTTCATAAACATATAAGGTATGTACTATGTAGTATTATTTTGTCAATGACTGAAAGTTGTATGCTCATGAATGGCTTTCAGCACCAATGCAAAATTGGCACGTAGAGCGGTTGATGCTATTATGAGACCTCGTAATATTCAACATGAAATTGTTGTTTTTAAAGCTAATGATGGAGTTGTTGCCCTATGAGTAAAACCACAAGCAACAGCAGTGGTGTAGATTCATGCTATAATCTCTTAATTGCATGAGGTATATGCGTGAAACTGTTGTTTCACGTCATTATTCTGTATATCAATAGATTGTGTATATTACGTGCATTCATCGATTGCATGTAGCAGTGCTGCATATGCTTGATAAGATATGAGATTGAATGTTGTTTGCCTTGCTTATCCTACACCTATACAGTAGTAGTCCGTTCAGCACCAAACAGCAGGTTGCCAGAAAATAAAGTCTGGTTTTCAAATTACAACACAGGGCTTGATGCCCACTTCTTGCCAAAAGGTTCGCTTTCAGTTCAGTTGTTCGCACCGTTTGCTTTAACTCTTAACTTTGGCACACCCTTCACCCATGCACCACCATTGTTTTTAGTTCCCCTTCAAGCTTGAATCCATTACAATAGTTTGGTTCTTTTCCATATATATAGTTAGCATTGTGTAATTAATTCATTAGCCTGAAGCTGTGTGTCTCCTGCTCTTCTAAGTCAGCATGACACCAATCTACACAGGCTAGCTCTTACTCTTTGACCCAGTAAACCGCATACACAGCTCCGTGACCTAACGGCTCAATTCTTCTGTCCCCATTCCAGATGTCCCAATGTGTGCCCAACCAATAACAGCCCCCTGATTTTCACTTTTTGCAGTTAAATCCTCTAAATGTTAAAGGGTTTAATTGTAAAAAGTGGAAATCAGATAAATCTCACTCATTGAGCACATGGGGACAGCATAATTAGGGACAGAAGAATTGAACCCTAACCCAATTCTGAATTAACAGCCTTCCTAATTTTACCGACAGAACTTCTAGCAATTTTCAATCAGATAATCCACAAGGAAGACCTCACTATACACAACCTTAGCGTAGTCTTCTTGTCCGCTAGCAGTTAAGAAAAGCTCTAACAGCAAAAAAAAAATTTTAATTAGAAGTTCATAATGGTTGTAATTTTTGTTCTATCATTTACTGGCTTATTTCTATAGCAATCATCGTTCTGATAACCCATTTGAAAGAGTCAGTGCAGATTTACTCATAGGATTACTTAATTTCGTACAGACCAACTTTATGCAGATTAATTAAAATTGATAGATTACTTTATTGTTTGGTTTCCAGCATTGCAGGTAAGTGGAGATTGAATTTCTTTATTAAATCTTTACATTGATCAAGCTGTTAATACATATTGTTGTGAGTTCCTCGAACATTCCAAGCTCCTATGTTATGCAACATATTTTGAGTATAAAGACGTTTAGTTTCTTTGTCATACTCCTAGTCTGTAGAATGTTTACTGCTTTTGAGTTCCGGAACAATGGAGGTGGAGGGAAATTCAAATGAAAATTGAAGTTTAGGATTTCATCTGGGTTGTAGTTGATCAGATTAGGGGTTGGGGATATGGAAGAGTAAGTAGGGGTGGTTGGTAAGTCAGAAACAGAGAAGGTGAAAGGATTTTTAGGAATAGAAGAGGAAGGGGAAACTGTTGGAACCGTTGTGATTAATCCGATTCAAGACCACTCGAATCAAATCCCTAAAGTACAATGCACTAGCCGAAAACTAAACCATTGTTAGACTTGCAAAAATAACCAAAACAATAACTCTAGTCACTAAACAAAGAGCAACCAATCACGAAAATTCAAATCTCAATCACAAGCAATAAACTAATGACAAAAGTAGCAAAAATAAATCACACAAGGATTTATAGTGGTTCCACTAACATCTTGTTGGTGTATATCCCCTTTGGAGAGAGTATTTTATTACCACGATGAAAAAAATACAAGAGATTGATCCAATGATCACTATATTTCAGTATAGAAATGAGTTTGAGGAGAATAGAATTAAAGAAATGGAATTAGGTTATAAACCCTAATTCACCCTTGAGAATAAATTCTTGTTTTCAATCAAGTATCCAAGTTCTCCCACTAACACATGTGAAAATAGCTTATATAGAGATAGGCCAATTACCCAAATTTCCCTCAAGTTTTCACAAATCAGTTTGTCAAGTTTCCAGCCCGAAACAACCCAAAAGCCCCGTCAGACGTCTATTGTAGGAGGTGACAGACGTCTGTCCCTTTTAGGGAATTAATTAGACTTCAACACTCAGCCCAAAAGCCCCGTCAGACGTCTATCGTAGGAGGTGACAGACGTCTGTCCCTTTTAGGGAATTAATTAGACTTCAACACTCAGACGTCTATCCCCAATATGACAGACGTCCGTCCCCAATATGACAGACGTCCGTCCTTCTCTCAGACGTCTGTTGTGAGAATGACAGACGTCTGTCAGAACTCTCGGAAAAATTTACCCTGCAAACTCATGTTTGTCGTACCCTACGACAGACGTCTATCGCTGAAGCCAACAGACACCAAACACCATTTTGGCTCTAACTTTTGCGTACGAGCTCCGGTTTGCGAACGGTCACCTCTGACTCGAAGCTATCTTCGTCCTCTTCAATCCAACATATAGTATCGCATACTTCAACTCCACCTCGATATTATATTCATCTCAACTCCAAACTCCAGTGAATCCAAGCATTTCCTTCTACCTTCGACCAAGCAACATGAATACTTTTTTCAATGAGCTCCGGCAAAGCCACCACCCATTGCGCTCCGTTAACGAGCTCCGGCAAGGCTACCGCCTGCCAACAAAGTGTTGAAAGTATTCAAACCAAAACCGTCTCACTAAAAGACAATGTACTCGGGAGTGTAGCGAGTACTTACCATGAAGATAGATTTCCAATCTCTCACCGCTATTCATTTCCATCATCAACAAACAAAAATCACTCTCTTCCCCCATGCCACCCCGTGGAACCTAGAAACTCAACAAGCGAATTAAGTTCGAGCGATGCTCGAACTTCCCAAACGGCATTGCTTTAGTGAACATGTCCGTCGCGTTATCCTTTATGTGTACTTTCCGAAGGTATACTAGCTTACCCTCATCCATGGCTATAAGAAATGACCCCCTCACCTCAATATGCTTGGTCCGTGAGCTAAACGCCAAATTCTCCGCTAAATATATAGCACTTTGGTTATCACATCGAACATAAATACTTTTATGTTCGAAACCCAAGTCACACAGTAATCGCTTCAAGTAGAGTGTCTCCTTAGTCGCTTCCACCGTGGCAATCAACTTCGCCTTTGTAATGGATAAAGCAACCACGACTTGCAATTTCGATCTCCAACTAATGGTCATCCCGCTAAGTGTGAAGACATATACGGAAGTTGATTTCCTCTGATCCCTATCACCGACGTAGTCCGAGTCACAATAACCAACTAACTTGCAATGCCTCTCATTACTACCGCAAAAAACAAGACCATGAGATGTTATGCCTTTCAAGTATTTCATAATAGCCTTCACGACTTCCAAATGTGATTTCTCTGGATTAGCCATATACCGACTAACTACCCCGATGGAATTTGCAATATCGGGCCTTGTACACACCATGACGTATATCAAACTACCAACCGCATTTGCATATGACACCTTTCACATATAAGCCTTGTCTTTATCCCCGATAGATGGTCCCTTATCTGAAAGCTTCATATGTAAAGGTGTATTTAACGCCTTTGCATTCTCCATGCTAAACCGGTAAAACACTTTCTTAATGTATTCCTTTTGAGTCAATCTTAACTCAAAACGCTTTCGGTCCCTTCCAATTTCCGTGCCGAAGATTTTACTTGCCTCTCCAAGATCTTTCATTTCGTATTTCGATTTCAAAAGCATCTTCAACTTGTTGATTTCGTTTTTATCCTTGGAAGCAATGAGCATATCATCCACATACAAGAGCAAATACACCCAACAATCATTTCCCAACCTCTTGAAATATATGCAAGCATCCTTGATGCTTCGATGGAAGCTACTCTCAAGCAAGAAATGATCGAATCTCCTGTACCATTTTCTAGGTGATTGCTTTAACCCATATAGTGATTTCTTCAACTTGCAAACCATTTTAGACTTACCATCTACAACAAACTATTGCACTGGTTGCTCCATGTAGATGTCTTCATCCAAGTCTCCATGCAAGAAGGTGGTTTTCACATCAAGTTGCTCCAACTCCAAGTCATGGATAACAACTGTGGCTAGTAAAACACGGATAGAAGCACGGCGTACCAACGGTGCAAAAATTTCATCATACTCCTTTCCTTTTCTTTGTGCAAACCCCTTTGCCACTAACCTTGCTTTGTACCTTCCATCATCCTTCACATTGTAAATCCATTTGCACCATATAGCATGGTTTCCTCGAGGAAGTGGAACCAACTCCAAAGTTCGGTTATTCTTTAGCAATTGCATCTCTTCCTCCATGACACAAATCCACTTCGAGCTCTCTCTCGACTCGATGACGTCATCCAAGGTCCATCGGCTCATCTTGGAATACATTGAGAGCATAGTCCAAATGATCACAAAAGCTAAGGTAGTTCCAATCACCATATCTTTCGAGAGGCCTTATTGCACGTCGACTAACCTGAGTAGCAATACTATCACCCAAATCCCTTTCGGATCCACCTTGAGTTGAAACTTCTCTAGTATTATGTACATCACCAACATCACTGGAGGAGCCATGTGGACTATGTGATGTTTCATCAACCGCTATAACCCCACGAGCTTCTTCAACTCTACTACCACTTGGACGGAATGTGGGAATGACTTCCTTCTCCTTTGCTTCACCATGAACTAAATCTGGAACATCCGATGAGCTCTCATTCTCCTTGGATAAAACTGACTCATCAAAAGTGGCATGATGAGAATTAACCACCTTCTTCGTTTCCGAATTCCAAATTCGATAGCCTTTCACGCCGTCCGTGAAACCAAGCAAGACCCCCTTGAATGCTCTAACTCCAAGCTTATCATTCCTCGGATCATGCACATAAACCGAACTAAAACACACGAAGATATCTCAAGTCAACACTTTTTCCTTTCCATATTTCCTCCGGAATTTTGTTATCAATGGTCGAGCACGGAATTCGATTCACAATATGCACCGCGGTTGACAAAGCTTCGGCCCAAAATCCCTTAGACAAGCCCTATGTCAATCTCAAGCATCGAGCTTTCTCAAGTAGAGTTCGGTTCATTCTCTCTGCTACTCCATTGCAGATCTCCCGATGTACTAAAATGTCTTCGGATTCCGTGATGCTTACAATACTCCAAGAATTCCGGGGAAAAGTATTCGCCGCCATTGTCGGTCGTTAACACCTTCAAAGTCTTGTCACTCTCATTCTTAACAAGATCCTTCCATACTTTGAACTAAGCAAATGCCTCCGACTTGGCCTTCATTACATACACCTAAACCTTTCGAGACAAATCATCAATGA
Source organism: Allium sativum (assembly GCA_030737875.1). NCBI lineage: Eukaryota > Viridiplantae > Streptophyta > Magnoliopsida > Asparagales > Amaryllidaceae > Allium > Allium sativum. Next base: position 960,487,474 of record CM060922.1, read on the forward strand.
AAGAAATATAATACCTTGCTCCTCCCAAAGAAGTAACCGGTGTTGGTCCCCAAACATCCGAATGAACATACTCAAGAACCTCCTTTGAGTTATATTTGCCTTCATCGAATGATACCCTTGTTTGCTTCCCCATGACACATTCCTCGCAAAACTCTGGTTTGTTGAAACTCTCACCCTTGATCATCTCTCGCTTCCGAAGAATATTCAAACTCCTCTCCGAGACATGACCCAATCTCAAATGCCACAAGCGTGTCACATCCAAGTCACGAGAACTATCAACACCCACACAAGTCTCATCTCCTACGATCACACCTTGAAGAAAATATATACCATGAGTCCTAGCACCTTTCATAACCACAAGTGCCCCCTTTGAAACCCTCAAGCAATCCTTCTCGATAGTGATCTTGCATCCTAGAGAATCCAATTCCCCAAAGATATAAGTGACTTCCTAAGTCCCAAAACATAGCGAATATTGGTGAGCGTGTGAACAACTCCATCAAACATCCTTATTTGCACGGAGCCACTACCCATTGACTTGCAAATAGCACCATTTCCCATAGCAATTGCATTTCCCTCTTTGACTTCAAAGGACGAAAAACAATATCTATTTGGCATCATATGATACGACACACCCGAATCAAGTACCCATTTGTTACCTGAAACACCCATTGCTACCGCCGTCAACACATTCTCATCTATCTCACCATCCTCACTCTCCACCGCCATGGATGAAGATGCTACTTCCTTCTTATCTTTGTGCAGACATTCATTCTTCCAATGTCCCGGTTTCTTACAAATAAAATACTTTCCATTTCTCTCTTTCGATTTACCTCTCCCACCGGGCTTCCTTGAGTTAGAACGCCCCCGTTTTCCTTTCTTCACATTCTTTTCTTTCTCCACAAACAACCCATGACCACTACTAGCTCCACTACTACCCTACTCATCTGCTTCATTTGATCTCTCAAATCCTTACTAAGAAGACCCGTCTTTACATCATTAAGAGTCAAGTTATCCCGACCATAGATCAAACTATTTGAGAAACCCGTATAGCTGTCCGACAATGAACACAACAATATCATCGTCTTTTGCTCTTCCTCAATCTTCAAATCAACGGCCTTCATCTTCATGAGAAGTCATAAAGGCATTCAAATGTGTCTTAAGCATATTACCCTTCTTCATCTTGAAGTTGAAAAACATACGCATGAAGATCAAACGATTAATGAGCGACTTCTTCATATACAATTCCTCCAACTTGTCCCAAATGCCTTTAGCGGTCGTCTCACCACTAATTTTGGAGATCGCATTCTCCCCCATAACAAGTTGAAGAGTAGTGTAAGCCCATTCCTCCATCTCCTTTCTCTCAACATCCGAGATATCACTTAGCAATAAGTGAGTATCAAATACCACTCGGTGCACCCGATTCCTCCTAAGAACCGCTTTCATTTTCCATTGTCACTTCTCAAAGTCATTATCACCATTCCATTTGTCAATAACCAATTGAGAACCTGACGCCGCATACAAACCACGTACATATAGCGCCACACTATTCAGACTTCCGGTTGAAGGACTTACCAAGCTATTATCCGTTTCAGGCATTTTCACAAACACCTAACAAACACCAATTGCTCTGATACTGACTGTCGGAACCGTTGTGATTAATCCAATTCAAGACCACTCAAATCAAATTCCTAAACCACAAAGCACTAGCGGAAGACTAGACCGTTGTTAGACTTGCAAAAACAACCGAAACAATAACTCTAGTCACCAAACAAGAATCAATCAATCACGAACAATCCAAATCTCAATTCACAAGCAAGAAACTAATGACAAAAGTAGCAAAAATAGATCACGCAAGGATTTATAGTGGTTCCACAAACATCTTGTTAGGGTACATCCACTTTGGAGAGAGTATTTTGTTACCACGATGAAAGGAATACAAGAGATTGATCCAATGATCACTATATTTCAGTATAGAAATGAGTTTGAGCAGAATAGAATTGAAGAATTAGAATTAGGTTATAAACCCTAATTCACCCTTGAGAATAAACCCTTGAATTCAATCAAGCATCCAAGCTCTCCCACTAACACACCTGAAAATAGCTTATATAGAGATAGGCTAATTACCCAAATTGCCCCCAAGTTTTCACAAATCATTTTGCCAAGTTTCCAGCCGAAACAACCCAAAAGTCCCGTCAGACGTCTATCGTGGGAGGTGACAAACGTCTGTCCCTTCGAGGGAATTAATTGGGCTTCAACACTCAGCTCAGACGTCTGTCCCCAATATGACAAGCGTCTATCCCTCTCTCAGACGTTTGTTGTGGGAATGACAGACGTCTGTCAGAACTCTCGGAAAAATTTACCTTGCATACTCAAACATCTGTCGTACCCTACGACAGACATCTAAAGCCAGCAGACACCAAACACCATTTTGGCTCTAACTTTTGCGTACGAGCTCCAATTTGCGAACGGTCACCTCGGGACTCGAAGCTATCTTCGTCCTCTTCAATCCAACATATAGTATTGCATACTATAACATTATGAGGGATGTTCAATCGGGATGCCGACATAGGAGTCTACGGCCGTTGATGCCAACTAGACACGGTGAAGCGCGTACAAGTGGAAGGTGCGCATGGAATGCCAAAACTTAACATGGTATCAGTGCTCCATGGTTCAAGGGGACCATTACGTGTAGCATGACCAAAGCATGGCTCCAAAGGGGCTTGAGCATAGAATGCTCGTCAAGGTGGAGATACAATGGTAAAAAACAGCCTGACACCACTGCTTATGAGAACTCGAGGTAGCAGCCTGATCAACTGTGAAGAGAACTCAAGGTGTAACTCTAAGATGACTTGATAAATGCTCTCCAAGGTGGAGATTGTTAGGTGTGGCTCGCATTGCAATGAAGTGGGTGTATGGATTGAACAGGCGAATTGTCCCACATCGCATTAAACTAAGAAAGATCGTGGTATATATATGGTGTTGGTGGCATGTAACATTGGGGATTCCTTTTGTTACAATAAGTGCTTGTCAATACTAGATTATATGCTCAATGGGTAGCGATGAGGGATGTTCAATCGGGACGCCGACATAGGAGTCTTCGATCGTTGACGCCAACTAGACACGGTGAAGCGCGTATAAGCGAAAGGTGCGCAGGGAGTGCGGAAACTTAACAGAAACTGGGATAGAAAAATTGTTTTGCATGGTTTGTGAGGTTGATTTTTCATGAGATAAGAGTTGGAAACATGGTGGCATTAAAAGTTTGGTTAAGTGGGGCTGCAAGCACATGCACATTATTGTCATTAGGAGTTGTGATTTTTGCAACTAAAATGGCATTTTGTTGGGGGTAGCTGTTATCATGCATAATTACATTTGGAAAATTTATCATTTGAGAAGAGTCTTCAAATGGGGTCACTTCTATGGATGGTTTTGGTTGGAGCTGAAGTTTGAATGACATTAAAGGTTGTTTGATCATTGAGTTGGTGGGTTCAGGGAAGGTAGCTTTGGCATGCAAACGGGTTTGTTTGATTTGCAGGATTGTTGATAGGATCAGGTTCAAGAGTTTGATTGATTTCAGTTTTAAATGGATCCAAAAAAAGGAAGGCATTTAATTCCCAGTTTGATGTTGCTTATCAGGATAGGTTTGGACATGATATGGTGCAACTTTGGCATTTTGTTCTAGATTCAATATAGGAGATTCATGGTTAAGGCTTTGATTAGGTTGGTAGGTTATAGAATTGATGGTGGGCTCAATTGAAAGCAATTCAATATGTCCAACTTTTTTGTTGGAGCAATACGTTTTCTTGTGCATGCCTGTTGTGCACTATTCTAGTTTCCTTGTTATTTGTGTACTATTGTATCACCATTTGGCACTCTCACTTGATCATACTCACACTTCAATACTGGACCACTGACATTTTTGAGAAAAATGGAAATTTATTATGTTTATAATTATGTCTTATGGATTTTAATTTGATTACGATTCATCTTTCTTTCCATAATATAATGTATTTATAAGAAAGCTCACATTATCGTTTTCAATTTCAAATGCTATTAGAATTTTGAATTAGATCTATTGTTGTTACTTAAGTATATTTTCTGTTTTCGACCCTCTCAAGTTCATTTTGTTTTAAAATGTTACTACAAGATTTACAGCGTCTATATGTCTGGAAAAATGTTGCAATACCAAGCTCCCAAGCTCTTCAATTTTATAAATTAAAGACTGCGGAAATTTTACTTGAATATAAATGACAACTTTTTTTGTTTTTTTTTTTGTGTGTGTGCGTGTTTTTTAGGGGAAGGGGGGAGGGGGGTGAAGCAGGTGAGACTATGCTTACCTTAGCCTTCTTTATTATGCTCTCCGTATGTGTTACAGTACGACTTTTTTCTAACTGCTTGCTATTTATTCTGTCGGGCATTAGAAATGCAAAGGACTAAGGAGTTTATGTTGTATCAATTCCATCTCTCCCCTAATCACGATGATCATTATTTTGTGCCACATTCCATAATTAATTATCTTTAACAATTTCAACTTGGATCATGGTGTCTGCCATCTTTTGATGATTGTAAGTTTCACCAGTTAACTAACTGTAATTTTATAACACCTAATATATCATATACACGCCTTCATCACCACTGCAGTTCAAAAAGTGTTGCCAATAGAAGTTATGACAAAGCATAGCTACATAGTTGGGAAATTTTCTCATGACGGGTGCACACTAGATATTGTAGAAGGCTAGTAAAGTCATTGCTTAATTTTTCCATCGTTCTTATCTATGATACTCTATCACGCTCATTTATATATTTTTATTCTTCTTTAATATGAAGCCCAAAATAACTTCTTTGGTGTAGAATGTGCCTTCCAAATTGCTTTTTTTGACTGCAAGGGAGCCTATATCTAAGTGGGTTGACTATGGTTTTGCTTATTTAGCTGCCTCTATAAGAGTTATCCCTTATTATATTCATAGAGTTGGAGGTTGTGGTTTATGTGCAGGTCAAGTTATGTTTGTAATCCAGACCTATTTTGCACTGAACTAACCATACAATACCAGAGTCCAGCCTTGTTGGTTCAGACTACCGAAGGTTGGTTAATTACTACATACATGTTTGTGTTCTTTCTCTAAATTTGCAATAACTCCCTCAAGTATGTTAGAAACTGCTATAAGTACTTTGATTTGACTTTGTTAAAGTTTAGCTCAATTAATTTTTATAGTAGATGTACTTACTGATTTAACTTAGTTAAATTTGTAATAGCATCCTCAAGTTAAGAATACCATTTCATAGAAATAAATTACTGGGATCAAATGAAGGAAAAGAGTTACACATTGCTACATGGTCATGTTAGGCCAATTTATTCTGCAAATTTTAGTCCACTTGACTATCTTTTATCATAATCTTCAAATTCAACAAGTAACTGGCTCAATTCTTCTACAAATATGCTAGTTCATATTGTATATGTATCGATCCTATATTGTGTCATTGATACAGTTAGACTGTGGATTGTGTATATGTTAATATTGCAAAAAGTCATGAATCAGATCTTGTAAGCAAGTAGAATGATTCCAAAAAATTGTTGTAGCCTAGTTTTTCAATTTTGTATATTATCCCTGCCGTCAACTAATAAAATATATTCATGTCCTTGTTTCTTTTACGCAAAGGCTATTGAGAAAAGAAGTTAGCAAGCATAATCATGGTTTCTCATTCTCTGTAACTATCTATTCCTCTATCTTGAATTTGTTACAACATACCCTTATTTATCTATATAGATCCACCTTTATTTGTTTTTCTATAGCACAAATCAAAACATACTATTAATTAGCTATCATTCATTTATATATCGTTTCACACATTGATATAACTGCTTCTTGAGAATAACCAAAAACTACGTACCTTGGTATTCATGTGAACATCATCAAAGTAGAACTTTTTTATGCTCCCATATTTGGGCAATGCTATAAAGTTGAAATACATAAAATCATATAAAATTTGGAATCAATAGTCATTTACAGCACTAACATAGTATAACAATACAAATAAATGAAAATTGAAAAAACAAAGAGAAAAGCTTTCACCACCACATGCAGAACTGGGAACAGAATCCACTACTTCTAGTTTTCCCAATGTTCACAAGTATCTAAAGTTTTGACCCGTCATCCAAATCTAGATGATTAAAATATGCATGGGGGATATCTAGTAACTCCCAAATAATTAAATGTTGATGATTGTACAAGTAATAAAACCCATATAGAAACATACTACAAGAACCGCATATTTTTTATTTTACATTGATTTTGCCAAAGGCTGGTGATAAATGATCCAAAGAATGATATAAAATGGACATGCTGTGTTTAGTTGCAGACATTAAAATTTAAGTACATCTGTTGGAGGCATCCATCATAACACCATTTTCTCAATGTGTATAGGTTCGGTCTTCTTATAGAGCAGGCGAACTGTTTGTTCAGAATTTAGTGAACGGTAACAGAACTAAGTTGCTTTGATTTATAGACATAGCCTTGTTTGTGTTAAATGTTGATTGTTAGAAGTGTGGTTGATGTATGTTCGTTTGTATAGTCTATGCTGAGTTATGTGGATTGTTATGTAAGCTCATGTAAGCTCATACGCATATTAATTTTACGATATTGGTAGTTTTTGGTAGCTTTGAAATACAGCTTTCTTGCTACGGTTGTAAATAAAACACAGTCGCAAATGTCAAACATATTGTGGCATTAGGTCAAAGGTTTGGAGCTCAATTTAGGTTTGTTGCTATGAGTGAAAATTAACTGTCGCAAATAAATTAGTCTACAACGACGGTGTAACGTCCTGTATTTTTGCTAGTCGGATATTTATTTTATTATATTAAATAATCATACGAAATAGAACGTTCAAATTAGTGTGTTGCTTATCTTAGGATGAGGCCCATGCTTCGCATACGGGAAATTGTTCGATATATTTTATAGGTCTTAAAAATGTTTTTTTTTCGAAACGACCTCCGTTTTCGAAGAAATGAATTTTTTTGAAATGCGTATAGCTAATTATTGTTAGATTTACAGTTTGATGAAAATCAGAGATGTTTTATCAGTGCGCACAATTTAAAGGTGAACCGATAATTTAAAATAACGATGCTGTGCAGACGGAGTCTGTTTCCAACAAAACGAATTTTATTGGGATTGGAACGTTGAGATGTAGCGGTGTATCTAGTTCCATTGTGTCTGAAGTTGTGTGATAGTATGAATTTTTCAATCATCGGTAAACAATGGTTAGCAGTATATTAAATACTGTATAAAAACAACATATGACTCAAAACTTAAAATCCTAAGTAAAGATTAAATGGATATATACACGTGCAACAGTCTATGTTTTTACTTCAGCAACCATATTTGGAACCACAACACATGCGCCCTTTTTAATCTGTATATGCACATACTGGGGTAAAAGAAACATGCAACCTATTGGAATATAAATACACAAGCCTATAATAAGTAAATATAAACATGCACAGATAGCTAAGACGCGGCTATCAAAGTGGAGCAAATCCTACCTCCCCTAGTCTACAAACATATTATGTATATATAAATTTTTCTGTACAACTGCTGTAAAAATTTGGAAACACGAGCATCTATGAAATCCCTTTCAGCCGACATAACCATGTGCTTTGCTCTAGACAATGTCCAATAGCATATGTTTTATACATTTTCAACTCCTATTTTCCCTTCTGAAAACCTACCTACTTTATGAAAGACCGCGAGTTGAAAGAAATGAAAGAACGTTGCCTTCATTTGTCCATCTCGTGTACCTTCTTCCTCCCATAAGATCTAACCAAACCAACAACGGCTCATGCCTATATGAAAAGAGGTAGGCACAGCTACACCCTGAAAACATAGCGTAGGCCATTGATGGGAAGTGAAAGCAAGCCTAGCCTACACTGCAAGTCTACCATACCTAAAGCTTGGCAGCCAAGGCATCGTTGCCTATATATACTCTTGCCATCAATTCTTTGTTCAACATGCACACTTGGTTGTTCTGCTTTTCAAAAAACAAAATCGTTATATACTCCACCCCACTACAATAAAATAATAGTGGCAAGTTCCTTCATTGAGGTGGGGATTGCGAAATGTTGACAGTTTAGAAAAGGGGGTACAGCAAATCAACGTGAAGGGAATATGAAGGTTGTGTTCATTTTTTTTGAAGAGGTGGGCTCGTTTGGGTAACGTGAAGAAATATATTGGCAACCCAAAAGCAATGAAGTGCAAAGTGGGTCAAGTGTGGAAGGAGTTAAGTAATGGAGAACAAAATGAAATATGAGAAGAGGAATTTTTGCGTGAGGAACACAGGGTAGTAGAAGGAATTTAAGATGGGTCTGTACTCTGTAGCATATCAATGAAGCTGTTAGGGATCGATGAAGCTCTTGGGGACGAAGTGAAAACAGAACGTATTGGACAAAACTGGACAAAATAAAACGTGATGCAAGGTAGAACGCAGCATGTGTTTTGGAAAGTTGGGTGTACAGTAAGGGATCTTTGAACTGGAGAAGCAACAAAGAACAGTTAACAGGCTGAGGAGCAAATATTCGCGAGAAAAAGGGTACGAAGGTTATAATTATTTAATTAAGGAATTTTTAGTTTAATTAAAATTGCATAAACTAATATCATAATAACTTTTATTCGGTTAGCAGAACTTAACGAAACAAGCCGTACACTGAAATCGTATGGTCGGACACAACATTTTGAAACAGACTTGAAAAGTGCAACTGACGACTAGAATTTACAGTTCAATTAAATGATTGTTTAATTTAACTGTAACCACATCATTCAACGAAAACCCAAAGTGAGTATAACTCACTCAGTTTTTATCCCATTTATATTTTATATAAATCGAGTTTTATTTTATGTGCTATGCTTGAAAATTGTTTGTTTTTTGCTGTTATTTATATATTGGTTGATACAATGTTAGTTTAATCTAAATAAAATCTAACCGTTATTTCAACGGTTAATTCCAAGTTGAGAATAAAAAGGGTTAATTGGAATTAGTTAAGGAGATAACCGTGTTTTTAATTGAATAAGACTGTTTTAACTGGGATGAATAACTAAATTAGTTTATTGTTAAATAAATCTAATGAAAACTGTTTAACAAATATTTGTTAATGTGAATAAGATTTTAGGGAAATTATTATTTAGTTTAGTAATAAAGAATTCAACTACTTTTAAAGTAGTTAGTGATGAAGTAAATTTTTAATTTAATGATTAGTAATTTAAGAGATTTCTTTTTAAATTAAATCCATTTAAGGAATCGGAGTTTGAAATGGAATCAAGGTGAAATTGAAAAGAGCCATGGTCAGATTTTATGGTAAAGCCTAGATTTTTATAACAAAGTTATAAAACAGATTTTCGAGCGGATGCGATAGATTAAATAAATGTTTTATTTAATGTTTGAATTAAGCAAAGGCAAATTGAGAATGAAAAGGGTTACATATTAAACCAAGTTGTGTAAATAAGGTTTATTAAAGGGTGTAAGGCTAAAACATCGATTTTAAGTTAACGATGCTTAATAATGAGATTAAGTGAAATAAATGGGATTGAAATGAGATTTTAAAAGCAGGAAATGGTCGAGGGGAAATATATGGATCGATAAGGAGTTAAGTAAAGGGAACTAAAAAGGAGTTGAGAATATATATATAAAAGATATTTCCAATGTAAAGGGAATAAAAGGAGATTCGTAAATTATAACGATATTTATGATGTAAAAGAATCAATGGGTTTGAATGGGTTTATCAAAAAGGGGATAAGTGTTTGTTTTGTTTCCAACAATGAAAAACAAAGAGATTCATAACGACGTTTTTACGAGGGATTTGACTGAACCCAAATGTTAGAATATAAAGTATATAAAATGTTGTTGCGAATATTCTCATAATATAATAAGAGGTAAATACCATGTTTTAAATTACTAAAAGATTAATATATTTAATTAGTTTTAATTAAAAGGGCAAGTGATGTTGAGTACTGAACCAGTAAATTTATTTTATTTGTATGATTGTTTATTTGATAGTTAAATAACCGACTATCAAATCTGACCCATACGATTGTTGGTACGGAAAGACCGGGACCGAATCATATTCGAAAACCATTCCGGCAAGCAAATACAAAATTGAGAAGATATCAGATGCTAATAAAGATGGAGCCATTGAAGACCATAGATCTTCATGAAACGAAGGTTTACTTTTATCTCTGGTCAACTCCTATATTTTTCAAAGTCTATTATATATAAACTTAATCTAAAATTTATAACCAGAGATATATTGTGGTTCTGTCGTGGTTGAAATTTATGGATTTGCAAGGACTACTCGCTACTGATCTATAGGGTGATTCCTAGGATGTGGTAGGAGAGTATCTTCGGTTCATCCTGTTCCTGGATGGCTTGTATGGACAAATGTCTGGCAGAGTATTTCTTAAGAATCACGTACATTGATTATAACAAACGTATCTCTGTAGGTGGCAGAGAAGACACCTTCTCTTAGCATAAACACCCAGAGTATTTTTGTCGACGTCAATTAGTGATTTGGCGGATCTGACGATGTGGCATTCAAAGTGAATGATGGCCAGATATTCTGAAGATAAATTCTAACCTCAAGCCTCACAACCTAGATATGACAAAAATTGGGCAGGCAGCACGGCTATGTGGGTCGAACCCATTAGTGTATAATCACTTATCTAGAGAAATTCCATTTGCTTCTTTAATCTATCGATGCTGTTCCTTTTCGGGAATCGGTAGGTAGCTCCCAACCGTTGGTGATATACATTCAATACACTCAAGCGAAATGAGTGGTCGGTCATGTGTGGGCAGGGTTACAAGACGTTCTTGTTGAACCCAGTGTATTCTCCTCTAGAGATACACTATCGGAAGGTGGTTCCATACCTTGTCATAGTGGGAAATCCAATCTCCAATAAACGCCCGCAGTTTTGATTGTATACTATATATGTGGAGCGTGAGATGCAAGCGTTCCACTAGATTGCTATTTATTTGTATTTAGACACTATTATAATATCTGTTAGCCCACTTTTTGAACTGGGCAACACAAAGTCAAAATGTAAAATGTTGAAGAACTTGAAAAACTTGGGAAGTACTGAAGCAGATCGGATCAGAGCAGCGCATCGGTTCGGATCGGATAAAGTTTTCTGTTCGGATCGGTGGACTATTGCTGAGGAAATTAGAAAGGCACAGCTGTTCGGATCGGAGGGCAATATAATCTCAATTGGATCGGAAAGCCACTTGATTGCTACGGAGATAGATCGGAGCGGAGCGGAGCAGAATAAAGAGAAGAGAGAATTGTTTCCAAGTCAATCCGGGTCGGATCGGATACCCCGATCCGAACCCCTTGTACATGTCCCTCCGACCCGAACCCATTTTCCACATCACTCCCCTGCATGAGCGCCTGGACATCCGGATCGGCTATGACCAGTTCCTGCCCACAACGTCCATTACTCTGATGCGTTGTCAACATAGAAATCCATCCGAACCCGAGGCTGATGGGATGGATGACACGTGGCTCCGATCCGGATCGGGTTCTGAGCAAATTCACACCTATAAATACCCCGTCTGGAGACAAAGAAAAGGTTCTTTTTTCTGGCACTTTGAGAGCTCAACCACCTTTATAACCTGAATTTCAGCAATCCCGGAAAATCCAAATCTTCTTTCATTATTTGCTTTCAGACAATTGAGTGATTGTAAGTGAGTTCTGAGAGAAATCAAGTGAATATTTCATTGTACTTGCAATTAAATCAGAGAAAATAGTGAAAGACAAGTGGACGTAGGCATTTCTTCGCCGAACCACTATAAATCCTGTGTGTTCATTTTTATTTTTGATTTCATTTCATTCTGCTTTTAATCAATTTGGGTGTTAGAACCACTTTTTGGTCTAACATTTTGGTGCTTTCACTGAGAACTCATCTGAATTCTTTGTTTTTCGGGATTATCGTTCTACTTTTTGGACCGTTGAGTTCAAAGAAGTTAATCCTCAAGTTTCAACGCCCTTGGATATTTGTTGAAGTGATTGTCGAAGAATCATGGTCAAAGGAAAAGGCAAAGAAGTTCAATCAGGTCGAGGAAATGGAGCTGGCGAAGATCAGCAAAATGCGGTTGTAACAAGGTCTCGTGGGCAAAGTTCAGCAGCAGGACGAACCAATGCAGGAAATCCGAACCGTCTTCAGGGGGAGAGCTCCGATCCGATCCGGGTAGGAGATTCTGAAGCAGTGCATTCCCCCTATCTGAACCGACCCGAGCAGCTTGCCATGTACCGACCCGACCAGACTCCCCAGCTCCGAACCGACCCGACCTCCCATCTCCGATCCGATCCGACTCTTGGTGATGTTGGAACTTCTACTCGAGTCCCTACAAATGCTCCGATTCCAGCTGCCAGGGTCAGTGATCAGGTCAATCCATCTGCGCCCATTACTCAAGGAGATTTCTCGCGCCTACTTGATATGCTTGAAAGTACTAGGGAGGCTATGAAAGTCCACGAGCGCTCCAACCTCATGATGCAGGAAAATATGAGGCTCATGAGTAGGGAGATCAGCGAGCTCCGTCGACAGAGAACCCCATCACCGGTTCGTCACACACCAGTGGATCAGTCTTCATCTTCTAAGGAAGAGCGGCCCCGTGAACGAAGGCCGCTCGAACGACCTCAGAATGTGGAGTAGCTGACATTTGGATCTTTGGGGTCTCGCGAGGATATTGCATGAGCACTAGGAAACAATAATCTCACTCGGGGGCAAAGGCTCCAGTCCCCTCCTCCCGAGACCGACCGGGAGCGTAGGGAACGGAATAGAGCAGAAGCAGCTCGAAGAAGAAGGGCATCTCCTGAACAAGAGCCCAGAAGGAACCCGGATACTAGGGCTAGGGAACCTGAGCGGCCCCTAACTAATGCTGATGTACAGGCGATGGTGCGCCAGATCATGTCCGAGAGCCGGAACTATACAAATGAAGATTATGGCATTGAGCGAAGCCATACTCCTTTCACCGATGATATCCTCGACTTCCAGTTTCCCCGGCGCTTTAACCTGCCACAGATGGACAAGTACAACGGGAGAACTGATCCGGGATAGCATTTGATGCGATACTCATGGCTCATGAATGCTGCAGCTGCCCCTGATGAAGTGAAGTGTAAAGCATTCCCAATCTATTTAGAAGATGTGGCGCTGTTCTGGTTTACCCGACTTCCCCCTCGTTCAATTTCGAATTACAGGGAACTGAGCGAAAGTTTTATGAATCAGTTCCGACTCCATGCCCGAAAGTCCAAAAGTGTTATTGAATTGTCAAGAATTAAGCAGGTACCAGGAGAGTCTTTGAGGTCATATCTTGACCGCTTTAACTTAGCTGTGACTGAAGTTAGTGACCCGCATGAGCCTACCATTCTGATGGCATTAAAGGAAGGAGTCGATCCTGAATCTGAGTTCGGGGATTACCTTTCTGGGAAGACACCCTCCACAAGAGAGATATTCTATGAAAAAGCCGATATTTATTTAAGGCGAGAGGAGGCCAGGGCAAACCGAAAGAGAAAGTCTGAAGCGGCTTCAAAAGAAAATGTGCAGAGTAACGTCGCCGTGAAGCAGTCTGGGGAAAGTTCCGGCAAGGTTGAAGTAAATGTGGGAAACAAGGGTGGAAACAACAATGCTGGGAACGGGGGCAACAACAATAACCGTAATACAAACGGTAACAGAAGAAATAGAAATAGGGGAAGTGATCCCAACAAAAGACCCCGATTCCAGACCTACGAGAATTATACACCATTGAACGACACCCTGGAGAATATTTACCTGGATACGTACAACGTTTTGCAGTATAAAAGACTACCACCTCGTGATTCGACCGAGAAAGAAATGGCAACTGGGAAGTTTTGTTTGTTCCATGGAACTCACGGACATTCAACCAATGAATGTCGGCATTTAAGAGATGTGATTGAGAAGCTGCTGCGCGAAGGGAAACTGGATGAATACAAGGTTGCCCCACGGGACAGGGGGCAAGGAGAGCAAGCTCCAAAACAGATTCTACCTGCTCCTAAGCCTACAGCGCAGCAGAAAGGCAAGGGAATTGTTATCAACTCCATAGTGGGCGGACCTCACCCAGCAATCCGTAGCTTTAGAGCAATGGATCAATATGTAAATGCTGCCAAGCACATAGATGTGAATGAAGGTGATGATCTGGAAGATATCGCCCCCATAAAACAACAGAAGACCATGTTTAACGACGTGGTGTTCCGCAGCAGAGATAATACTGGGATCCAATCACCCACTGATGATCCGTTGGTTATTACTACCACCATTGGGCCGGCCTTGGTTCATAAGGTATTAGTAGACAACGGAAGTTCCGTCAATATTTTGTTTAAAAAGTCATTTGATCAGATGAAGTTGGAATCTGAAGATTTGAAGCCATGTGAAGGATGGATAAGAGGCTTCAATGGGGCATCAACAGCTCCCATGGGATATATAGAATTGCCCGTGACCTTGGGGCAAGGAGAACGCAGAAGAGTACGGATGCTTCAGTTCGTAGTATTGGACGTAGATTCGCCTTATAATGCATTTTTGGGGAGGCCTGCCCTTGCTGAATTCAGAGTTTGTATCGCCCCCTGGTGTTTATTGCTTAAGTTCCCAACTAAAGCCGGAACTGGAGTAATGAGAGGGGATCAAGTTTTCGGATGGGCCTGCTATGTGGCCGAACTAAAGATGTTGATGAAAGGACTTAACATTGAGAGTAAAGATGCATTGCCTCCCCCAAAGGGGGGCTCGGCATAGCAATTACAGAAATCGACCCCGAAGGAGTTTCCCAAAGGAACGCCTGAGGACCTGGATCCCAGAAAAGACGAGGAACCAGAGGCTAGAAATGCAACTCCTAATGAAGCGACGGTGGAAATTCCCATTGATGAAACTGATCCAACAAAAGTTTTGAAGGTTGGTTCTCAATTGGATCCATGTCGAGCCAAAGAACTAACGGACTTCTTGAAGGCAAACTTGGACATGTTTGCCTGGACCCATGCTGACATGTGTGGGATATCGCCATCCATTATAAGTCACAAATTAAATGTAAACCCGAAACATCCGCCTGTGAAGAAAAAGAGACGTATGCTAGGCCCAGAGAGGTCGGCTGCTCTCAAAGAGGAAGTGGAGAAGCTGAAGTAGAACGGATTTATTCAAGATTCGACATATCCCGACTGGATATCGAATCCCGTCTTGGTAAAGAAGCCGAATGGAAAGTGGCGGACTTGCATTGATTTTTCAGATTTGAACAAAGCTTGCCCAAAAGATAGTTTCCCACTTCCCAGGATTGACCAGCTTGTAGATTCGACAGCAGGTCATGAACTTCTCTCTTTCATGGATGCATATTCCGGATATAATCAAATTCCTATGCACGTGCTAGATCAAGAGCATACGAGCTTCATTACGAATTTAGGGTTATATTGTTATGTTGTAATGCCATTCGGATCGAAAAACGCCGGAGCCACTTATCAGCGCTTGGTGAACAGAATGTTTTATAATCAAATAGGGAAGACTATGGAAGTTTACGTGGATGATATGCTTGTCAAATCGAAACAGTCCTCCAGCCATACGCAAGACTTGGCGGAAATGTTTGGTATCCTGCGAAAATATCGAATGAAGATGAATCCTCTGAAATGCTCATTTGGAGTGGCATCGGGAAAGCTCCTAGGCTTCATTGTGAGTTCCCGAGGAATTGAAATCAATCCTAGCCAGATAGTAGCGATTAGAAACATTGAAGAGCCGAGGAGAATTAAAGACGTCCAAAGTCTTGCAGGGAAAGTAGCTGCGCTGAGTAGATTCATCTCCAAAGCCATAGACAAATGCGTTCCATTTTTTGATTTGATTAAAAGAGGAAAGAAGAACTTCGAGTGGACTCCGGACTGTGTTGAGGCCTTTCGAAATTTACTGGAACTGCTAGAGAAACCGCCGATTTTGTCAAAGCCAGTGGATCACGAAGAATTGTTTGTTTACTTGGCAGTCTCGGCTCACGCCGTTAGCACAGCCCTGGTTCGAGAAGAAGACAAAGTACAAAGGCAAGTATATTATGTAAGCAAGAAACTGGTAGCGGCAGAGCGCAACTACCCGAAGATTGAGAAGCTCGCTTACAACCTCCTAATCGCATCCCGAAAGCTTCGTCACTATTTCCAAGCTCATCCAATAACCATATACACCGACCAGCCCTTGAGGCAGGTATTACAGAGGCCCGAAGCATCGGGGAGGTTGATCAAATGGAATATAGAATTAAGCCAATTTGATTTAAATTTTCAACCACGAAAGTCGATCAGGGCGCAAGCTCTGGCAGACTTTATTGCGGAGTTCACCATCCCAGAAGAAAAAATAATCGATGACAGAGTGGTCAAGTCCGAGAATGGGTTGAAGATAGATCCATGGAAGCTATACACGGACTAAGCTAAGAACGACCGAAGGTCCGGAGCTGGAATCGTCTTAGTCACTCCCGAAGGACGGTCGTTATATTACGCTCTACGATTAGAGTTCTCGGCGACTAACAACGACTCTGAATACGAAGCCCTGATTGCCGGGCTAAAGCTTGCTAAAGACCTCGGAATAAAAATGTTGGACATATTCTGTGACTCTAAAATCGTTGTTTGCCAAGTGCGAGAGGAATTTGTGGCTCGGGGACCTCGACTTATCGCCTACCTCAGGAAAGTGAGAGAGTTATTAAGTAGCTTGGAGCGGTACGATATAACACACATCCCAAGAGCCGAAAACCAGAAGGCGGATAGGCTGGCAAAGCTGGCTAGTTCCGACACTCCAGAAGAGACTGAAATAATTCCAATTGAAACGTTGGAATCACCAAGCTTTGAGTCGATGGAAGTTGAATTCGCTTTCGAAGCGGAACCGGAGAAGGAGTCGTGGATGACCCCGATTAAGGACTTCCTTAAGAATGGGACACTCCCATCAAAGAAGAGTGAGAGAAGGGCTGTAGTTCGCAAGGCTACCAAATATGTCATGCAAGATGATACTCTTTATAGGCAAGGATTTTCTATGCCCTTGTTACGATGTATAGCACACGACGACATCAAGCGTGTACTAAGAGAAGTACACGAAGGTGAGTGTGGAGATCATACAGGAG
The DNA here is from genome assembly GCA_030737875.1 of Allium sativum. Lineage (NCBI taxonomy): Eukaryota > Viridiplantae > Streptophyta > Magnoliopsida > Asparagales > Amaryllidaceae > Allium > Allium sativum. The sequence continues at coordinate 960,504,586 of CM060922.1, forward strand.
GCCAGACTTTAGCAAAAAAGATATTGCGATACGGATACTTCTGGCCTACAATTAATAAAGATGCAGCTGATTATTCACGACGCTGCGATAAGTGCCAGAGATTCGCCAAAATCCCCAGAGCACCGTCGACCCAACTTAAATCAATGGTGAGTCCTTGGCCATTTGCCACATGGGGAATTGATATCATTGGAGTTCTACCGATTGCTAAAGGAGGAGCGAAATATGCAATAGTGGCCGTGGACTATTTTACGAAGTGGGTGGAAGCTGAGCCCTTGACCAAGATCACGGCAAGAAAGGTGATAAGTTTCGTGGTCAGAAATATTATATGCCGATTCGGGATCCCAAGGACGATTATAACTGACAACGGAACCCAATTTGATAGTACTGAATTCAGAAATTTCTGCCAGAAGTATAAGATTGACAAGCGATATACTGCAGTTGCCTATCCGCAGTCGAACGGGCAAGTAGAGGCAATAAACAAAGTAATAAAATCCATCCTCAAGAAACGGTTAGAGCGTGCAAAGGCAAAATGGGTTGACGAATTGCCCCTAGCTTTGTGGGCATATCGAACAACATTTAAGACGGCCTCCAGTCACACCCCTTTTTCTCTCTCCTTTGGCTCAGAAGCAGTAATTCCAGTTGAACTGGAAGTTCCTTCCCACAGGGTGACATATTATGACCCGATAACGAATCGGGCGCTTTTACTTGAGTCTCTTGATGAAGTCGAAGAAAAAAGGGACGAAGCAGATTTGCGTGCGGCAAGACATCGACGTCAGATGGCACGCTATTACGACAAAAAAGTTCGCCTCAGGACTTTTGAACCAGGAGATTTGGTGCTAAAGAGAGTCTTTCCATCCCTTCCTCACCTCGGTCCAAAGTGGGAAGGACCCTTTGTCATCCAATGGAAACTTGAAAAAGGAACCTTCAAGTTAACGACCGTAGATGGCGAAGAAGTCCCTAGAGCATGGAATGCTCAACACTTAATGCGCTATTTGGATTAGAAATGCTGTACTCTTTGTTATTTTTCTTATGAACTCTGTAATAAGGCACGACTTGCCTTGGGAAAATCTGACGATATGAATAAAGGACTATAAAGTGGATGTAGGCTACGACTTAGCCGAACCACTATAAAAATATTGTGTGTTATTTACTTTTATGCATTACATATATACATCCATCGATTGTTCTGTTGTGATTATAGAATACAGGATGACTCAAAACCTGAAAAGGTTGAAGACAGTTTAAACATAAGAAAAAGCACAGCGACTATTTGTGCGACAAGACGTAAAAGAATGAGAAAACGACATTCTTAACTCTAACTCTCCAGAGAGAGAGAGTATAAAAGCGTCTCCGACTGAGCGCAGAAAAAGAAATTCTTCTCTTAACTCTAACTCTCCAGAGAGAGTATAAAAGCGTCTCCGACTGAGCGCTGAAAAAGAAATTCTTCCCCTAACTCTAACTCTCCAGAGAGAGAGAGAGAGAGAGTATAAAAGCGTCTCCGACTGAGTGCTGAGAAAGAAATCCTTCCCCGCTGAAAGACCGGGGAATGAATAGATTGCTGAGCTCGAACTCTAACTCTCAAGAGAAAGAGAGAGAGTATAAAAGAAATGCCAGAAAAAACGACAGGTACTGACGACACAGGAAGTGCCATCCCGTCAGAAAATCGGGAGCATTCAGATTGCTTGATTAAGCATTAAATAATTTGGGATAATTGACTGGGTGCATATATGTATACGCATATTTCCTCCCTCCGTAACTTCATTTCATAACTATAGCAAGACATGCATTTTTAATAAGTGCAAAACTACTGACAAACAGACATTGCAGAAAATGAATTATTTTTTATTTACAAATGAATGAATTTGTACAGGAAAATAGCTAAAAAAGAAGGTGCAGGAGCCACTCTTGTAGCAGCAGTTGTTGGTTTACTAAATGCTAAAACGATGCAAGGCAATCCAATATTTAGGTTTCGAGTGAGCCTTGGACTTCTTGGCGACTTTCTCCGCATCCTTTGCTTCTTTCTCAGCCTCTGTCAAGATTCGTTTAGATTTCTTCTTTCCTGAAGATGCGGTGCTGGGACCGGTTGACTTCTTCCCAGAGGGCGGAGCGCTGGAATCAAGAGAAGATTTTTTAGCGAGTTCCTCTGTAATAGATCTAGTTGAGAGCTTAACAACTAACCTTGATCCCGCATCCACAACTGCGAGGGGCTTGAGGGCTTCGGGGTTTAGTTCTTCGGCTTTTAATTGCAAGCGTTTGTCTTGATCAGCTTTCATTGCAGCCAAAGTAACATCATCATCATTTTTTGACTCCCCGACTATTACAACTTCGGGTTCCTCCTCATAACCTCCGTCACCACCATCATCCTTTAAAGCTGCTATCATTTCTTCATCATGAGGAGTGTCGGCCTTAGTCGGTTCACTTCTTCCTCCCAAGTCTATAGGAGCAGCCTTATCCTCCCCTCCTTTCGCCTTTTCTCTAGGCTCTACCCCAGCGATGGCTCCCTGAGTCACATCTGTCTTTCCGGATGGCTCAATACCTACAGAATGAGAAGCAACAGTTATCAACTCAGGCGAAAACAATGGGTTTTTCATCGATTGCTCAATCATGTGGCGAAAGGTAGAAATAGCCTTGACAAATTGAGGAGAAAAGGTAGGGATACCTTCCGAAGACTTCTCAGCGGGGGTAACCACTGTCTCTGATGCCATTTCAGGGATTGGAGATAGCAGAGTTGTTCGGGGGATTCCCGGATTTTCAGGGTCATACCCCTCAACTTCCGAAGTCGTAGGGGCAGCAGAAGAGGAACCAGTCTCGGGAATGTTTTTCTGTTTAATCCTCCTCCTTTCTTCTTCCATAGCCTCAGCAATGAGGCGGCGCCCTTCAGCTAGGCGTTCTGGCTCATCATCCCTCAAGTATTTTTCCATTAGCTTATCCTCATCAATGGAATCGACTTTGAGCTCCTCTTTTTCCCACTCGACGATCTGATTCCATACTTGAACTAGAGTGGAGGGATAATCCTCGATCCAAGAAATGTTTCGGCGACGGATGATATGTGCGAAGAATTCAATCATTAATTCGCCGAAACCCTGAATATCAGCCTCCGCCTCTGACAGTTGTTTGCGGGCTTCTTCCGCAGATTTGATAGCACACTCCACATTGCCCTCAGCCAGGGCAGCTCTGTTCTCTGCCTCCAATAGCTTTGAAGCCAAGTCAGCATTCTTCTTTTCTAGTTCAGCATTCCTCTTTGCTAACTCGGCATTTTTCCGTTCGAGGTCAGTATAAGCAAGGCGCGTCTTAGCAACTTCTGACTTAGCATCATCGGCTTGCTTTTTTAGCTCAGAACGCTCTTGAGTGTGAGATTCAAGCAAGTCACGATAGCGCTTTTGCATATCGTCAAATTGTTGTTTGAAGTTAGAAGCGTCCCTTTGAGCGACAGCTAGCTGAGATTGAGTGTCTTCCAAATCTTTTCCTAGAGCCTTTAAAGCCTTGGCATCCTCCTCCGCGGTCTTTTGCACTGAGTCGGTATTCGTAATTAGAGTACGGATGATTCTGGAAAGATTGCGTGAATATTTAAACATCTCAGAATACTGTTTTTCCACCGCATCTATCTTTGCTTTAGCCTCATCTGCCCACTTAGAAGAAATAGGTTCAAGGGCAGGTAAAAAAGTCAAAGTCTCGAAGTAGTGTTCGGGAAATTGCTCCTCCAAATATGCCCGCTTTATTGCAGTTTCCGTATCTAGTGGGGGAGGAGCGGGGATTGTCAACTCGGTGTCCCTGTGTGAGGAGGATTCGTTAGTTTCTTTGTCCGTCCTAGGTCGTTTAATAGCAGGGACCTTGTGCTTACTTCGAGACCCGGTTTCTTTTGGAGGACTTCTCTCTCTACTGCGCTTTTCATGGGAAGAAGTGGAGTCTTTAGATTGTGGCCTATCCTCTTCCCTACGGCTTTGATAGCCTTTGTATTTCTCTTGTTCCGGCCGAACGGGAGAGCGAGAACGTGAGGGTCGAGAGCGATAGGGATCATAAGGCCTTCTCTCCTCCCTACCGCGATCATCGCGGCGATCATACTCGATATCCTGAGGTGGATTGGACATGCTGCGGCGAAGCTTCCTGATATCATAGTAAGATCGAGACATCGTGTCTGCACAATAAGACAAACGAAATTCAGAATCAATGGATTCACGGAGAAAGAGGTGCGATGAATGCTAATACTGTTGTATAAAGTGTGTCCTAAGTGATGTGTTTCCCCCAACCAACCCGAATCTGAAGCTAGACTAGTATGGGCAGGCTCTTTGGCCTTAGCAGGAGTGGTCTCTTCAGAAGAGGTGAAGACTAGAGGATCCTTCCTAAAATCCTCTGAAGTATATATGGTTTCAGGTAAGGGGAGATCCCCCAAGCCCTGAAATATGGGATCATCAGTACTAGGGACGTCTCCCTCAGAAGCATTAAGTGGCGATTCTTGAGAGGATGTTGACTTTTCCAGAGAAGTAGCCTCCTCGGGGGCAGTATATCCTTCACGATGCTCTTCAGCCAGGTTAGCCAATTCATCATCCTGAGTAGAAGAAGGAGAAGGTGAAGTTCGAAGAGGCACTGTAGGAATTCCCGAGCCTTCTCCTGTCTCTGGGACTACCTCCACTGGTGGGATGTATACATATGGAGCTGCCCCATGACCAATACTACGGGAAATGGATAACAACCCATGGAAGTGAAGATATTCGTCCTTAAGGACTTCATCGATAGTCAAGAATTTCTGATCGCCATTAAGTAGCTGGTGCATCCGGTCAAAGAACGCCTGATCTGATATTTGTTTTGGATTGTCGACTGCAAGCAAAAAGGAAAACATGTTAAGGTGATAACTCAAGTGTATAGAGCTCGGATTTAGAAAATCAGTGCTTTACTTGATTTCGTCCACCTCCTGACACATCCAGGCTGTTGCCACATATAGAACCATTCTAATCTGGAATCTCCAGCTTTACTGCTGAATGGCGTCGAGATTATCTTCCTCTTAGGAACAGACTCAAAATAGCAGAAAGACGGAGTTTCTCGAGTCCGATGCTTGAAATTATAGAAGAAATGAACGTCATCGAACATAAGCTCTATACCTAAGACCTCACGATATGCTATGTACAAAGTGTGCAAGTAGGCATACGAATTGGGATGCAGCTGCATGGGGGCAATCCGCATTTGTCTTAGAAAGTCAACAATGAAGGGAGAAAATGGAGGGATAGCGCCGACCATACACATCAACCGAGTGACCGCCATGTATCCTTCTGGAGGGTTGTGGGGACGGTCAGAGCTTGAAGGCACTAGAGTGTCCCTTTTTATTATCCCATATTTCAAACAAATTCGGGTAAGTCGGTCATTATCAATCGTTGATCCAACAGAATCTTGGGGCGATTCCAATATGATAGCCGATTCAAACTCATCAGGAGCCCGGTCGTCGCCAACCCCTCCTTCTTCTTCAAACCCTAAAGAAATTTCGTTCTCTGAAGACGCTTCGTCACTTTTATGATTTTCGACGTTGTAGTCTGAACCCTCATTATCCCATTCTGGATCCGACGGAGAAGATATGTCCTCGAGGGTAATCTTGTGAGAGGTTTCCGGGGCTTCCTTCATCTTAGCTAGTCTGGAAGAGCGTCTGGGTCTCATGGTCATAAAACTATTGAAGAAGCAATAGCACAAATTAGAGCAAATTAGCCCGTATCCCCCCGTGCGTGTGTGCAAACTAAAGTGTAAACAGTGTATACGGAAAGTGCAAAGTAAATGTTTAAAAGTGCGGCGAAAAAGTTTGGCAAGATATAAAGAGTTGAAGTAATCCTTGATGTCCAGTTGCGTTCGCAAGGCACTATCCTAACTGTTCATAAGATTGAAGATTATGCCGAAGGTTGATTGGGCCAGTTAGACGAGTTTTCATGCGTTAAAGTAGATTGTGCTTCGGTTCGGTTCGGGTGCATTCATTGGGATCGGATCGGGGGCATGGCCTTAGGCTTGGATATCTCATTCAAACTCAGAAATCGAAATCGGATCGGTTCGGAAGCAGAGTCCCCTAACGGTTCGGATCGGATCACGTAGTTATACTTCTCCTCCGTCATCTTACGGTCCGACCCGATTCGGTTAGGTAAGCTCTTTTCCACCCTTTTTCTTAAATACTTGCCCCGACCCGATCCGATCTACTGAATTTCTTTTCTTTTTCCCTTTCTTTACTTGCCTTGCCCCGACCCGATCCGACTTCCTAAACCACTTTTCTTTTCCCTTTCATTCACCATCGATACTCCAGCCCGAACCGATCCCATTAGTCCTCTTCTTCTTCTTCCCCTTCCTCAGTTACAGTCAAATCCATGTCCAAAGCTCCCGTTAAAGACGAGCGCATTCCCCATCTAACCTCTCAGCGCCTCGAGATGGTGGTAGAACCACGCACGACGACGGCAAGGGAGGAGGAAGACGCAATATCGAAGCAAGAGAGGAGTCATGTTCAAATCATTCAAAATTAACCATAAATCTCAATTGAAACCCGTTGTTATAAAATTGATTGAAGTTTCAAAACCTACCGAGGTGTTTAAATCGAAGATCGGCGAGATAATTTCAGGTTTTGTAAGGTTCTGAAAGTTCGAGTTTCAGAGTGAAATCGTTCAAACGAAGAGCAATAAAGAAAGAAAGGTGGAGGAGGGTGAAGGCTAGACTTATATAGGAAAACAGAGTGACTATTAGTCTCCCCGTTCGGACCGGATCGGTGGTCCAGAAATAAAGCTTGGCCCAATACTCCAGTGAAAGATAGAGAGAAGAGGGGGTCTGTTCGGATCGGATTCCGAACCGAACCGAGTTCTTTAGCTCAGCAACGAATTAAATTGAAATTTGAAGAAAAAGAGGAAAACACAAGGAAAGTCAAAAAAGAAATTATCTCGAAGAGCGCTATGCATTGATAGTCAAAGCATGCTCCGTTTCCAACAGAGGCATCCTTTGAGGGGGCAAAATGTTAGCCCACTTTGTGAACTGGGCAACACAAAGTCAAAATGTAAAATGTTGAAGAACTTGAAAAACTTGGGAAGTACTGAAGCAGATCGGATCAGAGCAGCGCATCGGTTCGGATCGGATAAATTTTTCTGTTCGGATCGGTGGACTATTGCTGAGGAAATTAGAAAGGCACAGCTGTTCGGATCGGAGGGCAATATAATCTCAATTGGATCGGAAAGCCACTTGATTGCTACGGAGATAGATCGGAGCGAAGCGGACCAGAATAAAGAGAAGAGAGAATTGTTTCCAAGTCAATCCGGGTCGGATCGGATACCCCGATCCGAACCCCTTGTACATGTCCCTCCGACCCGAACCCATTTTCCACATCACTCCCCTGCATGAGCGCCTGGATATCCGGATCGGCTATGACCAGTTCCTGCCCACAACGTCCATTACTCTGATGCGTTGTCAACATAGAAATCCATCCGAACCCGAGGCTGATGGGATGGATGATACGTGGCTCCGATCCGGATCGGGTTCTGAGCAAATTCACACCTATAAATACCCCGTCTGGAGACAAAGAAAAGGATCTTTTTTCTGGCTCTTTGAGAGCTCAACCACCTTTATAACCTGAATTTCAGCAATCCCGGAAAATCCAAATCTTCTTTCATTATTTGCTTTCAGAAAATTGAGTGATTGTAAATGAGTTCTGAGAGAAATCAAGTGAATATTTCATTGTACTTGCAATTAAATCAGAGAAAATAGTGAAAGACAAGTGGACGTAGGCATTTCTTCGCCGAACCACTATAAATCCTGTGTGTTCATTTTTATTTTTGATTTCATTTCATTCTGCTTTTAATCAATTTGGGTGTTAGAACCACTTTTTGGTCTAACAATATCAGAGAAATATATGATTTCAAAAATGTTTTGGGTTATAGTAAGGTAATAATCGTCTGTGTTTATGTGTGGGATGGTCTTACTATTATCCTTTTCTTTCAAACGGATTTTTGACTTAAAATTCAATATGAATGTTATATAAACTTAGCGAGTTTTCTCACTCAGGTTCACCAGACTGACCTGGTGTTTGTAATGCTCGGATTAGACCAGGGTGTACAGGTCCAGGTTATCGGATGCTGCAAAGTACAAGAACGAGCTGGAGGAGTTCAGATGTGTTTATATTTATTCCGCTGTATGTCGAAAATGAGGACAAATATTTATAACTGTCCAGTTGAGATTGATGTACTCTGAAAATTGTAAGTATTTATTTTAAAGCTCTCAATAAAGTTTTATTTCTATATCATATTTTGTTCCGCTGTGATGTGAGACTCTGATGTTGTTATGTTGTTCTGCTTCTTCTTCTATTCTAATATTTCTTTCTTTCTTATCTCACCCTCTAATTTCTTTCATTAACTATCTGGTGTTTTCGATACTTGAGTCCTGACAAGTAATACTGGTTTTGAGTATTATTGTTGGAATCCAGGTGTCGAAATCTCCGGGTCATTACAGTGGTATCAAAGCTATTGGTTTAGTGACAACCTTGGCTCTGTCGCGTAACTCGATAGAGATGGGGTTAGTAATACCCTAAATTGAGTTAGTGTGTGTATATATATATATATATATATATATATATATATATATATATATATGAGAGCGCGTATTTGTTTATTTTATATATAAATGGTTTTTGTTGTGTTATTTGATTGGTTCGATTTTTGAACTGGTAACTGACACGATATTGTTTTGTATAAAGGGTAAATGAAATAATTTTGCCCAAAATATATTTTGTATAGAAAAGAAATAATTTTATCATATTATTGAGATATTGATGTGATTGATTGATTTGAATAGAATTCAAACTGGATTATGAAATGGAGTGGTTTGATCATAATCAAGAGATTTCACATATGAAGTTAGTGAATGAGAATTTCAGTATGAGATTGAATGAATCGGAATTTAACTTGAAGCAAAGTTAAATAGGAGAAAATGGATGATTTTTTTGAATAAAATCAGAATTTGGATTTTGAAATATAAGTGAACTAATTGGAGAATCAATTAGTTATTGAATATAGAGTTAGAACTTAACTTGATTAAGTCGGGATGATTAAAGGATGGGTATTGGAGTTAATAAGATCAATTGGAATTTGGAAATTAAATTAATAATAATGGAATGAAGATCAACCTGATATAAATCGACTGATATTAAATCCCAGTGATGTATAAGCAAATATTAATATTGAATATTAATTGGGGTTAATATAAATTGAATAATTTGGTTAAGTTGATTGTGCATGGTTGGTTGATTGTTGGTTCGGTTGGTTGAATAAAAATTCATCAATTTGTTGAATTAATTAAGAACTAAATTTCAGTATAATATTTGAACGAATCAAATATGATTAATGATTAAATCCTATTTATAGATAGAATGATGCTATATGTTTGAATTTTTGTAATCTCTATAGTTATACTGGTGGATAATGGAAATGTATTTAGAATCTCATATATTACTTACATGGTGAACTGAGTAGAGTACAGGTAGCTGAAAGCTTTGAGGTTGATTTTGACTGAGTATACTGTAATAAATTGAGTCAGTATGCTAAATAGCACTCGCATAAGGTACGCTTACGCGAAAATATAAATTTTTGGTTTTTGAAATTTGTTTTCGACCGTGTCGGACGATGTATATATATTATTTCTTCCTGCTATATTGTAGAAGTCTCCCTGTACAGGGGAGACTTTGCCGAATTTTCCTAGGATTTTAAAGCATTAGAAAATTTTCGATATTTTTGAATTTTTTTAATTATAATAGTGGATTGATTTTTGATTTATAATAAATTGGATTTTTGGAAAGATAATGGTTTGTGGCATTTCTTTTGCCTTCGTATTTCGGGGACGAAATTCTTTTAAGAGGGAAGGAATGTAACATCCCATATTTTTGCTAGTCGGATATTAATTTTATTATAACAAATAATCATACGAAATAGAACGTTCAAATCAGTGCGTTGCTTATCTTATGATGAGGCCCTTCCTTCGCACACGGGAAATTGTTCGATATATTTTATAGGTCTTAAAAATGTTTTATTTTCGAAACGACCTCCATTTTCGAAGAAACGGATTTTTTTGAAATGCGTATAACTAATTATCGTTAGATTTATAGTTTGGGGAAAATCTGGGTTGTTTTATCGGTGCGCACAATTTAAAGGTGAACCGATAATTTAAAATAACGATGTTGTGCAGACAGAGTCCGTTTCCAACGAAACGAATTTTATTGGGATCAGAACGTTGAGATGTATCGGTGTATTCAGTTCCACTGCGTCTGGAGTTGTGTGTGATAGTACGAATTTTTCGATCATCGGTAAACAATGGTTAGCAGTATATTAAATGCTGTATAAAAACAACATAAAACTCAAAACTTAAAATCCTAAGTAAAGATTAAATGGATATATACACGTGCAACAGTCTATGGTTTTACTTCAGCAGCCATATTTAGAACCACAACACATGCGCCTTTTTTAAACTGTATATACACATACTGGGGTAAAAGAAACATGCAACCTATTGGAATATAAATACACAAGCTTATAATAAGTAAATATAAACATGTACATATAGCTAATATGCGGCTACCAAAGTGGAAACAAATCCTACCTCCCCTAGTCTACAAACATATTATGTATATATAAATTTTTCTGTACAACTGCTGTAAAAATTTGGAAACACGAGCATCTATGAAATCCCTTTCAACCGACATAACCATGTGCTTTGCTCTAGACAATGTCCAATAGCATATGTTTTATACATTTTCAACTCCTATTTTCCCTTCTGAAAACCTACCTACATTCTGAAAGATCGCGAGTTGAAAGAAATGAAAGCACATTGCCTTCATTTGTCCACCTCATGTACCTTCTTCCTCCCGTATGATCTAACCAAACAAACAACAGCTGGTGCCTATATGAAAAGAGGTAGGTACAGCTACACCCTGAAAACATAGCGTAGGCCATTGATGAGAAGTGGAAGCAAGCCTAGCCTACACTGCAAGTTTACCATACCTAAAGCTTGGCAGCTAAGGCATCTTGCCTAAATATACTCTTGCCATCCATTATTTGTTTAGCATACACATTTGGTTGTTCTGCTTTTCAAGAAACAAAATCATTATATACTCCAATCCACTACAATAAAATAACAGTGGCAAGTTCCTTCATTGAGGTGGGGTTTGCGAAATGTTGACAGTTTAGAAAAGGGGGTACATCAAATCAACGTGAAGGGAATATGAAGGTTGAGTTCATTTTCTTTGAAGAGGTGGGCTCATTTGGGTAACATGAAGAAATATATTGGCAACCCAAATGCAATGAAGTACAAATGGGGCCCAGCTTGGAAGGAGTTAAGTAATGGAGAACAAAATGAAATATGAGAAGAGGACTTTTTGCGTCAGGAACACAGGGTAGTAGAAGGAATTTATGACGGGTCTGTACTCTGTAGCATATCAATGAAGTTGTTGGGGATCGATGAAGCTGTTGGGGACAAAGTAAAAACAGAATGTATTGGACAAAACTAGACAAAACAAAACTTGATACAAGATAGAACGCAGCATGTGTTTTGGAAAGTTGAGTGTACAGTAAGGGATCTTTGAACTGGAGAAGCAACAAAGAACAGTTAACAGGCTGAGGAGCAAATATTCGCGAGAAAAAGGGTACGAAGGATATAATTATTTAATTAAGGAATTTTCAGTTTAATTAAAATTGCATAAACTAATATCATAATAACTTTTATTCAGTTAGCAGAATTAACAAAACAAGCCGTACACTGAAATCATATGGTCGGGCACAACATTTTGAAACAGACTTGAACAGTGCAACTGACGACTGGAATTTACAGTTAAATTAAATGATTGTTTAATTTAACTGTAACCGCATCATTAAACGAAAACCCAAAGTGAGTATAACTCACTCAGTTTTTATCCCATTTTATTTTATATAAATCGTGTTTTATTTTATCTGCTATGCTTGAAAATTGTTTGTTGTTTGTTGTTATTTATATATTGGTTGAATTGGTTGACTAAACGTTAGTTTAATCTAAATAAAATCTAACCGTTATTTTAACAGTTAATTCCAAACGAGGTAACTTGCCTTGTTGGTTACGTTTATAACAATATAAACGTATTAAATCAAAATATCGCTGCTTGGATTACTTTTGATTATTTGTTTATTTTATTTGTTTATTGAATTGAATCATATTATTTGAGATAACGTATTTGGATGCAGGGGGGAGAACAGGTTGGAGGGATCAAACTGGATTCCTCAATTTTTTTTATATTTTCATATCACATTATATGGACTGTTTGACCAACCTGATTAGATGATTGATTTATTTATTGATTGTTGAATCTAAATTCAACGGTTGTTTTATTATTAACCAATGGACAATATTGGTTGGGTAATTGGCAGCATATGGCCTATAAATCAATCGTTGTATAAATATCGATTTACCGTTCAAAGTAAATCGACGACAATGAAGTTATAAATTTATTTTATACCTGAAATTAGATTTTAAATCTATTAATTGGAATAAAAGCTATTTGAAAAGAAAATAAATATTTTTATTTATTATTTAAGTTATAAGTAATTGTTAAATTGTTTTATAAAGAAAATTCTTATGTAATGAGAATTATATGCAAATGAGCAGAATTAGTGTAACAGTTAAGAGTTGGTTTAACTGTTCTAAGTAACGATTAAATGGAACTATTTAAATTAGTTAGATTATTAATTAATTTAAAGAAAGGGTTAATTGGAATTGGTTAAGGAGATAACTGTGTTTTGAATTGAATAATCGACCGTTTTAACTGGGATGAATAACTAAATTAGTTTATTATTAAATAAATCTAATGAAAACTGTTTAACGAATATATATTAATCTGAACAAGATTTTAGGGAAATTATTATTGAGTTTAGTAATAAAGAATTCAACTACTTTTGCAGTAGTTAGCGATGAAGTAAATTTTTAATTTAATGATTAATAATTTAAAAGAATTCTTTTTAAATAAAATCCATTTAAGGAATAACGGAATCAAGGTGAAATTGAAAAGAGTGATGGTTAGATTTTATGTTAAAGACTAGATTTTAATAACAAAGTTATAAAAGAGATTTTCGAGCGGATGCAATAGATTAAATAAATGTTTTATTTAATGTTTGAATTAAGTAAAGGGAAATTGAGAATAAAAGGGTTTCATATTAAACCAATTTGTGTAAATAAGGTTTATTAAAGGTTATAAGGCTAAAACATCGATTTTAAGTTAACGATGCTTTAAAATGAGAATAAGTGAAATAAATGGGATTGAAATGAGATTTTCAAAGCAGGAAGTGGTCGAGGGGAAATATATGGATCGATAAGGAGTTAAGTAAAGGGAACTAAAAAGGAGGTGAGAATATATATATATATATATATATATATATATATATATATATATAAAAGATATCTCCATTGTAAAGGGAATAAAAGGAGATTGGTAAATTATAATGATATTTATGAAGTAAAAGAACTAATGGGTTTGAATGGGTTTATCAAAAAGGGGATAAGTGTTTGTTTTGTTTCCAACAATGAAAAACAAAGAGATTCATAACGACGTTTTTACGTGGGATTTGATTGAACCCAAATGTTTGAATATAAAGTATATAAAATGTTGTTGCGAATATTCTCATAATTTAATAAGAGGTAAATGCCATGTTTTAAATTATTAAAAGATTAAGATATTTAATTAGTTTTAATTAAAAGGCCAAGTGATGCTGAGTACTGAACCAGTAAATTTATTTTATTTGTATGATTGTTTATTTGATAGTTAAATAACCGACTATCAAATCTGATCCATACATTTGTTGGTACGGAAAGAACAGGATCGAATCATATTCGAAAACCATTCCGACCAGCAAATACGAAATTGAGAAGATATCAGATGCTGATAAAGACGGAGCCATTGAAGACCATAGATCTTCATGAAACGGAAGGATTACTTTTATCTCTGGTCAACTCATATATTTTTCGAAGTCTATTATATATAAACTTAATCTAAAATTTATAACCAGAGATATATTGTGGTTCTGTCGTGGTTGAAATTTATGGATCTGCAAGGACTACTCACTACTGATCTATAGGGTGATTCCTAGGATGTGGTAGGAGAGTACCTTCAGTTCATATTGTTCCTGGATGACTTGTATGGACGAATGTCTGACAGAGTATTTCTTGAGAATCACGTACATTGATTTTAACGAACGTATCTCTGTAGGTAGCAGAGAAGACACCTTCTCTTAGCATAAACACCTAGAGTATTTTTGTGGACATCAATTTGTGATTTGGCAGATCTGACGCTGTGGCATTCAAAGTGAATGATGGCCAGATATTCTGAAGATAAATTCAAACCTCAAGCCTCACAACCAGGAAATGACAAAAATCGGGCAGGCAGCATGGCTATGTGGGTCGCACCCATTAGGGTGTATAATCACCTATCTAGAGAAATTCTATTTTCTTCTTTAATCTATCGATGTTGTCCCTTTTCGGGAATCGGTGGGTAGCTCTGAATCGTTGGTGATATACATTCGATACACTCAAGCGAAATGAGTGGTCGGCCATGTGTGGGCCGGGTTGCAAGACGTTCTAGTTGAACCCAATGTGTTCGCCTTTAGAGATACACTATCGGAAGGTGGTTGCATATATTGTCATAGTGGGAAATCCAATCTCCAATAAGCGCCTGCGGTTTTGATTGTATACTATATATGTGGATCGTGAGATGCAAACATTTTGCTAGATTGCTATTTATTTGTATTTAGACACTATTATAATATCAGAGAAATATATGATTTCAAAAATGTTTTGGGTTATAGTAAGTTAATAACCGTCTGTGTTTATGTGTGGATTGGTCTTACTATTATCCTTTTCTTTCAAAAGGATTTTTGACTTTAAAATCAATATGGATGTTATTTAAACTTAGCGTGTTTTCTCACTGTGGTTCACCACACTGACCCGGAGTTTGTAATGCTCGGGTTAGACCGGGGTATACAATTCCCGGTTATCGGATGCTGCGAAGTCCAAGAACGAGCTGGAGGAATTCATACGTGTTTATATTTATTCTGCTATGTGTTGAAAATGAGGACAGATATTTATAACTGTCCAGTTGAGCTTGATGTACTCTGATGATTGTAAGTATTTATTTCAAAGCTCTCAATAAAGTTTTATTTCTATATTATACTTTATTCCGCTGCGATGTGAGACTCTGATGTTGTTATGTTGTTCTTCTTTTTCTATTCTAATATTTCTTTCTTTCTTATCTCACCCTCAAATTTCTTTCATTAACTATCTGGTGTTTTCGATACTTGAGTTCTGACAAGTAAAACGGGTTTTGAGTATTATTATTGGAATCCAGGCGTCGAAATCACCAGGTCGTTACAGACGGGCATTACATAATACCCATCGCAAGAAAGAGTATATCGCGACAGTTTTACAACCGTCATAGTAAATTTACAACTGTTGCGACGGTAGCATTTCGTACAGTATTAAAACAGTCACAAACAGGCTTAAGAAATCGACGCAAATGACATGTTTTGTACTAGTGCTTGCATATATGTTTTGTGGTTGAAATGCATTATGCACACTATGCACACATACGCGTTGTTGCAAAGTAGATGTACACAAATTTGTTGTGTTGGATAGGACAATAGGTGTCAGAATTTTGGGACAAAATTACATTTAAGAAAGGAAGAATGTAACAACCCAAAATTTTGACCATAGAAATTAACTATTAGAATCTCAGAAATAGGAATGTCTGCAAACAAAGGAATTTAACAACGAAGTTCTAACCGACGCGTTCGTCTCAGAATTCTAGTCAACTTTCTAGTTTGGAGCTTCGCAAAATAAGTCTGTATGAAAAAGTTACGGATGAAATACGAAAAACGGACAGAAATAAATAAACATAATAAATATAATATATATTCCCATATATAATCAGCCCTCACTGGGCAAATCGGCTAGAGGGCGATCGACCGCCCCTAGGGGGTTGTCGACCGTTTTCGGGCCTGAAATGCCCAGTGACGGCTAGGTTTCTAAGTGTATTTTTGTTGTACTATGTAATATAAATTGATGGGTGTTTATTTAAATAATTCAATAGTTCAGGGCCAATTTCACTCGTATAAATAAAAGGGGTAAGGCCTCACCCTTTTCCGCACAAATCTGTAGGCAACAACGAAGCTTAGCAATTTCCCTTTCTCTTCAAATCAAATCCTTAATCAAAATTATATTCTTATAGAATCAATCAAATAGAAATCTTAAAATTTTGAAAGGGGTTATCAGATATAAATGTTAAAGAGTATGAATTGACATCTAGGTTGTTCTACTTCAAACTCTCCGCACTCTTTCTATTTTCTTGCAAATCTACATATCTGAAAGTATCCCCATTTCAGAACAATTGTAGATCTGTAAGAATCTGGGAATTGTAGGCCTAAAAGATTATTCTTATTTCAGAGTTGGATGCTTTCAGTGAATTCGAAATTTACATACAAAGTAATAATAGCCTATTTATCTCGTTTGAATTAGATCTCAAAATATATGACTAATATAATCAGATTTGTTTATAATATTGTTGAATTTGAAATGATACCCATCAGATCTGCTTATAAATATTGTGAAAACTTGGAATTATCGATTTGTGGTTGTTGCAAAACACTGTAGATTTGGAAATCAGTCCCATTAACACCATTTAGATGTAGTTGTATAATAGATCTCTAGTCCAGTGTTAATATATGAAATATGTGATTTTAATTTAAAAGAAATATGCCTATTTGTGTTCAATGTTGTTAAGGTTTTGTCTTAGTTGTTGTAAATATGTCGTTTTCTTCTTCTTGAACAAAAGGACACTATTTTGAACTCATAAGAAACATGACAAAAAGCGTAAAAAGGGAAAAGTTGTGTAAACAGGCACATAAATATAAATATATATATTTGTGCGTAGTTTACATCAACTATTCCCAAATATACATAAACATATGTTTCTTATGGTTTGAAATATGTCTATTCCAATAATCAGGCATAATTTAGAATAACTATAGCTAACGGTCTTTTTATAAGATTTGGAACCTTATGGCATGATTGAATACAATAAGAAACGTTGGGCTATCGATGAAACTGTAACGAATTGTCATTTAACCATGCCAAATCGACAAAACATGTTAGTTCGAAACATCCAAAACAACATATTGTTATTTGCTTCTGGGGTAAATAGAATAAATCATAGAATCATAGATCACAGACACAGATACAAAGCAATATAATATCGCACAGTGGAAGCGTGGTGGGCCCATAACCCACTACATTTCACATATAAACAAAAGAAAAGGAACAACATCCATTCTTGTTTCCAAACCATTCCACAGTACTGACAATAGCCTTCCTTATTCACAGACAAAGGCTTTCCCACTGCTTACCCTTCCCCATCGTGACCATTGACCGAGCCCTTCATTCCTTTTCGCGGGACCATCTCTCCGACAAGAACCCATCCGCTCTCCATTTCGATCTCAAACGAGATTCCTTCCTCTTCTTCATTATATGAAGCCGCCGTGACCCCTGTATTTCGACCTGATGCCACGCCTTCCAGCACCAACGATGATCCTCCGATTTTCTCTCTGACTGAGGCCTTCCCCTTGCCTCACCCATATCGTAGTCCTCCTACGTGTCTTCCCTGTTGTCATACCGGAACCCGCAAGCTCCTTCGTTCGAACCTGCAGCTCTCCACCCAAGCCAACCTCTTCGAACTTTTTCCCCTTTGCTTCTTTCTCATCTGCCAAACCCCTTTGCGTGCATATTAATGTGTGATTGTAAGTGTGTGATAGTTTTCTTATGTGAGTTAGTGTGTGTATTATATATATATATATATACACGTAATATATATATATATATATAAATACTGTGTGTGTTTTGAGGTGTTCATTTTGTATATAAGTGATATTATATGAGTGATTTTACTGTCTTGTGTGTGTGAATGATGGTATGAGTTGTGTGAAGTTATTAGTTTTGAAAATCAATAAGTATATATATTTTGTGTAAAAGTTTTATATATATCTATATATAATGTTTTGTGTGTGTTTTCTCGTTATGTATTCATATATGTACAATTTATATTATATATATAGTTTTCGGTGTGCTTTGAAATTTAAATTATATATATTATAATTTCAATGTGTGTGTATATATATATTATTTATAAAAAAAATATTGTGTTTATTTTTGAGTCGGGTTCGGTTTTGAGTTCGAAAACAGTTCGAAAACCAAATAGCCATACCGATCCATTGAAATTTCATGGCCTCTTCTTAAAATAAATAAATATGGAGTGATTATCTGGCTGAATCTATTTCCAATCGTACTGGAATGTTGCCATCTCAGTCAGTGTCCATCCGTCTGCGGTCTCCATTTCTGTGCTATGAAAGGTGAGTTTATCTCACACACGACTCACATTTATTTCATGGATGTTAGATCAGCTATTTGAACTGTTATGAAATGTATAAGACTGTTAGTAGAAATTGTTTGTTTAATATGTATACTTTCATTTATGACAGAATATTTATATGACATGTAGGTGCACTGATTTTATATTACTATGATTTGATTGATGCTATGTGATGATTTGTCATGTTGTTGATACCCTAGTTTAGGAAACAATCACTAAGGGTTGAAATGATACATACCCGAACGGACATTAGATTAGGAAAAATCGTTATGGGTTGAAATGGTAGACCTGAATGATTTTTACTGAATTTGGGATAGCAGGTTGAAATAATAGACCCGTAGAAATTTTATAAATTGCGGATTGAAATGATAAATATCCGTATCACTTGACTATAGGGTAGAAAACTATATACGGACACCGTTTGTCGTATCTTCGAAGTACTTTGATTTGGAAATTTGATTTTTTTTAAAATAATTACTTAATATTTTATATTTTATATTTATATTTATTTTAAACTTAAATTTTGTAAATTTTGAATTATATGTTAATATATATATATCAGAATTTCAATCTTATATCAAGAGAATTATAATACCTTTTTCAAACCAATATTTAGAAAGAAATGAACTCGCTGGAAGACTTATACTCTCCTTCTATTTCTTGCCTTGTCATGGACAAGGATAAGTTATAGAATTCGAGTTAGAGCTGAACGAAAGAACCTAATAAATGGTGATCTACGAAGGAAGTCGGATTCAAATGGAAAGGTAATTTCAGAAGAGATTTAAATGTAAAACAAAATTTTATATTCGAAAATATTTGTTTTAAAACATTTAAAACCATTTATACTTTAAAAATACACTTACTCTTAAGAAGGATTCGGCGATTGATTCCACTCATTTTGGGGTATCACTACCCTATCTCTAATGAGCTTTTACCCCATAGGCTAAAGCTTTGATAAACCTGCCTCTTATACCACATGTAACAAACTGTCATTTTGACCATGCCGAATCAACAAAACATGTCAACTCAAAATGTCCAAAACAATAGATTGTTATTAGCTTCTGGGGTAAATAGAATAAATCACAGATCATAGACACAGATACAGAGCAATAGAATATCTCGCAGCGGAAAATTTAAAATACAATAGTAGTTCGTGAAGCTACTAAATAAATTTTACATCAGAGTGTACATAAATAATACAGCGGAAGTCTAATGCAATAAATAAATGATAACAGATTGAAATAAAACAACAGAAATAACTGGATGACTGTGTAATGACCCGCATTCTACGTATCGAAGGATCATCGAATATTTATTTTATTTTCATACGAAGTCGTATGGTCATGTAACTTTGGGGAACGACTATTGGTGTCATTTCCCATGTTCACGATTTTTTCTGAATTTTAAATGACCATTTTGCCCTTAGCAAATCTTGTTTCAGCTATAACTTTTGATTGGTAAGGAGTTTTGACCTAAAACCACTTCCATTGGATCCGGATGATGGTTTACCTTTCCGTAGAGTGGTCACAATTATCAAGCGGACTTACTGTTTGCGAGATATGGCTGAAATAAGATTTGAAGATGAAAAGACAACCTAACTGGGGATGATAGGGTAATTAGTGGCTAGGCCCATAACTCATTTCGGGATTATGGTTATGGGAGGACTGAAAGATGTTGGAGAATCATCTCCTTTCATTTCTTTAGCCTCCACAAACATTTCTTTAACCCTAGCAATGGCCTCCACCTTCTAAATTCATCTTTAATCACTTTCTATTCACATATTAGCCAAATCAACATCAAATTAAGGCGGATTAGCATAGAAATCGAGATGGAGCTGCTGGAATACATTGGAATCCATGCCAAATCAGTTAGAGTTTCAGATCTTAAATTTATTTGTGGCTAAGGTGAGTGATTTGCACTTTTATTCACTAAATACGGCTAATTAGGGGTGATTAGTGATAATTAGTGAAATTATGCATCAGAAAAATATGAAAAAAATATGTAAAAATTCTAAAATATTATTTTATGTCACTGATATAAATTTGGGTTAATTTGGATTATGTTTGCTAATCCCTGAATTTAGGGGAATAAGGGGAAAACTATGGATTTGGGTATGTTTGATCATAAATAACACATGTGATTGATGTTTTAAGGTTTTGGTTGATTTCATATGTTTCTACTATTGCTTCGTTTGATCCATGATTGCATAGGAAAGTTAGAATGGTGGAAAACGTCGTCGAGAGGCGATAATGGTTTGTTGGAAATAGGTACAGGCTATGGGTCGAACGACTTACCCATAGATGCATGTTCGACCGACCCATACGGTGCATGTTCGACCAACCCTTATGGGAAGGCTCCACCGACCCTTATATACATGACCGACCCGGCCCTATATGTAATGGTGTTCGATTGACCCTATGTAATGATGCTCAGACGACCCTGGTGATGGTGCTCGACCGATCGACCCATGGAGGATGAACGAACGACGATTGTGATCTCTTCTGAAGAATGATTCCAATTCAACTAAATCCGAGATGCAAAGGAAGTCCAGATGAGAAGTGATGGCTCAAGATCCAAATGGGGATCGGTGGGTTAACTTCTAAAGTTGGGCTTTACTACGGGACGCGTGCAAAGGGGTTATAGATATCTATAACTTTGGTTCACTATTGAGAGGGGGGCATTGACTATGGACCACTGCGGTGGGGTCATAGGTTGTATGGAGTCAAACTCCATCAGGGCCACCAAGGGAAAAGTGGTCGTTGTGATAGTTGGACGAGGTGGGACTCCGTCATGGCCCCAATTGTTCTGGTGATCAAAGTGGTGGATATCGTATGCTTTACGCATTGAGTGAGAGATGTGAGGATGATTGCTATGTTTGATGTTTGCTATCACCATGACATGCACACTACTATTTTACACTTTATGTTAGTGTTACCTTAGAGTATTGTACATCTTATTGTGCTAACTCTTTGGTTGCAGGTCCAGGTTCAGGTATGATTATTTATACCTGTTATAAATTTATTTTGCTGCTATCGCTCATGCCATACTTTCGTATGACCCAAAGTTTTATGACTCTTCTTATTACTCTAGGTGCTCCTAAACAAGCAGACTAGAGACAGGTTAGGTGGTTACGGGTAGTCGTCCAGAGACAAGCAGGAGGCTTCCACGTACTATTTACATATATTCTGCATGTGTTGTTGCTGGTCACTGCTTTGGGCATTAGTAGTGTACCTTCTCTATTTTTCTTTAGAGACAGCGTTTTGAAGTTGTAATAATGGTTTGGATCATAAGCTGTATTTTGGATTCCACTGCTATGATGGTTTAGTTTTCATCTTATGCACTGTCTCGCCTGTTATATATCAAGTTATGTTATTATTATATTTTTATTCCATGCGATGTGAAATATACTACAGGTTCTTAATGATTCATAGTTTCAAATCCCTTTCTTTTGACGACCGTTTTGTGCTAGTTGGATATTGGCACAGCGCATTTCGTAGAAATATTGGCTGGTTCGGGATGGGCCGTCACACTTGGTATCAAAGCCTAGGTTGTGTAGTTTAACCTATGGGAAGACATCAGGGAGAGATAGTGTACATATATGAGAGCGCGTATTTGTGATATTTTGGTTTTCAAAAACTATGTATATACTATTAGTATATCTAGGGATGAAGTCGCACTGCACTAGCACTACTAAGGATATGGCTAATCATTTTCTCTTTTCAGATTAGATGATGAGCCGAAATACGAGTAGAACGGGTTCAGGGGCCAACAATGAGAATGCCCTTGATATGAGGACGATGTTTACTGCCTTTATGGAGAGATGCTTATGGATGCTCAAGGAGCAATTCCTAATGCTGCTAATGGTGGTGATGCAGTAGTGCAGGCGCCCAAAGCCGCTTTCGCCAAGCTCAGTAAGGATTATACTAATCTTGATGGAAAGCCGTTCCACGGAACGAAATCTACTACGGATGTTCAAGATTAGCTTGATAGTTGTGAGCACATCTTCGAGGATTTAGGAATCGATGATGCAATGAAAGGAAAGTTAGCACCGCGTCAACATCAAGGACGGGCTATGAATTGGTGGTGGAATGCTATTAAAGCAGCTACTCCTAAGGATCAAGTTAATTGGAACCAGTTTAAGACTCGCTTCAGTGACAAGTTTATCCCAACTTCTCAGAAATCAGAATTGTTTAGAAAATTCTTGGAGCTTAAGCAGAATGGTATGGCAGTCTTGGAATATATTGCTGAGTTCGATACTTTATCGAAGTATGGATCATTTCTTACCGATTCTGCCAAGAAGAAGAATGAGAAGTTCATAACTGGCTTAGATGAGTACTTGGGGGAAAGACTAATAAACCACATCGATGAGACATTCGAATCTATTGTGGGGAAAGCATTGAGATCAGAGAGCCTTTACCCTAAGACAAAGACCGAGATTGCTATTGCATCTACAGGAGAGCCAAAACCGCAGGCAAGCGGTGGATTCAGGAATAATTCCCAAAATAAGAGAAAATATAATAGACCAAAGATGGTCAGAAAAAGGACAAGAAAGATGTAGAGTGCTATAACTGTGGCAAGAAGGGCCACTATGCCAAAGATTGTCGATCAAAGCCAGTGGACTGGAAGTGCTTCAATTGCGGCCAAGTGGGACATCACGAGGATAAATGTGCACAACCTAATAAAGAGAAGCAGATTGTGAAAGCATATGCTATCAACGTTGTTCCTTCTTCATCGAGTTCCCCAACTGCAGCGGAGAAGGGAAAGTGTGTCATTATTCAAGGTATGCTTTCTGTTTATGATGTTCCTGTTCGAGTACTACCGGGCTTCCCATTCCTTCGTACATAGTGACCTGGTAGATAGATTGGAATTGGAACCCAAAATTGTCGATAGACCTTTAGTTGTGATGAACCCGATC
The DNA here is from genome assembly GCA_030737875.1 of Allium sativum. Taxonomy (NCBI): domain Eukaryota; kingdom Viridiplantae; phylum Streptophyta; class Magnoliopsida; order Asparagales; family Amaryllidaceae; genus Allium; species Allium sativum. The sequence continues at coordinate 960,527,925 of CM060922.1, forward strand.
GATGGTTCGACTAGCCTTAGTATGATTTGTCGTAGTTTGGCCTTATCGAGTCATGGACACATGTTTGTTTGTGATTGCTTTTTTTGGGCTTTACTGGGTTTGGCATTATTTCTGGAGTCGATTGGCTCCAAAGTTATGGGGTGGTGGTAGAATGTGAGGGGGTCTTCGGTGACCATTAGAGCGGATGATGGGCGGAGGGTACTGTTTGGTTGCCTACCTAGTGATGGGGTGATGACTAGTTTTCTAAATTTCCTCGACATCCCGCATGATGAGTTGTCAGATGTGCCTATTGCTGGCGAGTATCCGGACATCTTCGGGGAAGTGACTGGAGTTCCACCACACCGAGAGATTGAGTTTCGTAAGCGAAAGATGTCAGGCCTATAGTGAGTCCTCTTCGTCATATGGCGCCAAGGGAGCAGCGAGAGCTCAAGGTGCAAGTAAGTGATCTTTTGAAGAAGGGATTTATCCAAAGAAGTGTTTCCGAGTGGGGAGCACCAGTTGTATTTGCTACCAAGGCCGATGGTTCCCTTTCGATTGTGTGGGGACTACCGCGAGTTGAATAAGGTGATAAGGAAGAATAAGCATCCTCTTCCATGGATAGACAATTTGTTCGATCATTGAATGGAGTGAGAGTGTTCTCCCAGCTAGATCTGGCGATAGGTTTTCATCAGCTTCGAATAGCAGTTGAGAGTATACCTAAAACGACATTTCGGACGCTATCTGGATTATACGAGTTGTTGGTCATGCCATTAGGCTTGACCAATGCACCATCATATTTTGTGGATCTTATGAATAGCGTATTCGGGGATCAATTGAATAAGTTTGTTCTTGTGTTTGTGGATGATATATTAGTTTATTCGAGGGCAAAAAAAGAACACAAGGAATATTTGAGGACAGTGATCGAGGTGTTGAGGAAACACCAATCGAAAGCGAAATTTTCTGAATGTCACTTCTGGAGGAGGGAAGTGAGGTTCTTGGGCCATGTTGTTTCAGAGAATGGTATTGCCATGGACCCTGCGAAGGTGGCTATGGTGCAAGATTGGTCTACGCCCAAGAATGCAATGAACGTGAGAAGTTTCTTGGGGTTAGCTAGATACTAGCGTAAGTTTATCCAAGTCTTCTCCAAGATAGCGGCACCGTTAACTTAGTTGACCAAGAAAAATCAAATTTTTGTTTGGAATGAAAGGTACGAGAATGCATTTGAGAGTCTAAAGGAGAAGTTAACATGCACACCAGTGTTAGTTATTCCCAAGGGGAACGAAGAGATGACGGTATACACGGATGCTTGTGGTACCGGACTAGGTGTTGTACTGATGCAAGGAGGTAGGTTTGTAGATTATGCTAGTCGGCAAAAAACCGCATGAGAAAAGATATCCTACCCATGATTTGGAATTGGCAGCGATTGTGTTCACGTTAAAGATGTGGAGACACTATCTCTTAGGAGAAAGATTCGAGTTGTTTACCGATCATAAGTCATTAAAGAATCTTTTCTCTCAGAAGGATTAAAATCTTTGTTAGCAAAGATGGTTAGAGTTCTTGGCTTCATATGACTTCAATATCGCATACACACCTGGAAAGGGAAATGCGGTAGCTGATGCATTGAATAGGAGACATGCCAATTTGGGGACTATGTTACGGAATGGAAGGAACTGTAGTATATCGCGGGATATGATTTCAGACCTAAGTGCGAATGGATCCAGAAATGTTAGCAAGCTTGACGATTAGACCGACTTTGATTGGGTAGATCGGCTCCAGTAATAGGGACGATCCTAACCTACTGGAAATCATATCCAAGTTGGAGATGGGTACCGACGGTGAGGAGACGAATAAGTTTGGACTTGATCGAGAAGGATGGCTCCGAAAGAATAGGATACTAGTTATACCAACTTTAATGGATTGAGAAATGAAGTGCTTAGAGAATGTCATCACTCAAAACTGACTCTACATCCCGGTGGTAACAAAATGTATCGAGACATGAAGCAGACCTACTACTGGGAAGGGATAAAGAGAGACGTTGGGAAGTTTATATCCAAGTGCATGAACTACCAGCTAGTTAAAGCCGAGAAAAAGAAGCCTACCGGTTTGTTACAACTGTTGGAAATTCCTGAATGGAAATGGGAACAGGTCTCAATGGATTTATTGATGGTTTGCCAAGGAATAGATTGGGTCATGATAGTATATGGGAGATTGTGGAATTTAGCGTATAAAGTTGGATTGCCTGACAAGATGGAGGGAGTTCACGATGTATTTCATGTTTCCCAGTTAAGGAAGTTCTTACACGATTCTAATATAACTATTTCACTAGATCAGTTTGATGATATCGAGGTAGAATCCAAGGCAATTGGGAGCCGCAGTACGATACGTATTATCGGACATGATACGAAATAACTTCGAAGGAAGATGGTGGAACGAGTCAAAGTCCAGTGGGGGGATAGTGAGAACGACTGTACTTGGGAAACGGAGAACATAAGGAAGTCGTATCCAGAACTCTTTTCTTAGTAAGATTTTAATTGTGGTATAGTTATTCTCTTGTTGGTAAATCGCATGCTAGGATAAGCTTGTTGTGTTATTGTGTATGTTTGATTGTTGTAAATGGTTGATAGGCATGCAGGATACCATTGTATATTTCTTGGTTAAGGAATTTTGGGGGCAAAATTTCTTGTTTGGGGGAGGGGGGTGTAACGACCCGCATTCTACCTATCAGAGGATCGTAGAATATTTATTTTCATATGAAGTCGTATGGTTGTGTAACTTTGGAGAACGACTATTGGGATTATTTTCCATGTTCACGATTTTTCCCAAATTTTAAATGACCATTTTGCCTCTGGCGAATCTTGTTTTGCCTATAGCTTTTGATTGATAAAGAGTTTTGACCTAAAACCACTTCCGTTGGATCCAGATGATAGTTTACCTTTCCGTAGAGTGGTCACATTTATCAAACGGACTTATCATTTGGGAGATATGGCTGAAATAAGATTTGAAGATGGAAAGACAGCCTAATTGGGCTGAAAAGGGTGATTAGTGGCTAGGCTCATAACCCATTTCGAGATTAGGGTTATGGGAGGGCTGAAAGGTGTTGGAAAATCATCTCCTTTTATTTCTCAAGCCTCCACAAACATTTCTCTAACCCTAGCAATGGCCTTCACCTTCTAAATTCACCTTTAATCACTTTCTAATCACATATTAGCCAAATCTACATCAAATTAAGGCAGATTTGCATAGAAATCGAGATAGAGCAGCTGGAGTACATTGGGATTTATGCCAAATCAGTTAGAGTTTCAGATATGAAATTTATTTGTGGCTAAGGTGAGTGATTTGCACTTTTATTCACTAATTACGGCTAACTAGGGGTGATTTGTGATAATTAGCGAAATTATGCATCAGAAAAATATGTTAAAATTCTAAAATATTATTTTATGTCAATGATTTAAATTTGGGTTAATTTGGATTAAGTTTGCTAATCCCAGAATTTAGGGGATTAAGGGGAAAACTATGGATTTGAGTATGTTTGATCCTAAATAACACATGTGATTGATGTTTTAATGTTTTTGGTTGATTTCATATGTTCCTACTATTGTTTGGTATGATCCATGATTTCATAGGAAAGTTAGAATGGTCGAAAACGCCCTAGAGAGGCAATAATGATTTGCTGGAAATAGGTACAGGCTATGGGTCGAATGACCGACCCGTAGATGCATGTTCGACCGGCCCCTACGGTGCATGTTCGACCGACCCTTATGGGCAGGCTCGACCGATCCTTATATACATGTCCGACCTGACCCTATATGTAATGGTGTTCGATCGACCCTATGTAATGATGTTCGACCGACCCTACGTTGACGTTTGACCGACCCTGGTGATGGTGCTCGACCGACTAACCCGTGGAGGATGAACGAACGACGATTGTGAACTCTTATGAAGAATGATTCCAATCCAACTAAACCCGAGATGCAAAGGAAGTCCAGATGAGAAGTGATGGATCAAGATCCAAATGGGGATCGATGGGTTAACTTCCAAAGTTGGGCTTTGCTGCAGGACGTGTACAAAGGGGTTATCGATATTTATAACTTTGGTTCACTATTGAGAGGGGGGCATTGGCTATGGACTAGTGCAGTGGGGTCAGAGGTTATATGGAGTCGAACTCCATCAGGGCCCCAATAGTTGACGGGGTGGGACTCCGTCATGAACCCAATAGTTCTGGTGATCAAAGTGGTGGATATCATATGCTTTACGCACTGAGTGAGAGATGTGAGGATGATTGCTATGTTTGATGTTTGCTATCACCATGACATGCACACTACTATTTTACACTTTATGTTAGTGTTACTATAACGACCCACATTCTACGCATTGGAGGATCGTAGAATATTTATTTCATTATCATATGAAGTCGTATAGTCGTGTAACTTTGGGGAACGACTATTGGGGTCATTTCCCATGTTCAGGATTTTTTCCGATTTTTAAATGACCATTTTGCCCCTAGCTGATCTTGTTTCGACCATAACTTTTGATTGGTAAGGATTTTTGCTCTGAAACCACTTCCATTACATTCAGATAATGGTTTACATTTCCGTAGAGTGGTCACTTTAGCCAAACGGACTCATCGTTTGGGAGATATGGCTGAAACAAGGTTTAGAAGGTGAAAAAACAACTTAATTAGGCTTAATTGGGAGATTTCGGGATTAGAGCTGTATGAGGGCTGATTAGGGTTAGAGAAACCTTTTCCTTGTCATTTTCCAGCCACCACTTACCTATCTTCAACCCTAACAATGGCCACCAACTCCTAAAACACCTTCTAATCACCGTTTAATCAAGTTTTAGCCTAATCTACATCTAATCAAGGCAAATTAGCGTCAAATTGGGAATAGAGTTGCTATGCTACATAGAGATTCAACCCAAATCAGAGATACTTTCAGATCTACAAGTAATTTGTGGCTAAGATGAGTGATTTGCATTGTTTTTCACTAATTACGGCTAATTAGGGGTGATTAGTGATAATTAGCGAAATTATAACATAGAAAAATCTGGAAAAATTTGTAAAATTCTAAAATACTATTTTAGGGCTCTAATAGAAATTTGGGCTAACTTGGATAAGTTCTTCTAATTGTATGCTTAAACATGATTAAGGGGGATTAAGGGAAAAACATGGGTTTTGGGTACATTTGATCCATTTTGGCATGTTATATGGTTGTTTTGGTGTTCATAGTTGAATATACATGTTGCCATTGCTATTTGGAATGTTTTGTAGTTGAATAGTTAGGTTAGAATTGTCGAAAACGTCGTCGTATAGCGTAAACAATTCGCTGAAAAAGTTGCATAAATTTGACCCGAACCGGATCGAAGGAAGGAGGCACGAACCGACCCGATCGTGACACCCTACTAGTGGCCAGTGACCACGAACAGACCTGATGATTTGGAAGATGCAAAGCACCATGGACCAGAAGCTCACGACCGATCCGATTACCCCGACCCAGTGGAAGAAGCTCGAACCCGGACCGATGAAGGCTTGACCCACGAGCCAATGGAGAATCCCAACCCGAAGAGACTCATGATCTGGAGTTGGAGCCACGACTCGATGCTCTGGAGAGGACATCACGAACCAAGGAGATCGACCCGACCCAATGGAGGCAATCACGACTGAACCGAACCAAAGGTGGAAGAGAGACCGATCTGAATGGAAGCTTGTTCCAAACCGATCCGGAGGAGATCAAAACCCGAGATGCAAAGGTAGTATAAATGGGAAGGTTGTACTCAAGATCCAGTAGGGAACCAGCGAGTTAACTTCATGAGTTGGACTTTGCTGCGGGACGTGTGCTAAGGAGTTATCGACGTCCATAACTTTGATTCACCACCAAGATGGATGTTAGGCTACAAATCAGTGCAGTGGGGTAGTTATTACTCCATGGGGCAGAGTGATCGTAGCATGGCTATGAGCCAGTGCAGTGGATTCATCATGACTTCATGGGCAAGAGTGGACATAGCAAAGGATTAGTGGCTATGGATTTGTGCAGTGGAGCCATCATGACTCCATGGTGCAAGGTGATCATAACAAAGGATTTGGGTGGTCAAAGTAGTGGATATTATATGCTTTACGCACTGAGTGAGAGTTGTGAGGATGGTTGCTATGATAGATTGTTTGATATCACTATGACGTTCACACTCCTCCCCCGTATCTTTACACCATATTTTAGTGTCACCTTAGATTATTGTACATCTCGCTGTGCTAACTCTTTGGTTGCAGCTCTAGGATCAGGTATGGTTTAGTATACCTTTTATTGTTCTGTTTTGTTGCTTATCACTCATACCAGACTTTTGTCTGACCCAGAGTTTTATGTCTCTTCTTATTACTCTGGGTACTCTTAAACAGGCAGACTAGAGACAGGTCAGGTGATTATGCACGAGTAGCTGTACCGGAGACGAGCAGAAGGCTTCTACGTATTATATATATATATATATATATATATATATATATATATATATATATATATATATAATCTCCCTGTATTCCTGATGGTCACTACTTTGGGCATTTCAGTGTACCTTTCTTATTTTGCTTTGGAGATAGTTTTTAAAAGTTGTAATAATGATGATGTAGAACATAAGCTGTATTTTGGATTTTCCGCTGCTGTGATGGTTTACTTTTCGGCTTATGCACTGTCTCACCTGCTTTATGTCAAAGTTATGTTGTAATTATATTTTGTTCCATGCGCTGTGAGTTATACTACAGGTTCCTTGCTAATTCAAATTCCTTTCTTTTCCTTTCTTTGGCGACCGTCCCGTGCCAGTCGGGAATTGGCACAACGCACTTTCATTGGAAATGTCAGCTGGTGCGGGGTGGTCCATCACACTTGGTATCAGAGGTCTAGGTTGCGTAGTTGACTTAGGGAAAGACACCAGGGAGAGATAGTATACGTATATGAGATTTTGTATTTGTAATATTTTAGTTTTCAAAAGCTATATATATGTACTATTAGTATATTTAAGGATGAAGTCGCACTACACTAGCACCACTGAAGAGATGGTTAATCGTTTTCTCCTTACAGATTGAACGATTAGCCGATATACGAGGAATACTGGTAGAGGAGACAATAATGGGAATGCTCCTGATATGAGGACGATGTTCACTGACTTCATGAGAGAGATGCTTAGGGATGTTCATAGGGCAGCTCCTAATGCTGCAAAATGGTGGTGGTGCAGCGGTGCAGGCGCCAAGGGCCGATTTCACCAAGCTCTGTAAGGACTACACTAGTCTTGGTGGGAAGTCGTTCCATGGAACAGAATCAGCACAGAAGTTCAGGATTGGTTGGATAGATGTGAGCGTATCTTCGAAGATTTGGGTATCGAGGATGCGATGAAGAGGAAGCTAGCATCCCGTCAGCTGCAAGGACGACCAATGTTGGTGGAATGCTATTAAGGCAGCTACCCCATAGGATCAAGTTACTTGGGATCAGTTAAAGACCTGCTTCAGTGATAAGTTTATCCCAGCTGCTCAGAAATCAGAGTTGCTTAGAAAATTTCTGGAGCTTAAGCAGAACGGTAAGGCAGTCTCGGAGTACATTGCTGAATTCGATACTTTTTCAAAGTATGGATTATCTCTTATTGACACTCCCGAGAAGAAGAATGAGAAGTTCATAACAGGCTTAGATCAGTACTTGGGGGAAAGGCTTATAAACCATACTGATGAGACTTTTGAATCGATTGTTGGGAAAGCATTGAGGTCAGAGAGCCTTTATCCTAAGCCCAAGAGTGAAGTCGTTGTTGCATCTGCAGAGGGGCCAAAGCCGCAAGCAAGCGATGGAGGCAAGAATAATTCTCAAAACAATAGGAAATAGAATCAGACTAAGGTTGATCAGAAGAAGAGCAAGAAAGATGTTGAGTACTTTAGCTGTGGCAAGGAGGGCCATTATGCTAAAGAATGTCAAGCAAAGCCAGCAGACAGGAAGTGCTTTAACTGCAACCAAGTGGGACATCACAAAGATAAATGTCCACAATCCTCTAAAGAGAAGCAGATTGTGAAAGCATATGCTACTAATGTTGTTCTTTCTTCGTCGAATGACCCAACCGTGGTGGAGAAAGGAAATAATGTCGTAACACAAGGTATGCTTTCTGTTTGTGATGTTCCTGTTCAAATACTATTTGATACTGGGGCTTCCCGTTCCTTCATATCTAGTGACCTGGTAGATAGGTTGGGATTAGAACATGAGATAGTCGATAGACCTTTAGCGGTGACTAACCCGATTGGTGGTTTGACTAGCCTTAGTATGATTTGTCGTAATGTGGTCTTATCGAGTCATGAATGTATTTTGCTTGTGATTGCTTTGTTTTGGGCTTTACTGGGTTTGGCATTATTTTGGGAGTCGATTGGCTCCAAAGGTATAGGGTGGTGGTAGACTGTGAGGGCTTTTTTGTGACAGTTAGAGCAGATGATGGGCGGAGGGTAGTGTTTGGTGGTCTACCTAGTGATGGGGTAATGGCTAGTTTTCTAAATTCTCTCGACATCCCACATGATGAGTTGTCAGATGTGCCCGTTGCTGGCTAGTATTCGGACGTCTTCGAGGAAGTGACCGGACTTCCACCGCACCGAGAGATTGATTTTCGTATTGATTTAGTGAAAGATGCCAGACCCATAGTGATGCCACTTCGTCGTATGGCACCAAGGCAGCAGCGAGCGCTCGGGGTGCAAGTAAGCGATCTTTTGAAGAAGGGATTTATCAGAAGAAGTGTTTCTGAGTGGGCAGCACTAGTTGTGTTTGCTATCAAGGCAGATGGTTCCCTTCGATTGTGTGTGGACTACCGCGAGTTTAATAAGGTGACGAGGAAGAATAAGTATCCTCTACCGCAGATAGATGATTTGTTTGATTAGTTTAGTGGTGCGAGAGTGTTCTCCCAATTGGATCTCGCGATAGGTTTTCATCAGCTTAGGGTGGAAGCTGAGAGTATAGCTTAAACGGCCTTTCGGACGCCGTCCGGATTCTATAAGTGGTTGGTCATGCCATTCGGGTTGACCAATGCACCAGCATATTTTGTGGATCTTATGAATAGGGTATCCAGAGATCAATTGAATAAGTTTGTTCTTGTGTTTGTAGACGATATTTTGGTTTATTCGAGGGTAGAAGAAGAACACAAGGAACATTTGAGGATAGTGATGGAGGTGTTGAGAAAACACCAATTGAAAGCAAAGTTTTCTAAGTGTCACTTCTGGAGGAGGGAGGTGAGATTCTTGGGCCATATTGTTTCAGAGAATGGTATTGTCGTGGATCCTGCGAAGGTGACTATGGTACAAGATTGGTCTACGCCCAAGAATGCAACAGTCGTAAGAAGTTTCTTGGGATTAGCTGGATATTATCTGAAGTTTATCCAAGACTTCTTCAAGATAGTGGCACCATTAACTCTGTTGACCAAGAAGAATCAAGCTTTCATTTGGGATGAAAGGTGTGAAAATGCATTCAAGAGTCTAAAGGAAAAGATGACAAGTGCACCAGTGTTAGTCATTCTTAAGGGGAATGAAGAGATGACAGTATATACAAATGCATGTGGTACCGGGCTAGGTGCTGTATTGATGCAAGGAGGTAGGGTTGTAGCTTATGCTAGTCAGCAACTGAAACCGCATGAGAAAAGATATCTTTCCCATGATTTGGAATTGGCAGCGATCGTATTCGCATTAAAGATGTGGAGACATTATCTCTTGGGAGAAAGATTCGAGTTGTTTACTGATCATAAATCGTTAAAGTACCTTTTCTCCCAGAAGGATCTAAATCTCCGATAGCATAGATAGTTAGAATTCTTGGCTTCCTATGATTTCGATATCGCATATACACCAGGAAAGGGCAATGCAGTAGCTGATGCATTGAGTAGGAGGCATGCCAGTTTAGGGGCTATGTTTCTTGAATGGAAGCAACTAGAGTATACCGCATGGTATGATTTCAGACCTAAGTGCGAATTAGATCCAGCAATGTTAGCAAGTTTAACGATCAGACCCACTTTGATTGAGCGGATTGGTTCCACTCAGAGGGATGATCCTAACCTATTGGAAATCATCTCCAAGTTAGAGATGGGTATCGATGAGGAGATAAACAAGTATGGGCTTGATCGAGATGGATGGCTTCGAAAGAATGGGAGATCAGTTGTACCCAATGTCAATGGATTGAGAGACGAAGTGCTTAGAGAATGTCATCACTCAAAACTGACTATACACCCCGATGGTAACAAAATGTATCGAGACATGAAGTAAACATACTACTGGGAAGGGATGAAAAGAGACGTTGGGAAGTTTATATCCAAATGCATGAACTGCCAGTTAGTTAAAGCTGAGCAAAAGAAGCCTAGTGGTTTGTTGCAACCATTAGAAATTCCAGAATGGAAATAGGAACAAGTCTCAATGGATTTCATTGATGGGTTACCAAGGACTAGATCGGGTCATGATAGCATTTAGGTGATTGTGGACCGATTGACCAAGAGTGCAAGGTTTATACCCGTCAAGTCGAATAGAACAGCAGCTAAGTTAGCAGAACTATATATGAAATGGGTAGTGAGATTTCATGGAATACCCAAAGGCATTGTAAGTGACCGAGATCCAATGTTCACTAGTGAATTTTGGAAGAGCTTACAAGAGGCATTAGGATCATAATTAATCTCATACCGCGTACCATCCTCAAACCGACGGTCGGGCAGAGAGGGTGAATCGAGTACTAGAGGATCTCTTGAGAGCTTGCATGTTAGATTTTGGTGGATCATGGGACGACCATTTGGAGTTCGCATATAATAATAGTTATTAGTCTAGTACTGGTATGGCTCCAAATGAAGCTTTGTACGGAAGACTGTGCAACTCACTGTCATGTTGGTTAGAAACCGGTGAGAAATTTATGCATGGACCGGATGTGATAAGAGAAATGTCAGACAAGATCAAGATTATACGAAAGCGAATGAAGGTTGCCCAAGATAGGCAGAAGAGTTATGCTGATAAGAGGAGAAGAGATTTAAAATTCTCCATTGTCGACTTGGTGTTCGTCAAGATTTCTCCGTTAAAGAGCGTGATACGATTTGGTAGGAGAGGCAAGTTAACACCAAGATTTGTTGGTCAATTCCCAGTTCTCGAACAAGTTGGGAATTTAGCATATGAAGTTAAGTTGCCGGACAAGATGGCGGGAGTTCATAACGTATTTCATGTTTCCCAGTTAAGGAAATTTGTGCACGACCCCGATGTGGTAATTTCACCTGATCAGTTGGATGATATCGAAGTAGAACCCGAGGCGGCTGGGAACTGCAAGCTGATTCGTATTGTCGAACACGATACAAAGAAACTTCGAAGGAAAGCGGTGATCTAGTCAAGGTTCAGTGGGGCGAAAATGAGAATGACTGTACTTGGGAGATAGAGGAGAGCATTAAGGAGACGTATCCAGAACTCTTTGCCTGGTAACGTTTTCATTTCGATTTAGTTTTTCCGCATGCTAGGGTAGGTTTGTTTTTTGTGTTTGATTGTTTGTGAATGACTGATAGGCATGCAGAACACCTTTGTATGTTTTTGGTTAAGGAATTTCGGAGGCGAAATTTCTTAAGGGGGAGAAAGTGTAACGACCTGCATTCTATGCATCGGAGGATCATAGAATATTTATTTCATTATCATATGAAGTCATATAATCGTGTAACTTTGGGGAACAACTATTGGGGTTTTTGTCGATTTTTAAATGACTGTTTTGCCCCTAGTTGATCTTGTTTCAGCCATAACTTTAGATTGGTAAGGAGTTTTGACCTGAAACCATATCCATTAGATCCGGATGATGGTTTACATTTCTGTAGAGTGGTCACAATAGCCAAATGGACTCACCGTTTGGGAGATATGGCTGAAACAAGGTTTAGAAGATGAAAAAACAACTTAACTGCGCTTAACCGGGTGATTAGCAGCTAGGCCCATTGGGGGATTTCGGATTAGAGCTATATGAGGGCTGATTAGGGTTGGAGAAACCTTTTATTTTCATATTCTAGCCGCCACTTACCTCTCTTCAACCCTAACAATGGCCTCTAACTCCTAAAACACCTTCTAATCACCGTTTAAGCAAGTTTTAGCCTAATCTACATCTAATCAAGGCAAATTAGCATCAAATTGGGAATAGAGTTGTTGTGTTGCATAGAGATTCAACCCAAATCAGGGATACTTTCAGATCTATAAGTGATTTGTGGCTAAGGTGAGCGATTTGCATTGTTTTTCACTGATTACGGCTAATTAGGGGTGATTAGTGATAATTAGTGAAATTATAACTCAGAAAAATATGAAAAAAATTGTAAAATTCTAAAATATTATTTTAGGGCTCTAATAAAAATTTGGGCTAATTTGGATAAGTTTTGCTAATTGTATGCTTAAACATGATTAAGGGGGGATTAAGGGAAAAACCTGTGTTTTGGGTATGTTTGATCCATTTTGGCATGTTATATGGTTGTTTTGGTGTTCATGGTTGAATATACATGTTGCCATTGCTGTTTGTAATGTTTTGTGATTGAATAGTTAGGTTAGAATGGTCGAAAACGCCGTTGTATGGCGTAAACAGCTCGTTGTAAAAGTTGCAGGAATTTGACCCGAACCGGATCAGATCGGAGGAAAGAGGCACGAAACGACCTGATCGTGACACCCTACTCGAGGTCAGTGACCACGAACCGACCTGATGATTTGGAAGATGCAAAGCACCATGGACCAGAAGCTCACGACTGATCCGAAGCACCCTGTCTCGGTGGAAGAAGCTCAAACCCGAACCGATGAAGGCTTGACCCATGAGCCAATGGAGAATCCCGACCCGAAGAGACTCATGATCCAGAGTTGGAGCCACGAACCGACGCTCTGGAGAGGACATCTCGAACCAAGGAGCTCGACCCGAACCGATGGGGGCAATCACGACTGAACCGAACCGAAGGTGGAAGACAGACCGATCCGAATGGAAGCTTGTTCCAAACCGATCCGGAGGAGACCAAAACCCGAGATGCAAAGGTAGTCCAAATGAGAAGTTTGTACTCAGGATACAGTTGGGAACCAACGAGTTAACTTCATGAATTGGACTTTGCTGCGGGACTGTGCTAAGGGGTTATCGACGTCCATAACTTTGATTCACCACCAAGATGGATGTCAGGCTACGGATCAGTGCAGTGCGGTAGTTATTACTCCATGGGGCAGAGTGATCGTAGCATGGCTATGAGCCAGTGCAGTGGAGTCGTCATGACTTCATAAGGCAGAGTGGACATAGCAAAGGATTAGTGGCTATGGATCAGTGCAGTGGAGCCATCATGACTCCATGGGGCAGAGTGATTACAGCAAAGGATTTGGGTTGTCAAAGTAGTGGATATCATATGCTTTACACACCGCGTGAGATTTGTGAGGATGGTTTCTATGCTTGATTATTTGATATCACTTTGACATGCACACCCCTCCCCCGTATCTTTACACCATATGTTAGTGTCACCTTAGAGTATTGTACATCTCGTTGTGCTAACTCTTTGGTTTCAGGTCCAGGTTCAGGGATGGTTTAGTATAACTATTATTGTTCTGTTTTGTTGCTTATCGCTCATACCAGACTTTTGCCTAACCCAGAGTTTTATGTCTCTTCTTATTACTATGGATGCTCTTAAATGGGCAGACTAGAGACAGGTCAGGTGACTATGCACGAGTAGTTGTACCGGAGACGAGCAGGAGGCTTCTACGTATGATATATATATATATATATATATATATATATATATATATATATATATATATATATAATCTCCCTGTGTCGCTGCTGGTCACAACTTTGGCATTAGTAGTGTACCTTTCTTATTTTGCTTTGGAGACAGTTTTTAAAAGTTGTAATAATGATGATGTGGAACATAAGCGGTATTTTGGATTTTCCTCTGCTATGATGATTTAGTTTTCATCTTATGCACTGGCTCACCTGCTTTATATCAAAGTTATGTTGTAATTATATTTTTGTTCCATGCGCTGTGAGATATACTATAGGTTCCTTGTTATTTCAAATTCCTTTCATTTCCTTTATTTGGCGACCGTCCTGTGCTAGTCCGGCATTGGCACAACGCACTTTCATCGGAAATGTCGGCTGGTGCGGGGCGGGCCGTCATGTGAAGACCCGCAACTTCCCCGTAAAGGAAAGCGTCGGATAGTTCGAGAACAAGCCACAACAAAACGCATATGAAAGAACATTTCACTATATATAACAACAGTGCATCAGATTACAAGAATATACAGAGTATAAATGAATATTACACAGAAATATCAGAGATTTAAATTACATTTAAATACATAGCAGCGGAAAATAATACAATACACAACTAGAAGAGATATACGGATACAAAGCTTTCCGGATATCGTTCCAGCTGTAAACCAGGATCGTGTGAATATAAATCTGCAAAACCAAAACTACTAGCTGCCCGTGTCAAAATAGGGGCACCCAGAGTTTAGGTCAAAACAATAAACTTCAGGTCAGTCATGTGACTGGTGTGAGAACTAAAACAGTTATTAATCTTTATTTTAAATCAATAGGTAAATCAAGGGACCACGCCGTATAACACGGAACGGGTTTCCTCCCAAGAATACCAGTGCATAAAACAAACAGCGCAATGCTAAATAAAGAAAAATGAAGCTGTTATAAGACCCAGGTCCTATCACACAATGCAACGCAAGCCGGGGGATAGGGTTTTCCCTTATAACAGCCAAAGAATGCTTGATACGTTTAAAACAAATCATTTGATACTATAATAAGTGCATAGTGTATAAAACAATTTCAAATCATAAGTATCAATCATAGGCGGCATGAGCGTCCCATGCCACTATGTCGCCATATATAGGTTTATAAATAAAACCGCAAATGTCGCGTATTTGGAAATTGGATTTCCATCTATGAACCGAGGCAAAAGATAGTCCTCTACCGATTCGTGACTCTCTAGCCCGAGCCACAGGATCAGAGCTCGAGTGACCCTTGGAGCGACAGGGCCGGTCCACCGATGTGGATTAAACCTAAACCCTGAACATGCGTTCCCCCGCCCTATGGGGCGTAAACGAGCCAACTAAATGACTCCATCGGTTCGAGAACGACCGATCAATCCGAGGCGCCTCGCAACAGCAACAACCACATAAGTCAAACTCGTCAGGGCGTGTAAAACCACTGACGCCACTTCTAACTAGAAAGAAACGCATGCCCTCCCTGAGGTCCGTCTCCCGTTTTTGATTCATACCGGGTGTGAAACTCGCGAATCAAACGTTACACAAAGCTACGCCACAAAGGCCGTGCTTTGATCATCACACTACAACAAAATGACCCTATTAGAACGGTGGAAAACCGTTGTAATATACATTTTACAACGGTGGGCTAACCGTCGTGTATTAAGAAGTTGTAATAGACTAAAATCTTTTACAACTTTTTTGCACAGTTGCAACACCGTTGTAATATGTATATTTTACAACTTTTTTCCACCGTTGTAATAAACTTTATTACAACAGTTATGCATCATTGTAATAATATTTACTACAACTGTTATGCACCGTTGTGATTGACAGTTGCGTTTTTAAAAAAAAATAAACATCTTTTGCAACTGAAATGAACAATACACTAAATATAGCGATACTCCATAAGCAAAACAAATATTATAGTTATTTGCAAAGTAATTTATTTAAATACTCAAATTTTCAATATTACAAACAATAATTTTTAGAAAATATTTTGCCTATTATTACATGATCATACACCAACTTGCGTGTTTGACATCAAACAACAATGACACGGAAAAAACACTTCCGAACAAACAGGCCTGGAAACATGACATGAGAGACTCACTTGCAACACCATTAAGTTGAGTTCCTTGACTTGCAACTAAGAGGAGGAAAACTGCTAATCGAAGCTGATGCATCAAGAAATCCAAAAGATAATTACTTCATCTCAAGTCAACCCAATAGAATAAGAACCACAGCTTCAACATAGCAACACTACAGATCACTACATAGCATATTACTTCCCTTCATCTCCTATATTTCAATGATTTCTACACTTCTCAATTTGTGAAGATACTCCTTCATGCCCACAATATAGAAATAAGAAAGCAGAAGGCTGGAACAAAAGCAAAAGGTTAAAAAAAAAAAAAAAAAAAAAATCAATGCTCATAAAAGATAGCATGGCTCTGTTTCATTTGTATACTTACTCCTGGTGAACATCACCTACAAGCATCCTGTGTCCCTTGTTATCCTCGCATTACTAATGTATGTTCACCATTTCCTTCTAAAAGCCCTGCAAGGTACAACTGCTCATTATCTATGTGAATTTCACCAATACTGGCATTCTGCTGAGCCGTAGGAATCAGTAAGAATATTAGTTGAAAGTCTTCGTATACTCAATATACAACACTTGTAAACAAATAAAAAAGTGAAATCATGTTTCATTTTTTTGGTCAATCAATATTCCTTTTCAAAACAAGTTCAGGTACAATTAAAATTTCACCGTGACGCTTCGCAAATTTAATTCGGAGACTATTCTATCCTATTCAATAATAAAAGTTAAACAAACCACAAGTTGAGATGCTAAGAAAGTAATTTCTACGTTGACACAATAAACTTAAATCAAAAGGAATAATAACTTTATTACAACAACCTGAACAATTCTAAATGGAAAATATTTTAATTGGTCAGTGGGTTAATACACTGCCTTTTGAATTGGTCAGTGGGTTAATACTGAATTGAATGCTTTACTGTGTTTGCTATCATCTTTGTTTGTTTGTTTGAATAATGCATGGAAAATGTAGAAAAGTTCTGAACTTGAAACTGAAATGTAAATGCAGAAGTGTAATTTGTGCATGAAATACGAAGTTGATCACGTGGGTGAAACATATATGGTAAACAAACATACCTCACTATCTTGGAATTGCAAGGTAAATCAGAAAAAAATGTTGCTTTTTAACTTGACCGTATCCCGCATCCTTCAGATGTGTGCATGCACAGTTGCTCTAACAGTGTCGACAATAGTGAGCTAAGCGGTGCATGTTGAAAATCCATTGGTAAACTATTACTGGCAAATAAGAAGGCAGCAAGTAAAATTGTTATGTGATATGAAATTATTGCTCTAACAGTTTTCTTTGATGAGCATGTGTTAGAAAACGTGCTTGCAATTTCCAATATTTAATGACCTTGCAATGTTGGACTTGTTAAATAGCCAGTGCGTTTGTTTACAATCAAAATAGATATGCATTTGGCATGTATAAAAGGATCTCAAAAGTGCGTTAACTAATAAAAGTAAAGACCATTTAATGATTTTTGTTCTCTAACTAAGATGTCAAAACTGAGTTTTGTATAATTAGTGCAGTCACACCATAATAGCCCTACATTTACGTAGTAAGTTTTTTTATAACAGTTACATAAAAATTCAATGCAAGTTATGACACATGGTTACACAAACTCTTCAATTTTTTTTTTTTTTTTTTTTTTTTTTTAAACTGGATATTTTATAGAAACAGAGTCATATCATTGCATTTTCAATGTAAGAAATGAATAACTATGAGCTTGTATAAAAAAATATCAAAAAACTAAAAGTAAGAACAGGCATTTGAAACTCATTTAATGAATAAGTATAACATTTATAAGTCATTGCATTCATAAGTTATAACGTTGAAAATAAAGAAGTGCTCACACAGCCAAGTTCATAGAAAATATGTTATCATGTAATGTAACATGAGTATGACATAAATATTGCTGGCTAAGTCTTTAGCAGTTATTACACCGCTTCTCAACATATATTGATAAGAGAACACTTTCCATCTATGCATGCCAAGTAAAAAAATGAAAATAGCGTAAGTACTTGCATTCAAGTCAAATTTCATGGGAACTTATGTTTAATTGGAGAGCAACGCCCATACGAAAGAGCTGTAGTGTTCAGCAATATCTTATTCTAAGACAACTTTAATGTTGTCATTGACTTTAAGCAGTAAACAATGGAAAAAAATGTAAAATAGTAATTACCATCAAATAGTAATGACACCATGACAGCATAATGATCCTTCTATGGCATCTTGCTATGGTAGTAACTGCAAGTGAGGTTTTCTCCCATAAAGATCATCCTATTGCTTCTTGCTCCTCTTACCCATGATCATGAGAAAAGAGAACGGTCCACGTGTAAGTATGCCAGTTCCATGTATTTTGAAACCCCACATCCAAGCATCATCTTGCCTATCACGATACAAAACAAAAGGCTTCATCAGTTGTATTAATTTTTACTATATGAATGACGGATCAACCTTCGACGTAAAATATTTTTTGTATCAAATATTTATTGGAGGTGTAACTTATTTAGTTAGATCATGCTATTATTATGTACTTGCATGTAAAATAGTTTTCGACAATTTGGCATAGAAACAATTTTTTTATTTTCGTCGAAAATAGTTAATATATGTGCTAATGAATAATAATAATAGACAGAAGCGAGCTCTGTCTTTGGGTTGCTCATCAAAAGAGCAAGCAATATCTTGAAATTGACACAATAAATAAAAGTGTCTGTAACGTAAGCTAAAAATGGGTGGTTTAGAAGCAAACATATATTGTAAACCACACTGTCAATGCCTTAGATTCAGCGATTTAAACTAATTCTTTTTTTTTTTTTTTTTTTATTAGAAATTAAATAAAAGCAGGTATGAGAAGATACACACAATCAATACTGCAGATATGACAATTAAGGTTGTGCAAGGTGTAATCTAGCATATATTTAACCACTGATCATTGAAGTTTCAACCCACACTCACGACATACTAAGCGGAGAAAACCTATTTTGCATATAATAAAGACATTATTATGAAGCAAAATGTAGCCATTGTATAATTGTGGTAACTTTTGATGAATCGTTTATGCAGTTTTCTAGATATTTAATAACATACCTTCTGATTTATGAAAGTGGTCCTCAAATGTAAACTCAAAAGATAGGCCCTCGTTTCGAAGTAATAGCGGAACCGAACTGATATCAACACCTGGAATAAATTGCAAAAGAAAATAGTAAATGCAAGGTTAAATTAAAGTGCGTGTGTAGTATATGACAAAAATCAAATTTAAAGAATGATCCTTAGCAAACAATAGCAGTCAAATAAGTAATTAATATCAATATATGAGGAACTCTTGTAGAACAGGCTGAGAATTCAATGTGTTGCAAGAGAACTGGGAAATATAAACTTCATCTTTAGATTGATTCCCTGATTCTGCTAGGAGATTTACGAACAGAAGCAAGTATAATCGGCGAGATGATGCAAGAACTGTTTTTTGTACCTTCAATCAAACACATCGTAAAGAACATAAGAGGAAGAAAATTGAAAAAGGTGGCTTCTTGCGTTTAATCAAATCGGTCATAAGCATACAGGTGACAAACTGAAGATGAGATGATGGAAAAGGTATTTAAACAAATAGTCTTATGCAAATAAATTAAAATGCAGGGAAAGTAATATTGCTACGTCTTTCATACTTGTATTCACTTTCCAAGGTTTCTTATTCGTTTCCATGATAAAGTGGGAGGAATCATTTGAAATTTCGGCTTGATTTTATGATGGCAGTGGAACCAATAAGAAGAGAGCGAAGAGTAGAGATATAGGGCGGAAAACAATGAGATTCGGATAAACAATTGTTTTATTACGTAAGAGCAGTGAACGAAGGGAGGGTAAATGGTTGATGTAGCTGCTCTTGTTTACGTGGGTTAGTGGAGCAATTGAAGAGATGGACTTTATCTTTTGATGTTGAAATACCTAACATGCACGTTTGCCTTATCCTTACATGGACAAATTAAGTCCATTTGATCTTAGCCCTTCTTTGTCTTCTTGTTTATGTACCAAGCAATTTTATTATATAGATAACATAATACAAATAATGGTTAACTTAACTGTTCATTTTAAAAACCACAGTAGTATTCTTCCAGTTTTGCATTCTATTATCAACATGAGAATACATGGCTAATATGACATATCAACTGTACATATCAGCATGAAAATACCTAGCCAGCTTTTAGTAACACACACTTATATTGCACAATAGAAAATATGTTTGTTTCAAACAACGATACAAAAGGTAGCAGTTTTAAGTATAGGAAACTTATTAACCTGTACATGGTAATAGTCTAACGCGTCTCCTTGAAATAAAATGATTTTTTTCTTGATTATATTTTTATGGTAGGTTAAATGTATAAAAAAGGGACAGTAGTTAAGCAAAGTTACAACTACTTTAACACAGAGAAATTATGAATACACACTTGATTTCTTACAAAAAAACATGAAGCACATTTGGATTAAGAAAGTAAGCTGATGTAGTAAACATATTTTGATGGCTAAGATTTCATCTGTCGACTATTATAAGTTTGAGTGTTAGTAGCGCAAATTCTTTATCAGATTGGCATTTGTATGGTAGCAATTGAACTGGGGTGAAACCATAACTAATTCACATAGTAAAACAATGAAATTATAAATTTTTAAAATTACAGTTGGCATAAGAAAGCAAAAATAACCATATCTCGCTCAGTTGCAGCAACCATCTTGAATTCAAGAGAGAACAATATATTTGTCCAAACGCTTAGTCCATACAATAATGAACAATTAACAAAATGCAAAAAACTGGGGATTATGACATGAGCGGACTTTGCAGAATTGGGGAGTACTTGATAGTAGATAAGTCAGACAGTTGAAGATGAGAAATACACAATGTAAAGTCGGTCAAACACAAAAATTGTACAATTGCATTGTAAAGGCAGATCTGCTGTATCTACAAACAGGAAGAGCACATCAAAAAATTAGTTTCTTCTCATGTTAAAAATCGCTAATCCAATAACTAGTGGGAATATGAGTTACATACGGAGTTTTGACTGAATTTTTAAACTGTTAGGATGAACGGTAAATTGAAAGCCTCATTAAAATTTGGGGAAAATACATGTACGCATAGAATTGCCAACGAATAAACAGGCTATAATTGGTAGAAGCGGTACATAATTGGTGAGCAATACATATTGAATAGATCAGAGAATAAAAGCAGCGAGTTACCATCATGTGACATCGAACAGGGAAACCCGAGTTTGCAAACGTTTAAACCACGACGGAAGTATGGGAAATTAGGGCATAATCGGCAGAACGGTGGTTTGATCGTCGAAGAGATGTTGATGGCGACAGAACTGACGTAAGCGGAATGGTAGACAGCAGACAATAGGTGTGGGCATAAAAGGGATGGAAGGGCATGGGCGGAGGCAGAAGGCAGAAGGGGAAAAAAAGGCGAAGGGCACAAGATTTTTTGAGGAAGACTGAATTAGGGATTTTGATTTTGGCCTACAGACGAGAACCGGAGAGGTCGGCCGATAGAAGGCACTAAAATACAAGACGCCAATTATGTGTGAGCCAAATTTTCAGTTTTACCGCCCTTGAGTTTCATTGTTTTGCATTTAATATGACCATCAGTTTTCCATCAGTTACAATTAAAATTTCACCAAAACTTAGATAATTAAAAATTATAATTTAGAATTAATAAGTAAAATTTTATATTAAATATAAATATAATATGAATTTCTTGAGAATTGATTTTTACTAAAACATTAAATATTACTGATTAATAATAGTTATTATTAATTATTACCTATTTCTTCAAAGTTATAATTGAATTCCAACTATTAAAAGTTAATTATTATGTAAATGTTATTGATAATATACTATTAAATATTTAATAATAATTTTTAAAAAGTAAATATTATTTATTAATCATCAATTAAGCGGTTTTTATCTAATCTAATAGTAATTAATAGTAATTGGTATTAATTTGTAAATTTATTATTGAATATGAATTATTCTTAAATGTTAATATTACTAATTATCAAATATAAGTTGTTATTAATATTTAATTGGTCTCTAATACAAGAAATAGAAAAAAGAGTTACTAAAAATAAGTTTAAACAACTTTCTAATTTAACTACTAATTATCATAAATTAATTAGTATATATTAGTTATTACAACAGACAAAAAGAAAAGTTGTGATATAAATGTTTATTACAACAGTGATTTTTTCACAGTTGTAAAAAACATTTATTACAACAGTGCGTTTTGCACAGTTGTAAAAAAGCATTTATTACAACTGTGCTTTTCGCACAGTTGTAAAATTAAAGTTGTAATATGGTATTTTTGTTGTAGTGTCACCACAAGACTTTACTTTTCAACAGAAGCCTCGATCAATTGCCACTTAGGCATGCCACACAGGCAATTCACTCCATGCGTTTGATATCCATCAATATATAACCCCTGAGCTCGTACGTCTCAGAGAAGGGCGTTAAGCAAGAGAATAAATTCTCCGCCGCCAAACAGATATATATTTAATAGAGATCAATCGCACGGACTAAAATCCAATGTCAGACACACAGTCCATTTACAAGTCCGTTCTGGGTCTGAACGAAACCGGAGGCACCTAGTACCTCGCATATCCATCGATCTCCAAGTACGTCTGGACGATCACCAACTGTTTCCATCTTCTTGGGTGTACAGCCCAATCAAGATCATCAGTTATCACCCAAACGACGTGAAGACCTCCGGTCTTCGACCATCGTCTTCATCTTCGACTTATCGTCGTATCAGTTATTCAGAATGGGATAAACCCGGTCTTCCCGAATAACTCGCGTATATTTTAAATAAGTGTTACACAAACACAACATACGCCTCATTCCAATTCATCAGTCACTAACCGTAAATTAATCAAGAGAATAATTCCCTAAATATTAACCCCGAAGGCCGAAACCAACATCAGATCAATATCCAGAAAACCATTCCGCTTAGCTAACCGACAGTTAGTTTCTGAATTTCACATTCATAGGGAAAGGTTCCCATTAATTTTATCAAAGATAAATTCTTGAATTTATTCTTTAATCTATTTTTGAATATCAATTCAAACTAGTCGGGATTAGCGATCCTTACCGAAGTAATCATTCGTTTTAATTTCCCAATCCCAACCTATTCATCCCATGAAGTAAAACTGGTAATACTTCATATCTAACACCACGGTGTTATCGGTAAATTCAATTACCATTTCACGTTCAAATCTAATTAAAGATTTAACTATCGCCTGGAGCAAAACTGGTGGTACTCCATTTTCGATCTTTTCAATCTAATTAAAGATTCATTAAAACTCCACTTAGTTTTAATCTGTGACTGGGTTAAAGAATCAGTGTCATTTAAAACACGGTTCACGATAAACCCAAAATCACATTTCCATTAATTATCGGGTTAAAGAACGAGTGTTATTTAAAACACTGTTCACGATAAACCCAAAAATCAATATCAATTCAATTCCAATTAAATATCATTTAATTGGTACACTTCATTAAATCTAAATAAAAAGATTTAATCTTTTCTCAACTGGGTTCAAGAACAGTGTTAGTGAAGACACCATTCACGACAAACCCAAATCACATTCGATATTCAATACAAGGCTCTGAATAGAAAATATATCGGCTTATATTCAATATCGAATTCTACGACTAACAAATGTCGTATTGGAAATAACGATACAAATATATATCTTTCAAATTTCCATAACAACACCTGTAATATCACGAATTCCAACATCGAAATATTCCGAAGACAATTTCGATTCAAATCCACTCCAATGCAATCATTGGAAATTTTGGTTATTTTCAAAACCATTTCAAATTCAATTTATTTATTTAAAAATAAATAGAATTATAATTCTAGTTCAAAACTAGTTCATTTCGATAAAAATCTATTTTTATCTTTTCAAATATGGAGTTTTTCATCCCAATTCTTTCTAAATCATTTCTTATGATTTTACACAAATTATTACTATTTTTAATAATTTTATCAAGGCCCGTACAGTCGATTTCCATCAATGGCCATCGAACTGCACTTACAGCGACCTTTTTCAAATTTGATTTGGACATAATTCCAAATCCAACCGTTAGATTTCAAATTTCTAATATTCGTTAGAAAGCTCTTTTCGATACGAACCCAACGGTTCCGGTTTTAGGAGAATCCGACGGTCGGATCTCCCGTAATGTCCGTTTGAAATAAATGGTCGAAATTCACGAACTGCCGCGGCGCGGCGCGTTCTATTCAGGCCATTATATTATATATATAATATATATAATATATATTTCGTCGATTTCTATTTAAAACGAATTATATAAATAGTTTTAATTCGTTTCAAAAGCAATTTCAACTTCCATTTCAATTCAAATCAAAATTGAATTCTCCTTTATAAATTCGTTTTAAAATTCATTTATATTCAATTCAAATTTCAATTCAATTTGAATTCATTTCAATTCGCTTTCAATTCAATTTGAATTCGTTTTAAATTCCTTTCGAAATCGTTTTCACTTCAATTCATTTCGAAATCGTTTTCAATTCAATTCATTTCGAAATCGTTATATATTCAATTCATTTCGAAATCGTTATATATTCAATTCATTTCGAAATCGTTTTCAATTCATTTCGAAATCGTTTTCAATTCAATTCATTTCGAAATCGTTATATATTCAATTCATTTCGAAATCGTTTTCACTTCAATTCATTTCGAAATCGTTTTCAATTCAATTCATTTCGAAATCGTTTTCAATTCAATTCATTTCGAAATCGTTTTCAATTCAATTCATTTCGAAATCGTTTTCAATTCATTTCGAAATCATTATATATTCAATTCATTTCGAAATCGTTATATATTCAATTCATTTCGAAATCGTTTTCAATTCATTTCGAAATCGTTTTCAATTCAATTCATTTCGAAATCGTTATATATTCAATTCATTTCGAAATCGTTATATATTCAATTCATTTCGAAATCGTTTTCAATTCATTTCGAAATCGTTATATATTCAATTCATTTCGAAATCGTTTTAAATTCAATTCATTTCGAAATCGTTATATATTCAATTCATTTCGAAATCGTTATATATTCAATTCATTTCGAAATCGTTTTCAATTCATTTCGAAATCGTTTTCAATTCAATTCATTTCGAAATCGTTATATGTTCAATTCATTTCGAAATCGTTATATATTCAATTCATTTCGAAATCGTTTTCAATTCATTTCGAAATCGTTTTCACTTCAATTCATTTCGAAATCGTTTTCAATTCATTTCGAAATCGTTTTCAATTCATTTCGAAATCGTTTCAAAATCGATTCAAATATCGTTCACGTCAAAATGGCGTCAATCTAATCAACACGGCTTCATAAATTTCTATTTTCAAATATTCTTTAATTTTCAAATTGGAATGAGGCCCAATCAATTACCATATAAAATTAATTATATGGATTTCCATACAACACATGTATATAATAGCATTGAAAAATAATCAACCATCAACCAAAGTGCACTACACTGTATAAGCATCAAATATAGATATTCAACGCTTATAACAGCCTGTCAATCAATCGATCGACATATTTAATCAATCAGGATGAGTGAAATTCATATTTCATCCCAACACCCGTGTGGGGTTTCAAACAATCAAACACAGATTTTAGTTGTGCAGTTGGGCGATGTGTAAAATTTATCGACCCAATCAATATCAGTCAAATCAGTGTACATAAACAAACCGTCTGGTTTGTAAATGAATATTTTATTTTATTCACTTCACGTTAAAAATTATATTTTTTAACGATAAAATATTTTATTTCAACACTTGAATTTCTATTCAGTTCATTCTTTAACTAAAATGATATTTTTATTTTTCTAACTTATTTTAGAAAAATTTCGGCGGCATAACGGCACGATACTAGAAACGGGACAAGGCCTAGCCTTATCCCCGGTCTAGTGAAGGCCCACGCCATTCACACATCAATCAAATTAATTTCGTTATGCAAACCACAAAATTTGGAGTAAGAGTCTAACCTAGCCTTACTCCTTCTCCTTATAACGGCGCACGTCTAATCCTAACCAATTTATCGATTCGATTTTTCACACCACAAACCACATTCAAACCAATATCGCAATCAATTACCAAACAGCCAAACAAACAAGTCCATGGTCTGTGGACGATTGTGTCGGGTGCTACTAAGCACCGTCTGCATCCTAGTATATATATATAACTAGAAAAATAAATTGAAAGGTGAGAAATTCTCACATATAGCTATCCTAGCTCCACGGCTCTTCATTTGCAGAAGTCTTCGTCGTTTCGCCTTTTTGTCACCTTCGTTGTCCGCTTTCACTACATATATAAAAATCCCATTTTTACTTCGCTATTCAATATATAAAAATCGAATTTTTATTTCAAAGTTCAATATATAAAAATCGAATTTTTATTTCAAAGTTCAATATATAAAAATCGAATTTTTATTTCAAAGTTCAATATATAAAAATCGAATTTTTATTTCTACACTATGCAGATAAAAATCACATTTTTCTACCGCTACTATATAGATAAAAATTCTATCTTTACCTTGATATTCATATAGTAAAAATCGAATCTTTATATCGCTATTTTCTATCTAAAGATTATACCTTTATATCGCTACATAAATAAAAATCTCGTTTTTATTTTATGTTGTCTACATAAAAATCACTTCCTTTCTTCTAACTAAAAATCAAATCTCTTTATCGCTAAAAATCAAATCTTTTTCTATACGCAAAATCAAACCTTTTTCTATACGCAAAATCAAACCTTTTTCTATACGCAAAATCAAACTTTTTCTTATTTAAAATCTAAAAATAAAATCAGTTTTAAAATTCTTTTTTTTTTAAATTCAGTTTTCAATTCTTTTTAAAAAATCAGTTTATATTTCTTTAAAAAAAAAACAGTTTTTAAATCATCTTAAAATCAGAATTTAAAAACATAAAAATCGGTTTTTAATATTTAACAAAATCAGTTTTCAGTTTTAACAATAATCAGTTTTCTGTTTTATCAATAATTAGTTTTCAGTTTTATTTTTTTATTTTTCTTAAACAAAATAAAATAAAAATAAAATAAATAAATTAAAACAAAACTTACAGGGGGGTGTTTTCTGGAGCTCGTCGGAGGCGGGGGCACTGGATTTCGGTGGTGGTGGCGAGGCTTGGAGGTCGGCGCGGGGGTTTTGGGTAGGGTCGGGGGTTCGGGTTTCTGGTGATGGGTGCTGTCGCGAGGTGGATGGAGGGAGGGGGAGAAGAGAGTGGAGCGGAGGAGAGAGGGCGGCGCAGTGGCCCCGCCTTGGGCGGCGCGTCGCCAGGCCGCGATGGCCTTCGGTGGAGGAGCGACAGCTCCTCCCCTTTCTTCTTCTTCTTCTTTTTTTTTTTTTTATTTTCTGTTGAATGAATTTAATCGGGGGGGGGGGCAGAGATAAAGGAAAGGGGTTGTTTTTTTTTTATTATTATTTAATTATTAAATTCAACCTAAAGTTGACTTTTCCATACTACCTCGAAACGAGGCCCACCGCCTGTCCTCCATAGCGTTTCACCCCCATTCCGAACACAATGGGATATGTATCGTAAGATGATTCGACCATTTCGATCAGTTTCCGTGGAATTTACATTTAAATCACTATATTGAATCATAAACGTACATTTCAAATTACCGGGGTCACATACTAACTAGAAAAATTCTATAAAAATATTTTCTAGCTTCGTATTGACGATACGGTCCTATCAAAACTAGTTTCGTCGAATTCTGAGACCGTTGGAAAAATGACCAATTTTCAGTCGATTAAAATCAACTGAAACTGGTCAAACGCGTTTTCTTTTGCCACGCTCACATATTGATTCGAAAAATTATGAAATTTGAAACCTAGCAATAACTTGACATCACGGACCCAACAAAATTGGTTTCATCGAAATCCGAGGTCATTTGCAAAATGTCCATTTTTAAGGGCCTGAATTCCATAGCGACTATTCAGAAATTTCAACTGGACATATCTTTTGATTCCCGCTATGAACATTTGATTATTCGGATTCGTTGGAAAGATATTATCAATTAGATCCCATTATTTTTGGTTTCACTAAAATCCGGATTGTTTTGCACCCGGTACATTCAATTGAAGTTTGAAATCGAATTATCGAACTACCGCGCCATTTTCAATTCTATTTATAATTATATATAATTATTTATATACTAACGACGACGTATATAATATATACGTTCGAATTCTATTCAAAATAAATTTCTCGTCGATTATATTTAAAATAATCTATTTTAAATATTCAAAATTCGCTAAAATTGCCAAAATAAAAATTTTAAACTGGCTCAGATTTTCGGGTTGTTACACGTCACAGTTACGTTGAAGTACTGTACATCTTGTTGTGCTAACTCTTTGGTTGCAGGTCCAAGTTCAGGTATGATTATTTATACTTGTTATTACTTTATTTTGCTGCTATCGCTCATACCAGACTTTTGTCTGACCCAGAGTTTTATGTCTCTTCTTATTACTCTAGGTTCTCCTAAAAGAGCAGACTGGAGATAGGTTAGATGGTTACACGTAGTCATCCGGAGACGAGCAGGAGGCTTCCACATACTATTTACATATATTCTCTTTGTGTTGTTGTTGGTCACTGCTTTGGGCATTAGTAGTGTACCTTCTCTATTTTTCTTTAGAGACAGTATTTTGAAGTTTTAATAGTACTTTGGATCATAAGCTGTATTTTGGATTCTGCTGCTATGATGGTTTATTTTCATCTTATGCACTGTCTCGCCTGTTTTATATCAAGTTATGTTATTATTATATTTTTATTCCTTGCACTGTGAGATATACTACAGGTTCTTAATGATTCATAGTTTCAAATCCCTTTCTTTTGACGACCGTCCTGTGCTAGTTAGATATTGGCACAACGCATTTCGTAGAAATATCGGCTGGTGCGGGGCGGGCCGTCACAGACTTGGACAACCGATCAACAGGTAGATATAGGTGAGAAAAAATTCAATATAAGCTCCAGACTCCAAATGTGAATCTCAAAAATGAAACACCCGATAGAATAAATTAAATAGATAACATCTGAAATGGCAAATACTAATTTGCATTATTAAAATATATCCATATCAAAATAAACATCATTTGTTATATGAAAATCAATTTAGTTTTAAATAAAAATCAAAATAGTTATTTCAATACAAACAAATTAAGTTGTAAATGAATAAAATAAAACATAATCGAAAATTTAAATTAAATTATTAAATAAAAATACACTTAAAAATTCAGGTTTTTACATTCTCCCCTGCTCAAAACTTTTCGTCCTTGAAAAGGAACAAGGTAGAGAAATAGTAATTAAACCATTTATATATTTGAACCGATGGTTCATATTTATCCTCATACATAGATACATATATATATATATATATTACATATAATTTTGGAATATATATATAAATCAAAAGTTTAAATATTTTCAAATGTACTTCAAAATAATTTTAAGTATTCACTCGACGTCACGATTGGCAATATATATCTATCCCATTTTTGAAACCTGAAAAAAGATATCGATGATGTCGCGGTTATCACCAGAATCATTTTCAAGCAACTTGACTGTGATACTATATCTATATAATACACATAGGATTTAACATGTACGTTGATCATACGTATACCCAAATCACTAGGTATTCGAGAAGTCAACTTTAACGTCAAATAAATACTCAAAACATCTTTTCTTTGTTAAAACAGAATATATACTAAATTCCAAATCATATATTATAATATTATATTTCAAATCATTAAAATTTAAGTAGGGAAAAATTATATCTCCTCTAGGATTAAATTGTATGTTTTAAAATTATTTTATGAATAAATACAGATTTAAATGTTTATTTAAGATTTTACTTATAATTTTATTTATTTTAAACCATATATTTAATAATATAAGTGATATAATTTTTCCCTACTTAAATTTTAATGATTTGGAATTTAGTATATATTCTGTTTTAACAAAGAAAAGATGTTTTGAATATTTATTTGACGTTAATGTTGGTCTGTCGAATACCTAGTGATTTAGGTATACGTCCGATCAATGTATATTTTTAAATCCTATGTGTAACAGATAGATATAGTGTCACACTCTAGTCACTTGAAAATGATTCTGGTGATGACCGCGACATCTTCGATATCTATTTTCAGGTTTCGAAAGTGGGATAGATATATATTGCCAATCGAGACGTCGAGTGAATACTTAAAATTATTTTGACATACATTTGAAAATATTTAAACTTTTGATTTTTACATATATATATTTCAAAATTAAATATATATATATATATATAAGGATAAATATGAACCATCGGTTCAAATATATAAATTATTTAATTACTATTTCTCTGCCTCGTTCCTTTTTGGGGACGAAAAGTTTTGAGTAGGGAAGAATGTAACAACCCGAATTTTTAAGTGTATTTTTATTTAATAATTTAATTTAAATTTTTGATTATGTTTTATTTTATTCGTTTACAACTCAACTTGTTTATATTGAAATAACTATTTTGATTTTTATTTAAAACTAAATTTATTTTTATATAACAAGTGTTGTTCATTTTGATATGAATATATTTTAATAATGAAATTAGTATTTGCTATTTCAGATCTTATCTATTTAATTTATTTTATCGAGTGTTTCATTTTTTAGATTCACCTTTGGAGTCTGGAGCTTATACACCAATATCTACCGTTGATCGATTGTCCCATTCATCCTGTTATTTCTGTCATTTTATTTTAGACTGTTATCATTTATTTATTGTATTAGACTTCCGCTGTATTTTTTATGTAAACTCTGATGTAAAATTTATTTAGTAGTTTCATGAACTACTATTGTATTTTAAATTTTTTGCTGCGAGATATTATATTGCTCTATATTTGTGTCTGTGATATGTGGTTCTATGATTTATTCTATTTAACCCAAAAGTTAATAACAATATGTTGTTTTGGACGTTTCGAGTTGACATGTTTTGTCGATTCGGCACGGTCAAAATGACGGTTCGTTACATAAACTAACATATTAAATTACCAATAACAATAATAAAAAAGACGATAACAACGTTAACCACGCTAAAATATAAATAAATTTATATATTATATGTCCGAATCTACATAAACGAGGAAATACACACTGTATTGAAAGTTTGAACGGTATTCAATTATGGAACTATACATGTAAATGTAATCCATATTAAATTAATATATTTGTGGTGACCATTGTAGCAACTAATATGATTGGATACTATAAATAGGACCATAAATAAATAACCATTTTAAGAAATACTGGTTTTGGGGAAAGTAAACTTAATGGGGAAATTAAGTAAATCTGTTACAATTCCTAAGATTTATTAGGATTAATGTTATAAACCCCAATAAGAGAATTTAAATTAAATTCGCATCTAGATGCGAGGTTAGGCTCAACTTATGGTAGAATTCTGCGCGGAACCAATCAGTAAATCCAGCATCCACAAGTTGCCAGCTTAATGTGCGGGGTCTAGTGCATAAATATAACTATACTAAGACACAAGGTTAAGCTCAACTTGTGGTAGAAGTCTGCCCGGAACCAACCGACAAATCCAGCATCCACAAATGGTCATCTTAATGTGAGAGGTCTGGTGTATAATATATATATATATATTTTGTGTGTGTGTAACAGAAAATAAATAAAAAATAAAATTAGTAATGTCTATTGGGGTACAACAAATATATATATTTTGGGATTGATAAGATAGGGATATCCATTGTGAATTAATATCCTAGGAAAACTATAGCCATTAGGCTCATAAATGAGATTAATTATAATCAATGGAAATAAAAGGAAATTAAAGATTAATTGTTGCCTTGGGAAATATGACTGACCCTTATGGTTATAAGGGGCAATAAACACATGAACATAAATAAATGAAATAAGATGGGGTTTAAGGGTATTGATTTCCGTTTAAATTACCAAGTCCAATAATTATTCAATTTTTCTAGGATAAGGGGGATATAACTTTCCTCATTTACAGAAACTAATATAAAACCTATAATTAAAGTTAGAATTGGTCTTGGTAGGTTAATGGTGTAAAACAATATTAACCACAGGAACTCATGACGATAATTAACCATATGCGTGTTGTATTTCCGTGAAGAGAAACTAAACAGGAATAATTTGATAACATAGCCCACTTTATCCCTATAGGGAAGAGCATTAAAGGCTAATGGGGTATGAACTTGATAAGCTTCGCTTATAGTCCGCTTCCTTGGGTATTAAGTGGTTTGGGTCGAGGACTGGGTGTAGGTCTTTCAGTCTAAGGGTCTTAAATGGTGTGTGTGTGTGTGTGTGTGTGTGTGAGGGCTACCCAAACCTGGAAATCTAAAAATGTCAGATATTGCTACCTATCCTACGAAAAGTAATAAGCGACTAAGAAGATTATCCAATAAGGTCGTCTAGATAGTATAACGAGCGATAAGATACTATCTCTCACCTTACTCGGGGTAAGGGTATATGCGTGAATGACGGAAGCCTTAAATTGTAGGGCCCATGGTTGTGCCCTCTAGTTTATGTAAACGTTGAATAAATCATCAAAGAATATTAAGTGACCAATACGTCTGCCTAGGATCTTAAGTGATCGGGAGAATCCACCCTATCTATCACTAATAATGAGACATTAAATAACTAAGGATGTACGTGTGAATAAATTTGAAGAAACTCTGTAATTAGGGGTCTACTCTAGATTAAGGAACCATGTTATCGTATATAGGCTTCATATGTGTGTATGTGTGTGTGTATATATATGCATAAACGTTATATCCCAGTATTATATTTTGGGTATACTATCTTGGATAGGGTAGTTAGAGTCGTGCATAAATATTTACAAGGTTAGTGTAATGACCCGAAAATCCGGACCAATTTGAGGTGACCAAATAACAAAAGTCCAACCCCAAATTGTACTGGAAATTCAAGAAATTAATAGAAAGAAGATAGAAGGTGAGGATAGATAAGATAGAAACTTAGAATAGAAGAAGAACTTACATCATCAGAGTAACACGAATCTCACAGCGAAACGAATAACATATAATATATAATATAACTTTGAAATATAACAGTTATGTATACAATAGCACTTATCAGAGTACAACACTTACAACAACAGCGGAAATAATAATAGCTATAGAATCTTGAAGCCTCCTGCTCCAAGCTCTTCCAGTATCTGAAAAATCCCGACTACTTGACTGCCCGTACAAATATAGGCACCCAAGAGTTTAGGGAAAACAACAAAATAAACTCCGGGTCAGTCATGGGACTGGTATGAGTAAAACAGTTTAAAACAGTTTGAACAAGTAAACGATATCTCATAAGACCACGTCGTATAACGGAACGGGTTTTCCCTTATGAGAATCCAAAATATCTTTATATCAAAAACCTTTTGATATTATAATAATGTCTATCAACCACAATATATTAATCATCTAGCAGAAACGCTTTCATCTCATGTTCTACATATATAGTATACAATCAAGACTGCAAGCACGTATTAGGTAATGGATTTCCAACTATGACAAGGTATGGAACCACCTTCCGATCAGTGTACTCTAGGAACGATACACTGGAGTTCAACAAGAACATCTTGCAACTCAGCCACACGTGACCGACCACTCATTTCTCTTGAGTGTATCGAATGTACATCACCAACCGTTCCCGTACATATATATATGGGACAACATTGATAGATTAAAGAAGCAAATGAATATTCTCTAGATAGGTGATTATACACCCTACTTCGGTGCGACCGACTTAGCCATGCTGCCTGCCCGATTTCTGTCATTTACCGGATGTGAGGCTAGAAGCTACGCTTATCTTTTCACATACCACATCTTCATTTACTTAGAACGTCACATCGTCATACCCGCCAAATCACAAATTGATTTCTCCAAAAATACCACGGGTATAAGCTAAGAGAAACGAATTCCTCCGCCACCAACGTAAATACGTTTGAAACGATCAACTTACGTGATCTACCAGATATACTCTGTCAGACCTTCGTCCATACAAGTTGTCCTGGGACTGGAAAAACCGAAGGCACTATTCAGTATATCCATCTTAGGCACTGTTATCTAAGACTTATACAATAGCCCTTGCGCTTTACTCCGTCTTCAATTTTCTTTGGCATATATGATTCACAACGCTTATGCCAATACAGAGTGGTTCTTTGGATAATAATCCAACCGGTCTCTCCATATTAACAACGTTAAAATGGTCAAAACTTCTATAGTCTGTGATTTAACTATCAAAGAAAAACAAGTGTGCAAACAACGATATTATTTCCAGATGGAAATTATATCGATCAATCATCAAACATATGTATATATATTTCCTCAATTTCTATGTTTAGAAAATATACGTTATTAACACTGGAAAACATTTCCATGGCTTAATTATGTATCACTATTCTTCCACATCTATCAGACACTAACTATAAACTAACAAGAGAACAACTTCCTAAGTATAAACCCCGAAGGCGGAAACCAACATCAGATCGATACTTAGAAAACCATTCAACTTATTAATCTCTAGTCAGTTTCTAATTTTTGTTTAACTCCTTTCGATTAACTCCTTTATTTATTTTTCTAGTAAATAATCCTTTATTCTATTTATTTTACTTTATTTCTTTAACTCTATTCATTTTCAAGTATTCCTTTATAACCTGTTTATCTTCTAAATGATATTCCTTTATAATCTATTTGTAAACGGTTTTTCAAATATTCTCTTTAATAACTTATTTGTTTTCATAAATCAATCTCTTTCAATTTTATTTGTAAATGGTTTTACAAATATTTCCTTTTATATTTGGTTTACAAATATTTTCCTTTATATTAAAAATCCTTTTTCTTTTATAATATAAAATCCATTGATTTTATATAAATAAATTATTTTCAAAATATACTTTGAAAATCCCTTTTCAACATTCTGGTATTTCTTATGGTATTTAACACCCCATATACACTACACCAGAATCGCCGATTTGCAACGGCTTAGAGCCGTTGCAAACGTCTTTTGCAACGGCTAAAAGCCGTTGCAAAATATGGAGTAGCAAAAATATTGCAACGGCTTTAGGCCGTTGCAATATTTAAATTTGCAACAGCCGTAATCCTTTGCTAATGTTGTTTTAGCAACGGCTTTTGACCGTTGCTGATTTGTAATATATATAAAAAAAAAAATTCTGTGCTTTCCTCTCCTCTGATACTGCCTATTCAGTACAAATTTGACAGATCTGAATATTATCACAAAAGAAATATCAATAAACCAAATATTTCCAATATATTCAACATAAAAACCAAAATTAACAACAAACATCACAATATATTATAAACTTAAAAGTTCTAACAGTTTGTAGCAGCAAAATATTACCGTGCATTACAAAGTTCAATAGCTGTAGCTAAAATAATATTACAGTGCAATTCAACTTCATCACACAATGATATTACTTGTTCACGTATATCATAAATTAGCGTTGCATCATTACTTAATTAGCTATCTTTCTTGAGCTAGAGTCTTCATTACTTCACCTCGCTCCCTGCATAAAAAAAATTCAAACTATTTCAGATCAGCATTACTTCAGCTCAGTGCAGTTTAGAAGGTGAAAGCATATACAGTGAAGAGATAAAATAGTGCCCTAAAGAGACATATACGGTGAAAAGCCAACCACTACTCAAAGGTTGCCAAGTGAACGCAAGAATATCACATATAGATATGACATGGTGAGAAAGGAAGCCAAGGGGAGGAAACCACCACCAATAAACTCATCAAAAAATATTGAAGAGAAAAATGAAAGGTGGGAATCGAAAATAGTTGCTAATTGCTACCCAACCACATGACATACCCAAAGCCTACTTGATAAGGATTAAGCATAAATCGCTAAGACCAACACCAAAATCTCAGAAAAAATACAGACAAACCCCAAACTACAGACCAACGCAACCCTCAAGTCGAAAAGACATAGAACCCCATTCAATATTTTGAACCATGTACACAAATTAATCTTCCAAATAAATGGTCATTAATTTTGAACCCATTCAATATTTTGCAAAATTGAACCTAACGTTACATCCAAGCTATAGTTAATATTATAATGGGTCAATTTCTTAGGCTAATGACATGAGCTAAGTTCCATGATAGTGTTAAACCTTTGGTCAAGAGTCTACTTTAATGATTTCTATAACTGGAAATTACACTGTCTATCAATCAATTGGTTGCATTTCGTAATCTTATCGAATTTTCGAGACAACGGAAATGTCTAGTTAGTCCAGTGATTTTCGTTTCTTGCGGATAGAAAATTCAAGTTAGCCTAAAGAATATGAGAAGTAGTGTGTCATGTTATACACTTTTAAATACCATATGGTATTGGTATGAAGTGTGAAAAGATGATGTGCTTAGTAATACAGTAATTTTAATTTACATGATGTTTTATAAAAGAAATCCATCTTAAATTATGTCAAAATATACCTAGGAAAAGCATTGTAAGGCTACAGGAATCAAAAATAATAATAAGAAAAAACAGTTTTTTTTTCTTTCTTTCTATTTTTATATTGATATGTAATATGTATGTTCTTTCCACCAGGAGGGATTATTGATAGCATATATGCTTGAACTGGTCTCACCGTCACACTGTGAACAATGTGAAGGAGACTAAAATATTGACAAATAAGGCTGATTATTGAACAGGCAATCAAAATTTATTCTTCTTATGTGTATTTGTGTAAGAATGAACTAAAAACAGGTTGATTACATAAGAGTACAATTTCATTAAAGCAGGACAGAACAGAGAGTATGGTCTCTTATGGGCTAACTAAGTAAAACCTAGAGCACAAACTAATGATCCAAGGAAGATATGATCACAAACTCAGAGACTCCAACCTGAGGCATCGGTAAACCTTAGTAATAATATATACACTGAACAGATTAATCTGGGAAATTGATTGTAGTTACAATCTAGGCATTAATCCTACATGAAGAGTCAAATAGTATTGTCTCTAACTTGAGCATATGACTGCATAAGAATTTCCTCAGTTTTGTTTAATTATTTGACTGCATAAGAATTTCCAGTCCAAGTCTGATAAATTGCATTCATGAAAGTCTGATAAATTTCCTCAGTTTTGTTTAATTATACATGTAATACTCAACATCTGCATTCTCGTGCGAGAATGGTAAATTTTATAGGTCCCAGTTACGTCAATGTGCTGCACATGCTTATACTTGAGCACTCACCTCACCAAATTGGTCAAGTTTGGTGACGGGGGAATTCAGACCTTTAGCGCTGGACAAATTGGACAGGTAAGACACGTCCGTTGCTAAAGGTCCGAATTTGGACCCTGCCTCCTTAATTTGAACCCTCTCCATAATTTAAAACCACCCTCTCCCACGTCATTACCCTGACATCTTAGGTATACTACAAATAGTTCAAGGAGGTCATGAAAATGATTTTTATCTTTCAAGAATCATTATTCGATGATGCTTGTTTTAGAATTTCGATCAAGCATAACGGTTTGCTAATGAATTTTTTTACTATGTCATTTGCAATCAAATTCCACCAATTATATGGTGTACCCGTATCGCATGAGACATTATTGTGTCGGGACACTTGCTCCCTAAACCCTCCGCGACCTAACCGGTTAGGTCAATTGCTCTTCAGTGGGGCATTGCCACTACACGTATCTAGATGATTAATGTCTTAATTACTTGTACCTAAAGTTCAAGTTTTATTATTGTCTAAGCAAACTAAAAATGAAAAGGAGTAAAATAATGATAATAATTAATGCTTACATGTTTGGCCTAAGTATGAAAATCAACTTCGAAAATACGAGTTATCAGTAGAAAAGAAGATACAAAGACCTTATGTACTTGACTGTTATTTGAAAATCAAACAGAGGAAAAAGGACAACATATGCAAGAATCTACAATATATCGAAATTTGTGCCTTATATTTTGTACTTTGCTTTTCTTCAAAGCTTGCTATGTTTTGTATTCAATACAACAGAGAAACGTTGACACTGCAGATGAGAACAAAGTTGAGATAATCTCAACATATGTTGTGCGCTGCATTCTCTTATCATGCATCTTATTTTACTGCTGCTTTGTTATAGCATGAGCCTGCCATATAATTTGCTTACTTATTATAAATTAAGACTTAATATATTTAATTTTACATTTACTTGGTTATTCAATGACTTCCTGTCATATGACATGGCAATGCAAGTTCAATTTACTGCTGAGTTTAGGCGCACGGTTAATTTGGAATAGCAAACACAAACTGACATATGAATATTATTAATTTTAATGCCATAGCAAGAATTTGGTCTGCTTCTTATACAATGTGGGCTTACATACATATATTTGCAGGATGCACCAGGTATTTTCAATTTTCTTGCAACTTCATCATGGTAAGACATTTCTATTTTGTCTACTGCCTGCTGCAAATTTCTAATAGTCGGTGCCTTTTTGGTACATATCGTGTTTTTAAAAAAAAATTATACCAAATTACAGGCATCCATAAAGTTATTCTGTGTTGTGAACTTCGCATTTAACTGCAATTGTAAGTGCTTACTTAGGATTTGACATTCTTAATAGTCAGTAGAAACTAATAAACTGCATTTGTAAATGCTGAACGGCATCACATAACCACCATCTAAAGATATCGAAATAAATCTAAAAGACTGTAATAGCTCATACCTGCTCCTCCATCTAAAGATATCGAATTGAACTCTTTGGGTGACACACATAACCACCGAAAACAACGTCACCAAAGGTCATAGCAAGAGGCTGATTTTGTTTGGCTGTGATCTCATCCGGTAACAGTATATTGTCCACAATCACCTTCTCATGTGTTGGAGGTACGGGTTTTCCATGTATGATGGATGCCGTTGAATCTCCGCATACTAAACCTGTTGCAACAACCTCTAGATTAAAGCTTAACACTTCACATTTTTGATTTGCCGAAAGATGCGAAATCACCGGATTAGCAACAACGTCGTTGTTGGACGTTCTTCCACCACTTTCCTGATGTGTTCCACCACTTCCTCCTTCGTTGGAAGCAATGTCTGGTATCGGGTTTTCTTGACTCGCATATCCTTTTAAAAAGCCGACAATTGAATTCAATGTCCATTGCATATTACCCAATGTCCCTTGCATATTACCCAATTTCCCCTCCATTGTATCCATCCTTGCTGTCAAAATATCTGAGCTTGCTTTACTCTTTTTGAGTTGTTTACATGGAATGGTAGAAGCTTTAACTTGTGATTTTGATATCATAGTTCCAACACTTCGAGTTCGTCCCCTTTTATCCTTGCCAAACACTTGTGATAAAATGTCTTCATTCACTGTCAAATTTTGTTCCTCACCATCATTGATTGTTTCCTTCGCTTTTGCAATTTTATCCTAAAATATGAAAATACTTAAAATATTACATGAATTGATAGGTTACTAAACTAAAATAATATATTGTTTAACTTACAAAGTACGAAGAATTCGAATCTGATATGGTGCCATCCTTTTTTGTATGAGTTTTCTCCCATACTTGACGATGTGTGATTTCTTTTTCTGGGTTCTCACTGGCCTGCAACAATTGTTGGAAATGTTTTACAAACATTAAGTGAATTATTAAAAAATCTTGAATAACTGTAAGAATGGCTCCTATATGGGAATAGTCCCATATCATGGGATTATATAGAAGAGACAAGCTTTTATACTTGTTTCTAAGAAATCATGTTGGGGCCTTGGGCTCCCAATACATGCATTGTTGTGAGGAGGGAGACCATGCATCATATGACCACCACACACGCGCGCGCGACCGACCGACTCGACCCGACCCGACCCGGCCCGGTCCGGTCCGGTCCGGCTCGGCTCGGCTCGGGCTCGGGCTTGGGCTTTGTGGTGTAGACACTTATATTTTTTTTGGACCATAAAACTTATCCTTTTTCGAACCGTTTTTTATGGAAAAAGATTTCTGCAACGGTAAAAGTTATATCCCCCAAATTTTAGCGGCCCACTAATCTGTAAACCCAAACCCTAATTTTCGTTCTATATATTGTCATTAGCCTCAGACGAGAAGACTACCGAATTGAAAATTCTCTCTTCTCTCAGTCGCCATTAAAATTCTCTTCTCAGAAATTTTCGAGCAATTCTTTCAGAAAGTGCAAATCTGCACTGATTTGTTGTGCAAGCAAATCGGTTATTGTTTTTGAGGCTGTTTTATCATAGAGGCGGCGGCGAAGGAACGAACTGGTTTGCACCTCCGACCAGATCGCCGAATCATCTTCAAGAAAGCGACCTAGTCCGCGACTCAGCCATTGTTTCCCAACAATTTGAAGACGATCTAAAACAATGGCTTCCAATTCAACCCTAGACGATTCTGCTCCCCCCTCTGCTTTCCAGAACCCTCTTGTGACGGCTGCTCCTTTCAGATTTGAAGGCTTGCATTTCAAACGATGGCGTCAGAAGATGGAGTTCTTCCTCACCATCAGAAAGGTTGTGGCTGCGCTGACTACTGACAAACCGCAGCTTCCAGATAAACCTGTTGAGACTGATGCAGTGAACATGGCATCATGGACTGAATAGTCAAAGCAACTGCAGACCTGGACTGAACAAGATTATCTATGCAAGAACTTTATTCTGAACGGACTGAGCGATGATCTGTATGATTATTATAACTCAGATGAAAAGACAGCAAAGGAGATCTGGGAAGCACTGAAGAAGAAATATGATACAGAGGAGGCAGGGGCAAAGAAATATGCTGTGAGCTGCTATCTAAAGTACCAGATGACTGATGATAGATCGGTAGAGATGCAGTCTCATGAGCTGCAAAAAATAGCTCATGAGATCATCTCCGAAGGTATGGTCTTAGACGAACAATTTCAAATTGCTGTTATCATTGACAAATTACCCCCAGGATGGAAAGATTTTAAGAATGTCTTGCGACATAAGACTAAGGAATTTCCCTTTGAAAGCTTGATTACACGCCTCTGTATTGAGGAGGAGGCACGCAAGCAGGACCAGAAAGAAGAGGTGCTGATTGTGAATAACAACAGTACTAAGAAGACCACTCCCGCTGTTCTGAAACCAAATCAGAAATCTTTTAAGAATCAGAACAGGCGCAACAAACAGAATGGGAATCCGCAAGGAAACCCAAAAGGACAGCAGAAACCAGCCCAAAAGAATGACTCTGGACAGTTATTTCTTTGTTACAACTGTGGAAAACCAGGGCATATGGCACGAAAGTGCCGGAACAGGCCAAGCTCTGCACCGTAGGCTAACCTGACTGAGGAGCCTCTTACGGCTATGGTTACTGAGATTCACCTTGTTGGTGGATCAGAGGGTTGGTGGGTAGACACTGGTGCTTCTCTCCATGTCTGCTATGATCGTGGCATGTTCTCTACATACACGGCTGCTGAAAATCAGAAAGTGCTGTTGGGAGACTCTCACACCACTACAGTTGCGGGGATTGGAAATGTGGAACTCAAGTTCACCTCTGGAAAAACTGTAATTCTGAAAGATGTTATGCACACTCCAGAGATAAGAAAGAATCTGGTCTCTGGCTTCCTCCTTAATAAGGATGGTTTCACTCAAGTTATTGGGGCTGATTTGTACACTCTTACTTATAAGGGAACTTTTGTGGGAAAGGGTTATGCTTGTGAGGGTATGTTTAAACTGAATGTTGAATCTAATAAAGTGACTACTTCTGCTTACATGTTGTGTGATTTTAATATCTGGCATTCTAGATTATGTCATGTTAATAATCGAATTATTCGTAACATGAGCACCCTAGATATGATACCTAAAATGACAGAATCTGAATCTGATAAATGTGAATTCTGTACACAAGCTAAAATCACAAAGAAACCTCACAAATCTGTTGATAGAGTTTCTGAACCCTTAGACTTGATTCATTCTGACATATGTGAACTTGATGGCACTTTAACTAGACAGGGACATCGTTATTTTATCACTTTTATTGATGACTGCTCTGATTTCACATATGTATATCTTATGAAAAATAAAAGTGATGCTTTTGACATGTTTAAAACATTCAAAGCTGAGATTGAGAATCAAGCAAATAGAAAAATTAAGAGACTTCGTAGTGATAGAGGAACAGAATATGAATCTAATTCTATTCTGGATTTCTATAAACAACATGGTATAGTACATGAGAGAACTGCACCCTACTCACCTGAAATGAACGGTAAAGCAGAAAGGAAAAATAGGACCTTTACCGAACTAGTAGTTGCCATATTATCAAATTCTGGTGCAGCAAAACATTGGTGGGGGGATATTTTATTGACTGTATGCTATGTTCTGAATAGAATCCCTAAATCTAAGAATAAAATTTCACCTTATGAAATTTTACAGAATCATAATCCCAATGTCTCATGCTTTAGAACTTGCGGTTGTTTAGCATATGTTCGCATTCCAGACCCTAAGAGAATAAAATTGGCAAGTAGAGCATATGAATGTGCATTTATAGGCTATGCTATTAATAGCAAAGCATATAGATTTTATGACCTTAATGCACATAATATAATTGAATCAAATGATGTCGATTTTTATGAAACTAAATTTCCTTTCAAATTAAGGAATAGTGGGGGCACTTCAAATATGCCTA
Organism: Allium sativum; assembly: GCA_030737875.1. Lineage (NCBI taxonomy): Eukaryota > Viridiplantae > Streptophyta > Magnoliopsida > Asparagales > Amaryllidaceae > Allium > Allium sativum. The sequence continues at coordinate 960,570,448 of CM060922.1, forward strand.
TTAGAACAGAACTTAATGAAAATTCTGAAGCTGAACCTAGAAGAAGTAAAAGAGCAAGAACCATAAAAGACTTTGGTTCAGATTTTTGTGTTTTCACTATTGAGGAGGATCCTATAAACCTCCAAGAAGCCTTATCTTCTTTAGATGCCGATTTCTGGCAAGAGGCTATAAACGATGAGATGGATTCTTTAGATTCCAATAAGACTTGGCACTTGGTAGAGTTACCCCCTGGTTGTAAGTCTATAGGCTGTAAATGGGTACTTAAAAGGAAATTAAAACCTGATGGCACTATAGATAAATATAAAGCACGACTAGTAGCTAAAGGTTTTAAACAAAAGGAAAATATAGACTTCTTTGACACTTTTTCACCTGTAACTAGAATAACATCTATTCGGGTATTAATCTCACTTGCTTCCATTCATAATTTACTTATACACCAAATGGATGTTAAAACTGCCTTTTTGAACGGTGAATTAGACGAAGAAATTTATATGGACCAGCCTAAAGGATTTGTAGTACATGGTCAAGAACATAAAGTATGTAAATTGGATAAATCATTATATGGTTTAAAACAAGCACCCAAACAATGGCGTGAAAAATTTGATAACTTAATCATTTCAAATGGTTTTAAAGTTAATGAAAGTGACAAATGCATTTATTACAAATCTGAGAATGACATTTGCACTATTATATGCCTTTATGTAGATGACCTACTCATTTTTGGGTCAAATATTCATGCCATAAACTCAGTCAAGTGACAATTTTGATATGAAAGATCTAGGTGAAGCGAGTGTAATCCTTGGTATTAAGATTACTAGGTCAGAAAAGGGAATTTCTTTGGATCAATCTCATTACATTGAGAAGATACCAGTGTAAAGTTATTTAAGAACACTGGTGAAGGTGTAAGACAGTCTGATTATGCGAGCATCATTGGCAGCCTTCGGTATGCCACTGATTGTACTAGACCCGACATTGCCTATGTCGTGGGATTATTGTGCAGGTTTACCAGTAAACCTAGTATAGAGCACTGGCAAGCTATTGAAAGGGTAATGAGATACCTTAAACGAACCATGAACCTTGGATTACATTATGAAAGGTTTCCAGCTGTACTTGAAGGATATTCCGATGCAGACTGGAATACCTTATCTGATGATTCTAAAGCGACCAGTGGCTATATATTTAGCATCGCTGGAGGAGTTGTTTCTTGGAAATCCAAGAAACAGACTATTTTGGCTCAGTCTACTATGGAGTCTGAGATGATAGCACTAGCTACAGCTAGTGAAGAGGCAGAGTACTTGAGAAATCTGCTAGCTGAGATTCCCTTATGGGAAAAACCGATACCGGCTGTGTTGATACATTGCGATAGTACCGCGGCTATTGCAAAAGTTCAGAACCGATATTATAACGGTAAGAGACGACAAATACGTCGTAAGCACAGTACGGTTAGAGAACTACTTTCCACAGGTACCGTTAGAGTGGATTACGTACGTAGTGAGGAAAATTTGGCAGATCATTTGACGAAAGGACTGTCCAGAGAGAAAGTCCATAACTCTTCTAAAAGAATGGGACTATTGCCCTTAGATTGTTGAGTCACGCACAATGGTAACCCGACCTAAATGACCGGAGATCCCAAGAACTAGGTTCAATGGGTAATAACAAGTTGTGTAGTGATATGAGTTGAACATGCTATTTAATAAACCAAGAAGCATGTATTCCTGAAGTGATTAGAGGATGAGTTAATAGAAACTCTTAATGAGATCTATACTCTATGTGCAGTGGAGTACCTACCTTCAGGAGTGCTCTTGATAGACTCACCTGTGTGAATGTGGAAATGTGGCCGTTTCCTATGGATTTTCGGGCAAAACTTCTAGAGCATTCACTAAACTAGGATAGACGTGCATGGCCATAAATGCACGGGCTTATTTGATTGCACTATAGAAAAGGTTGTGTGTGGTTTGATGTCAGGAATAGAGTTCAAGACTACGTGTCACTCTAGTAAAAACTGAATCTTATTCACTATGTAAAGGTTCAAGTCGAAAGACACCTTTGTTTATGCACAATCTTATGTTTTTAAGAAACTGCTCGAAAATATTTTTAAAAAAATTCAAGTGGGGGATTGTTGGAAATGTTTTACAAACATTAAGTGAATTATTAAAAAATCTTGAATAAGTGTAAGAATGGCTCCTATATGGGAATAGTCCCATATCATGGGATTATATAGAAGAGGCAAGCTTTTATACTTGTTTCTAAGAAATCATTTTGGGGCCTTGGGCTCCCAATACATGCATTGTTGTGAGGAGGGAGACCATGCATCATATGACCACCACACACGCGCGCGCGACCGACCGACTCGACCCGACCCGGCCCGGTCCGGTTCGGCTCGGCTCGGGCTTTGGCTTGGGCTTTGTGGTGTAGACACTTATATTTTTTTTGGACCATAAAACTTAGCCTTTTTTGAACCGTTTTTTATGGAAAAAGATTTCTGCAACGATAAAAGTTATATCCCCCAAATTTTAGCGGCCCACTAATCTGTAAACCCAAACCCTAATTTTCGTTCTATATATTATCATTAGCCTCAGACGAGAAGACTACCGAATTGAAAATTCTCTCTTCTCTCAGCCGCCATTAAAATTCTCTTCTCAGAAATTTTCGAGCAATTCTTTTAGAAAGTGCAAATCTGCACCGATTTGTTGTGCAAGAAAATCGGTTATTGTTTTTGAGGCTGTTTTATCCTAGAGGCGGCGGCGAAGGAACGAACTGGTTTGCACCTCCGACCAGATCGCCGAATCGTCTTCAAGAAAGCGACCTAGTCCGCGACTCAGCCATTGTTTCTCAACAACAATCAAGTATGGTAAAAGAAAACCGCGCAAAAAAATATTGTTTTAAATAAGGCATGAAATAAAAAGATGACGAATACCAGATGAACATAATAATACTGAGAAGATAACAAATGAAAACATAAAAATCAAAGAATTTATTTATTTATTTACATAACTGAGATTTGAACCCATAAACTAAATGGTGGAACTACGATTCCCATCCAACAGGATTGATACAGAAAAAAACAAAATGGTACACTGGATATTGCCTTTGTCTGATCTGTTAACAATCAAATCAGATTAATTAGGAACCTCAAAAAATTCACTGGATCATGACGACTCCTAATTTATCATCCCCAAAAAGGGTTTTATATCAAATTTTGCACTAATAATATTATGAATTAGAACTGCATGCTATAATCCAACACAAATCGATTAAGTGGACCATAGGCTCACAGCACCATTTTGATGGCCTTAGTCTACGTGGTCCAACCACTAAAGTTGCAGCAATAGGGCTATATACATAAACAACACTACTGCAAGGTCGACTGAGTCTGTAAAAGTGTAAATATAAAGTCACAGACATGCAGTCTTGCTGTTCCCCCAGACGCATTGATATACTTAGGAACATACATAATGCTATAATACTGTTTAATTCATTTTTTCGTAACTAGATTTCATAAATTTATTTAAAAACATTTAATTCATCTTTTCATTATTATTATTTTTATTGTTTTTGGTTAAACATAATCATGTGATTGGAAAAAGGTAAAATCAGAAAGTTTTAGGGAACATCAAAGGAGGAAGTAATGTAAATAATACGGGAAAATTTTCAGAGAGATATATTTTTTAGAAAGATGTTCCTTATCAATTTTATCTTACAGAATTTGAAAGCTTACATTGAAAAGTCAAACAACATAAGCACATATAATAAATGGAAATATGGTAGATGCTCGGATCGAATATGTTTGTAGTATAATTATAATATGATATAAAAGAACAATTTTTTTTATATTCTCGGTCACGAGGATAGAATATTCTAACTAGTTGGACCAAAGCAGTAGTAGTTTCAGAAGGACGACCATTTTTACTTTACCAATAATAAATCAAGGATCATTTTTAAATTCAAAAATAGTGAGTGAAGGACCATTCTAAAATTCAAAATCAGTGAATGAAGGGCCATTTTTAAATTTAAACCAAGGACTATATATGGCTATGAATTAGGATAGAGCCCGACCAAACAGATCAAAACCTATAGATATTCAGTTAAGTCTAAGACTCTAAATGATGAAATGCCAATAGAGTGCAATTCAACTGATCTGACCCGAAAGACCGAAGCAAAAAAACATAAAGATTCGTGTATTTAAGGTGTAACTGCCCAAAGAACTTGTGTCAAACCCGCTCGATCAGATGGGGTCTCGGTTTTAGACCCGACAACACCTAATTCGTTTAGATCCAAGACCCGTTGGGTATGGGTCTAGATCCAATCCTACCCAGGACCATATTTAAGATCATAGGATATATAACATTTTTTTCATGCAACTATTATTCAGTAGTAACATCAAACTTGAAGGAAATATAACTCAAACCTAGGTTTATAACCACACAAACATAGGTGCGCATTTAGCAATAATGTACTCCATGATTGCATGAAAGTCTGCATTAATGTACTCCATGATTGCATGAAAGTCTGCAATGACGATCTGAAAACAGTGCTCTACGGATTGCGTGTATAGAAACAAAAGCTCATTGTCAAGGATTTAACGAACACCAAGGATAAATGATCGAAAATGAAACGCCACAAATTTCTTTAAGTATCTGACTTGCCTATGAACTAATAAGAGACTTCACGAAAACAGGAAAACAAAAAATGTGTACCAATTTGTGTTCTACTACGGCCTGACTTGTACGACCACTGTGATGACTATAATTGTATTGTGATCTATTTTTTTTGCCTAGCTCCCTTCTTTCGCGTGCACCGGGTTTTGCTTCGTTTTTCAAGAATCCGTCCCAATCTTCTATGCTAACTTTTGGGGGACAGTTTTTCCTTCTTTCTTCATCATTATCAAATTTGTCGTAGTACCCGGTCCTCAATTCGCTTTTGTATCTTCTAAATGATTCACACATTTTTTTTAAATAGAACTCTTTCGCATCTGACTCTACCTCAAAAAATTCCTGTAAATGATGAAGATTAAAATTATGTTAGTGTACTTCAACATGAAAATGAGTTTTAACTGGAAATACATGTAGAAGCGTAAAGGCGAATACTGATGTCAAATTCCAGTAAATTGTTTATCTGAAGTGACACGGCTTTTCAGTTACAGTATTGCTAAAACTAAAATTGAATCCAAGGAATCACCAAATGAAACCAAAGGCAAGACAAGGAAGAGTAACAATGACATCAGTATGTACAGTATCACAGGGAAGAGTAACCAAGATGAAAATTCATTTAAATGTTAATTTCTTTATATGTTAATTTCTTTAAGTCCAAACATTAGTTTTACGGTTTCTGAGCATATACAGCAAGTAAATTATTTACTAAAAGAATTCAATATAAATCTTGAAGAATAATCATAGTTAGAAAAAAATGTTGCCATATTAAGCAACCTGCAGGCAGTTCTTTTGCTAAAAAAAAGATGCAGGAGGTTCTAAGTTTAACAGCACACGTAAACAAATAGGAAAAAAGAATGGAAAAAAAATCTCCAGGTTAACTTGTAAACATATCCAGGTTATTTTTAACCTCTTTCACCTTGTTTTCTATCCATTCTAAAATGACAGAAAACAGTGCACTATCAGTATCACCTCCCCTGCTGAATGCGCATCCATGCACCTATAGATTCGACTTGTTTATAGGACTCTACTTCACTAGATCAAAGTAAATTGCCAAGATAACGAATAAATTTCATAAATTAGAAGCAGTGGCAGAAGCAATGACTACCAAGATGGACCAGACTTCAAAAAAAAGTAAAAAACAGTAACAGTCTTGACGTATATTATAAAAACTAGAATTAACATTGTACATTGTATTGCGCACTTCTAATAACCATAAGTCATTCAGAATGAACTCTGGTCTAGCACTTCTAAGAATACATTACCTAGTATGGTTGTTCAGTTCTCTTTTGACCATACATTACCTAGTCTAATTATGAGCAGATAATACCTAGAATATAAAATGTTAACCCACAACTGTTTGTACATATGCAATAAAGAAGAGGATGAGCATAGTAGAAAAATGCCATGTATGATTTAAAACAACTGTGAATAGTACAGATCAATGTACCTACATTTTGGAAACAACAGGCTTTGTTGTAACGTCAATCAGATTGTACTAAATGTTAATCATAGTAAGAGGTCACAAATATTTTTAAAGAGTCCAAAAATGTGGAAACACAAATTTTTGGTATCATCACTTATATGTATTAAGGTTGAACAGCATGTGTGTACCGAAAAATATGTTCACACAAACTAATAATGAAAATACAGAACACGTACTGGAAATGTAACTTTGAGGTTACAAGCATATTGAGAAATATTATGATACCAATAACAAATTTTGATTTTATGCCATCGAAGTGTTGGTTTTTATGAGATTTTAATGCTTATCCACAGAAATACTCTCATGATTTAACTCTTTATTTAACAAAAGAAAAACATCAACCTGAACACCTTTATAGGTACAAAACAATGAACAATTCTCTTTTATCTCAAAATCTAAGAAAAAAAATTAAGGGTAACAAAAAGAATACTTGAAATCAATACCAATTCATAGTTAATTGATGTTGATTTGTTCCGCAACATAATTATCTGGACTGTTCAAAACCTTCACCTTCTATAAATCAAATACTATTGCTAACGACTTTGTATATTCATAAATTCTCAAAATCTGTTATGCTTCCCAGTTTTACATTCGTAGGATCGGTGTAGTAATATTTGCGGAAAAGACCGAAAGCAAGCAAAAAGACAACAATTACTTATCAGAACACACAAACACAAAAGATATGGTGAATCCTGCATAAAGTGTATAAGAAAATAGCAAGCATATACCACAACATACAGCTATTATTTGGTCAAAATGTTATACACTTGGTAGGCTTACCCGCAATTCATCCCAAACGTCATCTTTATATTTCATGGGAACTTTATCCCAACTTTCATATGATATCGGCACGTGAATTTGCACCAATTTACCAATTTTACTACCTACTTTTCCAGCATTATCTGAAATTGGAACACCATATGCGTTTGCCTCAACTTTCTCGGGTTGTGAGGATGACGAATGTGCGACTGAATGATTCGACGCTTCCGTTGCTTCTGACATTACTGTTGTATAAGGACAAACAAAATGGTAAATGGTTTTTGATTACAAATAAGCATATGGATCATAATAAGCATATGGATCATAATATAAAAAGCTACATTCATATTGATTAATTATAAGGTTATCCCAATCAAAAGCTTGCTAGTAGTCACATTATGCCGATTAATTTGAGCTGTGTAACAGCTGGAAGAAATAATTAGAAGGTTGTTGGATGAAAAAGAATGAACCAAAATAAAGCTGGAAGATTCACAAGCAGAAAACAAAAGTACTCGATATTTAGATACTGAACCAGTGAATGTTTTAACATGTAAGAAAGAGAGGAGTACCCTAAATTCGTTGCCAAAGTAATATATATGTACATTGAAAAGGGATTAATTTGCACTTGCTGGCAGCATGGGTCATGGGATCATATCTAAAGCACATCAAGAACCACTAATGAAATTTTAGTTTTGTGCAGGTATCATTATGTGCCACCTTGTCTTGACTGTTGTTCGATTTTACATCTCCCTCCTACTTTGTATTAAAAAAAAAATTTAAAACTGTATAAACATTCGCGAAAAAAGATTAATGGTAGCTATATATTATGTGATCATGATGCATAGCTTAAATTCACAAATTTAACAAGAGCTATTTAAATACATAAATCATGAATTATACAAGGTAGGTGTAATTACTAATATTAGCATCTCTTAATTTTCCTTTCACGGTGTGATGTTTTATATTCAAGCAATATGTATTTTTTGTTGTTTTTTCCATTTCATATTATATCAATTTTTTGTCCTTATACTTTCAATTAATTCAAATTCATTTTGCAATGTTTATTTTTTAAAACTGTCAAAATGTTAAATGATTTTTGATTTATTAAATGGTTAACACTAATAACTAGCGCACCAACTTTAATAAGGACAAACAAAATGGTAAATAAATTTATCATTTAGTATAGCAACTTTGTTAAAAACAAACATAAATCTGATCTTAAATAAACTCCAGAACCAAAATAACTCGACAAGGGTAAGCATCTGAACGTAATAAAAGGGAACTTTCAAGAATAATGGAGACAATCAAGAGCATTAAATTAAGCTAACGGAATGATTTAGATGTTGTTCAGCTGAAAAACAATAGAAAAAAAAAACAATGAGATGATTGAAAAAGAACAATTATTACTTGTAGATAAATACAAAGACCACATTTACAGAGAGAGCATACACTAGTATATTAGAAACACTACTCGATTATTGTTGGAAAATGATCATTGTCGAAAGCCACAGCAAGCAACTACAGTTATGTGCATGCACAGCTAAATGTGTGCATGTTTTCTGCTACTTGCCTGCCGCATTGCTACTCACAGACTATCATATAGCTTTTCAAGTGATAAATATTTTATCAAATGGCAATTACATATGGACACACCTCCAAATTTCTCATATGCCATACGAAGAAAATAGAAGAAGAACAAACATTACAAACTAATCCACAAACAACAAACATTACAAACGATGATAATATTCAAAGTCAACAAAATATAACCACATATGAAATTCAAATCAATTCAATTAAAATTACATGTTATATTAGCCTATGCATTTGATAAGGTCTACTAATTTTTGGTTATCTTCGAAGGCTGATTGATAAGCAGTAGGAAACTCAATGTCATCCACGGTTGTAGTCAACCGCTTAGGTGTATGTAAAACCACAAACCATCCGCTATTTTTTAAGTCTTTTGAGTAGAACACTTGACCCGCTTCCGACGCAAGAATAAATGGCTCATCGTTCATTCTATCCTTGGTCTTTAATTTTCCTAAGTTAACTGTAATCAATTTTGAAACAGGATCAATCTTGCAACCATTGACCTTGTCTTCGACCTTTACCCAATCACAATAAAAAACCGTTTGCTTGAAATCTATGTAATCCAACTCAATTATCTCCTGAATAACTCTGTAATACATTGTTTCTGCTTCTTTATAATTTTTATCTTTACCACTGGCTCTAAATTTTGTAATTGCTCTCATGCATACACCGCTGTCTTGTGTTACCATCCGCTCATCGTAACTTTTTGGGGAAAATGTAAAACCATTTACTTGGTACTTCGTATAACTACGCGCATTGAACTTTGGCCCATTCACAAGCTGCCAAAGAGTTGAATCAACATCCTTTGTTTTCACCAACTAAAAAAATAAAATATGTGAAAATATGATTAATACGATGTACGATCCTTTTTAAGTACGCGTGAAATATCAAATAAGCTTTAAGATACCTCGCCACGCATCCAAATAGTAAAGCTTTGGCATGCTTCCACGGATGAAACCCCACTTCGAGACTGAGATTTAGTACTTTTCACATAAATGGCATACCTCCTGCAACAAACACATTTCAAAACATCTATTTGAGCTGATTTACTATGGTGGAGATTCAAGAGTTATTCGCGAACTTACTTCTCCCATTCATCCAATCTTTCATATTTATTGAGGACCCATCTACGAACTTGTTCAAACTGCACTGAGGTTAAGGTTATGTCTTTACCAATATCTAGAGGCATCTCACCAACAAACTCATCATCCTCGTCTAAAAAAGCCTCACGAGTATGTTTATGTGTGCCATCGCCTCCTTTTGGCATATACTCCATGCAATAAAGACTAGCTTCTTGTACAATATATCCTTCTGCAATACATCCTTCAATATATCTTTTGTTGTGCACATATCCTTTATATATTTTCATCAGCCTATGAATGGTAATCGATCATAAATAATTAGTACATATTTTAATCAAATGATGTTGAACAAAACTAAATTTAATAGGTTACCGTTCAAAAGGATACATCCACCGATATCTAACAGGACCACAAATCAATGCTTCATCGGCTAAATGAACCATAAGGTGGATGCTGATGTCAAAAAATGCAGGAGGAAAATATTTTTCAAACACACAAATTGCTTCTACCAAACTACTCTTCGCTAATAAGAGATGTTCTCCGTTGATCACCTTTGAGCATAAAATGTTAAAGAATAGACTTATACGATGTACAAAATTACGCAAATCCTTATGCTGTGAATAAGAATGCTGAAGCAATACCGGAAGTAATTGTTGCATTATGACGTGGTAATCATGCGACTTCATATTTATTAGTTCGGGAGGATTGATGCTCACATTGTTATTGAAGTTGGAAGAGAATTTGCTAGGCACTTTCAAGCTTTTCAAAATGGCACAAAATCGAAACCGTTCATCTTTACCCAAGGCAAAAGCTGCATCTGGTATGATTACTTTATTTGTTTCAGGATTTTCCATCACCCACAATTTTTGTTTTATACCCATGATTTTCAAATCCTTACGTGCATTGATGCCGTCTTTAGACTTGTCTTTACGACCCATGATTGTGCTAATGAGATGCTCAGTGACATTCTTCTCCGTATGCATAACATCAATATTATGTCGAACCAAATTTGCTTTCCAATATGGTAAATCAAAGAGGATGGACCTTCTATACCATGCGGGAACATTGACATCTTCTTCTTCAATGATTCTTTTTTTTGTCTTCGACTGATTTCTGATTTTTTTTACCAACTTTCATTTTGATATTAGCTACCTTCTCTTCAACTTGGTAACCAGTCAATGGCTTTGGAGGACGAAGATATTCTTGTTTGTTATCAAAGTTTGTTTTATCGTCTCAAAACTTGTGTTTGGAAGGAAGAAATCTTCGATGTCCCATATAGCACATCTTCTTACTTTCAGGAAGATAGTAAGAACAAGTGTCCTCCCCACATGTAGGACATGCAAAATAGCCATGAGTTGTGTACCCCGATAAAGTCCCAAGTGCAGGATGATCATGAATTGCCCACAACAACCTAGCTCTCATTGTAAACTCAGATTTATTAAATGAGTCAAATGCAACGACTCCTTCCCATAACTGTTGTAACTCGTCTATCAACGGTTGCAAATAAACATCAATATCCTTTCCTGGTTGTTTTGGCCCAGAAATCAATAATGTCAACATTGAAAATTCTCTTTTCATGCACATGGACGGAGGAAGATTATACGGTACTACAACTACTGGCCAACAACTATAACGGCTACTCGGAGATGCACTTGGATTGAAACCATCCGTTGCTAATCCAAGCATGACATTTCGTGAATCCACGGCAAACGTTTTGTCAAAACAATCTGCAGTTCGCCATTGAGAAGTGTCATATGGGTGATGCATTACATCTGAATTAGACTTGGCACGACCATGCCAAGTCATAGCATCAGCTATCCACGGTATAGTATACAATCTCCTCAACCTAGGAATTAGAGGGAAATGTCTCAACGTCTTTTGAGGTACTTTGGTAGCTTTTTTCTCTTCGTTGAATGTTGTCCTATATTTTGGATCTTTGCAAACTGGACAAAAAACTCGATTTGCATCATCTTTCCAATATAAAATGCATTCATTAATGCATGCATCATAAGTTTTGTAGTCCATCCCAACTTGTTTAATCATCTTCTTCATGTCGGGATACTTTGTTTGTATTGTATTGCCTTCAGGGAGTAATTCCTTTATAAATTCAAGAAGTGCAGTCACACCATTGTCGGAAAAGCTATACTGGGTTTTCAAGCTATTCAACTTGATGATGAAATATAATTTTGTTATCCCTTTTGGACATGAAGGATACAATGCCACTTTTGCATCATCAAAAAGTGATTTATACTTTCTACTTTGATTGGCTTGCCAATCAACATCACCCGTAGGTAATTCCCCAATATTATCTGGCAACGAACTTATAGGTTGAAAATGATGAAATCTATCGGCATCATTGACCAGATCTTCCATCCTAGGAAGTTCAGACTCATCGGTACTTATGGCTTCACTAACGGGTTGTTTTTGCTTCCTCGCCGATTCTTCCCCATGAAAACGCCAAACGGTATATGATTGGACAATTCCCCATCTAAGCAGATGATAATGAATTTCATCTAATTTAATCTTTGATCTCATATTGTTGCACCTTTTACAAGGACAAGAATAGATTTCCTTATTACCACCATTTTCTACAACAAAATCAATAAACTTCTGCACTCCTTCCACATATCGTGCAGTTCTTTGATCGGATTCTTTCATCCACTCTTTATCCATTCTGAAATTACAATAAGAGACTATTAATTTCTCTTCGAAGCACATCCAAAAATCATTTATCAAATTAATATTCAACTACAAAAAACAAACATCTAACGGTTCAAACTAACATATAATAGCTTTAGGTAAATTGTTGATTGCTAATAGTAATTTATCAATACAAGATATTAAATTTTAGATAATGATAAAATAGTATATATTTTGTTTTTAATTCTAACTCTATTTATAACATTTTAATTTACATTGGTCTCCGAAGAAACTTATTCAGAATTCAAGATTCAATTATAAATTAGATCGATATACGGTTAAAGCCATTGGATTCGATCTGTTCTGCATCACTTATTCCACCATCCATTTTTAACTCCTTTATTACTATTAACACCAAGAAAAACATCCATGAGCTTAGGATAAAATCTCCGACCCTAGTTTGAAAAAAAGCTTCATCCAAAGACCCTAGTTCGCACTCGCTGATCAACGTATTTGAAATTATTCGCTATACAATTTATTTTGTCGTCCATTAGCAAGAGGCGGTGTAGATTTTTAATTTTGAATATTCTCTATCACATTTTTTTTATGTTTAACTAAGATCAATAAAAAGAATTAGTTTTTTTTAACTAGACAATCTAATGATTGGTTCCCATCATTATGCAGTTGTAATAGGATAATTAATAAAATAATCAAACCAACCTCTAGAAAAGTTAATCTTATCTAACCTATTTCTACTTCAAGTTAACTATGGATAAATGTTGCACAATGGGATCCGACGAAAAACAGCGACCTACGTCCATACGCGATGGTCTGGGTAGACCAACGCAGCAAATCAACAACCAAAGTGGATTACGACAAGGGTGAAAACCCAGTTTGGGATGAGAAGCTGACCATCGAAGTGCCAGACTACAAGCCAATAGAGGACTGCTCTCTTTAAATTATTTTGTTCTATAACTTTTCGAAGTCACATAAAGAGGATGAACGAAAGCATGAAGATATTTTGTTCTATAACTTCTCCAAAAATACAAAATCAATCTTCTCAAATTTGATTAGTCTCTTGAAAAATTCCCTTGATTGTTTAAAAGAATTTCTTGATTTTTAAGTATGGCAGTCTTAATAGAGATATTTTTTGAAGGCCCGATGAGATAAATCTCCTTATCACTAACGAGACTCCAATCAAGTTCTTTTACAATTTCTTGTTGTGTAGTTTGTTGCACGGTCAATTGATCTTGTGAAGAAGATTGGGTTATGCTCTTTTGAATAATGCGAGCCAAATAAATTTTTTATGGTTGAAGAACATGATGCATGAAAGTTAAGCTGCAGGTAATACAATATCGGTGCATCGTTCTTGTATCACTTTATGCTAAGTTTGTTCTTTATCTAGATTTTTCTTTATGGATGGTTTGTTAAATGGAATTGATTTCAAAAACTAATTTATTTTATATTACAGTTGCCAACATTGCGGAACGAGCAAAGGTTCAACCCCAATGATGCGAATGGTCCAAGGACGTTATGCAATGCCTGTGGACTGATGTGGGCAAACAAGGTTGGTCTCTTCATTTATGTGCTTTTGCAATATTGAAAAATATAGTAACAGAACTACTTCAACATTAAATACTTTAGATCCTATCATCAATTCTTACACATGCCATTTCGAAAACAAAGAAAAATAATAAAATCAAAATGACCATTCAAGAAAGATATAGCGAACCAACTTTGCCTAACAGATGTCAAAGAAAAGATCAAAAGCGCAAGATTGGCTCTAACAGATGTCACTCCTGCTCAACTGTTAGTATTCTTTTAATTTTGATTTTGGTATTTATTTTGAGAATTCCTTTTGAATTGGGTGTTTCTTTAGATTGACTGAAGAAGCAACTAATGGAAATTCATGGGCTCCTGATGCAAAAACCATGGCTTTTATTTCTCGAGCCGCTTTCGAGGTTGATGATTACTGGAGAATTGTGGACATACTGCATAAGAGGTTCGATGACTTTCAGCTACTTATCTTCAGTTGTCTAGTATATTATTCAGTCTTAGTGATAAAAGGCTGATTTTTTTTAATATAATACATACTTCATGATCAAAGTTTGACGATGGAGAATGATCTAAAGTTTTATTACAGTATATGTCTAGAGATCAACATTTGCTTACACAACCAAATGTTTTGCCACTGACTTACCTGCGGTTATTTTTGGAAACAAGCACTTATTTTGCTATTCAAACAATTAAAGACTAAACATTGCCTAAGAGGTTTAGTGAAACACAATTATGTATCCTCAATTTTGAAGTATTCTGTATAATCTTTGTGATAAAAGAGGGAATAAATTCAGTAAAATACACATGATCAAAGGTTGGTGATGGAGTATAAGAGCAATATCTTAATCTGATCATTGTATGTATCTTTAACCTTAGCATTCATTTTTTCACTTATAATATATGTTTAGAGATCAGAACATTAACTTTGTATGGACATATCTTAAAGACGTTTTCGTTCAATATCAGATTGTCAAAGTTTGATAGAAAGAGTTGGAGAGAGCCATACCAAGTATTGATAATACTGGAGCATCTGATGACACATGGACCAGGAAGCACAGCAGATGAATTTCAAAGTGATGCAGAGATAATACAGGAAATGACCCGCTTTCAACATATAGATGAAAGAGGGTTCAACTGGGGCATGACAGTGAAAAAGAAATCAGAGAGAGTGCTGAAATTGCTCGAAAAGGGGCAGCTTTTGAAGGAAGAAAGAGACCGAGCTTGCAAAGTTACCCGTGAAATAAAAGGATTTGGTAGCATTAACGCAAAATGGATGTCGAACGAGAATGGTTCTGAGAGTGTGCATGGTTCTGATATGTTCAGGAAATCCAACTCCCATTATGAAGTTGGTAGAGAGGTGGATAATGGGATCAAACATCAGGGCAATAATGGACAATATAATCACTCACAGTAAATTTAAATCACGAATTTACATTAAATCAACGACATATCAAAAGAGAAAACCACCTAACAATAATCCACTATCACATTCTAATCAACGATTTCTATTTGTATGAAACTAAATTAATGATAAAATAAATAAAATCAATTTTTCCATACCTACTGTCGGTTTACTTCGACTGGGATCTTGTGGGAGGTTTTGCGATCTGGATCCGCAGATGTTATCGGTCAAGGAAAAGAGCAAGATGTCGATCCAGATATAAGCAGATAACCCTAGAAAATATTTTCCGATTGTTAGATCTGCGGAAGTAGATCTGGAACAAAGTTTTAGAACGGCGAAATTACCTTGATTGATTGAAATTGAGTGATAATTTCTAAGAAATCCAAAGGAGAATTGGATCCATTTGAGAGCGTTTTATTTCACTGAAGCCGTATGATTGAAGAACGTACGAGAGGAATGAATGAAAAGGTAAATTATGGAACGGGGGGTGTATGGTAGGGGGTTGGTAATTGTATAACGGCTTACAACCGTTGTATAATGAAGAACGGACAAAGGCCGTAGTAAGAAATTTTGCAACGGGCTAAACCCGTTGCTATTTAGCAACGGCCCAAAGCCGTTGCGGATTGTCCGCCCTTGGGGATTGCAAATTGGCCTGTATGGTGTAGTGATAACAATGATAAATATCATCCAACACACATAACCAACGTCAGATTATATATCACAATATATAAATCACAGTAAAATAAATGTTGAGGAATCCAGTTGGATTCCTCCAACCTGTTTCCCTGCATCACAGATGTTAAATAATATAGATAACATCACTATCAGTCCATATGATATATTCTGTTAAACAGAATCAAATATAGAAATTCAACTAACTAACTAGCAGTTTAATCAAATAGTCAACACACAGTAAATCAGACAATTTCTAACAGTTTATAAAAATACAACATGAAATTATAAATTGTTTAGAGTTAGTGAGATTTACTCATATTGGACGATCATCGTTGATAACGATAACCATCGCTCGATTTGATTCAGACGGACAATTTATTTTGCTATAAATTGTAACGGACTCCAATGGGCTTCCCGTTAGTTCCATTGTGTAGTGTCCGTCCGTACGATCCCAGTGGATCTTGTTTCGCTGAATTCTGTTAACATATGGGATAGATATGAATTTTACAAGTTATTACACATTTAAATTAAATTAAAACTCTATTTATTTAACTAATGGGCCTTTTACCATTTGTTTTTCCCCGGCCCATTCACTCCCAGCCCATACCCACTATTTCTTCTTCCCCGTTCACCCGTATACGCTGCGCACTCCTCCTGTAACCATTACCAACACTTCAAACCTCCACCGCACTCACTTCTTCAATGAAACCTCCAAGCTAAACACCACCGAACACTTCTCTTCCACTACCGAACATCTCCACCCTACCTTTACCCAACTCGACATCCACCTCACGATTCCGTCCATTGCTCCTTCCGCTAGTACACAGTACTCAGTCCGACGTCTTTTGTTTCGAAACCACCCAAACCACTCGGACAAGGTGCTAACCACTCCCATGAACCCGAATCCAACTCCAGAAAATCACCTCGATGCCCCAACTCCTCATTTCCGTCAGCCCTAGCTCGCGCAAGGTTGAACTGGACACCCCACAGTGAACGTCGAACACCACAAAAGTAGGCTAGATCTGAAGAGCAACACCCACTGATTCGATCTATACATGTACTAGGATTTATAGATTTTCTTTGCATTTGATTTTGATTTTCTTTGATTCAAGAATTTTCCTGGAATGAAATTTGCTGAGGCGGGTTTGGTTGACTGATGAATGGAAATGAATTAGGTCTTATGGTTTTCCAAAGGGGGTATTTATAATGAAGATAAATATCTAGATATTTGTTATGATATTTTATTTTAGTCAAACGCTATTTTTTCAATCTTCTAAAATTTCCTGTGACCACATACGATACCCAAAAATAACGAAACTGGACATGCAGCTACATCTCGACATCACGGACCCAACGAAACTGGTTTCGTCGAATTCCGACTCCGTATGCTCACATAGCGTATTTTTAACCGTCGAAATACTGACTATTTTCACTCTAAAAATCCGTCCGTCCATACAGTGTCTCTAAAAATCACGAAACTGGAAATCTAACAACTATTTGACATTGCAGATCCAACAAAACTAGTTTCGTCGAATTCCGACTTCGTTTGCAAAAGTAGCTATTTTTAAAGCTCTAAATAGCCTATTTAAATATATAAATATAATTAAATATGATTAAATTTAATATTTAAAAATAAATGTTATCGTCTATATTCATAGTGGCATACCATATAGCTTCAGAATATTTCTATATGAATTTCAAACTCGTTATTTCAAAACTGGTTAAATCGAGATTCGATAAAAAATGAAATCCCTTTTCAAAATATAATTAATTCCTTTATAAATTATAAAGGAATTCCATAGCGACTTTTCTAAAATTTGATTTGGACGTAACTCAAAATCTACACAACGAAATCTCGATTTTTCTTTTCCACTAGAAAGATATACTCCACCAGCTGCACATGTTTCTTGTTTCACAGAAATCCGATTTAAAACGAACCCTGTATATCCAATTGAAGTTCAAATCGCCAAATAGCGAACTGCCGCGCCATTTCAAGCTCTATTTTAATTATATTATAATTCTTCGTTCAAACTGACGTTTATATAATATTCATTATTCAAATTCAATTCCAAACTGAATTAAATATCACAGATGATCCAGTTCACACCATATCGCCATTTCAGTTAATTCTGTTTATTTCAGAATTAAATATATTATTTTAATTAAATATTCACCATTATTTTATTCAACGACCATTAAATCCTTTTAATTCACCTTTTAAATAATTAAATAAATTAATTATTATACCCCTGACGATGCGGGTCATTACATTCTTCCCCACTTAAAATAATTTCGTCGTCGAAATTGCTAAGTTAGAGGACGACCCTATCTATTGGAATTCCTAAGATTTGTTTACCCCTTATTTCTGATTTCAACTGAACCAATTAATATCAACTAAAAGATTAATTCCTTCCGACTAACTAAAATTTTCAAACATTCTGAATATTTTCTAAAACTTTAAATTTTCGGAAAATTTCGCCATAACCTCCTTTGTACAGCCCTATCGGTAAAACCGCAACTCGCCTCTCTAGGCCTTCTCCAACCCAAAAGAAAATCAAACAGCCAAGCGGCTTGCCAATTCGGCTCATAAATCTCATGCTTATATCAAATATAAACTTGTACCTTTTTGTCGGGCATATCAACTCTATTACTTTCAACCCGTTATCAATTCAGCATATACCAATATCAATCCAATCAAACTCTGATATGTTTATCCTCGACACAACCATCCGTTTATCCAAGCCAAATTCAATTTCAAATCAAAGTTCTATTTCTTGATTCCAAATTCTTAACTCATCAACCAAATATCATTTCAAATTCCTATCACATAAATCCAATTTGTTCGATATTTCTATTACAACTCAGTTTCCTCTTAACTGGTTTCTAATTCCATCTCAATTTTTATTGGATTTTACAAATTTTACTTTAATTTGTTTAAATTCAAACAACATTTTCTTCCTGGAAGTTTCTAAATTGTTTACCTCTTTCAAAAATCAAATTTTCCTTTTTGAAATTCAACACAACTTGTTTTCCTAAAACAAATTCAAAACAAAATCCTTGGTAGTAGTCCATCACTTACATACTCGAAAATGAACACCGATGATGTCATGATCAACATCGGAATCTATTTTCCAGCTATCGAAGTGATTTCAATACTATAGCACTTTCAAAACCCATTTTTAAACATTTCCACCTTGAAATCAATTCCAAATATCCTTTTACAATGTTGTAAACAAATTTAAAATCTCCCAGGATCTTAAAATTCACATATATTAAATCCAGATTCATTTACAAACACCTTTCCCATTTCTGGGATTTTAAATTCCAATTCTGATCTAAATTCAGATTTAATTCATTTCAATTTCATATAATTCACTTGTATAAATTTTGATTGGTTATATATAACCATTTCACATTTTATAATCTTATCTGATTATAATTACTACCAATATATCTAATATATATTTCCTCTATATCAGAATATACTCTGGGTAAACTTATTTTAATTTACCCTCTTTACAAAACATATCGTGTCGACCCATCGTATTCGAGTGTTTACAAACGCCTACCGATACAGTGGATCAAACTGATCGATCAGAACCCATAAACAACTCAACCAATGAATCCCCGCAATATAAAACCATTTTATATCAAGTAACAAATACGTTCACTCGTATATATACACTCAACTCAATCTAGGGTATTACTAACCCCATCTCTATTGAGTCACGCCACAGAGCCAAGGTAGTTCTTAACTTAAGCTCTGATACCAACTGTAATGACCCGAAAATCCGGACCAATTTGAGCTGACCAAATAACACAAGTCCAACCCCAAATTGTACTGGAAATTCAAGAAATTAATAGAAAGAAGATAGAAGGTGAGGATAGTTAAGATATAAACTTAGAATAGAAGAAGAACTTACATCATCAGAGTAACACGAATCTCACAGCGGAACGAATAACATATAATATATAACATAACTTTGAAATATAACAGTTATGTATACAATAGCACTTATAAGAGTACAACACTTACAACAACAGCGGAAATAATAATAGCTATAGAATCTTGAAGCCTCCTGCTCCAAGCTCTTCCAGTATCTGAAAAATCCCGACTACTTGACTTCCTGTACAAATATAGGCACCCAAGAGTTTAGGGAAAACAACAAAATAAACTCCGGGTCAGTCATGGGACTGGTATGAGTAAAACAGTTTAAAACAATTTGAACAAGTAAATGATATCTCATAAGACCACGCCGTATAACGGAACGGGTTTTTCCCTTATGAGAATCCAAAATATCTTTATGTCAAAAACCTTTTGATATTATAATAGTGTCTATCAGCCACAATATATTAATCATCTAGCAGAAACGCTTTCATCTCAAGTTCTACATATATAGTATACAATCAAGACCGCAAGCACGTATTGGGTAATGGATTTCCAACTATGACAAGGTATGGAACCACCTTCCGATCAGTGTACTCTAGGAACGATACACTGGAGTTCAACAAGAACATCTTGCAACTCAGCCACACGTGACCGACCACTCATTTCGCTTGAGTGTATCGAATGTACATCACCAACGGTTGGGATCAGCAACCGTTCCCGTATATATATATATATATATATATATATATATATATATATATATATATATATATATATGGGACAACATTTATAGATTAAAGAAGCAAATGAATATTCTCTAGATAGGTGATTATACACCCTACTTCGGTGCGACCGACTTAACCATGCCGTCTGCCTTATTTCTGTCATTTACCGGATGTGAGGCTAGAAGCTACGCTTTCTTCATTTACTTAGAATGTCACATCGTCAGACCCGCCAAATCACAAATTGATTTCTCCAAAAATACCACGGGTATAAGATAAGAGAAACGAATTCCTCCGCCACCAAAGTAAATACGTTTGAAACGATCAACTTACGTGATCTACCAGACATACTCTGTCAGACCTTCGTCCATACAAGTTGTCCTGGGACTGGACAAACCGAAGGCACTATTCAGTATATCCATCTTAGGCACTGTTATCTAAGACTTATACAATAGCCCTTGCGCTTTACTCTGTCTTCAATTTTCTTTGGCATATATGATTCGCAACGCTTATGCCAATACAGAGTGGTTCTTTGGATAATAATCCAGCCGGTCTCTCCATATTAACAACATTAAAATGGTCAAAACTTCGATAGTATGTGATTTAACTATCAAAGAAAAACAAGTTTGCAAACAACGATATTATTTCCAGATGGAAAATATATCGATCAATCATCAAACATATGTATATATATATTTCCTCATTTTCTATGTTTAGAAAATATACGTTATTAACACTGGAAAACAATTCCATGGCTTAATTATGTATCACTATTCTTCCACATCTATCAGACTCTAACTATAAACTAACAAGAGAACAACTTCCTAAGTATAAACCCCGAAGGCCGAAACCAACATCAAATCGATACTTAGAAAACCATTCAACTTATTAATCTCTAGTCAGTTTCTAATTTTTGTTTAACTCCTTTCGATTAACTCTTTTATTTATTTTTCTAATAAATAATCCTTTATTCTATTTATTTTACTTTATTTCTTTAACTCTATTCATTTTCAAGTATTCCTTTATAACCTGTTTATCTCCTAAATGATATTCCTTTATAATCTATTTGTAAATGGTTTTTCAAATATTCTCTTTAATAACTTATTTGTTTTCATTAATCAATCTCTTTCAATTCTATTTGTAGATGGTTTTACAAATATTTCCTTTTATATTTGGTTTACAAATATTTTCCTTTATATTAAAAATCCTTTTTCTTTTATAATATAAAATCCATTGATTTTATATAAATAAATTATTTTCAAAATATACTTTGAAAATCCCTTTTCTACATTCTGGTATTTCTTATGGTATTTAACACCCCATATAACAACGATAAATATCGTCCAACACACATAACCAACGTTAGATTATATATCACATTATATATCACAATATATAAATCACAGTAAAATAAATGTTGAGGAATCCAGTTGGATTCCTCTAACCTGTTTCCCTGCATCACAGATGTTAAATAATATAGATAACATCACTTTCAGTCCATATGATATATTCTGTTAAACAGAATCAAATATAGAAATTCAACTAACTGACTAGCAGTTCAATCAAATAGTCAACACACAGTAAATCAGACAACTTCTAACATCTAAAAATACAACATGAAATTATAAATTGTTTAGAGTTAGTGAGATTTACTCACATTGGACGATAATCGTTGATAACGATAACCATCGCTCGATTTGATTCAGACGGACAATTTATTTTGCTATAAATTGTAACGGACTCCAATGGGCTTCCCGTCAGTTCCATTGTGTAGTGTCCGTCCGTACGATCCCAATGGATCTTGTTTCGTTGAATTCTGTTAACATATGGGATAGATATGAATTTTACAAGTTATTACACATTTAAATTAAATTAAAACTCTATTTATTTAACTAATGGGCCTTTTACCATTTGTTTTTCCCCGGCCCATTCACTCCCAGCCCATACCCGCTATTTCTTCTTCCCCGTTCACCCGTATACGCTGCGCACTCCTCCTGTAACCATTACCAACACTTCAAACCTCCACCGCACTCACTTCTTCAATGAAACCTCCAAGCTGAACACCACCAAACACTTCTCTTCCACTACCGAACATCTCCACCCTACCTTTACCCAACTCGACATCCACCTCACGATTCCGTCCATTGCTCCTTCCGCTAGTACACAGTACTCAGTCCGACGTCTTTTGTTTCGAAACCACCCAAACCACTCGGACGAGGTGCTAACCACTCCCATGAACCCGAATCCAACTCCAGAAAATCACCTCGATGCCCCAACTCCTCATTTCCGTCAGCCCTAGCTCGCACAAGGTTGAATTGGACACCCCACAGTGAACGTCGAACACCACAAAAGTAGGCTAGATCTGAAGAGTAACACCCACTGATTCGATCTATACATGTATTAGGATTTATAGATTTTCTTTGCATTTGATTTTGATTTTCTTTGATTCAAGAATTTTCCTGGAATGAAATTTGCTGCAGCGGGTTTGGTTGACTGATGAATGGAAATGAATTAGGTCTTAAGGTTTTCCTAAGGGGGAATTTATAATGAAGATAAATATCTAGATATTTGTTATGATATTTTATTTTAGTCAAACGCTATTTTTCTATCTTCTAAAAATTCCTGTGACCACATATGATACCCAAAAATCACGAAACTGGACATGCAGCTACATCTCGACATCACGGAACCAGCGAAACTGGTTTCGTCAAATTCCGACTCTGTATGCTCACACAGCGTATTTTGAACCGTCGAAATACTGACTATTTTCACTCTAAAAATCCGTACGGCCACACAGTGATTCTAAAAATCACGAAACTGGAAATCTAACAACTATTTGACATTGCGGATCCAACAAAACTAGTTTCGTCGAATTCCGACTTCGTTTGCAAAAGTGGCTATTTTTAAAGCTCTAAATAGCCTATTTAAATATATAAATATATTTAAATATAATTAAATTTAATATTTAAAAATAAATATTATCGTCTATATTCACAATGGCATACCATACAGCTTCAGAATATTTCTATATGAATTTCTAACTCGTTATTTCAAATCTAGTTAAATCGATATTCGATAAAAAATGAAATCCCTTTTTAAAATATAATTAATTCCTTTATAAATTATAAAGGAATTCCATAGCGACTTTTCTAAAATTTGATTTGGACGTAACTCAAAATATACACGACGAAATCTCGATTTTTCTCTTCCACTAGAAAGATATACTCCACCAGCTCCACACGTTTCTTGTTTCACAGAAATCCAATTTAAAACGAACCTTGTATATCCAATTGAAGTTCAAATCGCCAAATAGCGAACTGCCGCACCATTTCAAGCTCTATTTTAATTATATTATAATTCTTCGTTCAAACTGATGTTTATATAATATATTCGTTATTCAAATTCAATTCCAAACTGAATTAAATATCACAGATGATCCAGTTCACACCATATCGCCATTTCAGCTAATTCTGATTATTTCAGAATTAAATATATTATTTTAATTAAATATTCACCATTATTTTATTCAACGACCATTAAATCCTTTTAACTCACCTTTTAAATAATTAAATAAATTAATTATTATACCCTGACGATGCGGGTCATTACAGTTAGGCTAGAATCACTAACCTTGGTAGGCATACATCTTGGGTTGAACCAAACGGGATACATCTGTTTGTTATAATCTGTGTTGTACCTTTCCTGTTCACCTGAATCTTGTTGTTTTGACTGCCTCATTACAACCACCTTGGTTTTCTAGAGAAGGATGGGTTCTCACAGGTGTTTAGGTTTGGCTTTCTGTCCTCCTTCTCTTTCATGCTCGGTATTGGCAAAGTGACTTACTTTGAAAAAGGTGGTTACTTGAGTTAATACTAATCTATCCTGTTTTGTTTCCGTTGTGAGTTTCTCTATCGTACTCTGATTATGGTCATGCTCATTTGGTTGCAAGTACCATATTTACATGCTCCATGCTTGAATGTGTTCGAGTTTCAATTTTTGTCGAAATTTGGGCTTAGAAAAGTGTGGGGTGTTACATTTGGTATTAGAGTCTAGGTTAAACGATAAGAGGAATTAGATAAATTAGGGCTCGTGAGAGAACGTAATTTGATTTTCTTTCTGTATTCTTCATCTTTCATACTCGATTTTAATTTATTTAGACGATGAATTTGTCGTGGGCCTAATTATATAAAATAGGCTTTAAACGACTAAGAGTTGAAATATAATAAGTTCGGGTTTCTAGCCAATTCTGTCTTACCCCACAGTATGTTGGTGATCTCGTCATGAAGAGCATGAGGACGACATATAGTTGATTCCATTGATTCGAGTTTGGAGACTGGGAGAAAAATCTTGCTACAATTGAGGTAGTCGCGATCTCTAGTTTTGTAGGAAGTTTGAGTTATAGACCATTGCTCGATCTAAAACGAAAAAGTTCACGTTAGTATATCGTATCCATTTTGAAAATATAATTACGAGGTATATCCATTCGTTACTTCATTGAATTTCCGAATCTACCTTTACTGAGATACTCATTTGAGTTCTTGGCCATGTATTCGAAGAAATGTATTTTTAAAAATATTTGGAAAAATAGAAATGGGTTTTGAAAGCTTTGTAATACGGTTTTGCGAAATAATTTCATAAAGACCTAGTTTTGTAAAGATATGGTTTTTAAGTATTAATCTATTAGTATTTCAAAATTGTTAGAGCTTTTGTGTAATTTTAATAAATATAATCCGATTGGTAGAAAGGAAGGACTTATAAATGACAAGGAATATGCCACTATACTTAAGAATAATAAATACCCATTGCTTGTAATTTTTAGTATCCCTCTTTCCATATATTGTATAATTTAAAGAAATTATCATAACTAATCCTTGATATTTCAAACCTTCAACATTTTTAACACATAAAGGTTTTTTAGTTTATAATATGAACTGAAATAATAATAATAAATTAGATTTATAAACATGAGACCGTTAGTTTATAATAAATTTCATTTTGGATTTTTTTTTTTGAAAAGGTTAAGAAAAATCCTTCATCCAAATTTTTGGTGTATTTGATTCTGAATCGTTTAGTTTTATGTTAGCTAGTTAAGGGGAAAATCTAATTAATTTTTATTTCGGATTTCAAGCCGAATTCCTATTTTAAGTTCGTTCATTCTGTGGTTACAACCTTTTGGAGTAAGGGAAAAGTCGTTGAAAATTTTAATTTATCGACTCAACAAGTGGTGGAAGTCGATACGAGAACTCGGTTGAGGCCAGAAGTTGTTTCGACGTATTACGGATTTCATATTAATTTTTATATAATTTATTTGGGTCGTGGTTCATACCCCGCCCTTAAAGGGCTAGCGGTCGACCGCTCGTCGTGGGCAAGGATGAGCACTCCACTTGAAGGGGCGCAGCATATACCCGACCTGATTCTGCTGAAACTATATATATATATATAGTGACTACCCACATCCGTTAATGTCACTCTTTAACAGAATGCATTAAGTTTCGTGAAGCGTTATAGGTAAACAGAAATAGAAACATCACAAGATAGATATAAAATAACAGCGGAATTTAAAACTTTACTAAACAAAAAATCTCGTGGTCTAAAACCCAGTTACATCATAAGTTTGAAGCACAGAAAACTTATTTCATCAATTTAAAACTTATGTCTTGTACTAAAATCATCATAGTACAATAATATATAAAAAGCATTGTCCCCAAAATATAGCCATACCGGAGAAGACAGGAATCAAAGCGGTAAATCTAAGCAGCTCCAAGCAGAGTGAAAGAGAAAATAAAAATCAAGCTTGAGTATTCCCACCCTAAGAACCGGGGTGGGGGAACGGAAGAGAGAGAAGGGGAAACAAAATGGTCAGACATAAAGTCTGGCGAGTCCAGTTACTTTTAGCATATAAATAAGTAAAAGCATTATGACAGGCATATAAAATGGATGAGAGAGATAACAGTATCATAAGACAAGTATAACAGACTGAGAAGTGTGAGCAGAATAACCAAAACAGGATATATTGCGCTTCTCTAATACTTTTCTCTACACCAATACTAGTATAACAGAAACAAGATGATCCCTACAGAAATAGATGGTAGACTTAGGTGTACTTCTAGTGACAAGTTTTACCCCCAACAAGAATAACAGACAACCCAATAGAAATGGCTGGTGTTACCCCCAACAAGAATAATGGGCTTCTAAACAAGCAGGACTAGATGTACCCTAATTGATACCCCCAATCGATCGGCTACCTACCCTGTAGACACCCTATGCTGGGCCCACAGTAGGATGTATCACTTCCTAAAGTGGTAACCCCTTTATTAACGAGATGCACAGTTATCTACCGATGTCACAACATCTTAATTTTCTTGAGAAAGTCGTACCCATGCACACACATGACTCCGTTGGATCCCGCGTTGTCGACACCTCCACCTATATGAACTTCTTATAATCAACTCAGCAAGCGTGCCCTGACCCCGACCTAGTTCGGGGTTCCCCGTTTGATACCAAGATGGGTTACTAACTGATACGGGTCCCACATAACAGATGATACAAGCTACCCCCTGGATTTGCATCCCAACTACTATGATTTTGATAGGTTATGCCTAACAATTTAACAAGATTGCATAACCCCAACATGTAATACAGGTTAAGTTTGTCGGGCTTTAATAAGATTAACTTAATCCTCCACTGATTCAAGCAAGTTTACTTAACCCCTACCCAATTCGATAGGTTCATGTAACTCCCCCAGATTTTAAACAGGTTAAGTATTTCAGGTTAACGAGTTATTATCATATTTCCATTTAGGGCTACTAATGGACTAGACCTCTCACATTAAGTCTACCACTTGTGGATGTTGGATATGCTGGACAGTTTCGGGCATACTTCTACCTCAAGTCGAACTTAACCTCATGTCTTAGCATCGTTTAGTGTACATTTATGCACTCGACCCCTCACATTAGATTGAGCACTTGTGGACGCTAGATTTGTCGGGTGGTTCTGGGCAGACTTCTACCACAAGTGTAATCTAACGTCGTGTCTAAGTGCGGTTATAGTTCTAATAACTGTAAATCTAGGTTTGTTCATTATTAAACCATTTTTCATATTTATCCAAAGTTTTGCCACAAATCCCAATCTGATAAGTTATGCCCCAAATTAAAGTTATAGATCAAGGTGCAGATTATGCCCTAAATCCCAATCATGTTTTACCATATATATTATGCCCCAATTTATCATCCCCAACCGTTCCCAATTTCGTACGTTCTCATATTTTAGCGATAGACCTAGACTCGAAGGTAGCCTGGCTATAAAAAAAAGGGAAGGAGAGATAAAAGAACTGTAATAAGCATAATAAAAAAAACATGCATACTACGTTAGAAATAGGCATACTAACTGAATAAACATATGGTGACAGAAATAGGCATAATAGTAGAATGGGCATACGATGACAAAATTAGGCATGATAACAGAACATGCATGTCAGGAATAGGCATATGAAAACTAATTAGTAAATTAGGTGAACAAGTAATAGCATATCTGGTTAGTCATGATTCAAGTTATTAACAAGCACCAATTTAGATCCAACTTATAAACATGTCAGGATTACTTTTTACACGTTTATATCTAAAAATAACATAAGCTCAATGTGAATGGATCTAAAGAACAGAGAAATGATTGTTGATGTAGTAGCAGAGATTCTTCAATACTTATAACTTGTTGTTGCAGATGAATAGGCTAGTTTAATTTGAGTTGGGGAAGCACCTCATTATCTCCATTGTTTTTGGTGAATAAAACAATGAGAATGAGGTCCTATTATAGCCTAAGGTCAACAAATCTCGCTCAAAAATGCGTCCAAGTACACAGAAAAGGATCTGCCCAGATCCGACTGGTCGACCCAGGGATCGACCCCTTTGTGTAGGGGTCGACCCCAAACGGGCCGATTTCCCCACTTTTCTCATTGTTTTATTATGATTTCTGGATTAGTTTTATTTATATTTAAATGGCTTATATGTATATAAACTTCAAACCTTAATATCTTCTTCATACGATGTCTGTTATACGCAAACTTGGATTCTATCTTAAGAAGAATTCTGAGACGAACGCAATGGTGTAGTCCGTTTTACTTAATTCCCAATATTTAACTAAGTATTCTTTAGTTTATCATTATAGTGTTCTTTAAAATTATGGGGTTTTACTTTCTCCCCTACTTAAAGGATTTCGTCCACGAAATCCCCAAGTTAAGAAGAATGTATATCCTAACATCCATCATCCATCTACTCATCCACCAATCACAGACATCCATTGTCCTTAAAAGATTTCTAATGCTTACATGAACATATGCAAAGGTGTGTGTATATGTCTCCATACTAATGCAAAAGAACAAGCGGTCTACTGATTTAGTCAACCTCCTTAATGCAATGTATGTTAATGCCATGAATCCAACATGTATGCAAATAATCCTAGTATATCATGTAAATGCTATATGTGTGCACAACCATCCATCCAAATGGCACATCCATATGATGATACAATCATTTCCAGCCATAAAAAAAGAAAAAAAAAATGAACATCTATCCATATGCAGTACGAGAGTGATTGATTTGATCTAGTGCCTAATGTGTGTGTGTATATGCATCAACAAGAAACCACTAGCAAACAATTGCATCCATCAAACATAACACGCTTCAAACACATGTTTGCATCCATGGATTCCCTACCTAAAGGTCAAAGATTCGATAGATAGGATATATTTAAATGACAGAAACAAGTACGAATGAAAGCTTTGGAAAAATAAGTTAAGAACATACCCTTGAAAAAAAAAGGGCACGAAGCACGAATCTTGTCTTCAGTCTCCCAAGTTGCATTATCGGGGTCTTCTCCCCATTGAACTTTCATTAACTTGACCTCTCGGTTGCGTAACTTCTTGACCTCTGATCCAAGAATACGGGTAGGAACTCGTCTAAGTATCGCTTACCGTTCCACCTCTACTTCCTCAAGCATGCTTGGCTCCACTATTTTTGCGGTATCATGTAAGCACTTCCGTGGAAAATATCATGAACACCGGCCAGTCACTCTGGTAACTTCACTGTATAAGCCATC
The DNA here is from genome assembly GCA_030737875.1 of Allium sativum. NCBI lineage: Eukaryota > Viridiplantae > Streptophyta > Magnoliopsida > Asparagales > Amaryllidaceae > Allium > Allium sativum. Next base: position 960,599,992 of record CM060922.1, read on the forward strand.
TGACCAATCCTTTCTGTTATGGGAAATAACCCTACAAATCCGGGTGCCAATTTCCATACAGATCCAAAGCGAACCACATTCCTCGTAGGTGATACCTTGATGAAAACTGTCTCTTGTACTTCAAACTCGATATCGTTTCTTATCTTATTTGCGCAGGACTTCTGCCTATCCTGAGCTGTCTTTATGCGTCTGCGAAAAGATCAATCTTTTCTGAAGTTTCGCTAACCATTTCAGGTTCAAGTAGTAGCCTTTCTGTAGACACCCACCAACAAGTCGGTGATCTACAGGGTCATCCGTATAATGCCTTGAAGGGTGCAATGCTAATACTAGCCTGGTAATTGTTGTTGTAGGCGAACTCTACCAATGGAAGATGCTCTTCACAAGTCCCTCCGAAGTCTAGAATACACAGTCTTAAAAGATTCTCAAGAACTCTATTCACACTTTCCATCTATCCATCAGTCTAAGGGTGATAGGCGGTGCTCAAACACAACTGTCTACCTGATTTCTCTTGCAAGATCCTCCAAAACACACTAGCGATTATGGGGTCATGATAACTTACTATACTGGAAGGTACTCCATGTACTTGGACTATCTCATGAAGATAAACTACTGCCAACCATGTTGTCGTCCTCTTACTCTTAATAGTAATGAAATGAGCGCTCTTAGTAAGCCTGTCAACTATAACCCAAATATTGGTGTTGCCTTTTCATCATCTAGGCAAACCATCAATGAAATCCATAAAGACGCTCTCTCACTTCCACTGTTGGACCTCCAAAGGATGAAGTAAACCATCGGGCATCCTTTTCTCAGCCTTTACTTGCTGGAAAATGAAACATAGAGAAACAAACTCCACTACATCTTTTTTCATCCCAGCCCAAAAGAAAACCCTCTTCATATCTCTATACATCTTATCACCACCTGGATGGATTGTCATCGTAGAATGATGGGCTTCCTCAAGGGTTGTCTTCAACAAACTCGCAACTTGGGGAACACAAAGCCTTCCATCTCGTCGCAACCACCCTCTATCATCCATGGAATATCTACCAAGGTGACTGGAAGTCTCCCCTCTACTGAGCCTATCCAAGATGTCTGCTATCTGTGGGTCTTCTCGCTACAAAGTTCCTATCTGATCCAATAGAGTAGGTCGCCCCTCTAATGATTCCAATAAACCAGGTGTGAATTCGGTGGAGGATCTAAAGTCAAAAGTCAATATAAACTCTAAGCTCTGCCTCTCTACGAATACTGGACTCAATGTCATCCTTTGCCTACTCAATGCGTCCGCTACCACATTACCCTTGCCAAGGGTATAAGCAATCTCAAAATCATAGGACACTAGGAACTCCATCTATCTTTGTTGCCTCAAATTAAGATCCTTGTGCGAGGACAAGTACTTGAGAGATTTATGATCAGTGTATAACTCGAACTTCTCTCCAAGTAGACAATGGTGCACAATCTTAAGCGTGAATACTATGGCAGCCAACTCTAAATCGTGGGTAGGGTAGTTCTTCTCATGTACTCTTAACTGCCTACCTCCATAACACACTACCCTTCCCTCTTGCATCAGAACCGCACCAAGCCCTATACCACATGCATCAGTTTATACTGTGAACACTTTGTTCCCATCAGGCAAGGTCAAGACTAGGGCTGTTGTTAACCCCTCTTCAATCACTGAAAAGGATCTTCACAGTCAACACCCCAAGAAATATTTAGATTCTTCTTTGTCAGTCTGGTGAGTGGGGCTGATATCTTTGCGAAGTCCTTAATAAACTTCCTATAATAGCCCACTAAACCGAGAAAACTCCTCACCTCTATTGAATTCTTTGGAATCTGCCAATCTTGAACTGCAACTATTTTGATCTACTGCTATCCCATCCTTAAAGATCACTTGACCTAGAAATCTCACTTCCTTTCACCAAAAATGAAATTTGGAGAATTTTGCCTTTAGTTGATGCGCACAGAGAGTTTTCAAAACCTCTCTTAAATGCGGGGCATGCTCTTCCTCGCTCTTCAAGAAAATCAAGATGTCATCAATAAGAACCACAACGAACTTATTTAGAAACTCCCGAAACACACTACTCATTACATCCACAAAATAGGTGGGTGCATTCGTCAAACCAAAAGGCACGACGAGCCACTCGAAGAAACCATCTGGAGTTCTAAAGGCAGTCTTGTATATACTGTCCTCGTCCACCCTCAACTGATGAAACCCTGTGCTTAAGTCTAACTGGGAGAAAACAGATGCACCAACAAGCTGGTCAAACAGATCATCTATCCTTGGAAGTGGTGCCTATTCTTCTTGGTGAGCTTGTTCAACTCCCTATAACCCGCCCATAAGCGAAGCAAACCATCCCCTTAGTTGCGAATACTCCTGGAGCACCCTATTCAGATATGTTTCGCATAATAAATCCTTTCTTAAGTAGCTCCCCTACTTGCTTGCTGAGCTCCCTCCTTTCTCTCGGAGCCATACGGAGCACAAGCAATCCAACTGGCTTTGCATTGTCCACCAAGTATATACGGAAATCAATCTCTGTAACGACCCAGAAAATCTGAACCAATTTAAAAATTTTAAATTGGCTAAAATAATGGATTTTAATTATTTAAAATAAACATTTTAAATAATAGCGATGAAAACTGAGTTCGAATCGACATTTGAAAACGAATATAATTAATTATAATTATATATAGAATTGAAAATGGCGCGGTAGTTCGATAATTCGATTTCAAACTTCAATTGAGTATACCGGGTGCAAAACAATCCGGATTTTAGGGAAACCAAAAATATTTAAATATGTTAGTGAATATCTTTCTAACGAATCCGACCAATCGAAATTTGATAGCGGGAATCAAAAGATATGTCCAGTTGAAAATTCTGAATAGTCGCTATGGAATTCAGGCCCTTAAAAATGGACATTTTGCAAACGACCTCGGATTTCGATGAAACCACTTTTGTTAGATCCGCAGTGTCAAGTTATTGCTAGGTTTCAAATTTCATAATTTTTCGAATCAATATGTGAGCGTGGCAAAAGGAAACGCGTTTGACCGGTTTCAGTTGATTTTAATCGACTGGAAATTGGCCATTTTTCAAACGGTCTCAGAATTCGACGAAACTAGTTTTGTTAGGACCGTATCGTCAATACGAAGCTAGAAAATATTTTTCTGGAATTTTTCTAGTTAGTATGTGCCCCCGGTAATTTGAAATGTACGTTTAAAATTCAATATAGTGATTTAAATGAAAATTCAAAAGGAAACTGATTGTAACAATCGAATCAGCTTGCGATACATATCCCATTGTGTTCGGAATGGGGGTGAAACACTATGGACGACAGGCGGTGGGCCTCGTTTCGAGGTCGTGGATAAAAGTCAACCTTTTTTGCGAAATTTAATAATTAAATAATAATAAAAAAATACTCTTCCCTCCTTTATCTCCTTCTGCCCCCCCCCCCGATTCAGTTAAACAAAAAAAAATAAAAAAAATAAAAAAAGAAAAAGAAAACCTAGACATCGACGCCACCGCCCCCTGACAACCCACGACCGCCGAACCCCCACCGCCCTCCGATCTTCTTTCCCCCCCTCTTCCTTGCATCGCTCCCTCCTCCTCCTTCAATCCGACACCCCCCGAAGCCGTTCGAGACCCCGAAGCCGCCCCCCCCGTTCAAAGCCCTAGCGCCGCCCCCTCGAAGAAGCCTCCGACGTCTGCGAAAACCCCCCCTTTTTTGTAAGTTTTTTTTTAGCTCTGTTATTTTATTTTTTTAAGATTTTGAAACTGTAATTTTTAAATAGATTTTAAAACTGTAATTTTTAAATAGATTTTAAAACTGTAATTTTTAAATAGATTTTAAAACTGTAATTTTTAAATAGATTTTAAAACAGTAATTTTTAAATAGATTTTGAAACTGTAATTTTTAAAAAGCATTTTTGAAACTGAAATTTTTAAAAAGCATTTTTGAAACTGAAATTTTTTAAAAAAACATTTTGAAACTGGAATGTTTATGAAGTTTTAAAAACTGATTTACAATTCTTAAAAACTGAATTTTTATAATGATTTAAAAACTGATTTTTAAATGATTTATAAACTAATTTATTTTAAGATTTAAAATAGAAGGAGATTATAAATTTAAAAAGAAGTAAAAATCATATTTTTATATGTTGAAAGTCGAAGTAAAAATCATATTTTTATATGTTGAAAGTCGAAGTAAAAATCATATTTTTATATGTTGAAAGTCGAAGTAAAAATCATATTTTTATATGTTGAAAGTCGAAGTAAAAATCATATTTTTATATGTTGAAAGTCGAAGTAAAAATCATATTTTTATATATTGAATAGCGAAGTCAAAATTCGATTTTTATATATTGAATAACATAGTAAAAATTCTATTTTTACATATGTAGAGAATACGGGCGAAAGCGACAAAAGGCGAAGATTTCTATAAGTGAAGTGTCGTGCAGTTGGATAGCTATTGGTGAGATTTCTGTTTTAAAAATATTATATATGTGTGAAATGAAAGTGAATTGCTATCTATAAATATATATCTATATATATATATATATATATATATATACGCCCCTCGTCCACAAACCATGGACGATATTTATTGGTTGAAATTGTTGTGAAAATTGAATGATTGTTTGGGATTGTTTGTGATTGATATTGGTTGATTGCGGTTGAAAAATACCCATTGGTGGTTGTGAAATATTTGGTTGAAACCACATAGGATTAGTTTGTGGAAATGAAATAAATATATACATGCCGCCTGCGTGCGAACTAGATGCATGATCCCCATTGTCAAAAACCGCGAGGTTTTAAGGTAGAGCGAGGAGCCGTACTAGGGACGGTGCCGTTGTAACTACCCTGCCGTTATGCTGCCGAAATTTTGAATAATATTTGTGTGTTTGAATTATTTTCATATGCTTAAACTATATTTATTCATTGTATAGAAAACATTCATGTGTTGAATTGATATTCATTCGTTGTTTAGAAATTCATGTGTTGAATGGTATTCATATTTTGAAATAAATTGTTCGATAATAAAAATCACATTTTTATCTATATATAAAAACTATAGAAAACATTCATGTGTTGAATTGATATTCATTCGTTGTTTAGAAATTCATGTGTTGAATGGTATTCATATTTTGAAATAAATTGTTCGATAATAAAAATCACATTTTTATCTATATATAAAAACTATAGAAAACATTCATGTGTTGAATTGATATTCATTCGTTGTTTAGAAATTCATGTGTTGAATGGTATTCATATTTTGAAATAAATTGTTTTATGATAAAAATCCCATTTTTATCACCAACTTGAACTATATAGAAAAATAGTGTTTTGAAATGAATTGGTTTACAATAAAAATCACATTTTTATTGTATGCATAAATCGTTGAAATGTGAAGTGTTAAAAATAGCCACTTGTTCAAAATAAACATATATGAGATGAAATATTCATTAATTAGCTAATGAAATGATTTGCACCTATTTATGTAACATTAGAATGAATGGAGTTTTTAAACCAAATAGAAATCAAATGTGAAGTCGAATAGAAATTGATAAATGATAAGAACTGTATATATATGTGCATGCAATATTCATTGAACAGGTTATAGCAAAGGGGCTAGAGAAGAGGAATAAAATTTTGTGCCCGACAAATAGGTACACATTTACTGATTTGTTTGGGTGATGATTTTGAGCCTGTTGGCTAGCCGCTTGGCTTTTTCTTTTTCTTTTTGAGATTAGAAGGACCGGGAACGCTATTTGCGATTTCCCGATGCTCCCGGTGCAGGGGAGGTTATGGCGAAATTTTTCCAAAATTTAAGGCGTTAGAAAAATATTTGAAGTGAAAACGATATAGAAATCATTGAATGAACTATATTTATATAACTATATAAATATAAATAAAATTAAAACGAAACGAAGCCGTGCAGTTCGTATTTCGAAACCGTGATTTCAAACGACTAGTGCGGGAAATCCGACCATTGGATTTTCCCGAAATCTCAACCGTCGGGTTCGCCTTGGAATAATCTTTCCAACGGCACCAACCTTGTGAAAATCCAACGGTTGGATTGTCTGGAATGTTTAATTCAAATCTGAAGAAAAACAGCGCCAGAAACGATTATATTTATTTATATATATAAATATAATTATATTTAATCGAATAACGACGCTGCAGTTCGTATTTTGAAATCGAAACTTCAAACGATTGTACCGGGAGATCCGACCGTCGGATTTTCCCGAAACTGGAACCGTTGGGTTCGTTTTGAAAAAACCTTTTTAATGATGTAAATTTTGTGAAGATCCAACGGTTAGATTTTCAGATATGTGTAAATCAAATCTGAAGAAAAACAGCGCCACGGCCGCCTTATGGCCCGAAGCGTCGTTTTGAGTAAAATGGCTATTTTAAAATAAATAAAAATAGCGATAAATAGTTATAAAATATCATAAGCGATATGGAATGGAAATAAACTGAATTTGCTTGATTTATGTGATGTTTGATGGTTGAATGTGTTTGGTGTGAAAATTACATTAAAGGACAAAATTGGTGTTGTAGAATAATTTAACCATCGAAATAAATTGAATTGAAATTCTAAATATACGTGAATTATTTGAGAAGGCCGAGTTAATTCTCATTTCAAATAATTGACCGACGATTGAAAGTCGAAGATAAAGACGGTGGTCGAAGACCGGAGATCTTCACCTCGTTTGGATGGTAACCGAGGTCCTAATTGGGAGGCATCCCGAAATATGGATAATGAGTGGTGATCGTCCAGACGTACGTGGTGATCGATGGGTTTGCGAGGTATTTAGTGCCTCCGGTTTCGTTCAGACCCAGAACGGACTTGTAAATGGACTGTGTGTCTGACATAGGATTTATTCTGTGTGGCATGCTAAGATGCAGTGATCAGGGCTTCTGTTGAAAAGCAAAGTCTTGTGGTGATGATCAAAGCACCGCCTGTGTGGCGTAGCTTTGTGTATAACGTGAATTCGCGAGCCTCACACCCCGGTATGAACCTAAAACGGGAGAAGGACCTCAGGGAGGGCATGCGTTTCTTCCTAGCTAGGGTGGTGTCAGTGACCTACCAGCCCTGACATTTATATACTTTTCACCTATGTGGTTGTTGTTGTTGCGAGGCGCCTCGGTTTGATCGGACGATCCGGGTCCGATGGAGTCATTCGTTGGCTCGTTTACGCCCCAAAGGGCGGGGAAACGTATTGTTCAGGCATAATAATCCACATCGGTGGACCGGCCCTGACGATCCAAGGGGCAGTTGCGGCTGTTCCTGAGGCTCGGGCTAGGCAGTCTCGAATTCGGTAAGGACTATCTTTTGCCTTGGTTCATGACGGAAATCCAATTTCCAGATACGACATCGTGCGGTTTTGATTGTATACCTATATAGGGCGACATAGTGGTATGGGGCATTAATGCCGTCTATGATTGATAGTTATGATTTGAAATTGTTTTCAAAACATATAAACACTAGCAATAATATCAAATGCCTTTGTTTTATTCGTATCAAGCATATCTTGGCCGTTATAAGGTAAAAACTCTATCCTCCGGTTTGCGTTGCATTGTGTGATGGGAACTGAGTCTTATAACGGCTTCATTTTTATAAAAAGCATAGCGATGTTTAAAAGAAAGATTTGTTTTAAAGCACTGGCAATCCAATGGAGTAAACCCGTTCCACGAAAGTGGCGTGGTCCTGTGATTAGCCAAACTATATATGTGTTGAGTAGATTTCTCATACCAGTCCCATGACCGACTCGTAGTTTGTTTCACTTTCAAACTCGGGTGCCCCTTTTTCTACACGGGCAGCCTTGTATTCAGGTTTAGCTGGTTCTTTTTCTGGATAGCTGGAGCTGAAGATGGATTCTATCATTTATTCTTTTTATGCTGTTCAGCTCCTATTGTACATATTTTGTTTATTTCCGCTGTAGACATTTATGTATAGCTGAACTGTTTGTACTAAGTAAGATCCTGTATACTGTGTAACTCTGATGATTACTTTTATCCAGTATATTTTGTTGTTCATATCTGGTGTATTTATTTAATTCTGTTCTGCTATTATATGTTTCTGTGTTATATTCCAAAGATAACCTTGTTTCCGTGAGAACGGGAAATCGGGTCGTCTCAACGTGGTATCAGAGCTTTGGTTAAGCTTAGTTCTGGAATATAACATTTGAACGAACTCGTCAGAAATAGAACCAGTAGTGTTCTAGGACGGGCGACTCCATACAGATAGGATCAGTAATATCCTAGTATGGGTAAAGCAGAATGAAATTTCACCTCGATAGACACATTTACATTTAAAGTATATGTTTCTATGTTTTAAAATACCTTTTCTGTGACCTGACACTTGATCTGCTAATTGCAGAAGTACTAGAAAAATGAGTGCCAGAAACAGAAGGAATACAGAACCCGATCTAGAGGCTCTATTAAAGAAATATCGAAATCTGAACGGAGCGCTATTCTCGGGTAATGAATCTATTATTCAAACTCAAGCCTGGTTGAGTTCTGTCGAAAGAATCTTTGAGCATATCCAGCTGAGAGATGACCAGAAATGGTTAGTAGCATCTTGGGCTCTCAAAGAAGAAGCTTTAATCTGGTGGGAAACAATCATCAGAAATAATCCAGAAGGTGATATCACCTGGGACAGATTCAAAGTGATTTTCCTACAAAGATTTACTCCTCCCGAAGCAACCGAGAGATTATGTGATGAATTTTCTTATTTGATTCAAGGCGATATGACCATCCCAGAATATCACAAGAAATTCAACGAACTTTCTCACTATGCTCCCCATCTGATTCAAAATACGAGGAGAAAGAATCTGAGATTTATTCATGGACTTCAAAGGAAATACCAGAATAAAGTATTGGGGCATGTAAAGCTTCCTTTTCCAGAAATGATTTACATGGCTTATCAGTATGAAGACCTCCATAAGGAAGGAATGTTGCGCGACGAAGAAGAAGTCTATTCTAGTGACAAAACAGAGTCAGAAACTGATCATCCTGAGGCAAGTACAGTGTCTGAGGTCAGTAAGAAGCCCAAAGTAAGTCGGAAAAGGGCCAGACCTGAGAAAGAATCAGCAATGACCGCTATGTGCTTAAACTGCAATCGAAAAGGTCATTTGTCCCGGAAATGTAAGTCCTTGAAATTGCAAAAGAAGGAGGGATCTAAATCAAAGAGCAAGGTTAAAGGAAATAGTAAATGCAATCTCTGCCATCAGGCTGGTCACGTAAAGCAAGATTGCTGGCAGTTGAAAAAGACTGAAATAGTTCAAGTGAATGAAGTGGCAGAAATTTCTGAGCCCTCAGCTATTCAGGAAAGGCCAGATGTTTTAGAAGGCACGCTAACTGTCAAAGACATCCCAGTTAAAGTACTGTTTGACACAGGCGCGTCAAGAAGCTTCATTGCCAAAGATGCAGCTAAGAAACTGGATTTGAATTTGAAAAAGCTCAAGGAACCAATGACTGTCCAGAATCCGGTTGGGGGTTCCATTGATCTCAGTTGGGTTTGTGGAGTGCCGGTTTCTTTCTCTCGTTATCGGTTTCCTACCATCGCAGTCGTCATGAATTTTAAAGAGTTTGATCTTATCCTGGGGTTAGACTGGTTGACCAAATATGAAGCTGAAGTTAAATGCGTCGACAGAGTCGTAAAGGTGAGGATTAAATCAGGCGATTATATAACCATTCCCTGTGAAGGTCAGAATGCTAATAGAAAAGACTTCTGGGCAGCTCTAAATGTTTCTCCAGCTCAAATAGAAAATGTCCCTGAAGTCACAGAGAATATTCCTGACCTCATCAAAGACATTCCTGTCGTCAAGAACTATGCGGATGTGTTCGAAGAAGTTGTTCGCTTACCTCCGCAAAGAGAAATAGATTTCAAGATTGCTTTGATTCCCAATGCAAGGCCGGTAGTTCACGCTATTCGAAGAATGTCCTTGAAAGAGAAGGAGGAATTAGACAATCAAACACGACAGCTAGTATGGAAGGGTCTAATCAGACCTAGTTTCTCTGATTGGGGTGCAGCAGTAGTATTTGTCCCAAAATCTGACGGTACTCTACGGTTATGTGTGGATTATCGTGATCTGAACAAACAGACGATAAAGAACAAATATCCATTGCCGCGAATAGATGATTTGTTGGATCGATTAAATGGAGCACAAGTATTCTCACGAATGGACCTAGCTACAGGTTTCCATCAACTTCGAATTGCCGAAGAATGTGTTCCAATGACAGCGTTCAGAGGCCCCGACTTATTCTACGAGTGGTTAGTAATGCCGTTCGGCTTATGTAACGCTCCAGCCTATTTCGTCGATCTAATGAACAGAGTATTCAGAGGAGTATTGAATAAATTTGTTCTGGTTTTTATTGATGATATTCTAATCTTCTCTAAATCAAAGGCCGAACATGAAAAGCATCTGGAACAAGTGTTAGAAATCCTCAGGAGGAATGTATTAAAAGCCAAGTTTTCCAAATGTATATTCTGGCAGGATGAAGTGAAATTTCTAGGCCACGTCGTATCGAAAGAAGGAATTGCCGTGGATCCAAGTAAAATCACAGCCATTCAGAATTGGAAGCAGCCCAGTACTCCCACTGAAGTCCGCAGTTTTCTCGGATTGGCTAGCTATTACCGGAAATTCGTTAAAGATTTTTCGAAGATATCTGGTCATTTAACGAAGCTTACAAAGAAGCATTCTAAGTTCAAATGGACTCAGGAAAGTGAGGAGGCTTTCGAAGAGCTAAAGTTAAGATTAACGACAGCTCCAGTGTTAACCATCATTGATGGCAACCAAGATTTAAAAGTCTGGACTGATGCATCTAGAGAGGGCCTTGGCGCAGTGTTAATGCAAAGAGGTCAAGTAATTGCTTATGCTAGCCGTCAACTGAAGCCGCACGAGAAAAACTATGTAACTCATGATCTTGAGTTATTGGCTATCATATTCTCTTTGAAAATCTGGAGACACTATCTTCTGGGCGAGAGATTTGAACTGTTTACAGATCACCAGTCGTTAAAATATCTGTTCACTCAGAAGGACTTGAATTTGAGGCAGCAACGTTGGCTGGAGTTTCTTGCAGCATATGACTTCGAAATTATATATACTCCAGGAAAAGCCAATGTCGTGGCCGATGCGTTGAGCAGAAAGAATGTAATGATCGCCAGCTTTACTATCACAACATCCTTGATTGACAAAATATCTATTCTTCAGAAGGAGGATAACTTTATTAAGGATATGATTAAAAGGATTCGGAAAGGTGAACCCTCGTGTTTTCAAATAGATAACGACGAAACCTTGAGATTAAAAGGAAGGATTTGTGTTCCTGACATCCCCGAACTCAAAAGGGAAGTGTTAGACGAGTGTCACAAGTCCAAGTTGAGTATCCATCCTAGTGTGGCCAAAATGTATAACGATCTCAAAAGAACATTCTGGTGGAAGGCTATGAAAAGAGACGTTTCGATATATGTTAGTCGATGCCCTACTTGCCAGCTAGTTAAAAGCGACCAACAGAAATTGGCTGGACTATTGCAACCACTAGAAGTTCCTGGCTGGAAGTGGGAACATATTTCTATGGATTTCATTGATGGTCTGCCAAGGACCAGAAAAGGAAATGACAGTATTTGGGTGATCGTAGATCGTTTCACGAAGACCGCCCATTTTATACCTGTCAAATCAAATAGAACCGCTCAGAGTCTGGCGCAGATATACTTCAGGGAAATAGTTAGACTACATGGAGTGCCACTCAGTATAGTCAGTGATAGGGATACAATATTCACTAGCAAATTCTGGGAAGCATTTCAAGTCGAGCTGGGAACGAAGTTAAACCTAAGCACCGCTTATCATCCTCAGACAGACGGTCAGACTGAGAGGGTGAATCGCATTCTGGAAGATCTATTGCGGGCTTGTGTTATAGATTTCGGTGGATCATGGGAAGACAATCTACATTTGGCTGAGTTCTCTTATAACAACAGCTACCAGGCGAGTCTGACAATGTCGCCATTCGAAGCATTGTATGGTAGACCGTGCCGATCTCCTGCTTGTTGGGTCGAGCCTGGGAATAGACTTGTGTTGGGTCCTGATATGATTCGAGAAGCTGCCGACAAAGTCGATTTTATTAAGAAGCGATTACTCGCCGCTCAAAGCCGACAAAAGAGCTATGCCGATAGAAGAAGAAGAGATATATCCTTTGAAGTTGGCGACTATGTATATTTGAAAGTATCGCCGATGAGAGGAGTTATCCGGTTCGGTAAAACTGGAAAGTTAGCGCCCAAATTTATTGGTCCGTTTCCTATTCTGGAACGGATTGGGACTCTCGCATATAAAGTTAAATTGCCAGACTGGCTGCCTGGAGTTCATGATGTATTTCATATATCTCAACTTCGAAAGCACGTTCATGATCCAGACTTGATCGTGGAAGAAGCAGCTCAGCAGGATATTGAAATTACTCCAGAATTAGCTGTGAGGCGTGAGCCGCTGAAGATCATCGGCAAAGAAACCAAAGAGCTGAGGAACAAGAAGGTTCACTTAGTCAAAGTGCAATGGAGTGGAGATCCGAGAGATTGTACTTGGGAAACCGAGGAGAGCATTCAGAAAGCTTATCCCAGATGCCGAGTAGATATCTCTGATTGACTCCGGTGCAAGGTATATTTACCATACTTTACCTCACCATTTAATTCTCTATTCTATTATAATTGTTTGAATGATTTTAGAAGAAAAATAGGAATTAATTTGTATGACTTTGAAAGCTTAAAAACAATTGGATTGGTAGTTGTGTTGTGTGATCGTAGATTTATCAAACCACTTTCGACTTTATTCCTTTTCGGGGACGAAAAGTTTTAAGTGGGGGAGATTGTAACGACCCAGAAAATCTGAACCAATTTAAAATTTTTAAATTGGCTAAAATAATGGATTTTAATTATTTAAAATAAATATTTTAAATAATAGCGATGAAAACTGAGTTCGAATCGACATTTGAAAACGAATATAATTAATTATAATTATATATAGAATTGAAAATGGCGCGGTAGTTCGATAATTCGATTTCGAACTTCAATTGAATATACCGGGTGCAAAACAATCCGGATTTTAGGGAAACCAAAAATATTTAAATATGTTAGTGAATATCTTTCTAACGAATCCGACCAATCGAAATTTGATAGCGGGAATCAAAAGATATGTCCAGTTGAAAATTCTGAATAGTCGCTATGGAATTCAGGCCCTTAAAAATGGACATTTTGCAAACGACCTCGGATTTCGATGAAACCACTTTTGTTAGATCCGCAGTGTCAAGTTATTGCTAGGTTTCAAATTTCATAATTTTTCGAATCAATATGTGAGCGTGGCAAAAGGAAACGCGTTTGACCGGTTTCAGTTGATTTTAATCGACTAGAAATTGGCCATTTTTCAAACGGTCTCAGAATTCGACGAAACTAGTTTTGTTAGGACCGTATCGTCAATACGAAGCTAGAAAATATTTTTCTGGAATTTTTCTAGTTAGTATGTGCCCCCGGTAATTTGAAATGTACGTTTAAAATTCAATATAGTGATTTAAATGAAAATTCAATATAGTGATTTAAATGAAAATTCAAAAGGAAACTGATTGTAACAATCGAATCAGCTTGCGATACATATCCCATTGTGTTCGGAATGGGGGTGAAACGCTATGGACGACAGGCGGTGGGCCTCGTTTCGAGGTCGTGGATAAAAGTCAACCTTTTTGCGAAATTTAATAATTAAATAATAATAAAAATACTCTTCCCTCCTTTATCTCCTTCTGCCCCCCCCCCCCGATTCAGTTAAACAACAAAAAAGAAAAAAAAAAGAAAAAGAAAACCTAGACATCGACGCCACCGCCCCCTGACAACCCACGACCGCTGAACCCCCACCGCCCTCCGATCTTCTTTTCCCCCCTCTTCCTTGCATCGCTCCCTCTTCCTCCTTCAATCCGACACCCCCCGAAGCCGTTCGAGACCCCGAAGCCGCCCCCCCGTTCAAAGCCCTAGCGCCGCCCCCTCGAAGAAGCCTCCGACGTCTGCGAAACCCCCCCCCTTTTTTGTAAATTTTTTTTAGCTCTGTTATTTTATTTTTTTAAGATTTTGAAACTGTAATTTTTAAATAGATTTTAAAACTGTAATTTTTAAATAGATTTTAAAACTGTAATTTTTAAATAGATTTTAAAACTGTAATTTTTAAATAGATTTTAAAACAGTAATTTTTAAATAGATTTTGAAACTGTAATTTTTAAAAAGCATTTTTGAAACTGAAATTTTTAAAAAGCATTTTTGAAACTGAAATTTTTTTAAAAAACATTTTGAAACTGGAATTTTTATGAAGTTTTAAAAACTGATTTACAATTCTTAAAAACTGAATTTTTATAATGATTTAAAAACTGATTTTTAAATGATTTATAAACTAATTTATTTTAAGATTTAAAATAGAAGGAGATTAGAAATTTAAAAAGAAGTAAAAATCATATTTTTATATGTTGAAAGTCGAAGTAAAAATCATATTTTTATATGTTGAAAGTCGAAGTAAAAATCATATTTTTATATGTTGAAAGTCGAAGTAAAAATCATATTTTTATATGTTGAAAGTCGAAGTAAAAATCATATTTTTATATGTTGAAAGTCGAAGTAAAAATCATATTTTTATATATTGAATAGCGAAGTCAAAATTCGATTTTTATATATTGAATAGCATAGTAAAAATTCTATTTTTACATATGTAGAGAATACGGGCGAAAGCGACAAAAGGCGAAGATTTCTATAAGTGAAGTGTCGTGCAGTTGGATAGCTATTGGTGAGATTTCTGTTTTAAAAATATTATATATGTGTGAAATGAAAGTGAATTGCTATCTATAAATATATATCTATATATATATATATATATACGCCCCTCGTCCACAAACCATGGACGATATTTATTGGTTGAAATTGTTGTGAAAATTGAATGATTGTTTGGGATTGTTTGTGATTGATATTGGTTGATTGCGGTTGAAAAATACCCATTGGTGGTTGTGAAATATTTGGTTGAAACCACATAGGATTAGTTTGTGGAAATGAAATAAATATATACATGCCGCCTGCGTGCGAACTAGATGCATGATCCCCATTGTCAAAAACGCGAGGTTTTAAGGTAGAGCGAGGAGCCGTACTAGGGACGGTGCCGTTGTAACTACCCTGCCGTTATGCTGCCGAAATTTTGAATAATATTTGTGTGTTTGAATTATTTTCATATGCTTAAACTATATTTATTCATTGTATAGAAAACATTCATGTGTTGAATTGATATTCATTCGTTGTTTAGAAATTCATGTGTTGAATGGTATTCATATTTTGAAATAAATTGTTCGATAATAAAAATCACATTTTTATCTATATATAAAAACTATAGAAAACATTCATGTGTTGAATTGATATTCATTCGTTGTTTAGAAATTCATGTGTTGAATGGTATTCATATTTTGAAATAAATTGTTCGATAATAAAAATCACATTTTTATCTATATATAAAAACTATAGAAAACATTCATGTGTTGAATTGATATTCATTCGTTGTTTAGAAATTCATGTGTTGAATGGTATTCATATTTTGAAATAAATTGTTTTATGATAAAAATCCCATTTTTATCACCAACTTGAACTATATAGAAAAATAGTGTTTTGAAATGAATTGGTTTACAATAAAAATCACATTTTTATTGTATGCATAAATCGTTGAAATGTGAAGTGTTAAAAATAGCCACTTGTTCAAAATAAACATATATGAGATGAAATATTCATTAATTAGCTAATGAAATGATTTGCACCTATTTATGTAACATTAGAATGAATGGAGTTTTTAAACCAAATAGAAATCAAATGTGAAGTCGAATAGAAATTGATAAATGATAAGAACTGTATATATATGTGCATGCAATATTCATTGAACAGGTTATAGCAAAGGGGCTAGAGAAGAGGAATAAAATTTTGTGCCCGACAAATAGGTACACATTTACTGATTTGTTTGGGTGATGATTTTGAGCCTGTTGGCTAGCCGCTTGGCTTTTTCTTTTTCTTTTTGAGATTAGAAGGACCGGGAACGCTATTTGCGATTTCCCGATGCTCCCGGTGCAGGGGAGGTTATGGCGAAATTTTTCCAAAATTTAAGGCGTTAGAAAAATATTTGAAGTGAAAACGATATAGAAATCATTGAATGAACTATATTTATATAACTATATAAATATAAATAAAATTAAAACGAAACGAAGCCGTGCAGTTCGTATTTCGAAACCGTGATTTCAAACGACTAGTGCGGGAAATCCGACCATTGGATTTTCCCGAAATCTCAACCGTCGGGTTCGCCTTGGAATAATCTTTCCAACGGCACCAACCTTGTGAAAATCCAACGGTTGGATTGTCTGGAATGTTTAATTCAAATCTGAAGAAAAACAGCGCCAGAAACGATTATATTTATTTATATATATAAATATAATTATATTTAATCGAATAACGACGCTGCAGTTCGTATTTTGAAATCGAAACTTCAAACGATTGTACCGGGAGATCCGACCGTCGGATTTTCCCGAAACTGGAACCGTTGGGTTCGTTTTGAAAAAACCTTTTTAATGATGTAAATTTTGTGAAGATCCAACGGTTAGATTTTCAGATATGTGTAAATCAAATCTGAAGAAAAACAGCGCCACGGCCGCCTTATGGCCCGAAGCGTCGTTTTGAGTAAAATGGCTATTTTAAAATAAATAAAAATAGCGATAAATAGTTATAAAATATCATAAGCGATATGGAATGGAAATAAACTGAATTTGCTTGATTTATGTGATGTTTGATGGTTGAATGTGTTTGGTGTGAAAATTACATTAAAGGACAAAATTGGTGTTGTAGAATAATTTAACCATCGAAATAAATTGAATTGAAATTCTAAATATACGTGAATTATTTGAGAAGGCCGAGTTAATTCTCATTTCAAATAATTGACCGACGATTGAAAGTCGAAGATAAAGACGGTGGTCGAAGACCGGAGATCTTCACCTCGTTTGGATGGTAACCGAGGTCCTGATTGGGAGGCATCCCGAAATATGGATAATGAGTGGTGATCGTCCAGACGTACGTGGTGATCGATGGGTTTGCGAGGTATTTAGTGCCTCCGGTTTCGTTCAGACCCAGAACGGACTTGTAAATGGACTGTGTGTCTGACATAGGATTTATTCTGTGTGGCATGCTAAGATGCAGTGATCAGGGCTTCTGTTGAAAAGCAAAGTCTTGTGGTGATGATCAAAGCACCGCCTGTGTGGCGTAGCTTTGTGTATAACGTGAATTCGCGAGCCTCACACCCCGGTATGAACCTAAAACGGGAGAAGGACCTCAGGGAGGGCATGCGTTTCTTCCTAGCTAGGGTGGTGTCAGTGACCTACCAGCCCTGACATTTATATACTTTTCACCTATGTGGTTGTTGTTGTTGCGAGGCGCCTCGGTTTGATCGGACGATCCGGGTCCGATGGAGTCATTCGTTGGCTCGTTTACGCCCCAAAGGGCGGGGAAACGTATTGTTCAGGCATAATAATCCACATCGGTGGACCGGCCCTGACGATCCAAGGGGCAGTTGCGGTTGTTCCTGAGGCTCGGGCTAGGCAGTCTCGAATTCGGTAAGGACTATCTTTTGCCTTGGTTCATGACGGAAATCCAATTTCCAGATACGACATCGTGCGGTTTTGATTGTATACCTATATAGGGCGATATAGTGGTATGGGGCATTAATGTCGTCTATGATTGATAGTTATGATTTGAAATTGTTTTCAAAACATATAAACACTAGCAATAATATCAAATGCCTTTGTTTTATTCGTATCAAGCATATCTTGGCCGTTATAAGGTAAAAACTCTATCCTCCGGTTTGCGTTGCATTGTGTGATGGGAACTGAGTCTTATAACGGCTTCATTTTTATAAAAAGCATAGCGATGTTTAAAAGAAAGATTTGTTTTAAAGCACTGGCAATCCAATGGAGTAAACCCGTTCCACGAAAGTGGCGTGGTCCTGTGATTAGCCAAACTATATATGTGTTGAGTAGATTTCTCATACCAGTCCCATGACTGACTCGTAGTTTGTTTCACTTTCAAACTCGGGTGCCGCTTTTTCTACACGGGCAGCCTTGTATTCAGGTTTAGCTGGTTCTTTTTCTGGATAGCTGGAGCTGAAGATGGATTCTATCATTTATTCTTTTTATGCTGTTCAGCTCCTATTGTACATATTTTGTTTATTTCCACTGTAGACATTTATGTATAGCTGAACTGTTTGTACTAAGTAAGATCCTGTATACTGTGTAACTCTGATGATTACTTTTATCCAGTATATTTTGTTGTTCATATCTGGTGTATTTATTTAATTCTTTTCTGCTATTATATGTTTCTGTGTTATATTCCAAAGATAACCTTGTTTCCGTGAGAACGGGAAATCGGGTCGTCTCAATCTCGCACCTCAGAGGTAAACCCCGAACCTTTTCATAAACATCAGGATACTCACAGACTGTTAGTACAGATCGTAAATCATCGGTAGATGCATCAAGCGACTCTAGGAAACTAAGCATCCAGACCCTTTAGGGTCATAAGAAATCTTGAGGGTCCTCCCATAGCAAGTTAAAAGTCTAACGACCCTCCATTCACAATCCCTAATGGCACCATAGATGGCTAGCAAATCCGTCCCTAGAATCAAATCGTAGCCCATGAAACCAAGCACGTATGCGTCATACTCAAACTCAACGCCCAACACATATATTCTCAAACCCCGCAAATCATAGACAAATGAGTCATACATCTAATGGGGTTTGAGACAACAATCGAATCCAAAACTATACTGGTACTAAGGTGCAAAGACTCAACCATAGAATCAGATATAAAAAAATGCAAAGCACCAGAATCAAAAGAGTTCTAACAGGATGGTTGGAAAGAGAAATCAAACCTTCGATAGAAACTTTCCTATCTCTATCCAGTACACCGGCTACGAGAGCATGCATCTGCCCTCCAGAAGATTTTGCCCTTTGTCCCTGTCCTTGCTTCTTCGGGAACTCCCTAGTGTAGAGTCTGACTTTGCCACAGTTGAAACAAGTGTTATTCCTACTTCTGCATTGCTTGAACAAATGACCAAAGTGCTTATGACATTTCTTCTTGCCCATATTTGAACTTTATCTATGTTCCCTTCCTAGGCCACCATTTTTCTTATCCTTGTGCTATGCTCCTTAGCCCTAAATCCCTTATTCTCCTCTTTTCCATCCTTGTGCAACATGTTAACAAGTCTCTCGAAAGCTTCCCCTATCGCATAGAAATCTTTACGAAGTTTGAGAGAAAATTAGCCACAGGCGGAACTACTGTGGCTACAGATGGAGGTTGGGCACTTCCTTACCCTTCGACATGTGTCGTAGTTTTAACATGCTGTAACAACCCGGAAAATCTGGGCCAGTTTAAAATTTTTATTTTTGGCAATTTTAGCGAATTTGATTATTTAAAATGAATTATTTTAAATAATATCGACGAGAAATTTATTTTGAATATAATTCGATCGTATATATTATACGCGTCGTCGTTAGAATATAAATATTTATATATAATTATAAATAGAATTGAAAATGGCGCGGTAGTTCGATAATTCGATTTCAAACTTCAATTGAATGTACCAGGTGCAAAACAATCCGGATTTTAGTGAAACCAAAAATAATAGGATCTAATTGATGATGTCTTTCCAACGAATCCGACCAATCGAAGTTTCGTAACGGGAATGATAAGATATGTCCAGTTGAAAATTCTGAATAGTCGCTATGGAATTCAGGCCCTTAAAAATGGACATTTTGCAAACGACCTCGGATTTCGACGAAACCAGTTTTGTTGGGTCCGGGATGTGAAGTTATTGCTAGATTCCAAATTTCATAATTTTTCGAATCAATATGTGAGCGTGGCATAGGAAAACGTGTTTTGACCATTTCAGTTGAATTTAATCGACTGGAAATTGGCCATTTTTCCAACGGTCTCGGAATTCGACGAAACTAGTTTTGTTAGGACCGTATCGTCAATACGAAGCTAGAAAATATTTTTCTGGAATTTTTCTAGTTAGTATGTGACCCCGGTAATTTGAAATGCGCGTTTAAAATTCAATATAGTGATTTAAATGAAAATTCAAAAGGAAACTGATTGTAACGATCAAATCAGCTTGCGAAACATATCCCATTGTGTTCAGAATGGGGGTAAAACGCTAGGGACGACAGTCGGTGGGTTTCGTCTAGAAGTCGAAATAAAAAGTTGTTTTTTTTAGAAATTTAGAATAATAAAATAATTAAATTTTATATAAACCCCCCCCCCCCCAACCTTTTGCTCTCTCTCCAGATTCATTTCAAATAAAAAAAAAAAGGGGGGGAAGAAGGAAGAATCCCCGACGCCTTACGTCAGGCCGCCGCCTCGTCCAATCTCCGCCTCCTCGTCAACGCGCCACGCCTCGGAATCGCCACCACGCCTCGACGAAGCCGACCCCCCCCCTCCTCCGAACCCTCGATGAAGCCGATCCCCCCTCCGCTTCTTCTCCTTCCCCTGGCACCTCCGTTCGTCTCCGCTCCCTTCACCAAATCGAAGGCCAACCCTAGCTGAAGCCGCCGCGACCTCGCATCAGACCCCCCCCTTTCCAGACCTCGACCGACGCTACCCCCTCCCTTTTCCAGACCTCGACCGACGCTACCCCCCCCCGACAAACGGAGAAACCCCCTGTAAGTTTTCTGGAACTGATTTTATTTTTATAAACTGATTTTTATTTATTTTATAAACTGAAATTTTATTTTATTATACAAAATAAATTTTATTTATATGGTAAAGTTATAAAAAGGTAATCTTTTATGTTTTTAAAGTAGTAAAAATATAGTTTTTATATTTTTAAAGAATTAAAAATATAATCTTTATTGAGTAGAAGATTTAAAAATATGATTTTTATATTTTTAAAGTATTAAAAATATAATCTTTACTATGTAGAAGTGGTAAAAATATAATTTTTACATGTTAGGAATATTAAAAATATCATCTTTTTATAGGTAGCAAAATAAAATGTGATTTCTATAGGGATGATATTGAAAAGGCAAAATTTTTATATATTGAACTTTGAAATAAAAATTCGATTTTTATATATTGAACTTTGAAATAAAAATTCGATTTTTATATATTGAACTTTGAAATAAAAATTCGTTTTTTTTATATATTGAACTTTGAAATAAAAATTCGATTTTTATATATTGAATAGCAAAGTAAAAATTCGATTTTTATATATAGAATAACGAAGTAAAAATGTGATTTTTACGTATGTAGTGAAAGCAGCAACGAAGGTGACAAAAAGGCGAAACGACGAAGACTTCTGCAAATGAAGTGCCGTGGAGCTAGGATAGCTATAAGTGAGAACTTCTCACTCAAATTCTATTTTTCTAGTTATATATATATATACTAGGATGCAGACGGTGCTTATTAGAAGCACCCGACACCCGTCCACATACCATGGACTTGTTTGTTTGGTTGTGTAGTTGGTTAGAGTATTTGATTTGGATTTGATTGATTGGTTGAATTGGAAATTGATATGTGAATGGCGTGGGCCTTCACTAGTCCGGGGATAAGGCTAGGCCTTGTCCCGTTTCTAGTATCGTGCCGTTATGCCGCCGAAATTTTCTAAAATATGTTAGAAAAATAAAAATATCATTTTATTGTGTAAATGAATAATAGAAATTCATATGATAGAATAAAATGTTTTATCGTTAAAAATATAATTTTTAACGTGAATATGAATATAGTGAAAGTGAATAAAATAAATATTCATTTCCAAACCAGACGGTTTGTTTATGTACACCTATTTGAAGGACATTGATTGGATCGATAAATTTTACACATCGCCCAACTGCACGAATAAAATCTGTGTTTGTTTGTTTGAAACCCCACACGGGTGTTGGGATGAAATATGAATTTCACTCATCCTGATTGATTAAATATGTCGATCGATTGATTGACAGGCTGTTATAAGCGTTGAATATCTATATTTGATGCTTATACAGTGTAGTGCACTTTGGTTGATGGTTGATTATTTTTCAATGCTATTATATACATGTGTTGTATGGGAATCCATATAATTAATTTTATATGGTAATTGATTGGGCCTCATTCCAATTTGAAAAATAAAGAATATTATAAAATAAAGAATATTATAAAATAAAAGTTCATGTGTTGACAGTACTCATTCATTGAGATTGGTCATGTGTTGAACGAAATATTTTGATAATAACAACTATTTTGAAAAAGAAATATTTGAAATAGAATATTTGAAAATAGAAATTTATGAAGCCGTGTTGATTAGATTGACGCCATTTTGACGTGAACGATATTTATATCGATTTTATTCATCTTAAAAATGAATATTGAAAAGTGATTTCGAAATCGAATATTTTGAATTGAATTGAAAACGATTTCGAAATGAATTGAATTGAAAACGATTTCGAAATGAATTGAATTGAAAACGATTTCGAAATGAATTGAATTGAAAACGATTTCGAAATGAATTGAATTGAAAACGATTTCGAAATGAATTGAATTGAAAACGATTTCGAGATGAATTGAATTGAAAACGATTTCGAAATGAAATGAATTGAAAACGAATTCAAATTGAATTGAAAACGATTTCGAAATGAATTGAATTGAAAACGATTTCGAAATGAATTGAATTGAAAACGATTTCGAAATGAATTGAATTGAAAACGATTTCGAAATGAATTGAATTGAAAACGATTTCGAAATGAATTGAATTGAAAACGAATTCAAATTGAATTGAAAGTGAATTGAAATGAATTCAAATTGAATTGAAATTTGAATTGAATAGAAATGAATTTTGAAACGAATTTATAAAGAAGAATTCAATTTTGATTTGAATTGAAAAGGAAGTTGAAATTGCTTTTGAAACGAATTTAAAACTATTTATAAAATTCGTTTTAAATAGAAATCGACGAAGTATATATTATATATATAATATAATGGCCTGAATAGAACGCGCCGCGCCGCGGCAGTTCGTGAATTTCGACCATTTATTTCAAACGGACATTGCGGGAGATCCGACCGTCGGATTCTCCTAAAACCGGAACCGTTGGGTTCGTATCGAAAAGAGCCTTCTAACGAATATTAGAAATTTGAAATCTAACGGTTGGATTTGGAGATACGTCCAAATCAAATTCGAAAAAGGTCGCTGTAAGTGCAGTTCGATGGCCATTGTTGGAAATCGACTGTACGGGCCTTGATAA
This sequence comes from Allium sativum, assembly GCA_030737875.1. NCBI lineage: Eukaryota > Viridiplantae > Streptophyta > Magnoliopsida > Asparagales > Amaryllidaceae > Allium > Allium sativum. The sequence continues at coordinate 960,623,282 of CM060922.1, forward strand.
AATTATTAAAAATAGTAATAATTTGTGTAAAATCATAAGAAATGATTTGGGAAGAATTGGGATGAAAAACTCCATATTTGAAAAGATAAAAATAGATTTTTATCGAATTGAACTAGTTTTGAACTAGAATTATAATTCTATTTATTTTTAAATAAATAAACTGAATTCGAAAAGGGTTTTAAAAGTAACCAAAATTCCAATGATTGCATTGGAGTGGATTTGAATCGAAATTGTCTTCGGAATATTTCGATGTTGGAATTCGTGATTATACAGGTGTTGTTATGGAAATTTGAAAGATATATATTTATATCGTTATTTCCAATACGACATTTGTTAATCATAGAATTTGATATTGAATATAAGCCGGGATATTTTCTATTCAGAGCCTTGTATTTAATATCAAATGTGATTTGGGTTTGTCGTGAATGGTGTCTTCACTAACACTGTTCTTGAACCCAGTTGAGAAATGATTAAATCTTTTTATTTAGATTTAATGAAGTGTACCAATTAAATAACATTTAATTGGAATTGAATCGATATTGATTTTTGGGTTTATCGTGGACAGTGTTTTAAATAACACTCGTTCTTTAACCCGACGATTAATGAATGTGATTTTGGGTTTATCGTGAACCGTGTTTTTAAAATGACACTGATTCTTTAACCCAGTCAAAAGATTAAAACTAAGTGGAGTTTTAATGAATCTTTAATTAGATTGAAAAGATCGAGAATGGAGTATCACCAGTTTTGCTCCAGGCGATAGTTAAATCTTTAATTAGATTTGAACGTGAAATTTAGAAACTAACTGTCGGTTAGCCAAGCAGAATGGTTTTCTGGATATTGATCTGATGTTGGTTTCGGCCTTCGGGGTTAATATTTGGGGAATTATTCTCTTGATTAATTTACGGTTAGTGACTAATGAATTGGAATGAGGCGTATGTTGTGTTTGTGTAACACTTATTTAAAATATACGCGAGTTATTCGGAAAGACCGGGTTTATCCCATTCTGAATAACTGATACGACGATAAGTCGAAGATGAAGACGATGGTCGAAGACTGGAGGTCTTCACGTCGTTTGGGGGATAACTGATGATCTTGATTGGGCTGTACACCCAAGAAGATGGAAACAGTTAGTGATCGTCCAGACGTACTTGGAGATCGAAGGATATGCGGGGTACTAGGTGCCTCCGGTTTCGTTCAGACCCAGAACGGACTTGTAAATGGACTGTGTGTCTGACATTGGATTTTAGTCCGTGTGATTGATCTCTATTAAATATATATCTGTTTGGCGGCGGAGAATTTATTCTCTTGCTTAACGCCCTTCTCTGAGACGTACGAGCTCAGGGGTTATATATTGATGGATATCAAACGCATGGAGTGAATTGCCTGTGTGGCATGCCTAAGTGGCAATTGATCGAGGCTTCTGTTGAAAAGCAAAGTCTTGTGGTGATGATCAAAGCACGGCCTTTGTGGCGTAGCTTTGTGTAACGTTTGTTTCGCGAGTTTCACACCCGGTATGAACCAAAAACGGGAGACGGACGTCAGGGAGGGCATGCGTTTCTTTCTAGCTAGAAGTGGCGTCAGTGGTTTTACACGCCCTGACGAGTTTGACTTATGTGGTTGTTGCTGTTGCGAGGCGCCTCGGTTATATCGGTTTCGGCCGAATGCATTCTGGTCGGCTGACGGACCAGACTTACGCCCCAAAGGGCGGAGAAACGTATTGCTCAGGCACTATAATCCACATCGGTGGACCGGCCCTGAGGATCCAAGGGGCAGTTGCGGCTGCTCCGGAGACATGGGCTAGATTGTCTCGAATCGGTTGAGGACTATCTCTTGCCTCGGTTCATAGATGGAAATCCAATTTCCAAATACGTGACTTTGCGGTTTTATTTGTAAACCTATATATGGCGACATAGTGGCATGGGACGCTCATGTCGCCTATGATTGATACTTATGATTTGAAGTTGTTTTATACACTATGCACTTATAATAGTATCGAAAGATTTGTTTTAAACGTATCAAGCATTCTTTGGCTGTTATAAGGGAAAACCTTATCCCCCGGCTTGCGTTGCATTGTGTGATAGGACCTGGGTCTTATAACAACTTCATTTTTCTTTATTTAGCATTGCGCTGTTTGTTTTATGCACTGTTATTCTTGGGAGGAAACCCGTTCCGTGTTATACGGCGTGGTCCCTTGATTTACCTAACTTTAAAATAAAGATTAATAACTGTTTTAGTTCTCACACCAGTCCCATGACTGACCTGGAGTTTATTGTTTTAACCTAAACTCTGGGTGCCCCTATTTTGACACGGGCAGCTAGTAGTTTTGGTTTTTGCAGATTTATATTCACAGGATCCTGGTTTACAGCTGGAACGATATCCGGAAAGCTTTGTATCCGTATATCTACATCTAGTTGTGTATTGTAATATTTTTCCGCTGCTATGTATTTAAATGTAATTTAAATCTCTGATATTTCTGTGTAATATTCATTTATACTCTGTATATTCTTGTAATCTGATGCATTGTTGTAATATACAATGAAATGTTCTTCTGTATGCGTTCTGTTTTGTCCTGTTCTCAAACGATAGGGCGTTTCGAACGGCCTGGATCGGTTTAGCGACTGGTTCGGACCGAGCGAGATTTCCTGTCGTCACATTTGGTATCATAGCTTTGGTTTACAAAGCAGAGAACAAGGCACATTAGAAACATACGAAAGAATTCATCAGATATTGGATTAGTAATATCCAATTAGAATGACTCGTTAGAGATAGGATCAGTAGTATCCTAGAACGAGTGTGAAGAGTATATTTTTCAAATGAAAACAAATTTTGTTTTGAAAATTTAATTCAATTATTCGTAGTTGATTATTTATTTATATTGATTTGGACAATTCAGTATATAAAGAATTTGCATATACGCCTTGCAAACGTATATTCAAAGTTTTAATATATTGAATAGATATAGAATCACACTCTAGTCGCCCGGAGAAGGTACTGATGATAGCACGTGCATCATCAGTATTTATGTTCGTGTTTCGAAGGTGTGATTTCTATATATTTCCTATTGACTGGTGTGAGAACCAAAGCTATATAGGATTTATTGTTGTGATTTGGCATCAAGAATCTGATTTTTGTATATGTATCAAAATTACGAATTTGAAACTCTAATTCACTAAGGGATTGATGTTTGTGGTGTTTGTTTAGTTGTTTTATAATTTTGAACCATTATGCCTAATTTGATCGAATATTGAATTGTATTGAAAATTGGTCGCAGTAGCTTGCATGTATATATACTTACATTGAACAGGTCATAGCAAGGAGGCTAGAGCCAGAGAATAAAATTTGTTTGCCCGACAAATAGGTACATGTTTACTACATAATTTCCTGTTTTGTTTGGGTGATGATGATTTTGTGAGCCTATTGGCTAGCCGCTTGGCTTTTTCTTTTTCTTTTTGAGATCTGAAGGACCGGGGAAGCTATTTGAAATTCCCCGATGCTCCCGGTGCAGGGGAGGTTATGGCGAAATTTTTCAAAAATTTAGGGAGTTAGCCAAATTTTTGAAATTTTGAAAATTCACAGAAACTAAAGAGTTGGAGAATGGAAGCCAGATCGAACATAGAGTTGATTAATCAAACCACTTTCGACTTTGTTCCTTTTCGGGGACGAAAAGTTTTAAGTGGGGGAGATTGTAACAACCCGGAAAATCTGGGCCAGTTTAAAATTTTTATTTTTGGCAATTTTAGCGAATTTGATTATTTAAAATGAATTATTTTAAATAATATCGACGAGAAATTTATTTTGAATATAATTCGATCGTATATATTATACGCGTCGTCGTTAGAATATAAATATTTATATATAATTATAAATAGAATTGAAAATGGCGCGGTAGTTCGATAATTCGATTTCAAACTTCAATTGAATGTACCGGGTGCAAAACAATCCGGATTTTAGTGAAACCAAAAATAATAGGATCTAATTGATGATGTCTTTCCAACGAATCCGACCAATCGAAGTTTCGTAACGGGAATGATAAGATATGTCCAGTTGAAAATTCTGAATAGTCGCTATGGAATTCAGGCCCTTAAAAATGGACATTTTGCAAACGACCTCGGATTTCGACGAAACCAGTTTTGTTGGGTCCGGGATGTGAAGTTATTGCTAGATTCCAAATTTCATAATTTTTCGAATCAATATGTGAGCGTGGCATAGGAAAACGTGTTTTGACCATTTCAGTTGAATTTAATCGACTGGAAATTGGCCATTTTTCCAACGGTCTCGGAATTCGACGAAACTAGTTTTGTTAGGACCGTATCGTCAATACGAAGCTAGAAAATATTTTTCTGGAATTTTTCTAGTTAGTATGTGACCCCGGTAATTTGAAATGCGCGTTTAAAATTCAATATAGTGATTTAAATGAAAATTCAAAAGGAAACTGATTGTAACCATCAAATCAGCTTGCGAAACATATCCCATTGTGTTCAGAATGGGGGTAAAACGCTAGGGACGACAGTCGGTGGGTTTCGTCTAGAAGTCGAAATAAAAAGTTGTTTTTTTTAGAAATTTAGAATAATAAAATAATTAAATTTTATATAAACCCCCCCCCCCAACCTTTTGCTCTCTCTCCAGATTCATTTCAAATTTAAAAAAAAAAAAAAAGGGGAAGAAGGAAGAATCCCCGACGCCTTACGTCAGGCCGCCGCCTCGTCCAATCTCCGCCTCCTCGTCAACGCGCCACGCCTCGGAATCGCCACCACGCCTCGACGAAGCCGACCCCCCCCTCCTCCGAACCCTCGACGAAGCCGATCCCCCCTCCGCTTCTTCTCCTTCCCCTGGCGCCTCCGTTCGTCTCCGCTCCCTTCACCAAATCGAAGGCCAACCCTAGCTGAAGCCGCCGCGACCTCGCATCAGACCCCCCCCCCCTTTCCAGACCTCGACCGACGCTACCCCCCCCCTTTTCCAGACCTCGACCGACGCTACCCCCCCCCCCCCCTGACAAACGGAGAAACCCCCTGTAAGTTTTCTGGAACTGATTTTATTTTTATAAACTGATTTTTATTTATTTTATAAACTGAAATTTTATTTTATTATACAAAATAAATTTTATTTATATGGTAAAGTTATAAAAAGGTAATCTTTTATGTTTTTAAAGTAGTAAAAATATAGTTTTTATATTTTTAAAGAATTAAAAATATAATCTTTATTGAGTAGAAGATTTAAAAATATGATTTTTATATTTTTAAAGTATTAAAAATATAATCTTTACTATGTAGAAGTGGTAAAAATATAATTTTTACATGTTAGGAATATTAAAAATATCATCTTTTTATAGGTAGCAAAATAAAATGTGATTTCTATAGGGATGATATTGAAAAGGCAAAATTTTTATATATTGAACTTTGAAATAAAAATTCGATTTTTATATATTGAACTTTGAAATAAAAATTCGATTTTTATATATTGAACTTTGAAATAAAAATTCGTTTTTTTTATATATTGAACTTTGAAATAAAAATTCGATTTTTATATATTGAATAGCAAAGTAAAAATTCGATTTTTATATATAGAATAACGAAGTAAAAATGTGATTTTTACGTATGTAGTGAAAGCAGCAACGAAGGTGACAAAAAGGCGAAACGACGAAGACTTCTGCAAATGAAGTGCCGTGGAGCTAGGATAGCTATAAGTGAGAACTTCTCACTCAAATTCTATTTTTCTAGTTATATATATATACTAGGATGCAGACGGTGCTTATTAGAAGCACCCGACACCCGTCCACATACCATGGACTTGTTTGTTTGGTTGTGTAGTTGGTTAGAGTATTTGATTTGGATTTGATTGATTGGTTGAATTGGAAATTGATATGTGAATGGCGTGGGCCTTCACTAGTCCGGGGATAAGGCTAGGCCTTGTCCCGTTTCTAGTATCGTGCCGTTATGCCGCCGAAATTTTCTAAAATATGTTAGAAAAATAAAAATATCATTTTATTGTGTAAATGAATAATAGAAATTCATATGATAGAATAAAATGTTTTATCGTTAAAAATATAATTTTTAACGTGAATATGAATATAGTGAAAGTGAATAAAATAAATATTCATTTCCAAACCAGACGGTTTGTTTATGTACACCTATTTGAAGGACATTGATTGGGTCGATAAATTTTACACATCGCCCAACTGCACGAATAAAATCTGTGTTTGTTTGTTTGAAACCCCACACGGGTGTTGGGATGAAATATGAATTTCACTCATCCTGATTGATTAAATATGTCGATCGATTGATTGACAGGCTGTTATAAGCGTTGAATATCTATATTTGATGCTTATATAGTGTAGTGCACTTTGGTTGATGGTTGATTATTTTTCAATGCTATTATATACATGTGTTGTATGGGAATCCATATAATTAATTTTACATGGTAATTGATTGGGCCTCATTCCAATTTGAAAAATAAAGAATATTATAAAATAAAGAATATTATAAAATAAAAGTTCATGTGTTGACAGTACTCATTCATTGAGATTGGTCATGTGTTGAACGAAATATTTTGATAATAACAACTATTTTGAAAAAGAAATATTTGAAATAGAATATTTGAAAATAGAAATTTATGAAGCCGTGTTGATTAGATTGACGCCATTTTGACGTGAACGATATTTATATCGATTTTATTCATCTTAAAAATGAATATTGAAAAGTGATTTCGAAATCGAATATTTTGAATTGAATTGAAAACGATTTCGAAATGAATTGAATTGAAAACGATTTCGAAATGAATTGAATTGAAAACGATTTCGAAATGAATTGAATTGAAAACGATTTCGAAATGAATTGAATTGAAAACGATTTCGAAATGAATTGAATTGAAAACGATTTCGAAATGAATTGAATTGAAAACGATTTCGAGATGAAATGAATTGAAAATGAATTCAAATTGAATTGAAAACGATTTCGAAATGAATTGAATTGAAAACGATTTCGAAATGAATTGAATTGAAAACGATTTCGAAATGAATTGAATTGAAAACGATTTCGAAATGAATTGAATTGAAAACGATTTCGAAATGAATTGAATTGAAAACGATTTCGAAATGAATTGAATTGAAAACGAATTCAAATTGAATTGAAAGTGAATTGAAATGAATTCAAATTGAATTGAAATTTGAATTGAATAGAAATGAATTTTGAAACGAATTTATAAAGAAGAATTCAATTTTGATTTGAATTGAAAAGGAAGTTGAAATTGCTTTTGAAACGAATTTAAAACTATTTATAAAATTCGTTTTAAATAGAAATCGACGAAGTATATATTATATATATTATATATATAATATAATGGCCTGAATAGAACGCGCCGCGCCGCGGCAGTTCGTGAATTTCGACCATTTATTTCAAACGGACATTGCGGGAGATCCGACCGTCGGATTCTCCTAAAACCGGAACCGTTGGGTTCGTATCGAAAAGAGCCTTCTAACGAATATTAGAAATTTGAAATCTAACGGTTGGATTTGGAGATACGTCCAAATCAAATTCGAAAAAGGTCGCTGTAAGTGCAGTTCGATGGCCATTGTTGGAAATCGACTGTACGGGCCTTGATAAAATTATTAAAAATAGTAATAATTTGTGTAAAATCATAAGAAATGATTTGGGAAGAATTGGGATGAAAAACTCCATATTTGAAAAGATAAAAATAGATTTTTATCGAATTGAACTAGTTTTGAACTAGAATTATAATTCTATTTATTTTTAAATAAATAAACTGAATTCGAAAAGGGTTTTAAAAGTAACCAAAATTCCAATGATTGCATTGGAGTGGATTTGAATCGAAATTGTCTTCGGAATATTTCGATGTTGGAATTCGTGATTATACAGGTGTTGTTATGGAAATTTGAAAGATATATATTTATATCGTTATTTCCAATACGACATTTGTTAATCATAGAATTTGATATTGAATATAAGCCGGGATATTTTCTATTCAGAGCCTTGTATTTAATATCAAATGTGATTTGGGTTTGTCGTGAATGGTGTCTTCACTAACACTGTTCTTGAACCCAGTTGAGAAATGATTAAATCTTTTTATTTAGATTTAATGAAGTGTACCAATTAAATAACATTTAATTGGAATTGAATCGATATTGATTTTTGGGTTTATCGTGGACAGTGTTTTAAATAACACTCGTTCTTTAACCCGACGATTAATGAATGTGATTTTGGGTTTATCGTGAACCGTGTTTTTAAAATGACACTGATTCTTTAACCCAGTCAAAAGATTAAAACTAAGTGGAGTTTTAATGAATCTTTAATTAGATTGAAAAGATCGAGAATGGAGTATCACCAGTTTTGCTCCAGGCGATAGTTAAATCTTTAATTAGATTTGAACGTGAAATTTAGAAACTAACTGTCGGTTAGCCAAGCAGAATGGTTTTCTGGATATTGATCTGATGTTGGTTTCGGCCTTCGGGGTTAATATTTGGGGAATTATTCTCTTGATTAATTTACGGTTAGTGACTAATGAATTGGAATGAGGCGTATGTTGTGTTTGTGTAACACTTATTTAAAATATACGCGAGTTATTCGGAAAGACCGGGTTTATCCCATTCTGAATAACTGATACGACGATAAGTCGAAGATGAAGACGATGGTCGAAGACCGGAGGTCTTCACGTCATTTGGGGGATAACTGATGATCTTGATTGGGCTGTACACCCAAGAAGATGGAAACAGTTAGTGATCGTCCAGACGTACTTGGAGATCGAAGGATATGCGGGGTACTAGGTGCCTCCGGTTTCGTTCAGACCCAGAACGGACTTGTAAATGGACTGTGTGTCTGACATTGGATTTTAGTCCGTGTGATTGATCTCTATTAAATATATATCTGTTTGGCGGCGGAGAATTTATTCTCTTGCTTAACGCCCTTCTCTGAGACGTACGAGCTCAGGGGTTATATATTGATGGATATCAAACGCATGGAGTGAATTGCCTGTGTGGCATGCCTAAGTGGCAATTGATCGAGGCTTCTGTTGAAAAGCAAAGTCTTGTGGTGATGATCAAAGCACGGCCTTTGTGGCGTAGCTTTGTGTAACGTTTGTTTCGCGAGTTTCACACCCGGTATGAACCAAAAACGGGAGACGGACGTCCGGGAGGGCATGCGTTTCTTTCTAGCTAGAAGTGGCGTCAGTGGTTTTACACGCCCTGACGAGTTTGACTTATGTGGTTGTTGCTGTTGCGAGGCGCCTCGGTTATATCGGTTTCGGCCGAATGCATTCTGGTCGGCTGACGGACCAGACTTACGCCCCAAAGGGCGGAGAAACGTATTGCTCAGGCACTATAATCCACATCGGTGGACCGGCCCTGAGGATCCAAGGGGCAGTTGCGGCTGCTCCGGAGACATGGGCTAGATTGTCTCGAATCGGTTGAGGACTATCTCTTGCCTCGGTTCATAGATGGAAATCCAATTTCCAAATACGTGACTTTGCGGTTTTATTTGTAAACCTATATATGGCGACATAGTGGCATGGGACGCTCATGTCGCCTATGATTGATACTTATGATTTGAAGTTGTTTTATACACTATGCACTTATAATAGTATCGAAAGATTTGTTTTAAACGTATCAAGCATTCTTTGGCTGTTATAAGGGAAAACCTTATCCCCCGGCTTGCGTTGCATTGTGTGATAGGACCTGGGTCTTATAACAGCTTCATTTTTCTTTATTTAGCATTGCGCTGTTTGTTTTATGCACTGTTATTCTTGGGAGGAAACCCGTTCCGTGTTATACGGCGTGGTCCCTTGATTTACCTAACTTTAAAATAAAGATTAATAACTGTTTTAGTTCTCACACCAGTCCCATGACTGACCTGGAGTTTATTGTTTTAACCTAAACTCTGGGTGCCCCTATTTTGACACGGGCAGCTAGTAGTTTTGGTTTTTGCAGATTTATATTCACAGGATCCTGGTTTACAGCTGGAACGATATCCGGAAAGCTTTGTATCCGTATATCTACTTCTAGTTGTGTATTGTAATATTTTTCCGCTGCTATGTATTTAAATGTAATTTAAATCTCTGATATTTCTGTGTAATATTCATTTATACTCTGTATATTCTTGTAATCTGATGCATTGTTGTAATATACAATGAAATGTTCTTCTGTATGCGTTCTGTTTTGTCCTGTTCTCAAACGATAGGGCGTTTCGAACGGCCTGGATCGGTTTAGCGACTGGTTCGGACCGAGCGAGATTTCCTGTCGTCACACATCCCTATGGAACCATGCCGCAATAGGGACACCTTTGGGGAAGAATCGCTTCCCAGACATGCTGAAAAGAAAAGGAAAAGGGATTCAAAAAGAGAATCGAAAGATATTTAAAATGGCTTTGGGGAATATGTTTATCAAAATAAACTTTTTCTTTTGAAAATGCTTTCTTTTAAATCCCTTTTGAAAACAATTTTCAAAATCTTTTATCTGATCTGGTAACCTTCCACTCTGATACCAAATATGATACCCCACGTCCGGTAATGTCACTCTTTAATAGAACGCATTAAGTTTCATGAAGAATTATAGGTAAACAGAAACAGAAACATCACAAGATAGATATAAAATAACAGCAAAATTTGAATTTAAAACTTTATTAAACAGAAAACATCGTGGTCTAAAACCTAGTTACATCATAAGTCTGTACTACAAAAAACCCATTACATTAATTTAAAATTATGTCTTGTATTAAAATCATCAGAGTACAATAACATATAAAAAGCATAGTCCCTAAAATATAGCCATACCAGAGAAGACAGGAATCAAAGCGGTACATCTAAGTAGCCCCAAGCAGAATGAAAGAGAGAATCCAAATCAAGACTGAGTATTCCCACCCTGAGAACCTGGGGGAAGGGGAAACAAAAGAGGGAGAGGGGAAAAAAATGGATCAGACATAAAGTCTGGCGAGTCCAGTTACTTTTAGCATATAAATAAGTAAAAGCATCATGATAGGCATATAAACTGGATGAGAGAGATAACAGTATCATAAGACATGAATAACATAATGAGCAGGGTGAGCAGAATAAACAGAACATGATATATTGCGCTTCTCTAATACTTTTCTCTGCACCAATATTAGTTTAACAGAAACAAGATGATCCTTACAGAAACAGATGGTAGACTTAGGTGTACTTCTAGTGATGGGTTTTACCCTCAACAAGAATTACATACAGCACAACAGAAATGACAGGTGTTACCCCCAACAAGAATAATAGGCTTCTAAATAAGCAAGACTAAACGTACCCTAATTTTTACCCTAATCGATCGCTCCCTACCCTGTAGACACCCTATGTTGGCCCCACAGTAGGATTTATCACTTCCTAAAATGGCAACCCCTTTATTAACGAGATGCACAACCATCTACAGATGTCACAACATCTTAATTTTCCTGAGCAAGATGGACCCATGCATGCACATGACTCCGTTGGATCCCGTGTTGTCGACACCTCCACCTATATGAACCTATTATAATCAACTCAGTAAGCATGCCCTGACCCCGACCTATTTCGTGGTACCCCGTTTGATACCAAGATAGGTTACCGACATATACGGGTCCCACACGACAGATGATACAAGCTACCCCCTAGACTTGCATCCCTACTACTAGGATTTTGACAGGTTTTGCCTAACAGTTTAACAAGATAGCATAACCCCAACATGTAATACAGGTTAAGTTTATCGGGCTTTAACGTGATTAACTTAACCCTCCACCGATTCAAGCAAGTTTACTTAACCCCTACCCAATTCAATAGGTTCATGTAACTCCCACAAATTATAAACAGGATAAGTATTTCAGGTTAACGAGTTATTATCATATTTCCATTTATGGCTGTGGACTAGACCTCTCACATTAAGTCTACCACTTGTGAATGCTAGATATGCCAGGTAGTCTGGGAAGACTTCTACTACAAGTCGAACTTAATCTCGTGCCTTAGCACCATTATGTGTACATTTATGCACTCGACCCCTCACATTAGATTGAGCACTTGTGGACGCTAGATTTGCCGGGTGGTTCTGGGCAGACTTCTACCACAAGTGTAATCTAACCTCGTTTCTAAGTGCGGTTACAGTTTCTAATTACAGTAAATCTAGGCATGTTCATTATTAAACCGTTTTTCATGTTTATCCAAGGTTATGCACCAAATCCCAATCTTATAAGTTATGCCCCAAATTAAAGTTATAGACCAAGGTGTAGATTATGCCCCAAATCCCAATCTTATTTTACCATATAAGTTATCCCTCAATTTATCATCCCCATCCGTTCCCAATTTCATACGTTTGCATATTTCAGCCGTAGACCTAGGCTCGAAGGTAGCCTGGCTATAAAAATAAAAAAAGGGAAGGATAGAGAGAAGAGAGCAGGAATAAGCATAATGCTACGTCAGAAACAGGCATACTAACTGAATAAGCATACGGTGATATAATTAGGCAAAATAGTAGAATGGGCATATGATGACAAAATTAGGCATGATAACAGAACAGGCATGTTAAGAATAGGCATATGAAAACTAATCAGTAAATTAGATGAACAAGTAATAGCAAATCTGATTAGTGGTGATTCAAGTTATTAATAGGCACCGATTTAGATCCAACTTATAAACATGTCCGGATTACTTTTTACATATTTATATCTATAAATAACATAAACTCACTATGACTAGATCTAAAGAATAGAGAAGTGATTGTTGATGTTGAAGCAGAGATTCTTCAATACGTATAACTTGTTGTTGCAGACGAATAGGCTAATTTAATTTGAGTTAGGGCATCATCTCGTTGTCTCCATTGTTTTTGGTGAATAAAACAATGAGAATGAGGTCTTATTTAAAGCCTAAGGTCAACGAATCTCGCTCAGAAATGCGTCCACGTACACAGAAAAGGATCTTCCCAGATCTGACTGGGGTCGACCCAGGGGTCGACATAAGAGTCGACCCCCTTGTGTAGGGATCGATCCCTGGGTCGACACCTATGGGCACGAGGTCAACCCCTAACGGGCCAATTTACCCCTTTTCTGCTATTTGATTTTGATCTCTGGATTAGTTTTATTTATATTTAAATGTCTTATATGTATACAAACTTCAAACCTTAATATCTTCTTCATACGATGTTTGTTTTACGCAAACTTAATGTTGATCTAAAGCAGAATTCCGAGATAAACGCAATGGTGCAGTTCGTTTTACTTAATTCCCAATATTTAATTAAGTATTCTTTAGTTTATCATTATAGTATTCTTTAAAATTACGGGGTGTTGTGTGTGTGTGTGTGTGTATATATATATATATATATATATATATATATATCGTTCCAACCCACGTCTCCTTCCCCAAACCCCATTTTTCATCAAACCCAAACCCTCGTCATTCCTAAGCTCCAATCCGAGCAACCTCCACTCCGTTTCATCACTAATTACCACCAAAATCCTTCTTATGCAAATCTCTACCCGATTATACTCCGGATTTGCAATTTTGTTTGCCCGATGCGCTGATTCCTCCATGACACCTCCTCAAAATTTCTCCTCTCAACACGCCATCCTCACACCTCAGGAAGCCGCATGGTTAGACCATGACGAGGAGAAGATTGAGTTTTAGTTGGCCACATCCAAATATGATTTTCATGTTGGTCGGCAGGTGAAGTTCGCTGATTTCGCCACTTTTAGTTTGGAGGAGCTTTTTGTTGCCGTAGGCCTAGCACCGATCCTACATTTTGACACTTTTGAGCATGACTTGTACCCCATGTTGCGTCCGTCTGTTTGATGCCCAGATGGATACTGACATCAATGATGAGTCTTTACGTCATCCGATCTTAGATTATGGGCACCTATATCGAGTTCACCAACGACGAATTAGCTAAGATTTTGGGCATATGGCAGTCAAAGTCGAGCTTGATGCTATAGTGATAAAGGACCATCAGATTCTTTAGCTTATCTTCCTTAAAGCTCCTAGAGCCTGGACCACCACCAATCTGCGACCCATCGCTCGTGTAGTTGTGCGCATCATATAACACAACATCATCCAGAAGACGGGAAGCTTGGAGCATATTTATCTTTCTACTCTCTGTGCCACTAATGCTATTCTTGGCGGTATAACTGTAAAATGGGCGCATGTGCTTATGATTCATCTTCATGAGCCTTTCATCAGCACCCCGCGGTGCTACTTTCCTTATAGCCATTTGCTCACCCGTCTCTTCCGAAACTTTCAGGTGAGACATTCTAGGGAGACTGCTATGAAGTTGGCACCGACCTCCATTAACCGTGCCACTCTCCGAAAGATGGACATTCAACTACCCGATGCTCTTGTCCCCACTCTGCCTGCTCCAACTCAGTAGCCTCGCAGCCCCAACAGCCATGCCAGAAGAGCCCAGAGCTCGCCTCCCTCCGCAACATCTAGGCCGAGCTCCGTGAGGAGCAGCGCCGTCAGGCATGTGAGTTGGTTGCATCTTGGCCATACTATGTTCCTGGCGCATATGTGATAATGGATTAGGCTCCAGCTATGGAGCTCGACCGGCCTACAGTGGGTCGTCATCGTGTAACAACCCGGATTTTGAAAAGGTAATAGGAACGACTTAGATATTTTGATGTTTAAAATTCTAAATTAAATTAAGAATTAACGTAAAAAATAAATATATATATTCGGGTTTCGACATAGAATTTGGAGTATAAATATTTAAATTTTGTATGAATGATTTGGGAAGGGAAAATTTATTATAATAAATCTGCATAGGATTCTTGTCTTGAATTTAGTTTTAATATAACCGTTATGTCAAATAAACAAGATTTACAATATTAAGTAAACTGTATATTTAAATTTGAAATTTTGTATAGTTTGAAACTTAAACGGTGTAATTTATTTAGAAAATTGAAGGATATGTCAACATATGAAATGGGACGTATTCATAAATTTAAGGGCTAACTTGGTGAATTTGGTTTAAATAAGAAATTTGGATAAATGTAAATTCTTTGTATTGTGTTGTGTACATAGTGGATAATGGTACATATTTAAATACAAATTTGTTATTTGGTTTTACACTTGTTTTAACTTTGTTGAAGTGGTTGCCATGTGTCCGTTTGGTTCTGTGATTGGGTAACGCATGTCCTCGTTGTCCGTATTTGATGTCTATTGCCGTCTTCTTTTATCGACTCTCCCCATTCCCATTACTTCAAGGGAAGAACAAGAGGAAAAAACCAGGCCTTTCCCTTTTATTTCAGGAAGCAGCCGATTGGATTTGGCCATTCTCCCACAAATAACTTCCATTTCTAAATTGATTTCTCTCCAAGATCTCCCGTGCTCTATTTTCAAAATGAAAGCCGTGAATATTGCCTTCCTTTCAGGAAGCCATCATCTGCGTTTTCTCTGCGGTTGAAGTTCGGTGATGGCTGCTACTGTAACGCGAATCGACGTTGTCGGCTCCTTCACCATTTGCGACTTGGCCTCCACTTTATCCCAGCCGAGTGGCTCCTTCCCTTTCCCTTACCGTCGATGCTCCTCTCTTCCCTAATAGGACCGGAAACTCAGCCCGTAGCCACCCGTCGAGCCACCGAGCCCCGGTTGGGCTCCAGCACTACTTAAGATCTTGTTGAACAACCGCCAACCACTGGTTACTGAGTCCCAAGATTCTCCTTTTGCGGAACCTAGATCGTCAGCTTCAGAATCTTCCTACCCATTAACTAAAGCTCATGACGACGGTGGCTCCGATCGACGAAGTGGCTGGTGCATGAGCGAGTACTGGTAGGAGCTGTGAATTCGGGACAAGAAGAAATCTTTAATTATGGTGAGTGTTTTACTTCCAAATCTATATCTAATTTACAGTATTTGATGCCTCATTGCCTATATTACGATTTACTTTGTGTTAATGGACCGAATTATTGCATGTTAATGGACTGGGATGTCCATAAATGATTGTTTGGATATTTGATTGAATTGGGTGATATTGTTTGAAATTGGATTGTTAATGAACTTGAACTCAAACACATTTATGCTGCTTTCATTTCACTGTGTGGCGCGAAACCAAGTTACTCTCATGCCTATTTTAAAGTTGTCCTAAGTTACACGCGTTTGTGGTTGCATGTTACGACTTCCCAATTACATAAAATCTAGCTGCTGTATAATTTGCATATAGCATAGTTGAGGTTTGACCTTCCCTTTTGCTAAGGTATACTGAGAATCCCCATAAATATATGGAAATGGGAAGCTTGTTTGCACCTACCTTGTAGTTACAGGCTTTTTCTTTTGCTAACCACCAAGGAGATTTTACCATGACCGTATGTTTGCATGATTGAATTACGAATGGCACCTTTCCTTCCATAATCTAATCCACTTATTATTGCATTCAAAAAGGTTTTGCTATTAGAACCTGATTGTTCACTTATATTCTTAAACCATTTTTGTGTCTACATCAAATTTAGTAATACCCAAATGTCAACTTACGAAATTAAATGTGATGACAATTATCTTTTCCAATTGAGTACATAAATTTTACTTCAGCTCTTGTAACCTACTTATAATTATGGATTAGGATCAAATACTTGGCATTTTACTTATAAATGTTATCAAATGAAGGCAAGACATTCCAATGGTTGTCCCTATATATTAGGTCGTGAACTAAACTAGTGATATGTGTATTTTAGAAAGATGTTGCATATTTGGTGTTGTCCTGAAAGGGGAGAAAAACCATGATTTTCATGGAACACAGGTTGATGTACCTTATATTGTTATGTATTTAAGTTCATTTGAAATATTATCTTACCTTGAAATATTTTATTTTAAACATATGTTCCACTTTATACATGTGTGGTCATTATATGTGTTGATGTAACTTTCATTTGACATTTATGTGCATGACCATGAGATTCTGCTGTGTTTCTATGTCATCAAAACATGAAGTGTGTGTACATATACGTTGGTATTCTTGCAAACCAGTGACCATGACAATTTGATTATTTTCTTACCTCATTTCAAGTAATGAGACAGTACTTGATTTAAACATATACCGTTGTTTCTAAAATATGCAGTAATCACTTTATATATATTGTTTTATCCTTATATATTTGAAAAAAAATCGTATGTACCCAAGCTTCATAAATTACTGTGTTGTCTTAAGTCACTCAATTTGGTCATAATTTAGTTGGAAACTGGTATACTTTTAGCTTCCAAATACCCATTTTATTTGTATTCCATCCCAAATATATGACGCATTCTATCTTGCATGCATAAGGACACGGGTCCTTTAATTGTCTGTTTAAGAATTCATGTCCTTTGATTGTGTGTAGCTTCTGTAAAAACTGTCATGCCTTGTGTTCAAAACATAGAAATTAACAATTAGTTCAAGCCAATTAAACTGTGATTTGTTTTTTTAGCATTTTTTATAGCATGCAATTAACACATTTGTTCATTTTCTAAGTGCATGGTAACGGGTGAAAGGTCAATCTTGTTATCTCATATTATGTAGCATGCAGTTATGTGAAACATTTGTTAATTGCTAGAACTGATAGTGCCATGTATATAGTTTTGCATTCTTTTGTTCTTTTTTACTTTAATTGCCTACAGCTTGATTTGCAAGGCACCATTCCCTGCACATGCAAGTAGTCAAATTCACACTACATCTACCAGTTGATATATTAAGGGTGGTAATCAAACTTGTGACCAACAGTTGCTTATAGATACAACTTTAATGTAATATAAAGCAAATGGAGAGACTCGACCTAAAGATTCAAACAGTAGAATTGTAGCGTTGTTGACAACATGAAGAGGGGAGGTGCGTAGATGAATGTGCGTATAAAGCTCGACAAAAGTTGTAATTTATTAAAAGAAATTATGTGTAAATTTATATATATTTTTTTCCGTTTTATAAAATGTTGGAAACTCTGATATTAGAATAAAATTTTATTTTGCTGTTGTTGTTGAGCACTGTGATTCTATGTTAAATTCCATTTTTAAACCTTGTAAGTCAATAACAATCCATCGTTTTGAACGCTTCAAATTGGTTTAACCATCGACTTGGGGCGGTCGAAATGGCAGGCTATTACATTTGGTATCAGAGCGAGGTTTATACAAAACTTGGCTTATTGGGAGTAAAACTCGTTAGAGATATAGTGGAGATACCCTAGAATGAGCGGAATTGACAATAGAATTGCTTTAGAGATAGCACATTTTGGGAAGAATAAAATATTTTAACGAGATTTGGAGAAAAATAAATAAATATAAATTATTATTTTAAGAGATTTTGAAGATATATACATACATACATACATACATATATATATATTACGAGGGAAATATTTTCAAAATAAAAGCTTTCTTATTGGAATTCTCGTTTAGAAGTCCTTTGCAACGAGAATTTCTGAAGTTACCATCAAGGAAATATATATAAGTGACCCTAAAAAGGGAGTTTTGGTTGAAAATCGAAATAAATAAGTATGGGTTTTTGAAGGAATAGTAATTTGTCAAAGTGGAAACCCGAATGATGTCCGATTTGAGAATGACTGTTAAATAAGAACTACTCAATTTTGAAATTTGACTCGGATCAGACTGGGATCGGTATTAATCGCTTTAACATAATGTTTGGTTGCATTTAGAAATAGAGTATCAGTGATAGTTAGTAATAGAAACAACCAAGTGTAAACTAATCGCTTTCCCTTTGATTAATTAAAGGCTTTGACATGCATATATATATATATATATATATTGAATTTAATACAATCTTCATTGAGATTTGTGGGAAATTATGTACGATGAGGATTTTGAGTAAATGGTTTAGCAATACCAAATGGTATGGGACGTTTGGTAGTACTTTACTGATTACTTCTTTTGACTTCTCATACGGAATATTCGTTTGTCTTGTACTCCTAGTTAGTGCAATTTGTTTCTCTTCTCATTAATATTAAAGGAATGTAATATGGGAAGCATGTGTAAATACTATTTGAAAGTATACCCATTTATGAATTAAAGTGTTTTGGGCCATCTTTAATGACATGCATGTTTTTATGTCATTTGTATGATGATGGTTTTTATTACAACTGGTATGGCTTATTTTATTAATGGAGAAGCCTAAATTATCACTAATGCATAATTGGTTTTTATGTATTTAGTGATGAGTTTTGAGCACACATAGCATGATTTAAACTAGTTTTCTGATATAAATAAATTAAGTTTT
Source organism: Allium sativum (assembly GCA_030737875.1). Taxonomy (NCBI): domain Eukaryota; kingdom Viridiplantae; phylum Streptophyta; class Magnoliopsida; order Asparagales; family Amaryllidaceae; genus Allium; species Allium sativum. The sequence continues at coordinate 960,642,456 of CM060922.1, forward strand.
CATTATAGTTTTGAGGTTAAAGAGAGTTTTATATTTTTAGTTTTCACACTAAAAGGCCTCAAAACAATAGTATAAAGTTATTTTCAGGAATATATGAACTTTATTGGTTTCATAAAATATTTCATAACTTGTTTCGAAACCAAGTATTTTCTTATATATATATATATATATATATAAACTACATAATCTTGCACCCTTCAAGATAATGTATTGTATTTTAAACGATATCGTACACTCTGTGGTATGGGACACGAAAGTATATGAAGTCGTTTAATTCCAATATAGTTAGATTGAAGCTAATATCTTATTAATGATGATTTGGTGTTTTCGATGTTTTCAATTGCGAAGTTGATAAGCAGCTAGTGAATCAGTAGTGAGAACGTGTGGTATGGGATGCACTGTTACCACTACTTGGGTTACTGACTGTGAGTCGGCGACGCATATTGTGTTTGTCGAGCCAGTACTTTGCTTTGGGGGGAAGCCAAGACTCAGCGGGAGTCGCATAAACTTATTCACTTGACCGGGGGGTCAAGATACACTCGGTGGGGAGGGGGAGGGGGTCGCAGTGGAAGCCAAGACTCGGGGGGAGTCGCATATACGTATTCACTTGACTGGGGGGGTCAAGATACACTCAACCGGGACGGTCACAGTGATAGGCGCCTAACTTGAATACGTATAAGTACTGAGCTAAGCTCGGGTGGAGCTATATTAGCATGTGGTTGCAAGTGCACAATTATTTCTAACGAATCCATATTGTGATGATATTTTGTGATTTGATCTATACGATCACACACTGAGGATTATTGGATTTTAAATTTATGTAAACGTTTTGTGATTTTCTATGTTGAAGTGTGATGCTCCTTCCGTGATATTTGACTCGCTCGATTTATGTGATGATTATCATTTGATAATACATGGCTATTGCTCGGCATGAGCAATACTATAGCTCGGGATGGGCTTTATTGTCGCATGCGCACATTTCTTATGACTTCTTTTATAAGTTGGATCTGACGATTTTAACTCGATCGGGATGATCATACATTTGCAGAGTGCATTTGGATTTCTTATCCATCATGTTGTATGAGATATTTGTTATGAATATCATATTGGTTTATATATGATATCTTATCTAACTTTATCCTATTTTATAAAATTATTATTGTTAGAATCGTATTAATTTATATATGATTTCTCTATATTGAAAATGGAGCGTGGGCGTCCCAAAATATGTATTATAAGGGATAAGAGTTAGAATTCTTATAATTGAGTAATCAAAGTTGGAAATTTTCTGTTGATACAATCTAAATAAGTCGGGGAAGGTCACAAAAATTTCAAACTCTATAGGTTGGATTCTTAAGTTAATGGGGAAAAAGTTGAGATGCGACGTTGGAATTTGGTGATGAGGCATTAATCCGAGTAAATTGCGAGGACACAATTTCTTTAAAGGGGAGTCTCTAACAACCCGAATTTTGAAAAGATAATAGGAAAGACTTAGATATTTTGATGTTTAATATTCTAAATTAAATTAATAATTAACGTAAAAAATAAATATTTATATTTGGATTTCGACATAAAATTTGGAGTATAAATATTTAAATTTAAATTTTGTATGAATGATTTGGGAAGGGAAAAATTATTATAATAAATCTGCATTGTTCTTGAATTTAGTTTTAATATAACCGTTATGTCAAATAAACAAGATTTACAATATTAAGTAAACTGTATATTTAAATTTGAAATTTTATATAGTTTAAAACTTAAACGGTGTAATTTATATAGAAAATTGAAGGATATGTCGACATATGAAATGGGACGTGTTCAAAAATTTAAGAGCTAACTTGGTGAATTTGGTTTAAATAAAAAATTTGGATAAATGTAAATTCTTTGTATTATGTTGTGTACATAGTGGATAATGGTACACATTTAAAAACAAATTTGTCATTTGGTTTTACTCTTGTTTTAACTTTGTTGAAGTGGTTGCCATGTGTCCGTTCGGTTCTAATTGGGTAACGCGTGTCCTCGTTGTCCGTATTTGGTGTCTACCGCCCTCTTCTTTTATCAACTCTCCCCATTCCCATTACTTCAAGGGAAGAACAAGATGAAAAAAACCAGGCCTTTTTCAGGAAGCAGCCGATTGGGTTTGTCCATTCTCCCACAAATAACTTCCATTCCTAAATTGATTTCTCTCCAAGATCTCCCGTGCCCTATTTTCAAAATGAAAGCCGTTAATGTTGCCTTCCTTTCAGGAAGCCATCACCTGCGTTTTCTCTACGGTTGAAGTTCGGTGATGGCTGCTACTACACCGCGAATCGACGCCGTCGGCCCCTTCACCATTTGCGACTTGGCCTCCACCTTCTTCCAGCCGAGTGGCTCCTTCCCTTTCCCTTACCGTCGACACTCCTCCCTTCACCATTTGCGACTTGACATGTGTTTGTAGTTGCATGTTACGACTTCCCAATTACATAAAGTATAGATGCTGTATAATTTGCATATAGCATAGTTGAGGTTTGACCTTCCCCTTTGCTAAGATATATTGTGAATCCCCATAAATATATGGAAATGGGAAGCATGTTTGCACCTACCATGTAGTTACAGGCCTTTTCTTTTGCCAACTACCAAGGAGATTTTGCCATGACCGTATGTTTGCATGATTGAATTACGAATGGCACCTTTCCCTCCAAAATCTAATCCACTTGTTATTGCGTTCAAAAAGGTTTTGCTGTTAGAACCTGATTGTTCACTTATGTTCTTAAACCATTTTTGTGTCTACATCAAATTTACTAATACCCAAATGTCAACTTACAAAATTAAATGTGATGACAATTATCTTTTCCGATTGAGTACATAAATTTTACTTCAGCTCTTGTAACCTACTTATAATTATGGATTAGGATCAAATACTTGGCATTTTACTTATAAATGTTATCAAACGAAGGCAAGACATTCCAGTGGTTGTCCATATATATTAGGTTGTGAACTAAACTAGTGACATGTGTGTTTTAGAAAGATGTTGCTTATTTGGTGTTGTCCTGAAAGGGGAGAAAGACCATGATTTGTGTGGAACACAGGTTGATGGACCTTATATTGTTATGTATTTAAGTTCATTTGAAATATTTTATTTTAAACATATGTTCCACTTTATACATGTGTGGTCATTATATGTGTTGCTGTAACTTTCATTTGACATTTGTGTGCATGACCATGAGGTCCTGCCGTGTTTCTATGTCATCAAAACATGAAGTGTGTGTACGTATACGTTGGTATTCTTGCAAACCAGTGACCATGACAGTTTGAACATTTTCTTACCTCATTTCAAGTAATGAGACAGTACTTGATTTAAATAAATACCATTGTTTCTAAAATATTCAGTAACCACTTTATATATATTGTTTTATCCTTAAATATTTAGGAAAAAAAATCATATGTACCCAAGCTTCATAAATTACTGTGTTGTCTTAAGTCACTCAATTTAGTCATAATTTAGTTGGAAACTGGTAGCCTGTTAGCTTTCAAATGCCCATTTTATTTGTATTCTATCCCTAACATATGACGTATTTTATCTTACATGCATAAGGACACGGGTCCTTTAATTGTCTGTTTAAGAATTCATGTCCTTTGATTGTGTGTAGCTTTTGTAAAAACTGTCATGCCTTGTGTTTAAAACATAGAAATTAACAATTAGTTCGAGCCAATTAAACTGTGATTCGTTTTTTTTTTAGCGTTTGTTATAACATGCAATTTACGCATGTGTTCATTTTCTAAGTGCATGGTGACGGGTGAAAGGTCAATCTTGTTGTCTTAAATTATGTAACATGCAATTGGGAGAAACATTTGTTAATTACTAGAACTGATAGTGCCATGTATATAGTTTTGCATTCTTTTGTTCTCTTTTACTTTTATTGTCTGCAGCTCGATTTGCATGGCACCATTCCCTGCACATGCAAGTAGCCTAATTCACACTGCATCAACCAGTTGATATATTAAGGGTGGTAATCAAACTTGCGACCAACAGTTGCTTATAGATAAAACTTTAATGTAAATATAAAGCAAATGGAGAGACTCGACCTAAAGATTCAAACAGTAGAATTGTAGCGTTGTTGACAACATGAAGAGGGGAGGCGCGTAGATGAATGTGCGTATAAAGCTCGACAAAAGCTGTAATTTATTAAAAGAAATTGTGTGCAAATATATATATATATATTTCCGCTTTATAAAATATTGGAAACTCTGATATTGGAATAAAATTTTATTTTGCTGCAATTGTTGAACACTGTGATTCTGTGTTAAATTCCATTTTTAAAACCTATAAGTCAATAACAATCCGTCGTTTTGAACGCTTCAAATTGGTTTAACCACCGACTTGGGGCAGTCGAAATGGCGGGCTGTTACACATTATTACTTTATGCCTTATGCATGTTATATCTTGTATCGTGTGTTTCCCTTTCCAGGATTATCTTTGTCTTGGTTGTTGTAGTGTTTGTAACTCATATTGTTGAAAAAAATCGCACGACTTGGTTAATGAGATTTCTATATTTGAAAATGTTCATGCCATTCATGCATATTTATTTGAATGAAATCTCATTTTCTTATCTAAACTAGCATTAGTCCTAGAGCTGGAAAGAATATAATTCTATTTTGGGTAAATTTTAGAAAATGATCGGTTTTTGTGTCACGGGTATAAATAAATAAATCATCGTTCCTTGCTAAGCTAAGATTTATCATGTCCTTTTTTTGTGGTTCCTGTTTTTCGCATTTTTGCGTGACTGACTTCCTTCTTCGCCAACATGTGACCTGAATCGTTAAAGTTTCCGCAAAATACATTTTTGAAACTTTTTGAAAATGTTGTTTGAAAAAAAAAAGTATTTTATCATTTTTATATTTTACATAATTACTTTCTTTTACTTCGGTTTACGCGAAAATGAAAATTTTGGATGTAGCAATTTATGCATATTTGAACATCTATTTTACATTAAAATGGACGATTTGAATGGCGCAAACCACACTTTCCGAATTTGTGTTTTTTTGTATGAATCTTATATGGAAAGTGAAAAGGTACTAAAAAGGAATTTTTAAAATAAACATAAGAAGATTTCAAATGGAGATTTATTTTTATGAAAAATTTCGGTTTTTAGTCACATGAATATCGTAAGGAAGATGTTTGGTTGGATTGTGAGCGCATTTTAGCAGTGTAGTAAGACCGACAATACAATAAGGACGATAACGATAACAAGAAAAAAGTTGTTTTAGTCTTGGAAACATTGTTTCCATACCTTGTCAACGAGATAACGATAACAAGAAAAAAACTGCTTTAGTCTTGGAAATATTGTTTCCATACCTTGTCAACGATGCACTCGAGCTATCAATTAACTCGTTCTACATTTTAGAGCTTGTTTTAAGCCTCATTTACAGTCTATAGTTGGAAATTTTTGGAATATGTAGGTAACTGAGGTGAAAATCTCACCATTCTTCGCTTTGATTTCCTTTTTCCAATTTAGGAGAAATTGAATAGGAAACAATTAGATTGCATGACATTTTGGATGGTAGGATTTAGATACAATAATTGGTTGCTGCACACTTTTATTCGTAATAGTGTGAGGGTTATGGATGAAAAAGAATTTTCAAAATTTGCATTAATATAGAACTGATTGTATATTTAGGATGTTTTGCATCATGTTTTCAAAAGTGTTTTAAAAAGTTAATGCATACATATATAGGGCCCGATTTAGAGTCATCTTCACTAGTACAAAACTGGTCATTTGCGACACCTTATTTGTGTCGGTCTAGCTAAAAACAGTAGCACATACGGTTATGTGTGACTGTTTTAATTACAAACCGCACTAGGTTGTCAAGATAAAGATGAAGAAGAAAAATTTGCGATGTTTTTTTTAAAAACAGTAGTAAATATTTACAACTTGCGACCGTTATATTTAAATCCGTGGCACATAAAATGGGGTTGGAAATAATGAAGTTTCATTTTGCGATGGTTAAATATAAAATGGTTACATATACATTTTTATGTGGGTCTGTTTCTTACACCAGCTTCACCTTCCCTTAACCTAATCTTTTTTCAATCAAACAAAATCTCTACTTGCTTTTGATTGAACAAAATCTCCACTCCATGATTCGATCGAACAAAATAATGCTTCCAAATCATCCAACTGCTTTCAATCCGCTAAGAAAAACAAAATCCATTCCATCACTTCTGTTCTGTCAACCTCCAGATCCATATTTCGATCAAACAACACCTCCAGATCTGTCACTTCCGTTCTATCACTAAGAAGAACAAAATGCGCCTCTCCAGGTCCATCACTTTGATTTCGATCTCCTCAACATTAGTCTGATTATTTTTATTTGTATCCAACCCACTGTATTTGATGGTAGATTCGGCATTCGGGCCTAAAACCAGGTTGTTGTCGCTGGTCGAAACAACAGATTTTTTTGATGAAGGTCATTGGTTCTTCTCTAAAAGGGTTAATCATTTTTTGTCAACGACTTATCTTTCATTACATACTTCAACTATTAAACGCTAACATCTAGAGAACCGAGGTCTAGATTACACTTCAATGATTTGTAAATCATTGTTCGGTCTATTCACAATTGGATCTTTTGTCCTAACCAGCCATCTCAATCCGTCTATTTTGCGAATTTCGATACTCACTGAGCTATCACACGTTCCGGCTAGAGTTTCTGGATCCATCAATCAGTGCTTCAATTAACGATTCCTTGCATTGAGCGAAAACTTCCTTTTAGATTTCAAGCTTCGAGCCCCGTCCTGTAAGTTTTGAGGAGGTACTGCTTGCACATTACAAGAAAACTTCATATAGACATCGGCAAAAAAACAATGTCTTCATTTTTCTGAAGCGATGTTGATGTCGGTGATGTCTAAAGTGCTAATTATTTTACATCAGTTAAAAAACGATGTTGAAGCAGTAGTAAGACATCAAAAATAAACTAATTAACTGTTGTAATAAGTATTTTTCCATATTTGCTTTTGACTGATGTCTATGATGGCTTTTATACTTATGTCCATGATGGCTTGTTTATGTTGTTTTCTCATCTCATATATAGAAATAAATATTTATTAAATGAAATACTATTGCACATAATTTAATATTCAAACAATATTTTTGTTTAATTAACATATGAAATAGCACAAATGTCTGACTCCAACTATTTTACGTTCACGTTTCTCATGCACAACTCAATACATCACACAATCAGTTTTACATTGCCACTTCACTACAACACTCATCATTATAGCCAGAAGAAACTCGAGATCCAGTACCACATATCCCTACTGATTTTCTAAGTACTGCATCATAGCCAAAAATGCAGCCTTTAGAAGCAAACATATAAAGCGGAAACCATTATCATCTAAAAAGAAATGAACCTGACACTGTTATTACCAACATCACAATTGGATAATTCAATTTGTGATCAATAACATGCAGCACACAATAAAATCAACAGGATCCTTAAGTTTCAGGAATTATTTGTTAACTTTTCTGCCATCCTATTGGCACATTCAACAAGTGAATGAATGAATAATGACTCAGTTCAAGATTTCATGATAACTCTTGCTTCAAGTGCAAGAACTTATAAATTGTCAAGAATTCTGCAACAAAAAATATATTATACAATAAATTATACAAAATACCATTTTTGCTTTAATATCAAGAAGAGGGAAGGTGTCATCGATCCGTTTTCTTCTTATGGGTAATATATCCTGTATTTTTTCTATAAGAAGAACCCATGGAGTTGGATAAGTTATTGCAAAAAATAATGAATATAGACTATATTGTTAATAAACTATGATTTATTGTCAGAAACTACAAAAGATATTGAAAATATATTGCATTTAGCAACTGATATCGACATTAGACATACATTAGTAGAGTGTGATCTTATTTAGCAATATGAAGGGAACACACCTACTGATATCGGCATTAGACATCCAAATCTTTTTCTTCATTGTCCTTTTCAACGGCTTTAACAAGCCAAGAAGGATCATCTTATTCCATTAAATAAAAAAAAAATTGTTATTATTTTGGCCTGTAAGAAAATGGAAAATAAAATTAAACTTCACGTCTAAAGTGAATGACCATTTATTATTCATTCAGTCGTCTTCAAACAAATAAAAAGATGCCATAAATAGACCAATAACCAGAAATTAGCATTTAAGAGTTAGTAGCTTAGCAACCAAAATATATGTTAGCAAACATATGCAGTGGAAAATGAATCTTGAAGCCAATTGGAAGATGACAATCCTAATCCATAGGCTGCAAATAACTTAGCATCCTGAGAAAGAAGCCCCAATTCTCCATATCTTTTGAAGTATCTCTACTATGTTTACAAATCAAATTGAATTATAGTGAAAGAAGAATAAAAATAAAGGTAATGGACATTAGAACACCCGATTCAAGCTTTTTACAACACAATAGAGAAATACAAATTTCATTGGGCACTAAAGTATTATGAAGTTCACTGTGCACAATTAAACAATCAAATACGAATTCTAAGCTCATGATTATGTCGACAACCATGGTCCGAAACATTATTACTAGCAGTAATGCATGAAAACCAAGGAACTGAAACCGTCCGAACTATCAACGGGAAATGAGATGATGATGCCGCCGAGGCAGACATGAGTAGTAGCAAGCGAGATGGTGAGGATTAACCATGGCTCATCGAAAACGAATCTGAATGATGTATTCTTAAATGAAATTATAGTTATTCGTTGAAGGGGAGTTCGATTGGCTGTGGCTATTTGGGAACCAATCTATGGTATCTCTACTATGCTTCTAACAGGGTGGTTGCAGTGATTTGGAGGAGCAGTGGTGGTGATTGATGGCGATATTTTGATTTGGGGATTTTTTAGGGATGAATATCGATTTGTGTATCAAGTGGAAAGGGATTTGATCTATGATGAAAAATAAAACGAGAAAGGGGTAAAGTGAAGCGGGAGTGTGAAATGTGAGGTGGGAAATAATTATGACGTGGAAGAAGCGGGTTAGCCAGTTGTTATGCACATGGATCATGAGAATGGATGACTAGATGGAGATGCTTGGAAGCGTGCGGACGGGATGGAAGCGGATTGTGGGATGCAGATCATGAAACCTTTAACACCCGCTTGAAGCTGATGTAAAATGATGCATAAAAATTGAAGGTCGATCCCCCTCCGGTATGTCAGCCGTTAAGTTTTTTGGATACAATCCGTCTCAACAATAATACATAATTTCACTATAAAATATAATTAATAAATAATAACTATAATTAATAAATATTAACTATAATTACTAAAAAAATATTAACTATAATTTACTAATTATAATAGTAACTATAGTTAATAAATATTAACTATAATTACTAAAAAATATTAACTATAATTTACTAACTATAATATAATTAATGAATATTAACTATAATTAGTAAATATTAACTATAATTACTAAAAAATATTAACTATAAAATATTGAGAATTAAGTAAAACAGAATATAACAACAAGATTCTGGTGAAAAGGAAATGTACGACACAGATTATAACAGACAGATGTATCTCGTTTGGTTCAACCCAAGATGTATGCCTACCAAGGTTAGTGATTCTAGCCTAACCTTGTAAATATTTACGCATGACTCTAACTGCCCTACCCAAGGTAGTATACCCAAAATATAATACTGAGATAGAACATTTATGCATATACATATACATATACATATATATATATATACACACACACACATGAAGCCTTTATACTATAGTATAGGTGCTTAATCGAGAGTAGACCCCTAATTACGGAGTTTCTTTAAATATATTCACACGTACATCTTAGTTATTTAATGCCTCACTATTAGTGATAGATAGGGTGGATTCTCCCGATCACTTAAAACCCTAGGCGGACCTATTGGTCACTTAATATTCCTTGATGTTTTATTCAACTTTAACATAAACTAGAGGGCACAATCATGGGCCCTACAAGTTAGGCTTCCGTCATTCACGCATATACCCTTACCCCGTGTAAGGTGAGAGATGGTATCTTATCGCTCGTTATACTGTCTAGATGACTTTATTGGACAATCTTCTTAGTCGCTTATTACTTCCCGTAGGATAGGTAGCAATATCTGACATTTTTAAATTTCCAGTTTGGGTAGGCACACACACCATTTAAGACCCTTAAACTGAAAGACCTACTCCTAGGTGGACTCCTCGACCCAAGCCACTTAATACCCAAGGAAGCGGACTATAAGTGAAGATTTTCAAGTTCGTACACCATTAGCCTTTAATGCTCTTCCCTATAGGGATAAAGCGAGCTATACTATTAAATTATTCCTAGTTAGTTTCTCTTCCTGGAAATACAATATGCACACGGTTAATTATCGTCACGGGTTCCTATGGTTAATATTGTTTTACACCATTAACCCACCAAGACCAATTCTAACTTTAATTATAGGTTATATATCAGTTTCTATAAATGAGGAAAGTTATATCCCCCTTATCCTAGGATAATTTATTAATTATTGGACTTAGTAATTTAGATGACAATCAATACCTTTAAACCCCCATCTTATTTCATTTATTTCTATTCATGTGTTTATTGCCCTTTATAACCATAATGGTCATATTTTCTTAAGGAAACAATTAATCTTTAATTTACTTTAAATAACCCTACTACTATTGTTATCTAGAAGAGAACTGAAAAACCTTTTAAAAATGGCGACCACGAAACCCTCTCCTTCTTCCTTATCCTCCTCCTTTGCCTTCGACACCGCCTTCCCTACTCTTCCCTCCTGTTCTGTTCTGCCTACCCCCCTAATCCACCCTCTCCTGTTGTCAATTCCTCATCAGACAAACCTACTGATGCTAATCTCGGATCTAATCCTCCAGTTCCAAAAAATTCCTCTTCTAGACCTAATACCTCTCCTGTAGCTAATTGTTCAGATATCAATTTGATGAATCCCCCATTCTCTACAAATCAATCACATGTCTCCTTTCCATTCTTTACGAAAAAGGACTACGCATCACCTTTTAATTCTATCCCACGAAATGCTGGTGCTTTCCAACCTCAGCACTTCGACATTCCTATGGATGGCGTGCTAAAGAGGATTCTAGATTTTGTTCGATCTGAAGGTATAAAATACTAGAGCAACTTCTTGGTGGGTTTTTTTCCTGGATGACACTTCTTCGTATCCCATGGTGGTAAATTTCTTAAACCGATTTTGGAAATTAGATGGCGAAGTTAGTATTAAATCAGATGGAGTTCATTTCTTTTTCAAGTTCTCTAATGAATCAGACAGAGATAGAATTTTGAAATCTGATCTAATTTTCATTAAAGGACGCATGTTTATCATAACTAGATTGGATCCGTCTATAAGACATTCACAGGCACAGATCAAAAAAAATTCTGTTTGGGTTCATTTTTATTGCATTCCAACTATACTTTGGACTTTATTGGATATAAATTGGCTAGCTTGTCATGGGGGGAGATTGATATGCTTTGATAGTAACACTGAGAAGTTGCAAAGATTTAGGTATGCAAAGGCTTGAATCGAGATTTCCTCGAAGTTTGATCTCCCTGATAAAATAGTGGTAGGTGGTCTAGGTACAGAGTGCCCTTCAGTCAAGTTAACATACGATTAGAGACCCAAATTTTGTACTGTTTGTAAGGTACTTGGCCATGCAACTAGTAGTTGCGAGTTTAATATCAAGGCAGATGTTGATTGTGAGAAGCATGATGATGATATTAATAATGATCATGTCAAATCTTATGACCATCCTCGACAGTTGAATAGGAAGACCACTTCTAATATTAATCAAGGAAATTGGACTTCTGTTAACACAAAACTACAAAGTCTTGGAGAAAGAAAGGAGTACATAATGATAAGGCAGATAATATTGAAACTGATGTGTCTAAGGTAAATGAAAATCCTTTTAATGTATTGGAATCTGAAATAGATGGTAATGGCACCACTGAGGAGTTTAATATAGAGGTACAAACTAGTAGCAAGGAAGCTGCTCTATTAAATGGAAGTACATTTGATACTACAGCTGGGTTTGAAGCTCAAGAGAACATAAGCAACGATTCTGAAGTTCAAAATATTGTGGACAATAATGGAACATAGTTTGTGGAAAGAGAAACTTTGATGGGTAATATCTTTGATGGAGATACAGACAGTGTTGATAATTCAGCAAAATCTAGTAATTGCACCTCTGATTTTACCGGTTTGTGCACCACTGTTATTAATGCAAATTCTTCTAGCTCCTCTCCAAACACCAACATGTCATGTTCGTCGACCATTAGTCTCACTATACCTTCATCTGCTAACAACAATGTGAAGAAATCACCATCACTCTCAGCTCATACACCTAGCACTATGAAGAATTCTTCGACACCTTCAGCTTCTACTCATACAAAAACTTCCCATATGTGAACTTGAGGCCTCCTCAAAGTGTTCAACTACCTCCTCCAAATGTCACTGGCCGTGGCTTGACATTCCCGCAAGTTAATACTTCTTCTTTGTCATTTGCAGTGTCTACAAGTTCTCTACCATCATCTAAACCCAAGAGTAATAGATTGAAAGGAAAATTCTGGGATGACTCTGATTTAGATGATGGTAAAGATTACATGCCAGAGGATGTGCTACCCCTCGGCAACAGGATAAAATCCTCTAAAAGACGCACCAGGAAAAATCCTGGTCCCTTGTACGATCCATTTTTTACTTGATATTGCATTTATCTATTGACATTGATTGTAAGTATCTTCTCTGATGGCTGCAAATAGTTTGATGAAAGATTGTGTTTTTGAGATTTCAAAAAGTGCACGTGTCCTGAGTAAGTGCATACCTAGTCTTGGCATGAGCCAGTGGTGGACAGATGTTGTTGTGATTTTTGGGTCTGCTCTTCTTTTGAAATTTTTGGATATCAGAAGTTTTAACTAGGTGTTGTTGCTATGGTCATTGGTCGTAGCGATTTTATCTTGATAAGAAAACTGTTGTAATAATGTTTTCATTTTTTTATAGTCTATTTTAGTAATTCTAAGGCTAGGAATCGTCAGGAGCCTGAATTGTTTTAGATGTACTTTTGGTTGTAAATCTTGAAGTTGTGAATAAAAAAAATTCACTTGCCTTTCAATTTTTTTTACTAATTATAATATTATTAATAAATATTAATTATAATTACTAAAAATATATTAACTATAATTTACTAATTATAATATAATTAATAAATATTAACTATGATCAATAAATATTAACTATAATTTCTAAAAAAAATTATCTATAAAATATAATCAATAAATTTTAATTATAATTTACTAATTATAATATAATTAATAAATATTAACTATAATTACTAAAAAATACTAACAATAAAATATAATTAATAAATATTAACTATAATTTACTAATAATTGATCATTAACAATTATACATTTAACAAGTGATGTAACAGACAACAACTATTAATAAGTGATGTAATAGCCAAGATTTTTGGTATGGCCTATAAGTTCAATTTTTTAAAAGTGTATTTAAGACATCAGTTTTTCAATAAATCGATGTCTGAGAAACCAACATCACTTTTAAAATGAGAGATGTTAAAAATATGTTTTGACATCGGCTGAATTTATGACGATGTTAAAACTGTGATGTCTATTCTACTTTTTCTTGAAGTGGCAACTGGAATTAGGTATTTTTTATTTCTTCCTAGCCTTTTTTCCGCTAAGAGGTATAGACCGAATCCGGTTTGACTAGTTCTTCAAGCATCTTCAGTTGCTGGCAAAGATTATACTCATAATATTTAGTGATTTTTGTTTTCATTTTCCGATATGTTTGTTGGATTTAAGAAGAGGAGAAAACAATATTTTCTTACTTGTTTCTTACAATACTTCTTCACTTATATCCAAAATGATAGTTGGCTTTATATAGGAGCCTTTACATGACTTTTCATTCAATAGACACACACTTAACTAAGGGACACTTCCTATTAAATAGACACACAAACTTCCATATGACTCTTAACCTAACAGACATGACTCTTAGACTTAAAGACATATTACTTAACTCAAATGACACAACAAACTACGAGACACAATAAATTGCGAACCAACAATAAATTGAGTTTAATTTCCAACATCCTCCCTTAAACCCAATTCTTTAATTATTTTAAACTTTTCTTCAAGCTTCAGACCTTCTGAGAACATCTCGGCTTCGATTGATTTGTATCTCACATGTTTTGGTAAGAATAGAGATATTATCCAGATTTTCTTAATTGTGTTCTTCTCCTTTGTCTTACTTTCAGCAATCACGTGCGGTATTCCCTTTGCATCAACTTCAAAGCATACATTAATCATTAGCATCCCACTAGGTGCTAGAGGAATTCCAGACAGCTCAAATTTTCCCAATAAATTGTTATCCTTCGCCCTTTCTCTCTCTCTCCTTCATACATTTCTGCCACTTCTCCACTGACCATCGCTGCTTGCACAACTGCTCCATATGCCACCGCTTCATTCATGTTAATGAACTTGCAGATCTCCTTCCCATTGAAGAAATCCTGAAGCAGGTGCTGCACTTTAAAAATTATAGTAGAACCACCAACAAGCACTATGTCATGCACCTGACTCTTGTCCATCTTCGCATCCCTTAAGCATTTCTCAACCAGACCCATGCATTTCCTAAACAAGTCCATGTTCAGATCCTCGAATCTTCCTCGAATGATGGTGGAGTAGAAGTCCATTTCTTCAGTAGTAACATTAGTCAAAGCCTCTCCTGCTTTTTCATTCTCTTCAACTTTGTCTTCTTCATGTTCTTTTACATCAGATTTGTTATTAAAATCTGTAGTAACTTCTTGATTTTCTTCATCTTCGTACTCAGTCTCTTCATTCTTTATATTTTCATTTTCACTGTTTTCATCCCCAATTTCTTCACTCCCAATATCTTCATTTTCAACTCCTTTGTTTTCGTCCTCTTTTTCGATCTCTTCGACCTCCTCTTCATCATCTTCTTCTGCTTTTGTGTTATCCATTGCATATACCTCTTTTAGCAGATTCCATGAATCTTTTGCACATTTTTCTCCAAGAATATGTTTCCATGCTTCTTCATTGACATTCTCACACATCAAAACACGAGCTTGATGATCTCTCCGTCTCAAGCTTACAAATGCTTTGCTCTCTTTCTTTGTCATGTTTTTGACATCTTTTGGCCACTCGTAGCCATTCTCAACGATCTCCCAAAGCCCTTTGGAGATCAATTCTTCTTTCTTTTTATCACTCCACTCTTCGAAATTTTCTTTTGTGAGAACGAACGACGAGAAAAATATAAATGTCATAGTTTCTACCAGGCTCTGATACCACTTTGTTGGATTTAAGAAGAAGAGAAAACAAGATTTTCTTACTTGTTTCTTACAATACTTCTTCACTTATAACCAAAATGATAGTAGGCTTTATATAGGAGCCTTTACATGACTTTTCATTCAATAGACATACACTTAACTAAGGGACACTTCCTATTAAATAGACACACAAATTTCCATATAACTCTTAACCTAATAGACATGACTCTTAGACTTAAAGACATATTACTTAACTCAAATGACACAACAAACTACGAGACACAATAAATTGCGAACCAACAATAAATTGGGTTTAATTTCCAACAATGTGTTTATTCTTGTCAGTCTTATCTTCTTACTCTAGTTTTTAAAAAAATTTAGCTATCTAAAATGGTAAAGTAACTACAAAGCTTATAGCTGGTTATTTATTGTTACTTTAAAATAAACAAAACTCCTTCATCAAAAACTGAAAAAAGCACAAAACATCTGGGATTTCGAAGCCGAATGAAAATCATAAAATAAGTGTTGAAGAAAAGATATATTTATTTACCTATTTATCAAATAATACTATGTTATGATTAGAGAAATATTCAATAAATAGTCAATTGCAAAGTTCAAAATTCAAATTCAAAATTCAAAGGTAGGCTCTTATCATATTTCCTGATAATTTTGGCCTAATTAGTAATTAGTGAGGGAAAATACTTGCTGAAATCAGACACATAAATGAGTTGACAATGTTTTCCTTGCAAATATTTTAATCTGGTTCATGGTTGAAAATGAAAGGATCCAAAGCCTGCTTTTCCTATACAAATGTTCATAGTTGCGATTCTCCATGCCTAATGTAATCATGAGCAGAAGTCCATCAAATTTACACATACAAAATATTAATCATTACAATTAGGATGTTTATGATAAAGAATAGATTGATCCTTGTACTAAAAATATTATTAGTTAACGCTTATTACATGATGTTGTTGCACTACCAAAATTTAAGTTTGTGTGATGCTAAAACAAAAGTAATTATATTTACTGTTTACTTTCCAAAACTAGTTTTTCCGGATGTTATAATTTCCTTTTTTTAAGTGCATTTCATCCCAAAAAATTATGGCTTTGTATGTAGGTTTTGTTTATTCAATAGTACAATGTTAGCATACATCGCAACAGTTTATTTTGGATAAAATGAATTGAAAGCTATCTTTACCTGTTTTGCAAGTGAACTGAAATTACTCTTAGCCATTTAGTTTTCCAAATTTTCCATAGCCAGTCATCTTTTTATCCCCTCAAACATCATAGCATATAGACTACCTAGGCAGCAAGTGCATGTGCGTTTGAAGCTGAGTGTCATGTTTTGATGGACGAGGTTAAAGTGGTTTCCTTTAGGCTTGCTTGTGTATTTATTGCTATTAACATTAGCTACTGAAAAGCCCACTTCGTAAATTTGATACTTGGTGTTGGTATTTTTAAGGATGTTCTCATCAAATTATCTATTATGATTTACTATTTTTTTACGTACAGAACAGCAGGAGTAATAATTTTCATTGTTGTGGGATCAAGTTGGAAAAAACAAGTTGTGAGTTCATTACATTATCTATTAGTTCAATGTTCATTACTTTTTTTTTTTTCTTTTTTGCCTTGTTCGACGGTTAACCACCGACGGAACAAAATTTTTTCGGTGGTAGTGTGGTAGCCCCTAGCACGAACAAGAGTCCCCTTAGCATTACACTTTTTAATTATCTTTTGGAGTGCATAGCTTGTTGCTTTATAAACGTATAAGGTATGTACTATGTAGTATTATTTTGTCAATGACTGAAAGTTGTATGCTTATGAATGGCTTTCAGCACCAGTGCAGAATAGGCACGTAGAGCGGTTGATGCTATTACGAGACCTCGTAATATTCAACATGAAATTGTTGTTTTTAAAGCTAATGATGGAGTTGCTGCCCTATGAGTGTAAAACCACAAGCAACAACAGCGGTGTAGATTCATGCTGTAATCTCTTAATTGCATGAGGCATATGCATGAAACTGTTGTTTCACGTCATTATTCTGTTTATCAATAGATTGTGTATATTACGTGCATTCACCGATTGCATGTAGCAGTGCTGCATATGTTTGATAAGGTATGAGATTGAATGTTGTTTGCCTTGCTTATCCTACACCTATACTGTAGTAGTCCGTTCAGCACCAAACAGCAGGTTGCCAGAAAATAAAGTCTGGTTTTCAAATTACAACACAGGGCTTGATGCCCACTTCTTGCCAAAAGGTTCGCTTTCAGTTCAGTAATTCACTCAGTTTGCTTTAACTCTTAACTTTGGCACGCCCTTCACCCATGCACCACCATTGTTTTTAGTTCCCCTTCAAGATTGAATCCATTACCATAGTTTGGTTCTTTTCCATATATATAGTTAGCATTGTGTAATTAATTCATTAGCCTGAAGCCATGTGTCTACTGCTCTTCCTATAAGACAACATGACACCAATCTACACAGGCTAGCTCTTACTCTTTGACCCGGTAAACCGCATACACAGCTCTGACCCAACGGCTCAATTCTTCTGTCCCCATTTCAGGTGTCCCAATGTGTTCCCAACCAATAACAACTCTTGATTTTCACTTTTTGCAGTTAAATCCTCTAAATGTTAAAGGGTTTAATTGCTAAAAATGGAAATCAGGTAAATCTCACCCGTTGAGCACACGGGGACAGCATAATGGGGGACAGAAGAATTGAATGCTGACCAAATATACTTTTACTGCATGTTCCATTAACTTGAAGCCAATTCTGAATTAACATCCTTCCTAATTTTACCGACAGAACTTCTAGCAATTTTCAATCAGATAATCCACAAGAAAGACCTCACTATACACAACCTTAACGTAGTCTTCTTGTCCGCTAGCAGTTAAGAAAAGCTTTAACAGCAAAACAAATTTTTAATTAGAAGTTCAGAATGGTTGTAATTTTTGTTCTATCATTTACTGGCTTGTTTCTATAGCAATCATCGTTCTGATAACCCATTTGAAAGCGTCAGTGCAAATTTACTCATAGGATTACTTAATTTCGTACAGACCAACTTTATGCAGATTAATTAAAATTGATAGATTACTTTATAGTTTGGTTTCCAACATTGCAAGTAAGTGGAGATTGAATTTCTTTATT
The DNA here is from genome assembly GCA_030737875.1 of Allium sativum. NCBI lineage: Eukaryota > Viridiplantae > Streptophyta > Magnoliopsida > Asparagales > Amaryllidaceae > Allium > Allium sativum. The sequence continues at coordinate 960,660,925 of CM060922.1, forward strand.
AAATCTTTACATTGATCAAGCTGTTAATACATATTGTTGTGAGTTCCTCGAACATTCCAAGCTCCTATGTTATGCAATATATTTTAAGTATAAAGACGTTTAGTTTCTTTGTCATACTCCTAGTCTGTAGAATGTTTACTGCTTTTGAGTTCCGGAACAATGGAGGTAGAGGGGAATTCAAATGAAAACTGAAGTTTAGGATTTCATCTGGGCTGTAGTTGATCATATTAGGGGTTTGGGATGTGGAAGAGTAAGTAGGGGTGGTTGGTAAGTCAGAAACAGAGAAGGTGAAAGGATTTTTAGGAATAGAAGAGGAAGGGGAAACTGTTGGAACCGTTGTGATTAATCCGATTCAAGACCACTCGAATCAAATCCCTAAATCACAAAGCGCTAGCGAAAGATTAGACCGTTGTTAGACTTGCAAAAACAACCAAAACAATAACTCTAGTCACTAAACAAAGAGCAACCAATCACGAACAATCAAAATCTCAATCACAAGCAAGAAGCTAATGACAAAAGTAGCAAAAATAAATCATACAAGGATTTATAGTGGTTCCACTAACATCTTGTAAGTGTACATCCGCTTTGGAGAGAGTATTTTATTACCATGATGAAAGGAATACAAGAGATTGATCCAATGATCACTATATTTCAGTATAGAAATGAGTTTGAGGAGAATAGAATTGAAGAATTGAAATTAGGCTATAAACCCTAATTCACCCTTGAGAATAAACTCTTGATCTCTATCAAGCATCCAAGTTCTCCCACTAACACATCTGAAAATAGCTTATATAGAGATGGGCCAGTTACCCAAATTGCCCACAAGTTTTCACAAATCAGTTTGCCAAGTTTCCAGCGCGAAACAGCCTAAAAGCCCCGTCAGACGTCTCTCGTAGGAGGTGACAGACGTCTGTCCCTTTCAGGGAATTAATTAGGCTTCAGCACTCAGCTCAGACGTCTATCCCCAATATGATAGACGTATGTCCCTCTCTCAGACGTCTGTTGTGGGAATGACAGACGTCTGCCAGAACTCTCGGGAAAATTTACCCTGCATACTCACGTCTGTCGTACCCTACAACAAACGTCTATCGCTGAAGCAAACGGACACCAAACACCATTTTGGCTCTAACTTTTCCGTACGAGCTCCGATTTGCGAACGGTTACCTCTGACTCGAAGCTATCTTCGTCCTCTTCAATCCAACATATAGTATCGCATACTTAAACACTCCACCTCGATATTATATCCATCCAAACTCCAATGCACCCAAACATTTCCTTCTACCTTCGACCAAGCAACATGAGTACTTTCCCAATGAGCTACCGCCCTCCAACGAAGTGTTGAAAGTATTCAAACCAAAATCGTCTCGCCAAAAGACAATGTACTCGGGAGTGTAGCGAGTACTTACCATGAAGATAGATTTCCAATCTCTCGCCGCTATTCATTTCCATCATCAACAAACAAAATCACTCTCTCCCCCCATGCTACCCCGTGGAACCTAAAAACACAACAAGCGAATTAAGTTCGAGCAATGCTCGAACTTCCCAAATGGCATTGTTTTAATAAACATGTCCGCCGCATTATCCTTTATGTGCACTTTTTGAAAGTATACTAGCTTAACCTCATCCATGATTACAAGAAATGACTCCCTCACCTCAATATGCTTGGTCCGTGAGCTAAATGCCAAATTCTCCGCCAAATATATAGCACTTTGGCTATCACATCGAACATCAACACTTTCATGTTCGAAACCCAAGTCACACAATAATCGCTTCAAGTAGAGTGCCTCTTTGGTCGCTTCCACCGCGGCAATCAACTCCGCCTCTGTAGTGGATAAAGAAACTACGGTTTGCAATCTCGATCTCCAACTAATGGTCATCCCGCTAAGTGTGAAGACATATCCGGAAGTTTATTTCCTCTGATCCCTATCACCGGCGTAGTTCGAGTCACAATAACCAACTAACTTGCAACGCCTCTCATCATTGCTGCAAAAAACAAGACCATGAGATGTTGTGTCTTTCAAGTATCTCATAATAGCCTTCATGGCTTCCCAATGCGATTTCCCCGGATTAGCCATATACCGACTAACTACCCCGACAACATTTGCAATATCGGGCCTTGTACACACCATGACGTACATCAAACTACCAACTGCACTTGCATATGACACCTTTCACATATAAGCCTTGTCTTTATCCCTGATAGTTGATCTCTTATTCGAAAGCTTCATATGCAAAGGTAAAGGTGTATTTAACGCTTTTGCATTCTCCATGTTAAACAGGTAAATCACTTTCTTAATGTATTCCTTTTGAGTCAATCTTAACTCAAAACGTTTTCGGTCCCTTCCAATTTCCGTGCCCAAGATTTTCCTTGTCACTCCAAGATGTTTTATTTCGGATTCCAATTTCAAAAGCATCTTCAACTTGTTGATTTCATTTTTATCCTTGGAAGCAATGAGCATATCATCCACATACAAGAGCAAATACACCCAAAAATAATTTCCCAACCTCTTAAAATATACGCTAGCATCCTTGATGCTTCGATGGAAGCCACTTTCAAGCATTGAAATGATCGAATCTCCTGTACCATTTTCTAGGTGATTGCGTTAACCCATATAGTGATTTCTTCAACTTGCAAACCATTTTAGACTTACCATCTATAACAAACCATGGCACCGGTTTCTCCATGTAGATGTCTTCATCCAAGTCTCCATGTAAGAAGGCGATTTTCACATCAAGTTGCTCCAAGTCATGGATAACAACTATGCCTAGTAAAACCCGGATGGAAGTACGGTGTACCACTGGTGCAAAAATTTCATCATACTCCTTTCCTTTTCTTTGTGCAAACCCCTTTGCCACTAACCTTGCTTTGTACCTTCCGTCATCCTTCACATTGTAAATCCATTTGCACCATATAGCACAGTTTCCTCGAGGAAGTGGAACCAACTCCCAAGTTCAGTTCTTCATTAGCGATTGTATCTCTTCCTCCATGGCACAAATCCACTTTGATCTCTCTCTCGACTCGTTGACGTCATCAAGGTCCATCGGCTCATCTTGGACTACATTAATAACATAGTCCAAATGATCACAAAAGCCAAGGTAGTTCCAATCACCATATCTTTCGAGAAGCCTTATTGCACATCGACTAACCCGAGTAGCAATACTATAACCCAAACCCCTTTCGGATCCACCTTGAGTCGAAACTTCTCTAGTATCATGTACATCACCAACATCACTAGAGGAACCATGTGGACTATGTGATGTTTCATCAACCGCTACAACACCACGAGCTTCTTCAACTCTACTACCACTTGAACGGAATGTGGGAATGACTTCCTTCTCCTTTGCTTCACCATGAACCAAATACGGAACATCCGATGAGCTCTCATTCTCCTTGAATAAAACCGACTCATCAAAAGTTGCATGACGAGAATTAACCACCTTCTTTGTTTTCGGATTCCAAATCCGATAGCCTTTCACGTCGTCCGTAAAACCAAGCAAGACCCCCTTGAATGCTCTAGAACCAAGCTTATCGTTCCCCGGATCATGCACATAAAACGAATTACCAAACACACAAAGATATCTCAAGTCAACACTTATTCCTTTCCATATTTCCTCCGGAATTTTGTTATCAATGGTCGAGCATGGAATTCGATTCACAATATGCACCGCGGTTGACAAAGCTTCGGCCCAAAATCCCTTAGACAAGCCCGATGTCAATCTCAAGCATCGAGCTTTCTCAAGTAGAGTTCAGTTTATTCTCTCCGCTACTCCATTAGATCGCGGATCTCCCGGTGTAGTAAAATGTCTCCGAATTCCGTGATGCTTACAATAATCCAAGAATTTCCGGGAAACATATTCGCCGCCATTGTCGGTCCTTAACACCTTCAAAGTCTTGTCACTCTCATTCTTAACAAGAGCCTTCCACACTTTGAACTTAGCAAATGCCTCCGACTTGGACTTCATTACATACACCCAAACCTTTCGAGACAAATCATCAATGAAAGAAATATAATACCTTGCTCCTCCCAAAGAATCAACCGATGACGGTCCCCAAACATCCGAATGAACATATTTAAGAACCTCCTTTGAGTTATGTTTGCCTTCGTCGAATGATACCCTTGTTTGCTTCCCCATGACACATTCCTCTCAAAACTCTAGTTTGTTGAAACTCTCACACTCGATCATCTCCCGCTTTCGAAGAATATCCAAACTCCTCTCCGAGACATGACCCAATCTCAAATGCCACAACCGTGTCACATCCAAGTCACGAGAACTATCAACACCCACACAAGTATCATCTCCTACGGTCACAACTTGAAGAAAATATATACCATGAGTCCTAACACCTTTCATAACCACAAGTGTCCCCTTTGAAACCCTCAAGCAATCCTTCTCGATAGTGATCTTGCATCCTAGAGAATCCAATTGCCCCAAAGATATAAGCGACTTCCTAAGTCCCGGAACATAGCGAACATTGGTGAGCGTGCGAACACACTACAACAAAAAACACTTTTCGCAACAGGCGATATCTGTTGCAATAGACCTATTGCAACAGGCCTACGCCCGTTGGTATAGCCGAAGTTGCTAAAAGTCCGCAACAATTTTTGCCTGTTGCAATAAGATGTTGCGGTATACTTTTTTGCAATAGGTTTTTGCTGTTGCAACAGATCATTTTGCAACAGTATATGCCTATTGCAATAGATTCATAAATCTATATAATTTTTTTTTTACAGCTTGTAGATATTACATATTAAATGTATTTGTTTAAATAATAGTGCATATCACAGAATGGAATAAACAAATAAATTTTTTATTTTAACAAAGTTTTAATAGTACAAACAATTACAACAAAAATTTCTACAATTTTCATACATCATTCATATATAACAATTTCTTCTTTCACACAACACATTTATTTCGAATAGAGTATTTTCTAAACAATTTTCAAACAAATTTGTTACATATATTAAAAAAAGGGCAAGTAATCACCTCCTTCCATCAACAGCCCTTGGATCAGAACGATCTTCACATTTTCTGCCACAAACTTTGTTGTCGGAATTAGAATGTTCACAGTATTCTGAGAACTTATCGAAAGCGTTTTTAAACCAGTTGTCAGTGCATTTCAGAGCTGCATCGGGAATTGTGAGTCATCCTCTACTTTGACTGCTTTGTTCAGTCCAGGATTCCAGTACTTCTTCCACATGCAAGGCAAACATGATGTGAGCTTTGCAACATCCTTCAGGGCTGAACTCATCTTGATGGCTTTTACTTATGAATTCATATTTCCCCAAAAATTCCTATAGTTCACCTTTGACGCCTACTTCTTCCATGCAGAGTCTGCAGGCATGTGTTTCTTGTTTATGAACCTTGTTATATGCAACTTAGTGTCATCGGGTTGGTTAATATATACATGTCCACTGTAATTTAACATTAAAATACCATATGTAGAATGAATGCAATTTGTAAACAATACCTTTCACTGACAAATAGCCTACCAGCTACAAAGCTTCTCTTTAGCGGTTTGATAATCCTTCGATTGAGGAAATTTTGTTGGAATATTTCAATTATGTGGGCCACACATTTAAATATAATGTGTAACGCTATTTTTGGTGTGAATGCCAATTAAAGTGGTCTAATAGGGTAACAAATCTACTGGCGTAAATATATTCAGCTGTTATGGAAGGAATGCGTAGAGACCGGAATAATTTTCAGTTTGATGAAGGGCTGAACTAAAAATATTAAACTATTATAAATTAGGGGTTATGGTCCCCAAATTACACTAGTTTTCAGTGTATTCTCTTTATCCCCTTAAAAGAAATACATTCACTTCTGGACTTGTGTCAATTTGGAAGATCCAAAACCAAGTTGATCATTTTTTACAAACGCTCATGGATTCAGTTGATGAAAGCAACAACTATCAATTCAGATCTAAAGCTTGTGTCAGGTTTGATAATCAAAACCATGTCTTAATTAGGTTAATCCTCTCTCTGTAAACATCTGTGGATTCAGGTATGGCTTCCACTATTTCATTTTACTTTCTCTGATTTCTTCTCAATTAAATCAATATGGGTCATCTATTCAAATATGGAATTTCATGATTTTTCAATCATAAAGTATATAGAAATTCCAAAAAGTGGTATCAGAGCCACCCACTATTGATTTCATTGGGAAAATTATTATTTTTTATGAAAATTTGGTTTTGATTTAGTACCATTTCTTGTATTGAAAATTAATGGCTAACTTGTGAAACTCTCTTGGTTTCGAAAGATAGATCTACATTATTAAATTTTTAAAGTCATTAATTTTATTTTAGAAAATGATCTGAATCTCTCTAAATTTGGTAAACAACCTTTTGTTAGTCATAACATCACAAGTTAATGCATATCATTCTGAATTACTGATGGATTTCAATATGAATGATATCTTTTTGGATATGTATGTACAGTTGTTTTCCTTTAATGTTTACTGATGGCGTAGAATGGTTTGAATAATCTAGAACCATTTATGCAATGAAATATGAATCTGGCTACTTGATTTAATTAATTTGGACATACAGTTATATATATGGTATTTGGCATATTTTAAAAAATTTGAATCAAGTGTGCTCCTTTTGAGATATTTATGCATGCCTAGATCTGAGATGAAATGATTTTGTTTCATTGTTCTATATATATTTGCAATTAAACCAATTTGCTATAATATTGGTTTACATTTTTTGGTCACATAACGGTCCATTGCATTTATTCATTTTTTGTTATAAATGCATTAATTGTGGTTGTTATGGTAATATCATAAATGCGTTAAATGCTTCAGTTATGGAAATTAAGTAATTTAGCTTGTTTCTATTAGGAATAAGAAATGACATTTTTTTATGCATTTATGTTTATTAAATACATATATTTTATATGTATGGCGCATGTGGAAAATATGTTGCACTTTCATGTCTCGATCAGTATAAAATAAAAGGAGCAATAGTTTGCATGTTTATCTAAACTGCATCATTTATGGCTCAGTTAAGTATTCCAATAATAAAGCAAAATAAAATAAAATGACATAGTAGCATTTCATGTAGCTATACTATGGTTAGATATACATCATAGCTATTATGTTCATGGATGTTATTTAGCACGACATTTACTGTGTCATTTATATGAAATTTCTTTTTTTATGTGGCATTAATTCTGGCATTAATTTATGATATTTGTTATGTAATTTATTTATGATAAATTTTATCATATTTATTAAGGGAATGTCATGAATATAGTCACATACCTAAAGAAAAAGATTAAAATTGCTATGACTAATGTATTTATTGCTACATTAAGAATTTTGCTTTGAAATTTTTAACTCTTACATGAGCGTAAAACATTTTTTGAGTGTTTTATGGCACTTAAGGCCACTGTGCAAATAGTAAGAAATAAATTCAAATATAATTCTGGTGTCTCTTTATAACTGTAAATATCTTACATTCGTATTGACCTGATTGGAATAAACATGTCACCAAAGTGACCTCTGTTATTTTGGTTGTTCATGAAAATGTTTGATATTTGTGTGTAGTTATTCATGCGAGTATTAGTCGGCCCAAAGGAAGGCTAATATTTGGCCGTATCACTTACACATGTGTAATGATAAATACGTGAAAATTATAAAGTTTTTTCGAGTGAATAATTAATCGGCCCAAAGGAAGGTTGTTATTTGACTTGAATTTATTGACAGTGTTTGATTGTTACAACAAGATTACCACTTACAGTTGACATTATTGTCCAAAGACTTGATATCAATGTGTATTAGGTATCTTGATAAGAGACTAACCAATTATGTGAATTTACTATGGCTGAAATTTGGCTATGAGCATATAAGGTCAAGTTTTGTTTTTGTTCAATTTTTCAACTAATTTGGCTAAAGTATCTGGCAATTTTAAGTGCATTCTCATCTTGTATGAGACTATGATAAGGAATTGTAAGATGATACGTTGTCTTCTCTTTAATTCATATATCTAACTCTTGCAATTAAGAGGGTCTTATTCAACCCTATTACAGTTAAATGTTCTTTTGCTATTAAAAAGAATATTGAAAGGTGGTATAACTCAAACAGCAAGAGTAAAAGGATTATATGGTGAAGTATTGTTTAAATTTTTCAATGATGTGCTACATAAGGATAACTAATTTTGATAAGTTATATACTGAGAATGGAAAATGTTTTATGGAAACAATAAGGGGAAACAAGCATAATTTGTGGTGCTTGATTCCATAAAGTCAAAGTAAAAGAAACATAAATGAGTACTATATAGAGATAATCTTGCTTCAAAAGTCAAAAGCACTCAAATTATTACTAATTTTTTGGTGCAATAGCTATTTTAAGAATATTATTGTTGTAAAATAATAATTTGAGAATAAAGTGTTCTCTTTCTGAGTTTATTTCGGTTTATGGTAAGAATTAGAAACATGAAGCATAATAATGTCGGAAGTACTCATTTGCCATACATTGTAAACAAATGTATAAATGAAGATAATGAAGCCGCTAAGAATCTAGAAGAAAAGAAATAACATACAGATGTATTTATAGTTATTTCTTTAATAAAATATGCAGACATATAAGGTAAAGTATATTAGATATTTTTTAAGTAATTATTGAAATTTCAGTTGAATTGTTTGAATTTATTTTATGTTGTCATTTAGACAAATTTCGATTTTATATTTCTAATATGAACAAAATAGGTTATTATTGTTCATTAAGAAATAATAATGCTGATTTATGGATAAATTCAAACATTTATGTAATTAAAGCTCCTAATATCTAATATCTAAGTTATGTTTGCTAGCATTTGTAATGATATATCAAATTTTGTTTTGATGACTGATATAATTTTATATTTCAGCTTATTAAGGAATTCTAGATTGAGATATCGAAAAGGTGGAAAATACTTTGTTGATATTCTAAGCGACTTTAAAGGTATACTTTTATGAACCCACACTAAAGAAAAGTTTAATGATGGGAAATGCAACAATTTCTTGAGGATGTTGAATTTGGGGGAGAAATAAAGTATAATCATTGTCCTTAAAGAGAATCACCACTGATTCAACTATAGTTACTTCTTTGGGTAATTTGTATGATTTGTTTCATTCCATTAACAAGAAGTAAATTAGGAAGCATAATAAGACAATGGTAAAGAAATTGTTCTGCATGTTAAGGTTTACTGTTATAAGAAAACAAACTCAACAACCTCAATGCAAGATCACTAAGGAAATCCACCTAAAAGGAAAGAAATGCTATTTCAGATGACCATGTAGTATTTCTTCATAAAGATAAATAGTGGATTGTTAAAGATAATTCTTTGAACCTACATCAATCCATGTAAGGTACTAATTTAAAAAAAAATGTGGATTTAAGAAAAGAACATATAGTATAAATCTATATGGATAATAAAGTTTGAAATTTCCTCTAACTTAAGTAACAAGATCATTGGTTTTGAATAACTACTCAAAGCCAAAAGGGATCAAGTGGGTAATATGGAATCCTATAATGGACTTTTATGAAAACACTATTCTTAAAAGGAATTTTTGTTTTCTTCAAAGAATGTTTCTTTTGAACTTAGCAGATGATTCTTTAGAATCACTTTGGAGCTTATTGTATCATGTACTTTTGAGCACTATCTGATGGAAATTGAAGTCATGTTTCTCAATGGAGACATTGATGAAACTACTTAAGAAATCAACTTATGGATTAGTCTTTTGTATTTGGAATTCAAATATACCATTATTGTTCATGGGGTGATATTTGGATTATTAAAAAATAATTTGGAAGATAAGAGCTTAAAAAGGTTTGGTATGTAAAATGCGATTCAGTTTATTATTTTTTCCCCTACCAAAACAGATAAGTGCTACCATTCTTGAAACTAAAGAAATGCATGTGATTTCTCATGAGTTTGCAGTTTCGATTTTAATGCATACTAAAGTATATACACATATGGGTGTCGTGTATATTACTTGGAAGATATCTTGTTGATATTGAAAGTGGATCACCTGTTAGTAACCAAAATGGTTATGAAGTATCTTTAAAGAATTAAAAAAAAAGGTTATATGCTCATAGATAAAAGATTGAATCGGTTGGAGATCATAAAGAACTACGATTTGAATAATTTTCGGATGTCATTACTGCAAATGATCCACTTAAGGTAATGATACTATAGAGTGGAACTATATAAGGAAAGTGTCATGCAAACATTTATAGCTTCCACTACTATGAAAATATTGTTCATGTTTAATTACAAGACATCCAACTATGGAAAATAATTGTAAAATTATGTCATAAGACTATGGGTTATTAATAAAGAATTGAAAGATCATTAAAGTACATTGTGACAGTAAAGAATATATTATTTTCCAATATTGGAAGAGTGCAAAATATATTATAATTCATAGAGCATACTTTGACAAACTTCATTATGGCGGATCCGCTGACCAAAAGATTACCACTTATGGTCTTTCATGAGCATATAGCTCAATCAGTGTAACTTTTTATGTAAAGATATTTTGGTTCAGGGGGAGTTTGTATTTGGTATTGTCGTATGACTCATTGCTCTATGCTTCGGTTACATATATATATATATATATATATATATATATATATATATATATCAAGTTCTTTTTCTTAGATCAGAAATAAAGTAATAAAGTATTGTTTGCATTCTAGGTTGTTCAAATATTGAACATTTTGATCTCACTAAAGTTGGACCAGTTGGGAATAGACATGTAATGATCACATCTCATGTAAATTTCCATGCTACGCATCCATGATTGATCTATGTCATTTGATTGTGTTGGTATATGTGACCATTGATGGGTTTAGTTACATTAAAGATAACGAAAGCCGCTTTGATCCTTTATCAGCATGGTTAATGGACGAGATTGTTTTAGAAAACACCTTATGGCATAAATAGCAGAATTTGGAGCTCATAAAGTTAAACACATTTAAGGTTATTAAATATGTGGCCAGGGGAAGATTGTTGGAATATTTCAATTATGTGGGCCACACATTTAAATATAATGTGTAACGCTATTTTTGGTGTGAATGCCAATTAAAGTGATCTAATAGGGTAACAAATCTATTGGCATAAATATATTCAGCTATTATGGAAGGAATGCGTAGAGACCGGAATAATTTTCAATTTGATGAAGGGCTAAACTGAAAATATTACACTATTATAAATTAGGGGTTATGGTCCCCAAATTACACTAGTTTTCAGCGTATTCTCTTTATCCCCTCAGAAGAAATACATTCACTTCTGGACTTGTGTCAATTTGGAAGATCCAAAACCAAGTTGATCATCTTTAACAAACGCTCATGGATTCAATTGATGAAAGCAGCAACTATCAATTCAGATCTAAAGCTTGTGTCAGGTTTGATAATCAAAACCATGTCTTAATTAGGTTAATCCTCTCTCTGTAAACATCTATGGATTCAGGTATGACTTCCGCTATTTCATTTTACTTTCTCTGATTTCTTCTCAATTAAATCAATATGGGTCATCTATTCAAATATGGAATTTCATGATTTGTCAATCATAAAGTATATAGAAATTCCAACAAAATTATATGGCCAACTTCTCACTTTAGTTTTCATCTGAAATACATAATAATTAATATTTAATGTCAAGTCAAATAATTCAAAGAATTATGTACTATGTGATCCCTTTTGGTCTTGTCGATTAAATGCGTGTGATGACGATACAGAGACTAAAAATCAATGGCTGAAGTTAGCCTAATGGAGTAATCAAATTTATTTTAGAAAATAAAGGAAAAAAGTTCAAAGACAGAAGACCTAACAAACATTTTTTCCGAAATTTATTGATAAATCAACTTTTGAAGATGTGCTATAGCATAATTGTTACAGAGGTTCAGAACCTAAAGTGAAACACATAGATAGCAAGTTTCTAATGGAAACCATGGCAGTAAAAAAGTGACATTAATTATAAACTCCAATGATATATGTTATAAAATAAAAATCCAAGTCAAGATATAGTGTTTCTGTCTGTTATGCTCAAAAATTATTTTGCCAATTAGGTAGCTCTTTAGTTCTAAGTTTGCGGTGACAGTTGGGTTCCATACCCTTTACATGATAAAAACATGGTACATACATAGTAAAAAAAATAATGGTGATGGCCCTTGCATATTTAAAAATAAAAATTAAGGAACCATACAATCAGCTTATACCAACCATGCTATACAATACAAAAAGTATTATATATAGATTGCATAAATACTTACAGCATCATTTACATTCTACACTAAAACATGTACAAAAATGGCCAATTCTTATTGACTGTCATGTAAACTAACCAAACATGATAAGTTCACAATATTATTTTGCTGCAATATATAATATCATGATCAATAAGAGAGTCGTTTATATTGGAATATGGCTACACGTACTTATTTCGCTCATTTTAAATGGCACTCAAAAGAAGCCATTACCCTATCGAAATTAAAGTAAATGCAACGTAGGAAAATGATGCAATGGATTTCTAATATTTAGTTACGAAATTGGGTGGACATATACTTCTGCTTCTGCTGTCACCTTTATTACCCAACATTTTAATGATTACATATATTCACAAAATTATTCAATGCGGCTAATATATGCAAAGTTCGAACTAAATGAAAGATATATGTATGTAGCATGCATGTATATACAAAATATAAATGAAAATCAAGCAACAAAATTGCTTAACTGTATAGGTCATTTAATGTGTATAAGCTTCAATATAGTAAATTATATCCAATCATGAATCTAGGTAGAGAACACTGTTTTTCAGTGGTAATTCAAAGTGAAATAAAGTTTTATATTTTCCTAAATGTCGCAAACCCCATTGCCAGAAGGCAACTTATAAGCTGGATTCAGTGTCATTAGTCCATGGATCAAACTAATGATACCAGCCACTAATCAAAGATTTCATGATTAGTAAAAAATGAAAAGCAGAGATCTAATTAAGACCTTTTCCACTTCCATACTTGAGGATGAAAAATCAATTTTATATTACTGAGTGGAGATCAATCAACACTTCAATATGTGGATCAACATAATTAAATTTACAGTGCTAAGATATTCCATTTCCAGAGCAAATATTTTGATAGATTTAGGAATCTTTAAACGCACCAAAAACATTGGGAGAAGAGTGAACATGCAAAATCCAACTTATTGCATGGTCATGTAAACAAAATATTCAGATAAAAACATATTTCAATTGTTAGTAGGCATGGGAGGATGAACATGCAACAATCTTTATTCATAAATATGACACTTAGTTTACAGGTTAAATGTACAATATCTTAACTTTATCTTTTCCATGATTACTCTTTGTGCATTATTGAAAAGTAGTCCACTCAGGTTTTGGTTAAGTCTATACAGGTTAATGCATAAGATTCGTACTTCAATTTACACGTTCTTGATAACTTATTTCTAGGAAAGACATATATAGAGTAAAATTACCTTCTACCACCACAACCACTCTCTCTGACAATTAAAGAAAACTGCAGCAATAGGGGGTCCAAAGTTATAATATGCTGAAAAATCTCTAGAGTTGAAATTCTGACGCCACCCTGGTGCATAGACAGTTTGCCTCACAGTTTTTTTGAACAGCACGAACACAAATCGATGTATCCCAGCCGTTGGTTGTGGGCTTTCATATGATACAATCTCATTTCCTGAAATTATTTGAGCACAATTTACTCGATACTCATGGACGATTTTGGAAATCCAATGACATGACTTACCAAAACTTGCATCTTTTGATCCTGGGATGTCTGTCACCATCCTGTGAGTACATATAAAATTAATAGATAGCCGAGACATAATATCCATGAAACATGGTATATAGCACACTAGCGGTAGTACCATTTCATTACTTTGGCGTCTCATATATAGTGTTTCGTCATCATATTTTCTGTTAATTCAATTTTTTCTTTTGCTGTGACATTTTAGGATGCTAATGACTTCTGCTATCTTTTCAACAAGTTCTCTCCAAATGGTAAAATTAACTTAGTTATGAAAAATTATCACATGTAATGGATGTTTGCTGCCTGGAAAGTTTGATCAGATACTAGCATAAAGATAAAAATCATATACTATATTGAGACTGTTTCTTCCCATATTCATAAAGTCTTATATAAACCATGTGAGGTCAGTCTCATCTTATATATGCATCAATAAACTGGTCTCCGATTATGTTAAAATGCAAATAGATTTCTGTATATTTTTTTTCTTTTGAACGGACATTGTGAACTTATCTATCAACGTATCATTGTTGACTTTGCCAGTTGGAGTGTGGGTCTCAAATGATTTAAAAAAAGTTAGTATTTTTTTTTTTTGCTTTTTATTCAGATTTTATCATAACAATTTCTGAGATATAGATGAAATATTTTGTTGAACAGTCACCTTAATTAATAATTTATTTAGTATTTACTTAGTGTCTGTTAGTTTAATCCTTCAAAACAAAAGAAAAACACGAATTCTTGATAATATGTTTACATGATATGTATTGGAATACCGTTTGTGTCAAATATTGTGTCAGATATATTAATATAGTGTAAAACGAGTAAGGTGATTGGAGAGTTAAAGAACCATGATTCTCACCAGTGCAAGTACTCCCTTTTAGCTGGATTTCTTGGGCTAGGCGAATCTGTGTCTACCATGACCTTTAGTTGATTAAAAAAATGACTGCCATTAGCAATACTATATCAAAATTTGAATTCAGAACTTGAAATAAAAGATAAATGTTATTCAATATAATTCAATAAAAAGAGAGAAAGGGTTAACGAGTATTATTACCAATTTCTTCTCAGCCACCACCGATTCCAAAACACGCAAGAGATTCTCGTTGTCACGCTTGATCTTATCATTCTCACTGGCAAAACTTTTTGAAGAAGCGGATTTGATAGAAATCACGCAGCATGGTTTGCTTATTAAATTTCGAAGGATCAAAGTCGTTGAGATGAGAGGAGTAGTCGAGTAAAATTGAGATCTGGAAATAAATGAAAGACTGGGAATTGAGCGGCATACCAAGGAGGAGATTAAGCAAGAAGCCATCGTTATGTTCTGTGGTTTTAGGGAAAAGCTTCGCAATTTAGGGATTTATTACTTTGAATGTTTATTTGGGGATTTGGGTGGGTTAGTGGAGCGTGTAGGAAATATAATAGTCGGTTTTAGAAGGGAGGGCGAAAATATCAGTTTAGAGCCAAAAGTTTTGTTCCGAATCCGAAACCTGGAGATTTGATACTGCCAACACTTCATACCATACAAACTTACGTTTATTAGTTACAGACTAAATATTAACCTTAATAGTTATTTAATAATACTAATTATTTATTAAAAAAATCAAGTACTAAATATTAGTAGTAATAATTTAATATTAAATATTAATAGTAATAATTATAAAATATAATAATTAGTAGTACTAATTAATAACAATAACAATTTAAAATTTGCTACTTAATTTATTCTCAAACTTCGAATTCCAACACAAACACTATTTGTCATTCTTCGGACAAGGCGCGGTGTTAGAGTGCATATTTTAGATGTTTAAAAAAAAATTGAAGTCAAAAATTTAAATGTTTGAGCTAAAAGAATTGTTGAAATTATAATTTATACATTATTAATAACCAACCATGATAAGTTTTTATAGAATTTATTAATTATCAAAGTATTAATTCATATTAATTAATTATTATTACTTAATACTTATTATATTATAACTAAATATTACTTATCACTTCGTACTATTTAATAATTTAATAATAACTATTTAAAATTATTACTAGCAGTTAATCATTTAATAATAACTATTTAAATTTAATTATTAACAATTAATAATTAAATCCTGATACTAATTTTTAATAGTATGTTTTTTGCAACTGGCTTTACCAGTTGTAAAAAAAATACAGATATTACAAGTGGTAAAAACTGTTGCTAAAGATATCTATTCGCGACTGGCTTGGAAGTATAGTTGCTAAAAGTACGTTTTTGCAACGGGAAGTGAAGGACAGTTGCTAAAAATATGTTTTTCGCAACAGAAAAAAAAGGCGTGTTGCTAAATCTCATCTATTGCAACTGGCATAATAGGTTTGTTGCTAAATATCATTTACTGCAACTGTCATATGTCGCCTATTGCAAATAACTAGTTGCAATAGGGTATTTTTCTTGTAGTGACAACTCCATCAAACATCCTTATTTGCACGGAGCCACTATCCATCGACTTGCAAATAGCACCATTTCCCATAGCAATTGCATTTCTCTCTTATACTTCAAAGGAAGAAAAACAATTTCTATTTGGCATCATATGATACGACACACCCGAATTAAGTACCCATTTGTTACCCGAAACACCTGTTGCTACCGCCATCAATACATTCTCATCTATCTCACCATCCTCACTCTCCACCGCCGCTACGGATGAAGACGCTACTTCCTTCTTATCTTTGTGCAGACATTCATTCTTACAATGTCCTGGTTTCTTACAAATAAAGCACTTGCCATTTCTCTCTTTTGATTTACCTCTCCCACCGGGCTTCCTTGAGTTAGAACACCCCCGATTTCCTTTCTTCACATTCTTTTCTTTCTCCACAAACAACCTGTGACCACTACTAGATCCACTACTACCCTACTCATCTCCTTCATTTGATCTCTCAACTCCTCACTAAGAAGACCCGTCCTGACATCATCAAGAGTCAAGTTATCCCGGTCATAGATCAAACTATTTGAGGAAACCGTATAGCGGTTTGACAATGAACACAACAACATCATCGCATTTTTCTCTTCCTCATTCTTCAAATCAACGACCTTCATCTTCATGAGCAAGTCATCAAAGGCATTCAAATGTGCCTTAAGCATATCACCCTCCTTCATCTTGAAGGTGAAAAACATACGCATGAAGATCAAACGGTTAGTGAGCAACTTCTTCATATATTCCTCCAACTTGTCCCAAATATCTTTAGCGGGGTCCTCACCACTAATTTCGAAGATCACATTCTCCCCTATAACAATTTGAAGAGTAGTGTAAGCCCATTCCTCCATCTCCTCTCTCTCAACATCCGAGATATCACTTGGCAATAATTGAGTATCAAATACCACTCGGTGCACTCGATTCCTCCTAAGAACCGCTTTCATTTTTCATTGCCACTTCTCAATGTCATTATCACCATTCCACTTGTCAATAACCAATTGAGAACCCGACGCCGCATACGAACCACGTGCATATGGCGCCACACTATTCGGACTTCCGGTTGAAGGACTTACCAAGCTATTATCCGTTTCTGACATTTTCACAAACACCTAACAAGCACCAATTGCTCTGATACCAGCTGTTGGAACCGTTGTGATTAATCCGATTCAAGATCACTCGAATCAAATCCCTAAACCACAAAGCGCTAACGGAAGACTAGACCATTGTTAGACTTGCAAAAACAACCAAAACAATAACTCTAGCCACCAAACAAGGATCAATCAATCACGAACAATCCAAATCTCAATCACAAATAAGAAACTAATAACAAAAGTAGCAAATATAAATCACGCAAGGATTTGTAGTGGTTCCACTAACATCTTGTTAGTGTACATCCACTTTAGAGAGAGTATTTTATTACCACGATGAAAGGAATACAAGAGATTAATCCGATGATCACTATATTTCAATATAGAAATGAGTTTGAGGAGAATAGAATTGAAGAATTAGAATTAGGTTATAAATAAACCCTTGATTTCAATCAAGCATCCAAGCTCTCCCACTAACATACCTGAAAATAGCTTATGTAGAGATAGGCCAATTACCCGAATTGCCCCCAAGTTTTCACAAATCAGTTTGCCAAGTTTCTAGCCCAAAAAAGCCCAAAAGTCCCGTCATACGTCTATCGTGGGAGGTGACAGACGTCTATCCCTTCGAGGGAATTAATTGGGCTTCAGAACTCAGGTCAGACGTCTGTCCCCAATATGACAAACGTCTGTCCCTCTCTCTGACGTTTGTTGTGGGAATAACAGACGTCTGTTAGAACTCTTGTGAAAATTTACCCTATATACTCAGACATCTGTCGTACCCTACGACAGACATCTGTCGCTAAAGCCAGCAGACACAAACACCATTTTGGCTCTAACTTTTGTGTACGAGCTCCGATTTGCGAACGGTCATCTATGACTCGAAGCTATCTCCATCCTCTTAAATTCAACACAAAGTATCACATACTTCAACATTATGAGGGATGTTCAACCGGGACGCCGACATAGGAGTCTACGACCATTGATGCCTACTAGACACGGTAAAATGCGTATAAGCGGAAGGTGCATAGGGAATGCCAAAACTTAACATGGTATCAGTGCTCCATGGTTCAAGGGGACCAATATGTGTAGCATGACCGAAGCATGGCTCCAAAGGGGCTTGAGCATAGGATGCTCATCAAGGTGGAGATACAATGGTAAAAAGCAGCCTGGCACCACTGCTTATGAGAACTCGGGGTAGCAGCCTAGCCAACTGTGAAGAGAACTCAAGGTGTAATTATAAGGTGACTTAAGCAATGCTCTCCAAGGTGGAGATTTTTAGGTATGGCTCGCATTGGAATGGAGTGGGTGCGAGGGTAGAACATGCGAATTGTCACACATCGCAAGAAACTAAGAAAGATCGTGGTATATATATGGTGTTGGTGGCATGCAACATTGGGGATTCCTTTTGTTATAATAAGTGCTTTCGAATACCAGATTATATGCTCGATGGGTGGCGATGAGGGATGTTCAATCGGGACGCCAACATAGGAATCTTCGACAGTTGACGCCAACCAGACACGGTAAAGCGCGTACAAGCGGAAGGTGCGCAGGGAGTGCCGAAACTTAATAGAAACTTGGATAGAAAAATTGTTATGCATGGTTTGTGAGGTTGATTTTTCGTGAGATAAGAGCTGGAAACATGGTGGAATTAAAAATTTGGTTAAGTGGCGCTGCAAGCACATGCACATTATTGTCATTAGGAGTTGTGATTTTTGCAACTAAAATGGCATTTTGTTGGGGGTGGCTGTTATCATGCATTATTACATTTGGAAAATTTATCATTTGAGAAGAGTCTTCAAATGGGGTCACTTCTATGGATTGTTTTGGTTGGAGCTGAAGTTCGAATGACATTAAAAGCTGTTTGATCGTTGAATTAGTGGGTTCAGGGAAGGTAGCTTTGGAAAACGGGTTCATTTGATTTGCAAGATTGTTGATAGGATCAGGTTCAAGAGTTTGATTGATTTCAGTTTTAAATGGAGCCAAAAAAAAAGGGAAGGCATTTAATTCTTTGTTTGATGTTGCTTATCAGGACAGGTTTGGACATGATTTGGTGCAACTTTGGCATTTTGTTCTAGATTCAATATAAGAGATTCATGGTTAAGGCTTTGATTAGGTTGGTAGGTTATAGAATTGATGGTGGGCTCAATTGAAAGCAATTAAATATGTCCAACATTTTTGTTGGAGTAATACGTTTTCTTGTGCATGCCTATTGTGCAATGTTCTAGTTTCCTTGTTATTTGTCACTATTGTATCACCATTTGGAACTCTCACTTGATTATTCCCACACTATAATACTGGACCACTGACATTTATGAGAAAAATGGAAATTTATAATGTTTATAATTATGTCTTATAGATTTTAATTTGATTACAATTTAGCTTTCTTTCCACAATATAATGTGTTTATAAGAAAGCTCACATTATCGTTTTCAATTTCAAATGATATTAGAATTTTGAATTATATCTATTATTGTTACTTAAAGTATATTTTCTGTTTTCGACCCTCTCAAATTCATTTTGTTTTAAAATGTTACTTCAAGATTTACAACGTCTATGTCTAAAAAATGTTGCAATACCAAGCTCTTCAAGTTTATAGATTAAAGACTACGGAAATTTTACATGAATATACATGACATTTTTTTTAGGTGTGTATGCATGTGTTTTTTTTGGGGGGGGGGGGGTGTGGGGGGGTGGTTGGTGAAGCAGGTGAGAATATGCTCACCTTAGCCTTCTTTATCATGCTCTCCGTATGTGTTACAATACGACTTTATTCTAACTGCTTGCTATTTATTCTGCCAGGCGTTAGAACTGCAAAGGACTAAGGAGTTTATGTTGTATCAATTCCTTCTCTCCCCCTAATCACGATGATCATTATTTTAAGCCGCATTCCATAATTAATTATCTTTTACAATTTCAACTTGGATCATGGTGTCTGCCAGCTTTTGATGATTGTAAGTTTCACCAGTTAACTAATTGTAATTTTATAACACCTAATATATCATATACACGCCTTCATCACTGTTGGAATTGTCCCACATCGATAATTTGTCTACCTAATCTACCTTAATATATGAGGAGTTCTCCATTCACATTGCCAATTGGTTTTGTAAAAATATGGGGGCTCCATCATTTCTTCATAATTAACCACTATGGTTCAAAAAGTGTTGCCAATTGAAGTTATGACAAAGCATAGCTACATAGTTGGGAAATTTGCTCATCACGGGTGCACACTAGATATTGTAGAAGGCTAGAAAAGTCATTGCTTAATTTTTCCATCATTCTTATCTATGATACTCTATCTCACTCATTTATACATTTTTATTATTCTTTAATATGAAGTCCAAAATATCTTCTTTGGTGCAGAATGTGCCTTCCAAATTGCTTTTTTTGACTGCAAGGGAGACTATATCTAAGTGGGTTGATTATGGTTTTGCTTATTTAGTTGCCTCTATAAGAGTTATCCCTTATTCTATTCATAGAGTTGGAGCTTGTGGTTTATGTGCAGGTCAAGTTATGTTTGTATCTGTGATAATCCAGACTTATTTTGCACTGAACTAACCATTAACTCTTTTTTTTATTAACTACTGCAGCTGCAACGGTTCCCATACAATACAAGAGTCCAACCTTGTTGGTTCAGACTACCGAAGGTTGGTTAATTACTACATACATGTTTGTGTTCTTTCTCTAAATTTGCAATAACACCCTCAAGTATGTTAGAAACTGCTATAAATACTTTGATTTGACTTTGTTAAAGTTTAGCTCAATTAATTTTTATACTTGATTGAAAAAAAAAACTATACACCAAAAAATGGCATCCTTTCCATCATCTTTCTCTGCTAGACCTAACCTCTCATCGAGGCTTTCTCTGATGCAAATTCATCACCATCTTGCTCCACCGACCCATACCAGACCTTCACCTCCACCTCCAGAACCGCCTCCGGTACCAATTCCGACTCCAATCCCACCTACCAGTAACCCTAATTCTGACGTTGGTCCTCCTAAGAAATGGTCTTTCTATTTGAGTCAAAGACTAGGAACGCCGACTCCTTCTCTCCCCCACCCATTAAGCTAGTTTTTAGAGGCAAAGCTTTGCAACTACCATCCAGATCCTGGAAGCTGCTGAGGAAAAGTGGAGTGGCTACCTTATTGGTCACTTCCTAGATCGTCCTCTACCCTTTTATGTTGTCGCATACCGGTTGGAGAAGCTTGGGAATCCTTCTAACCGCCTCTAAATAAAATCGACAGGTTCGGTTTTCTTTTTCTATTTTGATAGTGTTGAGGATCAAGAAAGGATCTTGTAAGCGGTCCCTGTGATAATTCAACATATGTTATTCATTGTGTGTCCATGGATGTCAAATTTGGGGGATTTGAATGAAACTATATATTCGGTACCTATTTGGATTAAGCTTCATAACTTGCCGCTAAACTGTTTGTCAAAAGTAGGAATCCGTTATCTAACCATGCGAATAGGTAAATTTCTATGCGTGGATCTATCTACTGAAAAGCTTAATTGACTTGAGTACGTGAAATGCTGAAAAAATGAAAGCTCTGTTACCAATTTGAAGAATTGAGAAGAAGAGTAATTATTATCAAGGAGGAGGAGGATACACAACAAATTTTCTTTTGCTTTTATAATTCAACTTTCATTACAAACACTCTTTTCTTTTTCAGATTTATCCTCACTCACTTTCTCTCACACTTCACTCTTTTCTTTTATCTTACTCACTTTTCACTTTCTTTCTCTTACAACACACAAAATGACCACCCATATTTATATAGTGGTCTACATGACCTTACAACTCCAATAGACACCTTTTCATCAATAGACATGACCCTTCATAAATAGACACGACTCTTCATTGCAACCGACACGACTCTTGACGAACGGACATGACACTTAACAAACAGATATGACTTTTGATGAACGGACATGAATCTTCATGAATAGACACGACTTTTCACTTAAACGGACACGACTTTTGACTCTAAATACACTACCTTTTCACTAATTGACATAACCATTCACCTTTTTAAATTTCCTAATAATCTTGCATCTAATGTTTACCCAACAAAACTCCCCCGTAAACTTAAATGCTTTATTCCTCCAAGGGGGTTTGTATACATCATCAACCAAATAAGCATACGGAGGCATCTCCTCCTTAGCAGCATCCTTTTCAACATACTGCCTGTTCTCTTCCAATGTAGTTACACCAATGCACCTCAGCTGCCCTCTAGCCAACATTGATTTGAACAAATTGACAGCGTCCATACTTCCCTTAGTCCTTCCTGTTCCAAGCACCAAATGTATCTCATCAATGAATAATACCACTTTCCCATCTGAATCCTCCACATCTTTTAGCATATATTTCAGCCTCTCCTCAAATTCTCTTCTATATTTCACACCAACCACTAATGCTCTTTGCTTCTCTTCCTTCGACTTCTGAAGTTCTAGCTCTTCTTGCAACCTTTTACAATCATCATCATATTGCAGTTTCAAATATTTGAATTGAATCTCATGCTTCCTCCTCAACAATGAGGTTTTCTCTCTCATCTCATTTTCAACATGAAGCTCCAATCGTTGCATCTCTTCTTTGTGATGAGCTAGAAATCTTGCCTCATTCTGTTCATAATCCTTTTGAACTTTGGTGAGCATTGCAACATGCTCCTCATTAGCTTGCAACAAAGCCAGTTGTATGTCCTACTTTTGTTCTGAAATCGTTGCCTCATATTTCATTTCTTCTTTGCTGTCCATTATTGTCTCATCAATATTACCTGCAATATTCTCTATGCAGCCACTTACTTTTCTTCAATAGGATTCATAGTCTCTGCAAATATGTTTTCTTCTTTTGAGTTATGATCTGCAACTTTATCTTCTTGCGTATCATTTTCGTCATCACTGTCACCTTCTTTGGATTCTGGAACCATAATTTTAGCTTTTATACCTTTCTCTTTTTCATCGAACTTTTTCTCATCTTCTGCTCCTAACATTTCAGCTTCAACATCTTTCTCCTCAACCTTTTGTGTTTCACTTTTGTCCTCCTCAACCTCTTATGTATCTCTCTCTCTTGCTTCTGAGGCAACCACCTTTTCTCTTGCAGCCTTTTCTGTTGCTTCACTAGCTGCTGCTTCTTCTTTTACATCAGTAGCAGTCCTCTTCCTTACTTCCATGGCAACACTCTCTCTTGATTTTGGCTTTTCATCAACTTCTTTTTCAGCTTCTTTTCTTTTATCCTCTTCTTCGACTTTAGCGGTTTTCTTTTCCATCAGCTCCGCTTTGAATCTTTCGATCTCTTCTTCATCAACTTCCTCTTCATCTTCTTCTTTGTAATCCTTTGCATAAACCTCTTTCAGCAAATTTCACGAATATTTTGCCATTTTTTTTCCGTTAATATGACACCATGCTTCTTTATCAAGTTCTCACTCAGCACCATAAAAGCTTGAAGATCTTTCCTTCTTAAGCTTGTGAATGCTTCATTCTCTTTCTCCGTTATGTTTTTAACATCTTTTGGCCACTCATAGCCACTCTCAACAATCTCCCATAGTCCTTTGGAGATTAACTCTTCTTTCTTTCTACTACTCCACTTTTCGAAGTTTTCTTTTGTGAGAATTAATGATGATAAGAATAAAAATACCATAGTTTTAACCTAAGCTCTGATAACACTTTGAAAAAATGGAAGCTCTAATACCAATTTGAAGAATTGAGAAGAAGAGTAATTATTATCGAGGAGGGGGAGGATACACAACAAATTTTCTTTTGCTTTTATAATTCAACTTTCATTACAAACACTCTTTTCTTTTCAGATTTATCCTCACTCACTTTCTCTCATACTTCACTCTTTTCTTTTCTTTTCTTTTACTCACTTTTCACTTTCTTTCTCTTACAACACACAAAATGACCACTCATATTTATATAGTGGTCTACATGACCTTACAACTCTAATAGACACCTCTTCATCAATATACATGACCCTTCATAAATAGACACAACTCTTTATTTCAACCGACACAACTCTTGACGAACGGACATGACACTTAACAAACATATATGACTTTTGACGAACGGACACAACTCTTCATGAATAGACATGACTTTTCACTTCAATGGACACGACTTTGACTCTAAAGACACTACCTTTTCACTAAATGACATAACCATTCACCTTTTTAAATTTCCCAATAATCTTGCATTTAATGTTTACCCAACAAATGCATGGTCGAAATTTCTCCACTAGATGAGCTTCCCTACAACTTCCCTGTGTTATTGCCAGATGGAAGTGAACAGATTGTGCGAGTTTCATACCTATGGCGACCTGCCATTTGTGTTAAATGTGTTAGTTTTGGGCACACTTCGATTAACTGTGTGAAGTTCAGGGAGGAATCAAATAAAGGTAACTCTAAGTCCGATAAGGGAAGAACTCATGCTTTTTCTAATGCGAAGCGAGAGCAATCTACCACTTACATGAGTAATGATGTTAGCACGGCTTGTTCTGGCACTATGTGGACGAGAGTAATGGGGAAAAGAAAAGAGGTATCAGTAAAAAAATCCCATTTTAAGCAAGAATCAAATGAAAGCCTTGACAGGAAAAGACGAATCAAGTAGCAACAGGTTTGTCGTGCTCTCTACCTTGCAGGAAGTAGATATAGTTCATGATGAAGACAATGGTAGTGAGGAAGGGGAAATTAGGCAAGTTAGTGAGCTACTTTCGCGAGCATTTCCTCCTTTTATCAATACAACATAAAATTCTTCTTCTTTGGTAAAGGCTTGTACTGGTAGTTTGGATGAGATAACAGTTCAAGATAATGACTATGGGCTTTTTCATTTTGTGGAAAATGGTAAAAATAAGCTTAATTTGAGGGATGAAATGACAATAGCCGCTGCTCATCAACCTGGCGTGGAAGTTGCAAAGAAAGTAATGGTAAATGATCATGGCACTTTTTTTAACAAGAAAGGAAACAGAGAGGATGTTGGTGAAAGTGAGGATGTGAGCATAATCGAGGATGCACCTAAACTCGACTCTTTTCTGCAAATGAATTTTGACTGTGTGGACGTTAATGGCAAGGCGGGCAAGAAGACTAAAATAAAGGAAAAAAGCAAATTACAAGGTAGAAGACAAAGGGGTGCGTGAAACAATCTAAACTCTGTGTGCTAAAATTACAAGTGGTTTGTTTGATCCTTTTGTTTGTGCTGAGAAACTTAAACTCATGGATGTAATGATTTATAATTACAACTCAATGGAGATGTACGCTGCCAAGCGTGAGAAGTTGATGCTAATTCATAATGAAATGAGTGCGACCAAGAATTCGACATCGGTTTTCAAGCTAGGTTTCCTTAATGTAAACAAAAGTAAAGTTCACCGGCCTCAAGATAAACCTGAAGCAAGTATCTCTCCTAAACCTCTAGGTAATGTCAGCCTTTCTACTCGACTCACTGGTAACACAGTTTATGAGAAAAGCAAAATAATGCCTGGTCCTTATGACCATATTAAACCCCCTCCAGGTTACAAAGCACCTCCAGACCCAATCATCAACTCGCCATCAGTCGTCTCTTCTTCAGGTTATCATTGGGAAGTGCTCCTATTACAAGAAGCAAGAAAATTGAGCTTCGTCTCAAAGGACTTAACGACGACATAGGTTGAAGTGTTTCGAGTCTTTTCACCTTATTATCAAGTCTTTTAGGCATGTTATTCTGTTGTTTCAATTATGAAATGTCTCTGTATGTCATATTTGTAATGTGTAGTGTCTGGTGTGGTTTCTTCCATGTGTGGAAGAACCTTCAGCTGGTATGTTGTAATGGCGGGGATTTTCGACCCAGAAAATCAACATAAAAACACACTGTTGACTATTCAAGCATTGAAAATACCAGGACATTAATAGAAGAATTAAGAGGATGAGATAGAAAAGATAGAACTAATAGAATAGAAGAAAAAGAAGAACACACTGAACAGAATCAGAGTAAAACACGAAAACTCACAGCGGAATGAATAAACTGTATTATAACATAATCTTGAAATACAAATATGAGTTTATATATATATATACATACCATATCAGAGTCTAACTCATATACATCACAGTGGAAATAATAACTAATAGTGGAGTCTCCTGCTTTGAGCTCCTCCAAGTGAATCTGCAAAATCCTGAAACACTTGTCTGCCCGTACAAATTTGGGCACCCAAGAGTTTAGGGAAAACAAACAAAATAAACTCTGGGTCAGTCATGGGACTGGTGTGAGTAAATTCCAATCATACTGTTTACTTTGAAAATCTTTGAAACAAAAAGATAATAGTAAGACCAGCTCACACATAAACATGAACGGTTTTTACCTTACTATAATCCAGAATACTTTGATATCAAAACCAGTGATATTATGATAATGTCTAAACAAATAATTATACAAGTAGCAGAACGCTTGCATCTCACGCTCCACATATATAGTATAAAATCATAAACCGCAGGGCGCTTATTGGAGAATGGATTTCAACAGACAAGGTAAGGGAGCACCTTCTGAATAGTGTACTCTAGATAGGATACACCCAGGGTTCAACAAGAACGTCTTGCAACCCGGCCACACATGACCGCTCACTCATTTAGCTTGAGTGTCGCGAATATATTGCCACCACGGTTATAGGCCATCTAACCATCATCCGAAGATACAGAATCGAAAAGAAGTATAAATATGAATTTTCTCTAGATCGGTGACAATACACCCTGCTTGGGGATGACCCAACTAGCCATGCTGCCTAGCCCAACTTCTGTCACTTCCTGGTTGTGAGGCTAGAGGCTACGTCTATATTCAAAACATATGATCACCATTCACTTTGAATGCCACATCGTCAGATCCATAATCACATATTGATTACACAAATGCACACTGGGTGTAGAATAAAGAGAAGTTACCTTCTCCCCACCAACTTGGTATATTTGCAAAAATCAACGGCGTGACCATTGGAAATACTCTGTCAGATACTCGTCCATACAAGTTGTCCTGGGACAGGACAAACAAAAACACCATTCTAGAACTGGACGACCCTTGCATTTAACTCCGTCTTCAATTATCTTCAGCATATCTAATTCGCAACGCTTATGCCTATACGGAGTGGTTTTCGGATAATAAATCCAACTGGTCTCTCCGTATTGACAACGATGGTCAAAACACTTCGATAGTCGGTTATTTAACCATCGAAGTAAAACAAACATTCATTCAAATGAACAACTAAACGCACACAACCACGGGCACCTTTTATTTAACATTCGTTTTTATTATTCGAATTCCCATATCTTACCGGATATTACTATACTCCCGATTTACCCTTTTACACTCTTGGAAAACATTTCCAGTTATTATAAAACCCTTATTCTTTCATATTCCAGAAAATATACGTTATCAACGTTCGATCCATTATTTTTACATTCTTTATTTCTATACTTGGATAATCTACCCTATTTATATTGGAAAATATTTCCAATTTCCTTTTAACCTTTTAATCGGCCCCATGTTCACTTTTAAAACATTATTCCCTTTGAGATGGGAATACTATCCCTTCTTATAGAAATCTAAACACCTTGATCATATAAATCTTTATTCACGTAATAATCTCCCTTATCTTGTTTACCGAAATCTCTTTCATAATTTTCACTCCTATTCCACTTTATAAACTCTGTCTCTAAGTCAACTTCTTATCAAATCGATATCAAGTTTATAACTAAATACTGATTTCTATCCTATCAACATTTATTTGTTTAAAACTAAATGTTCATTATTCTATCAGATTATAATCCCTAAAAATAGTTTATTTTTAATACTTTCGACATCGTCGAATTCTAGTTCCAAATCCTAACGGTTTAAATTCTAATCACATTTCGAACATCGAATTGCTGTCATTGTTTTCTAACACGATTCTCCAATTTCTCTTTCTAAAACTGATTCTTATATTTTCTTACGACATCGTTATTTCTCACTTTCGAATAAGTGGATTTCAACTAAACTGCTTTATTTCCTAGGAAGTGCTGCTATATATAAACGTCAAGCTTAAGTCTAATCAACAGTAGTTAATTTGTTGCTATAGTTCTAAACTTGTCATACGTTGTAATATTCCCTTTATAACTAATCTCAACATTACAGCCACCCCTACCTTATCAACAGCGTTATTTTATCGCTATAGTTCAAACTTGTCATACGCTGTAATATTCTATGTTATAACTAATCTCGACATAACAGTTACGCTTAAGCCAAATCAACAGCGTTTATTTTACCGCTATAGTTCTAAACTTGCATATGCTGCCATTTTCCTTTTCTACTAATCTTAACATCTATCTCCGTCACAAACTGATATCATTCCTCGATAATAGTGAAGCCGTTCAAGTTGGGGTATTCTATTTACCTCTCAGTCCTTGATCGACAACGTTCTTACCTTAGCACATATATAAGTCTGTATTCTAATCCTTTATTACTTATAATATTCATCAAATTGTATTTCCTTGTTTTACTTTGGAATATGGTTCTATAACATCATATTCATCCTTTGAAATCTTCGTTGTTTATTATTATTTATTTTTAAACATTTACTCTTCGCTTTCATTTCATTCCATCGTTCTATTTATAACTTCTTAAATTAAACGGGTAACTAATCTCATTAATCTTGATTAATTTATTTCCAAACTGTTTTCGTTAGATTAACTAAAATCCAATTAATCTGATAATCATTTTCCCAAATAACAGTTGATTAAATCAACTTCATTCCATCAGTAAATTCTTTAACTGATTTGAATTACTTCTTAACATTAGATTAATATAATTAATCTAATAATATTTCTAAATTGTTTATCTTAAATATAATTATCCAAATATTTAATCATTGGATAATTTCTGCTTTATAAACTTATTTAAATATCAACAATCGTTTTTATTTATTTTATAAAAACGAACTCTAAAATACTGGTTTATAATAGAACTTCTATCATAAATTTAAATCTTCTTTTTCATTATAAAAATATAATTTTTATAATTATCTTAGTTGATTTGCCTGACGGCCAATCAATTCCTTAACAAAACGATGGGTTTATGGTCGACTGTCACCACTTTCTACATCGATAGCGTTTATTTATTTATCGAAATAGATGTTGAATTTCCGTTCAACATCAATATTCACATGGGGTTTTAAATATAATTCGGGTTCATACAAAACAAACAGTACATATAATTATCAAGGAATCCGGTCGGATTCCTCCAACCGGTTTTCGCATCCACAGATGTCAGTCAACACAATTTACACTAACTCTATACTAGGGAATATTATAATCGATGAGATCAATGTCCAACTGATGATGTGTACATATGTAACGATATATATATTTCACTAATTTAATTGAAATCTACTTATACGACCATCACACATCATTCAAACAACATTAAGATATAATTATAAAAATAGATCAGAGTTAGTGATTTTACTCACCTTCGCGCGTTAATCGTTAAATAACGATTTGCGTCGGTACACCGGATCAGACTGTCCGTGACTCTGTTAATCACCGGCCCAAACAATCCAACCCGCTCTACCAAACAATCCAAACTCGCTCCACTGTATTTCTTGAATCTTCTAGTAAAAACGAGCTCCCACTTCACCTCATCAACATTCCGTCCACATCTCGTACAGACGCTGCTTCTTCATTCATAAACACCCTGGCCGTGATTTAATACTTCCTGCTCCACCTCGTTTTAAACTCCAGTAAACCATTCACTTCTCCAAACTTTCGAGCATCCTCTCCTTGCAAACACTTCAACCTCCATCCTTGACTGTTTCTGAACTCCACTTCGCAACTTCCATTTCCAGCAGTCCGTGATATAGACGGTAGAAGTAGCGAACACAGTCAGTGCCAAATTCTCTCAAACAACCATGCTCCAGCTTCGTTCACCCGCAAAACTGTGCACTCAGTACACTATCAGCTCCTTATCTGCTTAATACATTTTCGCACATGCATTTATACCGAAACACTTCATGTCCCCTATACAAGGTAACTGTGTATATTATATACACACATGCCACCCCAAATACCATTATCATATCGAGACCTACCCCTCCATAAAACATGTATCCACCTTCTTCTTTCACACATCCCAAGTCCGGTAACACGCCGAAACTAGGTTCCTTCGTTCAACACTCATTCCTCCTCTACCACGTTCATGCAGCAAGAACCGGCTCTCGTCTTCACTTCATATACGCCCAGCTTCACAAAGCTTACTCAATAATCTCTCCACGTCCCTCCAAATTTCCGCACCATCACTTTGAACTCCTCACAGCATACCCTTTTTCTTTGTACTCCTCCTTCCATGTTATGACATGCTCCACCAGTAATATGCTCCAAGCACCATACCAAACACCATGGATCCAACTGTCGCCATCTACCCGAGCTCGACCTTCCCGTCCAGAAAAGAATCCCGCCCCTCATTCTTATTTCCATTGCAGAACAGATTGCCTCAAAAGAAATCGCTCCATGGCCTTGCGTTTATTTTATTTGTTTTGTATTTGAAATCTCAGATCTCATTTTCGGTTTGTGTTTCTTTGAAGAAATGACGATGCTCCTGTATATTTATATGAGTAGGAGCCTTAATGGTGAAGTATTTGAGAGTATAGGGTAGGGTTATGGTCTATACCTTAGGTTATGGTTTGTATTTAATTGTCTGCACGTTCTTCTTTTACTTTGATATGAAGTATTATAGGCACGTAGGTTTTTCTTCATTATTAAGGGATAGGGTAGCACGTTCGGATGCTGTAGGGTAGTAGGACTAGGATGTAGTTTAGTATTTGCTAAATTTGTTGTCCACTTTAGTTCATGTACATTGTTGTGGAGTAGTGTTCTAGTCTGTTGGATATTAATAACTCATGAATAAATATATTTTACCGCATCAAATATGATATCAATAACATGCATGTGTAGGAGCACTCATATTTGTTTTGTTATAAATTCTGTTCACGCATGGACAGAAGTAAGAGTACGGTCGTGCTCAACGAGGTGTCATGATCCCAGAAATATAATAATACCGGTAGATTGACTCGTATTTTGAAACTCCGAAATATCGATACAGGGTGCACAATACTCCAAATAAAAAGTTGCATATTTAATTAATTAAAAATTACAGTAAAATTCTAAAAATTAAATTATCGCTGCGCCTCAAAAGAACCTTGTCCCGATTTGCACCCGATATCAAGTTATATTCAAATAACTGTTACGGTCGATATATGATTTCACAGCGACTTTTCGAATATTTGATTTGGACATATCTTTCCGTCTGCATGACGAAATCCTGATTTTTCACTTCTGTTAGAAAGATATGGTTCAACAGATTCCAACATTTCTTGTTTTGCAGAAATCCGATTTAAAACGAGTCTGGTACACTCAGTTGAAGTTCAGATCGTTAAATTACGAACTGCAGGGTCGTTCTGAGCTCGATTATAATTAATATATATTTATATACGTTCAACTTCGTTTTAATTAATATATAAATCCATTTATATTCTGAATTCAATATTTAGACTGATTTAAATATTCAATTTCAAACCGTTCAAAATGCGGGACGTTACAGTCCTTCCCCCTTAAAACAATTTCGTCCTCGAAATTGCTAAGATATGGAAAATGCTACAATCTCTGTTGTAAATAGGTAAAAAATCTTTTAGTTTACTTCATAATTTCAGTTTCAGCTGAACTGATTAATTCCAATTATTTATTCCTTATTTCGAATATTTTCAAAATTCTGAAAATTTTCTAACGGCTTAAATTTTTGGAGAATTTTGCTAGCATCTCCTCTGCACGGCTTATTCGGTACTACAACAACTTGCCTCTCTGGGCCTTCCCCAATCCAAAAGAAAATCAAACAGCCAAACGGCTTGCCCAAACCGACTCATAAAAAATCTCATACTCGTATATAAACGTGTACCTTCTCTGTTGGGCATTCAACTCTATCTCTGCCATCTGCTATCAAACCAGCATATATCCAACATCTCCAACTGATCTCCAATCAGTTTAATTTCCAATCCAATCATTCGCTTTTACTAAGCCTACTTTCCATTTCAACTCTCATTTTCATTTACTGATTTATTTCTCAAATCAGTTATCTACATTTCCACTATTTTTCCTTCACAATTTCCATTATGGATTGTTCTAAATTCCATCCAATTTTGTTTGTCTTAGTTTAAATTCCACTTTTACCATTTTAACTCCATAAGTTAAATTTTTATTTCAGAATTCAAATCCCTGAGATTTATTTCAAATCAGTTTGAAATCACGTACATATATATTCATAACATAGAAATTCAAAATATTTGAATTTCTGACAACTTGTTTCAAAACAAAATCTTCGGTAGTAATCCATCACTTAGAACCTCGAAAATGAACACCGATGATGTCCGGATCACCATCGGAATTTATTTCCCAGCCATCGACGTGAGTTCAATACTGTATTAATTTCTAAACTCATTTTCAAACCTTTTAATTTTAAAATCACTTCAAAATATACTTCACAACGTTTAGAAAACATTTCTAAATTCACCCAGGATCTTAAAATTCCATATATTTAATTCAAATTCAATTTCAACCCTATTTCTAGAGTTTTATTTCAGTTCTGGTTTTAAATTCAGATTCAGTTTATCTGATTTTGCATATTATACTTATATAATATTTCGATTGGTTATTTATATAACCAACACAATCTTATTTGATCATAATAACGATCAACACATCCAATATATACTAGATAATTCCAATATCTATGCTTTCTTTATATCAAAATATATTTTTGGGTAAAATTATTTTACCCTCTCCTCAAAACATACTGTGTCGAATTACTCTGTTCAAGAGTTTAGAAACACCTATCGACGCAGTTTGCATTACTGTTTCGACCAGAATTCATAAACTACTCGACTGACCAGTCAACACAATGTAAAATAGTTTTTATTTTAATTTACAATTACGCACTCATATATATACACTCAACTCAATCTAGGGTGTTACTAACCCCATCTCTATTGAGTTACGCCACAGAGCCAAGGTAATGACTTAACCTTATGCTCTGATACCAACTGTAATGGCGGGGATTTTCGACCCAGAAAATCAACATAAAAACACACTGTTGACTATTCAAGCATCGAAAATACCGGGACATTAATAGAAGAATTAAGAGGATGAGATAGAAAAGATAGAACTAATAGAATAGAAGAAGAAGAACACACTGAACAGAATCAGAGTAAAACACGAAAACTCACAGCGGAATGAATAAACTGTATTATAACATAATCTTGAAATACAAATCTGAGTTTATATATATATATATATACATACCATATCAGAGTCTAACTCATATACATCACAGCGGAAATAATAACTAATAGTGGAGTCTCCTGCTTTGAGCTCCTCCAAGTGAATCTGCAAAATCCTGAAACACTTGTCTGCCCGTACAAATTTGGGCACCCAAGAGTTTAGGGAAAACAAACAAATAAAATATGGGTCAGTCATGGGACTGGGGTGAGTAAATTCCAATCATACTGTTTACTTTGAAAATCTTTGAAACAAAAAGATAATAGTAAGACCAGCTCACACATAAGCATGAATGGTTTTTACCTTACTATAATCCAGAATACTTTGATATCAAAACCAGTGATATTATGATAATGTCTAAACAAATAATTATACAAGTAGCAGAACGCTTGCATCTCACGCTCCACATATATAGTATAAAATCATGAACCGCAGGGCGCTTATTGGAGAATGGATTTCAATAGACAAGGTATGGGAGCACCTTCTGAATAGTGTACTCTAGATAGGATAAACTCAGGGTTCAACAAGAACGTCTTGCAACCCGGCCACACATAATCGCTCACTCATTTAGCTTGAGTGTCGCGAATATATTGCCACCACGGTTATAGGCCATCCAACCGTCATCCGAAGATACAGAATTGAAAAGAAGTATAAATATGAATTTTCTCTAGATCGGTGACAATACACCCTTCTTGGGGATGACCCAACTAGCCATGCTGCCTAGCCCAACTTCTGTCACTTCCTGGTTGTGAGGCTAGAGGCTACGTCTATATTCAGAACATATGATCACCATTCACTTTGAATGCCACATCGTCAGATCCATAATCACATATTGATTACACAAATGCACACTGGGTGTAGAATAAAGAGAAGTTACCTTCTCCCCACCAACTTGGTATATTTGCAAAAATCAACGGCGTGACCGTTGGAAATACTCTGTCAGACACTCGTCCATACAAGTTGTCCTGGGACTGGACAAACAAAAACACCATTCTAGAACTGGACGACCCTTGCATTTAACTCCATCTTCAATTATCTTCAACATATCTAATTCGCAGCGCTTATGCCTATACGGAGTGGTTTTCAGATAATAAATCCAACCGGTCTCTCCGTATTGACAACGGTGGTCAAAACACTTCGATAGTCGGTTATTTAACCATCGAAGTAAAACAAACACTCATTCAAATGAACAACTAAACGCACACAACCACGGGCACCTTTTATTTAACATTCGTTTTTATTATTCGAATTCCCATATCTTACCGGATATTACTATACTCCGATTTACCCTTTTACACTCTTGGAAAACGTTTCCAGTTATTATAAAACCCTTATTCTTTCATATTCCAGAAAATATACGTTATCAACGTTCGATCCATTATTTTCACATTCTTTATTTCTATACTTGGATAATCTACCCTATTTATATTGGAAAATATTTCCAATTTCCTTTTAACCTTTTAATCGGCCCCATGTTCACTTTTAAAACATTATTCCCTTTGAGATGGGAATACTATCCCTTCTTATAGAAATCTAAACACCTTGATCATATAAATCTTTATTCACGTAATAATCTCCCTTATCTTGTTTACCGAAATCTCTTTCATACTTTTCACTCCTATTCCACTTTATAAACTCTGTCTCTAAGTCAACTTCTTATCAAATCGATATCAAGTTTTTAACTAAATACTGATTTCTATCCTATCAACATTTATTTGTTTAAAACTAAATGTTCATTATTCTATCCGATTATAATCCCTAAAAATAGTTTATTTTTAATACTTTCGACATCGTCGAATTCTAGTTCCAAATCCTAACGGTTTAAATTCTAATCACATTTCGAACATCGAATTGCTGTCATTGTTTTCTAACATGATTCTCCAATTTCTCTTTCTAAAACTGATTCTTATATTTTCTTACGATATCGTTATTTCTCACTTTCTAATAAGTGGATTTCAACTAAACTGCTTTATTTCCTAGGAAGTGCTGCTATATATAAACGTCACGCTTAAGTCTAATCAAAAGTAGTTAATTTGTTGCTATAGTTCTAAACTTGTCATACGCTGTAATATTCCCTTTATAACTAATCTCAACATTACAGTCAACCCTACCTTATCAACAGCGTTATTTTATCGCTATAGTTCAAACTTGTCATACGCTGTAATATTCTATGTTATAACTAATCTTGACATAACAGTTACGCTTAAGCCAAATCAACAGTATTTATTTTACCGCTATAGTTCTAAACTTGCATATGCTGCCATATTACTTTTCTACTAATCTTAACATCTATCTCCGTCACAAACTGATATCATTCCTCGATAATAGTGATGCCGTTCAAGTTGGGGTATTCTATTTACCTCTTAGACCTTGAT
Organism: Allium sativum; assembly: GCA_030737875.1. Classification (NCBI taxonomy): domain Eukaryota; kingdom Viridiplantae; phylum Streptophyta; class Magnoliopsida; order Asparagales; family Amaryllidaceae; genus Allium; species Allium sativum. Next base: position 960,696,912 of record CM060922.1, read on the forward strand.
CGACAACGTTCTTGCCATAGAACAGATATAAGTCTGTATTCTAATCCTTTATTACTTATAATATTCATCAAATCGTATTTCCTTGTTTTACTTTGGAATACGGTTCTATAACATCATATTCATCCTTTGAAATCTTCGTTGTTTATTATTATTTATTTTTAAACATTTACTCTTCGCTTTCATTTCATTCCATCGTTCTATTTATAACTTCTTAAATTAAACGGGTAACTAATCTCATTAATCTTGATTAATTTATTTCCAAACTGTTTTCGTTAGATTAACTAAAATCCAATTAATCTGATAATCATTTTCCCAAATAACAGTTGATTAAATCAACTTCATTCCATCAGTAAATTCGTTAACTGATTTGAATTACTTCTTAACATTAGATTAATATAATTAATCTAATAATATTTCTAAATTGTTTATCTTAAATATAATTATCCAAATATTTAATCATTGGATAATTTCTGCTTTATAAACTTATTTAAATATCAACAATCGTTTTTATTTATTTTATAAAAACGAACTCTAAAATACTGGTTTATAATAGAACTTCTATCATAAATTTAAATCTTCTTTTTCATTATAAAAATATAATTTTTATAATTATCTTAGTTGATTTGCCTGACGGCCAATCAATTCCTTAACAAAACGATGGGTTTACGGTCGACTGTCACCACTTTCTACATCGATAGCGTTTATTTATTTATCGAAATAGATGTTGAATTTCCATTCAACATCAATATTCACATGGGGTTTTAAATATAATTCGGGTTCATACAAAACAAACAGTACATATAATTATCAAGGAATCCGGTCGGATTCCTCCAACCGGTTTCCGCATCCACAGATGTCAGTCATCACAATTTACACTAACTCTATACTAGGGAATATTATAATCGATGAGATTAATGTCCAACTGATGATGTGTACATATGTAACGATATATATATTTCACTAATTTAATTGAAATCTACTTATACGACCATCACACATCATTCAAACAACATTAAAATATAATTATAAAAATAGATCAGAGTTAGTGATTTTACTCACCTTCGCGCGTTAATCGTTAAATAACGATTTGCGTCGGTACACCGGATCAGACCGTCCGTGACTCTGTTAATCACCGACCCAAACAATCCAACCCGCTCTACCAAACAATCCAAACTCGCTCCACTGTATTTCTTGAATCTTCTAGTAAAAACGAGCTCCCACTTCACCTCATCAACATTCCATCCACATCTCGTACAGACGCTGCTTCTTCATTCATAAACACCCTGGCCATGATTTAATACTTCCTGCTCCACCTCGTTTTAAACTCCAGTAAACCATTCACTTCTCCAAACTTTCGAGCATCCTCTCCTTGCAAACACTTCATCCTCCATCCTTGACTTTTTCTGAACTCCACTTCGCAACTTCCATTTCCAGCAGTCCGTGATACAGACGGTAGAAGTAGCGAACACAGTCAGTGCCAAATTCTCTCAAACAACCATGCTCCAGCTCCGTTCACCCGCAAAACTGTGCGCTCAGTACACAATCAGCTCCTTATCTGCTAAATACATTTTCGCACATGCATTTATACCGAAACACTTCATGTCCCCTATACAAGGTAACTGTGTATATTATATACACACATGCCACCCCAAATACCATTATCATATCGAGACCGTCCCCTCCATAAAACATGTATCCACCTTCTTCTTTCACACATCCCAAGTCCGGTAACACGCTGAAACTAGGTTCCTTCGTTCAACACTCATTCCTCCTCTACCACGTTCATGCAGCAAGAACCGGCTCTCGTCTTCACTTCATATACTCCCAGCTTCACAAAGCTTCCTCAATAATCTCTCCACATCCCTCCAGATTTCCGCACCATCACCTTGAACTCCTCACAGCATACCATTTTTCTTTGTACTCCTCCTTCCATGTTATGACATGCTCCACCAGTAATATGCTCCAAGCACCATACCGAACACCATGGATCCAACTGTCGCCATCTACCCGAGCTCGACCTTCCCGTCCAGAAAAGAATCCCGCCCCTCATTCTTATTTCCATTGCAGAACAGATTGCCTCAAAAGAAATCGCTCCATGTCCTTGCGTTTATTTTATTTGTTTTGTATTTGAAATCTCAGATCTCATTTTCGGTTTGTGTTTCTTTGAAGAAATGACGATGCTCCTGTATATTTATATGAGTAGGAGCCTTAGTGGTGAAGTATTTGAGAGTATAAGGTAGGGTTATGGTCTATACCTTAGGTTATGGTTTGTATTTAATTGTCTGCACGTTCTTCTTTTACTTTGATATGAAGTATTATAGGCACGTAGGTTTTTCTTCATTATTAAGGGATAAGGTAGCACGTTCGGATGCTGTAGGGTAGTAGGACTAGGATGTAGTATAGTATTTGCTAAATTTGTTGTCCACTTTAGTTCATGTACATTGTTGTGGAGTAGTGTTCTAGTCTGTTGGATATTAATAACTCATGAATAAATATATTTTACCGCATCAAATATGATATCAATAACATGCATGTGTAGGAGCTCTCATATTTGTTTTGTTATAAATTCTGTTCACGCATGGACAGAAGTAAGAGTACGGTCGTGCTCAACGAGATGTCACGATCCCAGAAATATAATAATATCGGTAGATTGAATCGTATTTTGAAATCCCGAAATATCGATATAGGGTGCATAATACTCCAAATAAAAAGTTGCATATTTAATTAATTAAAAATTACAATAAAATTCTAAAAATTAAATTATCGCTGCGCCTCAAAAGAACCTTGTCCCGATTTGCAGCCGATATCAAGTTATATTCAAATAACTGTTACGGTCGATATATGATTTCACAGCGACTTTTCGAATATTTGATTTGGACATATCTTTCCGTCTGTATGACGAAATCCTGATTTTTCACTTCTGTTAGAAAGATATGGTTCAACAGATTCCAACATTTCTTGTTTCGCAGAAATCCGATTTAAAACGAGTCCGGTACACCCAGTTGAAGTTCAGATCGTTAAATTACGAACTGCAGGGTCGTTCTAAGCTCGATTATAATTAATATATATTTATACACGTTCAACTTCATTTTAATTAATATATAAATCCATTTATATTCTGAATTCAATATTTAAACTGATTTAAATATTCAATTTCAAACCGTTCAAAATGCAGGACGTTACATATGTCGACTGCATACACTTGGATTACATTGTATTCTTTGTTTTGTAATAAATAAAAGAGTGTTATGGATCACTATAAAAACCGATCGGCCTTGCCAATTTTTTTTATACTAGATGTACTTACCAATTTGACTTTGTTAAATTTTTAATAGCATCCTAAAGTTAAGAATACCGTCTCATAAAAATCAGTTACTGGGATCAAATAAAGGAAAAGAGTTACACATTACTACATATGGTCATGCTGGGCCAATTTATTCAACTAATTTTAGTCCACTTGACTATCTTTTATCATCATCTTCAGATTCAACAAGTAACTGACTCAATTCTTCTACAAATATGCTAGTTCATACTGTGCATATGCCGATCCTATATCGTGTCATTGGTACAGTTAGACTGTGGATTATGTATATGCCAATATTGCAAAAATTCATGAATCATATCTTGTAAGCAAGCAGAATGATTCCAAAAAATTGTTGTCGCCTAGTTTTTCAATTTCGTATATCATCCCTGCCATCAACTAATAAAATATATTCATGTCCTTGTTTCTTTTACGCAGACGCTATTGAGAAAAGAAGTTAGCAAGCATAATCGTGGTTTCTCATTCTCTGTAACTATCTATTCCTCTATCTTGAATTTGTTATGGCATACCCTTATTTATCTATATAGCTCCACCTTTATTTATTTCTTTACAGCACAGATCAGTACATACTATTAATTAGCTATCATTCATTTATATATCGTTTCACACATTGATATAACGGCTTCTTGAGAATTACAAAAATCGGCGTACCTTGGTATTTATGTGAACATCATCAAAGTAGAACTTTGTTATGCCCCCATATTAGGGTAATGTTGTAAAGTTGAAATACATAAAATCATAAAAAAATTGCAATCAATAGTCATTTACAACACTAATATAGTATAACAGTAAATATAAATAAAGATTGAAAAAACAAAGAGAAAAGCTGTGACACCCCATGTTCGTTAATGTCACTATTTATCAGAATGCATTAAGTTTCATGAGGCGTTATAGGTAAATGGGAACAGAAATATTACAAGACAGATGTAAAATAACATCGGAATTTAAAACTTTATTAAATAGAAAACATCGTGGTCCAAAACATGGTTACATCATAAGTCTGAAATACTGAAAACATAAAACTTCTGCCTTGTACATAATTCATCATCAGAGTATAATAATATAAAAGAGCATAATCCCCAAAATATATCCATAGTACAACCAATATGAAATCGAGCAATGCATCTAAGCAGCTCCAAGCAGAATGAAAGAAGAATCCTGATCAAGCTTGAGTATTCCCACCCTGAGAACCTGGGGGGAAACGGAAGAGAAAGAAGAGGAAACAAAATGGGTCAAACGTAAAGTCTGGCGAGTCCAGTTACTTTTAGCATATAAATAAGTAAAAGCATCAAGATAGGCGTATAAGTTGGAGAGAGATAACAGTGTCATAAGGCAGGTATAACAGGGTAAACAAGATAAACAGAACAGAACATGCAATGCGCTTCTCTAATACTTCTCTCTGCACCAATACTAGCATAACAAGAACAAGATGATCCCAACAAGTACAAGATGGTAGACTTAAGTGTACTTCTAGTGATCAGTTTTACCCCATACAATAACAGGTAGCCCAACAGAACTGACAGGTGTTAACCCTCAACGACAATAACGGGCTCCTAAACAAGCATGACTAGATGTAACCTACTTACTACCCCCAATCGATCGACTCCCTAACTCGTAGATACCCTATGCTGGCCCTATAGTAGGATGTATCACTTCCTAAAGTGGCAACCCTTTTGTTTACAAGATGTGCACAAACCATATCTACAGATGTCACAACGTCCTATCTTCCCTAGCAAGCAGACCCATGCATGTACATGACTCCGTTTGAATGCGCCGTCAAACACCCTCACTCAAGTGACCTATTATAATCAGCTCAGTAAGCGTTCCCAGACCCCGACCTAGTTCGGGGTTCCCCATTTGATACCAAGATGGGTTACTGACTGAAATGGGTCCCGCATGACAGATGATACAAGCTTCACCCAGGTTTGCATGCCCACTACTAGGAATTTAACAGGTTATGGCTACTGGTTTAACAAGATTGCATAACCCCAACATGTTAAGTTCGTCGGGTTCATATGTATAACCCGTCCCCACATGTTTAACAAGATTAACTTAACCCTCCAACTGATTCAATCCAGTTTATTTAACCCCTACTCAAGGTAACAGGTTCATGTAATCCTTATGGATTCAAACAGGTTTTTCATGTTCATCACCATTCATTCATTTATGGTTATAATGCGCTAGACCTCCCACATTAAGTCTATCACTTGTGGATGCTGGATATGCCGGTTGGGTTCGGGTAGACTTTTTCCACAAGTCGGACTTAACCTCGTGTCTTCGCACCGTTACGTGTACATTTATGCACTTGGACCCCTCACATTAGATTCACCACTTGTGGATGCTGGATATGCTAGACGGTTCCGGGTAAGCTTCTACCACAAATGTAACCTAACCTCGTGTCTAAGCGTGGTTACAATTTCTAATTACTGTAAATCTAGGCATTTTCATTACTAACCAATTACCAAGTTCATTATGCCCCAAATCCCCGTCCGATCTACGATACAAATTATGCCCCGGATTAAGGTTTAGATCAAGATATAGATTATGCCCCCAAATCCCAAGTTTTGGATTAAGGTACAAATTATGCCCCAAAATTCCCAATCATGTTTACAATATGAATTATGCCCTAAATTAATCATTCCCAATCGTTCCCAAATTCGTGCGTTCGCATGTTTCAACGATAAGCATAGGCTCGAAGGTAGCCTGGCTATAAAAACAAAAAGGGAAAGAGGGAGAGAAGAGAACAAGAATAGGCATAGTAAATAAAACTTGCATATGATGACATAATTAGGCAAACTAACATAATAGGCATAAGGTGACATGATTAGGCAAACTAACATAATAGCAATATCATGAATAGGCATATAGGCACTAATCAATAGATCAGGTGTACAAGTAATGGTAGATCTGATATGATTTAGATTACTAACATGCATAGGCTTAGATCCGAACTTATTAAACACGTCAAGATTACAGTTTAGGTGTTTATATCTAAAAGCAACATAAAAATCACTCTGATTTGATCTAAATAACAGAGGATTGATTGTAGATGTCGTAGCACAGATCCTTGAATATGTGTAACTTGTTGTTAAAGAAGAATAGGCAAGATTAAACTAAGTTGGGGCAGCACCTCGTTGTCTCTATTGTTTTTGGTGAATAAAACAATGAGAATGAGGTTCTATTTATAGTCTAAGGTCCATGAATCTAGTCAAGAAATAAGTCCACATTCAGAAGCTGAATTCTGCCTAGATCTCGGGGGGGGGGGGGACATGGGTGTCCACACCACTGTGTGGGTGTCGACCCATGGGTCGACACCCATAGGGTTGGGGTCGACCCCTAACGGGCTGATTTCCCTCCTTGTTTTCCCACTTCTGATTTTGATTTTTTGGTTTATATATATATATATATGGCTTATATGTATATAAACTTCAAACCTTAATATCTTCTTCATATGTTGTCCGTTTTACGCAAACTCGTCTATCTTAAAAAGAATTCCGAGACGAACGCAATGGCGTTGTCCGTTTTACTTAATTCCAAATATTTAATTAAGCATTCTTTAGTTTATCATCTTAATGTGTTGCACAGATTACGGGGTGTTACAAAAGCTTTCATTACCACATGTCGAACTGGGAACATAATTTACTACTTCTAGTTTTCCTAATGTTCGAAAGTATCCAAAGTTTTGACTCGTCATCCAAATCTAGATGATTACAAAATGCACGGGAGACATCCAGTAACTCCCCAATAATTAAATGATGATGATTGTACAAATAATAAAGCCCGTATAGAAACATACTATAAGAACCACAGATTTTTAATTTTACATTGATTTTGTCAAAGTCTTGTGATAAATGATCCAGAGAATGATATAAAATGGACATGCTACAGCGTTTAGTAGCAGACATTAAAATATAAGTACATCTGTTGCAGGCATCAGTTATAACACCGTTTTCTCAATGTGTATAGGTTTGGTCTTCTTATAGAGCAGGCGAATTATTTGTTCAGAATTCAGTGAAAGGTAACAAAACTGAGTTTTTTGATAACTTGATGCTTCATCATGGTTTATTGGTGTCAAAAGTATATATTTCCCAGGTTTCACGTCTGTATCACATCTCGCATATATCAGTTTCTTTATCTAATTCCAGAGTTAACTGTTTTTTCTTTCAGATTTGTTGAATTGTTAGAGCTAGCCAAAATTGAGACAATTGTAATATTGACTTATGTAAGGGTGGTTGGATTATGCAAGAGGCCATGCATTCCTTTTTTCCTACCATTTTAGTTGTGTTATTATCTTTGTGTAATAGATATTCAATAATATATTTTCACTATGAAATGTTTTATGTTTGGATCCATATATATTTTAAATTATTATGAAGTTAATAGTAAATTATATAACATATGAATTTGTGTTAAATATGGTAAATTTAGCCATTGTTATTATTTTGATTTATACATACAGCCTTGTTTGTGTTAAATGTTGATTGTTGGAAGTGTGTTTGATGTATGTTCATTTGTATAGTCTATGCTGAGTTATGTGGATTGTTATGTAAGCTCATATGCATATTAATTTTATGATATTGGTAGTTTTTGGTAGCTTTGAAATACAGGGTGGTGTGAAGTAGCTAAAAAACGTAGCAACAATTAGCTTTCTTGCTATGGTTGTAAATAAAACACAGTCGCAAATGTTAAACTTACTGCATCGGTTATTTAAAAACCTGTCGCATTAGGTCAATGTTTTGGAGCTAAATATCGGTTTGTTGCTACAGGTGTAAAAAAACCCATCACAAATAAATTAGTCCACAGTGACGGGATTACATAATACCCATCGCAAATAAATTAGTCTACAGCGATTGGCATTACATAATACCCATCGCAAGAAAGAGTATATTGCTACAATTTTACAATCGGCACAATAAGTTTATAACTGTTGCGACGGCCACATTTGCTACGGTTTTAAAACGGTTGCAAATAGGCTTAAACAACCAACGCAAATGATCTGTTTTGTAATAGTGCTTGCATACCTGTTTTATGGTTGAAATGCATTATGTACACCGTGCACATACACATTGTTGCAAAGCAGATGTACAAAAATTTGTTGTGTAGGATAGGACAATATGTGTCAGAATTGTGGGATGAAATTATATTTAAGATGGGAAGAATTTAACAACCCAGAATTTTGACAATAGAAATTAACTATTAGAATCTCAAAAATAGGAATTTCTACTAACAACGAAATTTGACCACAAAACTTTAACCGGTGCATTCATCACGAATGAAATACGAAAAATGGAAAAATATAAATAAACGTAATAAATATAACATATATTCCTATATATAACCAGCCCTCACTGGGAAAATTGGCTAGAGGGCGGTCAACCTCCCCTAGGGGGTTGTCGACCGTTTCGGGCCTGAAGTGCCCAGTGCGGCTAGGGTTTTAGGTGAAATTTTGTTATATTATGTAATATAAACAGATGAATGTTTATTTAAATAAATCAACGATTCAAGGCCAATTTCACTCCTATAAATAAAGGAGTAAGGCCTTACTCTTTTCCACACAAATCTGTAGGCAACAGCGAAGATCTTCAATTTCCCTTTCTCTTCAAATCAATTTATTAATCAAAATTGTATTCATATACAATCAATCAAATATAAATCTTATATATTTGAAAGGGGTTATCAGATCTAAATGGAAGAGAGTATGAATTGATGCCCAGACTGTTCTACTTCAAACTCTCTACACTCTTTCTATTTTCTTGCAAACTACAGATCTGAAAATATCCCCTTTTCAGAAAAATTGTACATATGTAAGAATTTGGGAATTGTAGGCCTAAAAGATTGTTCATATTTCAGATTCGGATGCTTTCAGGTGGGTGGGAAATTTACATACAAAGTTATAAAAGCCTATTTATCTTGTTTGAATTAGATCTGAAAATATGTGCCTAATATTATCAGATCTGTTTATAATATTGTTGAATTTGAAATGATACCCGTCAGATCTGCTTATAAATATTGTCAAAACTTGGAATTATTGATTTGTGGTTGTTGCAAAAAAATGTAGATTTGGAAATCAGTCCCATTTAACACAATTTAGATGTAATTGTATTCCAGACTAATCCAGTGTTAATATACGAAATATGTGATTTTAATTTAAAAGAAATATGCCTATTTGTGTTCAATGTTGTTGAGGTTTTGGCTTAGTTGTTATAAATATATCGTTTTCTTCTTCTTGGACAAAAAGACATTATTTTGAACTCATAAGAAATATGACAAAAAGTTTAAAAAGGGGAAAGTTGTGTAAACATACACATAAATATAAATATATATATTTTTGCGCAGTTTGCTATCAACTATTCTAAAATATATACATAAACATATGTTTCTTGTGGTTTGAAATATGTCTATTCCAATAAACATGCATAATTTACAATAACTATAGTTATGGTCTTTTTGTAAAAGCTGGAACATTATGGCAAGATTAAATACAAAAAGGAACGTCTGGCTATCGATTAAACTAACATATTAAATTAACGATAACAATGGTAAAAAAGAAAATAACAACGTTAACCGCGCGAAAATATAAATAAATTTATATATTATTCGTCCGAATTTACGTAAACGACGAAATACACATTGTATTAAATGTTTGAACGATATTCAGTTATGGAATTATACATGTAAATGTAATCTATATTAAATTAATATATTTATGGTGACCACTGTAGCAACTAAAATGACGGTTACTATAAATAGGACCATAAATTATTAAGAGAGCTTAAGCAAGGCGATTTACTGTCACCTCTTCTATTTAACCTCACTATTGATGTTTTCTCTAAAATTATTAAGAGATCTGTGAGATTAGGAGTCTTAGGTTTTATTGGTAATGAGGTTTTTAATAATGAATTATCTATTCTTCAATTTGCGGATGATACATTATTATTTTCATCTCACTTACCTAAGCATATTATTGCTTTGAAGTTTATTCTTTATTGTTTTGAAATGTTATATGGTCTCAGAATTAATTTTGATAAGAGTTCTATTATGGTTCTTAATGACTTTTACAATATTGAGAATCAAGCTGTTGACACCTTGAACTGTTCTACTATGAAATTTTCTTTTGATTATTTAGGTTTTAAAATTAGGCCATCTAAGCTTAAGCATGAAGATTAGTTAGTTATTATTGATAAGATTAATAATATATTATCTAGTTGGACTAGCAGATTTCTATCAAGAGCTGGTAGACCAGTTCTCGTTAACTCTGTGTTGTCTGCTATTCCTACTTATTGGATGGCCGTTCATCGATTTCCTTAATGGATAATTGAGAAAATCGACAGAATTAGGCGTAATTTTCTTTGGAGTGGAGATAATTTGTGTAGAGGGTATAAATGTCTTGTTAACTGGGAAGTTTACTGTAGATCCAAGAAGGATAGGGGTCTAGGAATCATTAATTTATATAATTTTAATTCTTCCTTAGTAGCCAAATGGTTATGGAGATTTAGGAATCCAGAAGTGACGGCTACTTGGAAGCAGATTGTTTCAAATTTTTATTATTCTGGGGGAGAGTTTATTGTTGGGTCTAGTTTTAGTTGGATGAATAGGCTTTCTTATTTTTAGAATTCTGTTTTGAAATGTTTCGATTTTTTTAATATAGGTTGTAAGCTGACTGTTCATTCGGACAATATTACTTTCTTTTGGCATGATGCTTGGATTTCTCGGGTTCCCCTTAAAATAGAATTTAGAAAGCTTTTTGAGAATTGCTGCTTTAAGAATGCTTTAATCATTGATGTTTATAGAGGTAACTTAGATCCCCCATGGGAATTTACCTTTGTAAATTCTCTAGAAGGGGTTGTGTTAAGGCAATTTGCCTTACTGAGAGCAAAGTTGGCTTTGTATCATTTGGATGATAATGGGGATATATTTTGTTGGGGTCTTGATAAGAGTTTTTCTTGTACTACTAATTCTATGTATAATTTTCTTAATTTTTCTGGGTTTCTATGTTTTTATTTAAGTCTCTTTGGAAGTCTAATTCTCCGCCTAATGCTAAATTTCTTATATGGTTGATTATTCATAAAAAACTTAATACGGTGGAGCTTCTAAAGATGAAAAATGTTATTTTTGATGTTAAGTGTTGCTTTTGTGGTAATTTGGATGAGAATGTTGATAATTTATTTTTCTCTTGCTTTATTACCAATTATATTTTAAATATGGTTTTAAGGATTTTTGTTTTTAGTTGTTTTAATTCTTTTAGTAATTGTGTTTATTATTGGAATTGTAGTAGATTTGCGTTTAATTTCAGAAAGAGGTATGTGTTGGATTCTTTAGTATCTGTTACTAGTTGGTTCATTTGGTCGGAGAGAAATCAGAGACTGATTCATTCTATGTATATTTCTGCTGATAAATTTATTATTAGGATTATTAATTTCTGTCTGGATTGGATGGATAACTCTCACTATAAGTTTTATAGAGAATCTCGTTTTGAGAGATATTCGATAAAGGTTAGATATAATTTGTGTTTATTTATTAGAATTAATAGGTATTTTAATCGTAATAGGATTTGTATCTGTTATTGAGTTCTGTTTTTTGATTTTTGTGCTTGTCCCTTTTTCCCTGTATTTATTTCTCTTTCACATATATGTATGGATATATTTATATATATTTTTAGATATATACACCCCCCCATATATATGTGTGATGTTTGCTTATGGATTGGTTATTTTATTTTAGGTCACAAGTTGTGGATTATGGCCCAGGAGCTTTTGGAAAGCTGTTTTGGATGGTTGATGTTTTTGCTTTGGAGTTTTCTGGAGTTTAGTTTTAGAAAGTTTTTGTATTGTTATGTTCCCGATTTTTTGTTGTATTTAGTTTGGGTGACTAGAGTAGATATACTCCAATATCAGGTGGTGGCCTTACCGGAATTCGATATTGGAGTATGATGGGCGGTGGTTTATCCGGAGTTCATCAATCTATTTTCCTATATATATATATATATATATATATATATATATATATATATATATATATATATATAGTCATGTCTTGCATGGATTTTTTGTTTCCTTTATGTTCTGTAGATTGAGTTTGTAGACTTTATTTCTTTTTATTTATATATGTATGCTCTTTTTTTTAGAAGATCACACATTTTTGCTTTCAAAAAAATAAATAGGACCATAAATAAATAACCGTTGTAAGCAATGTTGATTTGGGGAAAGTAAACTTAATGGGGAAATTGAGTAAATCTGTTATAATTCCTAAGGTTTATTGGGATTAATGTTGTAAACCCTAATTAGGGAATTTAATTTAAATTCGCATCTAGATGCGAGGTCAGGTTCAACTTGTGGTAGAAGTCTGCCCGGAACCAACCGACAAATTCAGCATCCACTAATGGTCAGCTTAACATGCAGGATCTAGTGCATAAATATAAATGTACTAAGAAACGATGTTAAGTTCAACTTGTGGTAGAAGTCTGCCCGAAACCGACCAACAAATCTAGCATCCACAAGTGGTCATCTTAATGTGAGAGGTCTGGTGTATAATATACATATACATATATATAATAGACAATGAATAAACAAATAAAATTAGTAATGTCAGTTAGGGTACAACAAATATATATATATATATATATATATTGGGACTAATAAGATGGCGATATCCATAGTAATTAATATTCTAGGAAAATTATGGCCATTAGGTTCATAAATGAGATTAACTATAATCAATGGAAATAAAAGGAAATTAAAGATTAATTGTTGCCTTAGGAAAATATGACCGTTATGGTTATAAAGGGCAATAAACACATGAACAGAAATAAATGAAATAAGATGTGGGCTTAAGGGTGTAAAACCTATAATTAATCGATTATCCTACGACAAAGGTGATATAACTTTCGTCATAGAAATTAATGTAAGACCTATAATTAAGGTTAGAATTGGACTTAATAGGTTAATGGTGTAAAACATGATTAACTATAGCAACCTGTGACGATCTCTCTCATGCTCAGTACTGGCAAAGTGACTTACATTGAAAAATATGGTTACTTGAGTTAATACTAATCTATTCTATTTTGTTTCCGCTGTGAGTTTCTTTATCATACTCTGATTATGCTCGTGATCATTTGTTTATAGGTACCAGATGTACATGCTCCATGCTTGGATGTGTTCGAGTTTCGATTTTTGTTGAAATTTACGCTCAGAAAAGTGTGAGGTGTTAAACCAATGGTGATGAGAGTCATGATTAAGGTATTCTATCTTCAGTGGTTGATTTTGATTCTTAAGTGCGGAGTTCGACTATACTCTATGGTATGGATATTTACATGTCCATGAGGCAAACAATCCTTTGGAACAGTGTTGGTTGTTGTTGTGCAAAAGATATATGGTATAATCTCTTATTTGGTGTTTTTCGATGAATCCGAGTGGTCGGGAGTTCTTATTTTGATTTTCTATAATTGATTCACTTAGGATCAGTTTGTGATTCGCTTCAAAGTGTTTTGTTTTGACTTCTCGCAAGTAAGTGTCTTATGGAGGCACGCCGGTTTTGGCGACGTGTCTGTGTTGGAGTATATGATCGAATTCGATACATTAATCGAAGTATGGGTCATTCTTCCATGAATATTCTAATTAGATGTGATGAGTACGTATCGAAGGATCGTAGAATAATTATATTTTATTTCCTAATGGTCAGATCATTCTCAAATTTTAATATATTTTTCATGGGATGTGAGATATGTCCATGATTTTTACTGAACTTAAGTATGACCATTTTGCCTTTTGGTTTACTGTTTAGGCTATAATTTTTGATAGAGATTGAATTAGGTACTGAAATCGGTCTCATTGAATTGGGATGGTGGTTTCTGATTCTGTAAAGAGGTCATGTGAAGAATTTGGTTCAGCAGTTAGGGAGGAATTGTTATTTTAAGTTTCAGCTTCTATTAAGCAGAATAATTAGCTGATTAGCCTAATTCGTTAGGCTAATGAGCTGCAGCTATAAATTGGGGGATTTGGTGAGGGAATATGGGTTTTCCTCTTCATTCAAACATTAGGTTAGGCGTCTGTGATTCTATGGTTCTACCTAAAACCCTAATTCTCCATTCTTTTCATTCAAATTCATCATAGATTGCATCTAGAAGATAGATCACACCAAATTGCATCAAATCTAAAGATTTTTAGCACTGTCCAAATCTAGTCTCATCGTATTTACATTGAATTGGGGTTTAGGTGAGTGATAGATATTCTCACATAGAAGCAAAGGGTTATATGGGTTAAATCTAAGTTAATTTCATTCGTATATGTTAAACTCACTCTAAATCTATTCATACAAGTTCAATTTAGATCTAAGTATGTTCATATGCTCTAAATAAACCTATTAAACTAAAATTAATATGTTATTCATGATTTTAGGTATGTTTGATCAATATTTTTTTATTGATTCATTGTTATATGATGTTTTGATGATTTGGATTTGTTTGTATGATCATGTATTCATGTGTCGATGTTTGTTTTAATGGAATTGGATGTATTGCTTGAGTTTCATGTTAGAATTGGTTGTTATAGATCTTAGGATTGAAGGATAGAGCAAATTAGAGTTTCAGACGAAAGGAAATAACTCAAAATTTTTAGGCTCGAGAAAAGCTAACTGTAAGGACCAGTACCGATCCATGATGGACCGGTGTCGATCCATTACGGTGTGATGGATGGCGACGAAACTTGGGGTGAGACATCATGATGGTAAATTGCAGCTGCCTGCAAATTTCAAGTCATTCAGAATTGATTTGGAATGGGTCTAAGGTTGATTAGGCAAGTGCAATGATGGACCAACAGAAGTTTTAGCACGCTTTGAGTTTGGTGATGAAATTGGATTGGCATGAAGCACTCAAGGAGGGTTTTGAAGAGGTCGACTAACTTAGCCAAAATAAGCTAAGTATTAGGATCGGTACAGTTCCATGATAGACCGGTATCGATCCATCAGGAAGTTGAATGGTAGGTCGAAACTCATGGGTTCTGATGAAGATGGGTTTATGGGTTGCTGGTGAAGTTTGGTAGTGAATGAACTTCAGATGGTTGAAGTGCAACTCAATGATGAATGGTGCTTCGATCGTGAACTCAAGTTGGAGTTGTCCGAGCTGGGTTGATATGGTACTGGTCACACGATGATGTACGAACCAGTAAGATGATGGATTGACTCAGGTAGAAGTTGATCAAGGATGATAATGGAATTGGTCTGGGAAGTCGATCGAACTAAAGATATGATCGCCGAGATGAAAGGATCGATAAATTTGAAGTGCCAAGGAATTGTTAGTTATCGAAGGTTCTAGTAGACTCAAAGCGTGGGTATCGTTGAAATTCCCTAGGATCAAGTTGGATCGAGTACCCTGGGTAGCCATGATGGACCTAGTTGTCTTGACAGAGACAAACATACGTAGTCACGATGGCATACGGAAGTTTGGTTAAAACGAGGTTCTCCATTAGCTCTTTTAATCATTGAAAGCAAATTCGATAATTGACGTATTCAAGGAAGTAGTCGATGATAGCTAGGTTATTGGATGTTATGGTTGATTGTGTGCTTTCTTATCAGTTTTCTCTAGGTAGGCTATCCCCATGGGTTGTCAAAGAGAAGTGGGATCAGGGGTTAGTCCTTTTCTATTCTGTAATGGCATGTAATAAATGATTTTCATATATTAACTCGATGATTGTTAGACATATTAGAGGGTTGAACTGTCTATACTTATATTATCTTGTGAAACTGTTGTTCGTTATTTTACCGTTCACTAAGATTATTGTTCGACTTAAGGTTTTATGTTTCCCTCTTATTACCTTGGGTTGTTCATCAATATTATTGATGAGCAGACTAAGATAGCAGGTAGCAAGTTTGGTGATGACGCTGATGCTGCACGAGGATGAACCGGAGGCTTTTGTATTATATGCTACCTATTATATTACTATTACTTTACTTTCTGCTGTATGTTAATGGCTATTGTTACTCTAAGGGATGTGGTAAGGTATAATTTATTTGAGATTCCATGGTTTTATGGAAATTTGGTTTTCTATTCGATTATGCTTCACTACTATATCTTATTGTATATTTTATTATTATATATTTATCCATGCATTGTGAGTTATACAACATGTTTCTTTTCGAGTTATTCTTCTTGATGATCGACCCATATCGGCCTGGCACATTGTGCAATGCACCTTTTTCATAGTTTGGTGCAGGAGGTATGAGGTGGTCGTCACACATGAGGTTGGTGGTTTCACTGGGATGAACGATCAGTTGGAAACAGATCTCATCCAGAGAGGATGATGGATTAGAGAGGTTGATCAGTGGCCTCTTGGTACCTGAGCCCATACCCAGTATTGGTAGTTTCCCTGTGTACAGGGATGAATTGTGGAGACATATGGGTCGATCGTCGTTTCCATTTCGTCGAGTTCTCCCTCGAGAGGAGAAACAGGAAATGGTGTCACCACTTAAGATATGTCCTCCACCAAGGGAGTTTCCATACGTACTTTATTTTGACGTCGAGATTTCACTGTTCCATCTTATTGGTAGTGATAGATGGAGTGGTTTTGGGACTCGAGAATATTGATTTGTCTTCTTTGATTGTGACTTATCGTGTTGAGGGTTTAGTTAGACCGTATTTTTATAACATCCTATGTCTAGTCGCCAAGAAATAATACTATGGATGACTGCAACATTCATAGGATTAGTTTCAGGCTTCCAAGTAGGGTATTGTTACAACATGTTGTTTATACTTGGTAGTATTCATGATTGGTCAAAGTTATCTCATCAAGTCATGTTGTTTTGGTTGTTAATTTGGTTGTTATCGATTTCTTAGATTCTATTACAGTTAGTAATCGAGTTTAGGATTTTATTGTTTGGTTGATACAGAAAGTTAATGGTAGTGATACGTTGTGGATGATGATAGTGGGCTAGGACATTTTGTGATGCAGTAGTTAGTCTTCCATGATCGAGTGATAGCGGAGAGCGAGTCGCTTATAGTTGGACGTTAGCGGGCTGAGATATCGGGTCTCCAGTAGAGAGTCCTCATCTAAGCTGGTAGCTTGAGAGTATCTGGACACATTCGATGAGGTCACCAGATTGCCACTATAATTGGGTTGAGTTTCGTACTAATTAGGCCATTGATAGTGGATCGATGATTATGCCTCTATAGCATATATACCTTGAGAGCGGGAGATGAGCCGATATCTATTCTTGATTGGTGATGGATAGTCGGGCTAGCTTTAAGGCGTGAGAAGTGTTTTACTTAGTTTGATTTCCCAAAGAGATTGATCCAAGAGGGGGTTGGTTGGTGCATGTCGATTTCAGCATCTTATGTTACTTCAAGTAGGATTGGTTGGTTATGTCGTTAGGGATAACCAATGAGTCAACGTATTTCTTGAGCTTCTTAGATCGTATTCAAAGATCACCAAGTTGGGTTGCGCTTATGTTGCTAGATTGCATTTGCATCTTCACATAATGAAATGAAAGCACTAAGCATGTTTGTGTTGTCAATGTGGAGAGTACACTGATAGTTTTTTGGTTTGTTAGGGTTTCTCTTCAAGTTGAGTGAAGCGAGGTACTAATTACGTCACATTGCCTAGAGTAAGGAGTCGTCATCGATCTTATGAAGGCTATGGTGCTAGTACCAAGAGAGTTGATTGTCGCATGTTAGTCGACGATCGAAGTGGCTCATGGCAGAGTATTCGATTTTTGGTTTAGGGTAGCAGATGGCGATAGAGTGGGTGTCACTAGAGATCTCTTTGAGGTTTTAGGAGGCACTATTTATTTGGATGGAGTTGGAGTTGTCACTGGTGTCAGCATCGGGGTTTCTCCTTTCCGAGTAGGATCTCGAACTTCATTTGTATTGACAGTTAGACTCCTAGCCTTCTAGTGATGTAGTTGTTATGCTAGAGATGTACCCGTTTAGGAGCAATATTCCACTAGCGGGTGTTGCTCACTTTTATTACTTCTTATGGTTTCAGGTTTTAAAGTGTTGTTATACATATTTTACCATAATGGTTGATTCCGCATTGAAGTGGTGTTGTTTCCGACATCGTTGGAGGTGTTTGGTCACTCATTTCTCAATGAATGGATGGTCGAGTAGGTAATGCTAAATGGGAAGAGCCGTGTTGTTATTTGTAGCTACTTGAGATTCCAATGTAAATGCAAAAGCGATTTTTGATGGTTTTCATTGATTGGTTGCCCAGGATTTGAGGGTAACATGATAGCCTTGAGTTGTGCTCAGACCGTGATCAGAGATGCTAAAGTTATTTCTGTCATCTAGCGAAATGGAAACAATTATTGTCGAGTCATATATGGATTTGATGTCTTGTGTTGATGAAATTAGTATCCTACATGCTAGGATAGACATGAATGTTATTTATCACGATTGCTATTGTTTTGTTGTGCATGTTTGGTGGTTGATAATCGACATGATCACTTATGCTTATATGATTATTAGGCATGCCTGATAGTTGTTTTGTTTTGTTGTAGCCCATTCATTTCCATAAATGAGTTGACACGTTGTTTTTCTTTGTTGGTTTCTACTACCTTGTCTTACCCTCTTTGTTGAGTACATGTTAGGTATATAAGGCATGAGATGATTTTTGTTTGGATGCACACTTGCTTATGTTTGCATCTAAATGCTAAGCTTGTTTTAAAAAGAGGTATTTAGTAGATGGGAATCTATGAAGAGGAGTAAATGAGTGATAAGTGAAGTGGGTGAGTAGAATTATCATGTAGGGGTTGTTTACATTGGGTCAAAGATATCATAAACAACATTTTGAAATTAATGGATGGTGCCTCGAGTCCAAATTCATCCATTTACAAAAAGTCACAAATTTTGGGTTTTAAACTAAACGCATGATATCATATTTAAATAAATCTCTTAACTAAAAAAATGTAAATTATGCGGGCTGTTATATAAGGGATATGAGTTTTAACTTCTTTTTATCATATATATATATGTATATATGTATGTATGTATGTATGTATATATATATATATATATGTATGTATGTATTGATAGACAAAATATTCGTCTGTGTGGTTATGGTTGCATAGATATAACCCTAATAGGTTTTATATTGCAAAGTATAGGAAAAAGGTTTCCCTTTAAGCTTAAATATTTTATTCACTAGAACTATTGTTTTAACCTTCCCCTCTTCTCTTAACAACACAAATTAGGAAGAATGGTTCAGGGGAGCATGCTTGATGATGAGAATGATGATCTTGGTGATAGAGATCACTATCTATTTTGTTATTATCTGACTATATCTCAGTTATTATAATAATGATGTACCTAGACTTAGTATCTGTGACATTTTGGGTCTGATGTATTATAGTACTTTGATGTTTTATGATATGGCACATCTATTTTATTATTATATTTTATCAAATATGTTGTAAGATCTAATTTCGTTTTAGTCTTTTCCTGTTTAGTTTATTTCCTATAGAAACCAACGACTTGAGCGACACTAAGTTTCAATAAGCCTTTTCTAGGTTGGGATTCAAGCATGTTCTGAGCGGGTTGTTATAGTATGTATAAAGTTACCGTTATAATTTATCCCTTTATTAGACTTATGTCTAATTTTCAGTTCTTATGCATTTAAATCCTCTTGCAATCAACTTTATATATAGTTCTTATTTCATGTTTTGCCACGTTATTATAGTCTCTTCCCGTTCATTGTATATTTTATTTTTTTTCCTTGTATGCCTACATTTCTTTCTTATTTACCATTGTTACATAAATTTCCTATTTCCATTAAGCCTATTATTCTTCTTAATATTTTTCCCTTTCCAAACTAGTCAAATTTTAGTAAGTTGGCTATTCAGTTTCTACAGTCCATTATGTACATAGTCAAATTTCATATTTTTCACAGAGAACGGGTCTTTGCACAATACTTATAATTACAAGACATTTTTTTTTCTTTTTCACATAGTATGCCGTACAAAATATAATAATTACCTATTTTTTATACTAACTTGTCTTTTCTAAAATTTGGATTTTCTTGTAATTACACCTATTGATATTTCAAAAGAATAACAAAAAGTATGGAAATTTATTTGTTTCAACGTTCTTTTCTAATGGATTAAAATATCTAATTGTTCTCAAAAAGTGGAAATCAGATTAATTTCTTTTGTAATCTCAAGAATTAGAATTTTAACAATTTATATTTATCTAGTTCAACAACAGTATAAGCCCTTAAATCTAGAATTAAGTAATTCAGTATAATCAATGCCAAAAATTTTCCTTTCATTCTTTTATGTCTTACAGGCAATATTCTAAAATTTCTTCATTTTCCAAAGGAATAAAATTTTACATCTATAACTACATCAAATATTATAGTTCTTATCCAATAAGGTGAAATGGAAATTCAAAGATATCATATATCATTATATAAAAAGGTATATAATTCTTCCATTCACCTCGAAGCTTTCAAACTAGAGAACACCATGACTCTAGAGTTAATGAAAAATATCTGCTTTGATACCACTTGTTGGATCTAGATTAACCCTAGAAGGGGGTGAATAAGGTTTATTACAGTTTTACAAGATATTAAAAATATCACAACACTGATTGCAATAGAGAAAATAAATGCAAAAAGTAAATGACAAAGATTTTACCCAGCTTCGGCAAACTCCTGCCTACTTCTGCATTCTCAAGGTTTCTACTAAAATTAAAACTATCTCTAAGCTTACAAAATCCCTTTAAACTCGCGATACCCGCAACCAACTGAGTAATCCTATGCTCAAAACCATGTACTGATCTTAATCCCTAAGATCAAATTTTCCTCGAATCACAATCCTGTAACTCATAAATCCTAGCTATGAATCCTATAACTAGAAACCCCTAGTTTTACAAGAAAACTAGAAAACCAAATGGATTAGTTTACAAATGAATTACAATAATAAAAACAAAACAATGACAAAAGCCCCTTGTAAAAGTTAAAAATAGTCGGCCTCCTTTCTTTATGTCACTTGAGAAACTATTGGCCTTTATTGCTTCAATGGCCACGAGATTATAAATTAGGGATTTTTCCTCTCCCAACCAATTTGCAGTGCCTATAACTTGATTCAATTGGTTCTCTGATTACTTCAAATGATTGCTCTACTCTGACTATTTGATTTAGACTTGCAACCGAAAATACGTGAGTATTCTGATTTGATTTTTCTTTTAGCTCTCGAATTTAATTGCTTGGTTATCGAAGCATTTCTGCCAGTGACGAATTGGTGTATAAATAGGGGTTTGAAACCCTTTCAATTCTATGATTTCACTGCATGTTGATTTGATCTGATTTGTGTTGACTACATGCATAAATGATGCCTTGTCATTAATCCTCTCCTATGAATATGTCGACAAACTCTTGTTTGTTTGAAAACCATTTCCAAAATTGTTTTTCCAAATTTGACACCACTCAAAATTGAAAACATTATATTTGTCGATTTGAACATTTTCTAGAAATTCTTGCATGATTAAATTCATCCTTGCATTCTGTAACGACCCAGAAAATCTGAACCAATTTAATTTTTTTAAATTGGCTAAAATAATGGATTTTAAATATTTAAAATAAATATTTTAAATAATTGCAATGAAAAGTGAGTTTGAATCGACATTTGAAAACGAATATAATTAATTCTAATTATAAACAAGGCCTGAAATGGCGCTGCAGTCTCAAAATTTGAATTCAAATTTGTCAGACTGTACCGGGTGCAAAACAAAACGGATTTGAGCGAAACCAAAAATATTTAAATCTGTTAGTGAATACCTTTCTAAGGAATCTGAAAAATCGAATTTTCATAGCGGAAAGCAAATGTTATGGCCAAATGAATTTTCAGAAAGGTCGCTATAGAATTCATATAGCCCGTGAAATTGGCCATTTTGCATACGACCTCAGAATTCGACGAAACCACTTTTGTTGGATCCAGGATGTGAAGTTATTGCTTGGTTTCAAATTTCATAATTTTTGAAGCTAGTATGTGAGCGTGGCAAAGGAAAACGTGTTTTGGTCAATTATAGTTAAATTGGATCGACCAGAAATGGGCTTTTTGCAAACGATCACAGAATTCGACGAAACTAGTTTTGTTGGGACCGTATTGTCAAAACATAGCTAGATTTATTTTTCTGGAATTTTTCGAATCAGTTTGTGGCCCTGGCAAATTGAAATGTACGTTCAAATTAAATATTGAATGTTTTATATTTTAATTTGAAGGAAAACTGACTGAAACATTTGAATGGGCCTTCGAAACATATCCCATTGTGTTCGGAATGGGGGTAAAACGCTAGGGACGACAGTCGTTGGGTTTGGATTCGTGTTAGTATGCGAAGAAGGGTATTTTTGAAAAAAAATAAAATAAAATAAAAAAATCCTATTGGCTAGTCGATCCTTCTCTCTCCCCGTAACCCCTCAGATCGAAGGCGGAAACCACCTTCCAACTTCCCAGCCCGATTTCTCCCGATCCAGCTCACGAAACCATACCCTCCTTTTGAGAAATTTGTAGTGCTCATCAGGTTCTTCAAATCCATATGGAGTTTGCTAGTTTTCATTGAGAAACGGGAGAGAACCACACTCGTGAAGATCGGATCTTCGAAGCTCCGCCGGCGACGCCAGGCACCACCGAGTGGGGGCCCACCTACCTCCGCCTGAGCGCCTCTCGGAGCTCTTGGATGTGGCGCAACCCAATCTCAACAACGCACAACGGATTTCGCGAGAGATCGAAACCTAGTTTCGAACAAAACAGTGGAGGTTCGGCTGTTTAATTTAAAACTGTTTTTTACAGTTTAAAACCGTTGCAAACTTTGAAAAATCATATCTTTTTCGTTTCTTGTCGAAATTCTGTGAAACAAGAGATAGTGGACTCGTGTGGACGTCTTCTACATTCTAGAAGAGACTGCATATTTTTCTGAGCCTTCTGCTATTTTTGGCGGAGTGGAACCCAAGGTGCGATTTCTAATATTATGAACGATATGGAAAACGACGATGTATAAATTATATAGTCGATGTATGACTTATATAAGCGTTGTACACCTCTTGTATAAGCGTTGTATAAGTTGTACGTTCGATGTTTAAGTTATATATATGCGTTGTAAAAATTATATATGTGTTGAAATAGAAGTGAATTGCTATATATAAATAAATAAATATATACATATATATATACGCCCCTCGTCCACAAACCATGGACGATATTTATTGGTTGTGATTGGTGTGAAAATTGATTGATAGCGAATGGTTGATTGAAATTGTTTGTGGTTGATATTGATTGATTGTGGTTGAAAAAAATCCATTTGTGGTGGAGAAATATTTGGTTGAAACCACATAGGATTAGTTTGTGGAAATGAAATAAATATATACATGCCGCTTGCGTGCGAACTAGATGCATGATCCCCATTTTCAAAAACCGCGAGGTTTTAAGGTAGAGCGAGGAGCCATACTAGGGACGGTCCCGGTTTTAACTACCCTGCCGTTATGCTGCCGAAATTTTGAATAATATTCATGTGTTTGAATTATTTTCATTTGTTGAAACTATATTTATTCGCTAAATAGAAAACCTTCATGTGTTGAATCGATATTCATTCGTTGAATTGAAATTCATGTGTTGAATGGTATTCGTGTTTTAAATATAAAAACCACCTTTTTATCTATTTATATAAACTATAGAAAACCTTCATGTGTTGAATCGATATTCATTCGTTGAATTGAAATTCATGTGTTGAATGGTATTCATATTTTGAAATAAATTGTTTTATAATAAAAATCACATTTTTATCATCTATATGAAATGTATAAAATAATCCCATTTTGAAAGAGATTGTTTTATAATAAAAATCCTATTTTTATTACCTATATGAACTATATAAAATAATAGAGTTTTGAAATGAATTGTTTTATAATA